>OU342946.1:1200000-1800000 GCA_910592295.1 Andrena haemorrhoa | reverse complement strand
GAAAGATAACTGGCGTTCAGTTGACCCACCAAGGCCAAACCGTTTCGTGGTCTCTATTCCCAGAAGAAAAGTGGCCTATTCCACCGCCGCATGCATTAATATTCATGTTAGCGCCGCGGCTGACGATGTAACCAGTGTGTACACAGCTTGAATCAAAACTGGGCTGAGTTGGTTAAGTAATAAGCATGCATACGATGAAGCGATCTCTGTTATTAACATAGACCTTGCCTCGACTGGCGATCTATCGTGTTATTCCACGAGACGGCTCAGTGTTGAAGCTACCTTCGATTCGGTGGACGCGGGGCCAGGGGGGTTGAGCGAGGGTTGAAATTGCTCGTGGTCACGCAGTGCACCCTCGACTGAACCCTTGCGCTGGCCCTTCCACCCACATTCCCTTCTGCTTCTTGTCCCCGTCCACGTCCCTTCCCTTCCACCACTTATCCTTATCCACCCCCGAGCCCCTTCCACCCCTTTTCTTCCATCTGTCCTCCATCTTTGCAATTTTCTCTACGCTTTCGGGCCAAGCCGGGCTTGCACCGGCTCACGTGCCGACACTTTGCCAAAATCACAATAACTCGCCACGGATTCCGGTTTGATCGGTGCCGATAAGGCACGTGACTTCTCCATAGATCACCCTGGTGTGCCAAACAGTGCCGTAGAAGAGCCGAGGGGGGCGATGAAGCCGTCGAACAAAGGAAATTACAGGCACAGCGAGAAAGGATCGCGAAAGTAGCTTTCCCTATCGATTTTCCGCGATCGCGTAAAGTGTCTCTGTCTTGTTCGCCGGGGAATGGGGCAGAGTCACGGAGAAGCCTCTACGTCTCGTAAATCAATGGGATATCGGGAGTCTCGAAAGCACGAACGTGCAGAAGACCACTGCGAAGACACTGAATAAAGTTTCGGCAAATTGGCGAAGAGTAAACTTCGTGAATTTAACGATCGAAGTTTTTTAAACAGAGACGGGTGGATTACAAAGAAAGACCTCGAAAATTCATGAAGAATTAGGCGAACTACGGGTAAACTGCTGTGACAACGTTGCGGGCGGGGGCGATTACACGGCGACAGTATGGAAAATGGCCAGGAATGAAGGAAATTACGCGAGGAAACCGTCCGCCCCTTATTACGCGCGCTTCACCCTCCACGGCGTTCTTTACGTAATTAATTTATTCGCTCTAATTAGAAAGGCGCGGGCCCTCGCGGGTCCAGGGGGAAAATTCAAAGGGGAACTAAAATCCTTTCGGCGCCGCCGGTCGAGATATCGGGGGTGCAGGTACGCGCGCTCGCGAATCACGATAGCGTCGTTCAAGTAGCAGTCGATGGCTCGTATAACGCGGCAGGGTAAGGAATTTAAAAATTTCTGCAAACTCATGATCGGCGTAACCGTAAAAGCTTAGAACTGCCGGAGGACCGATAAAAGCGAATTACCAATCAGCGTTAGGTCACGAGCAGGGGGGCCGTGGAGGGATACTCCTGCGGGACTACTATCGAGGAACTTTCTCTTAAAACCTAGAAAGAATAAAATGAATATTACTAGCCGCGCAAAGAAGATCACCGCGTCCTCGCTGAACCTGCGGCTTTTTTGCTCGGTTCTCGATTTTTCTCGACCCTCCGTGTTGCCTCGGAAGTATCGGGTTTGGAAACGATAGCCGAACTATCGAGTCGAAAAGCACGAGCTCGTTGCAACTACGAACGAAAGCACAGGGGACTGTCTTGGACGATTCTCGAGGATGGGAGCATGGGAATGTGGATTGACGCTGGCACCTGATTAAAGGCGTTTCGATCGTGGGCGCGACGCTCGACTCGCAACATTATCGTCGCGACGCATTACACGGGCGCGCACGCGGCCTGTTAAACCGTTTAACGCGAAACTTGCGAGCGATCGTTTAAGCGGTCGATGAGGGATTTTAGCACGCTGCATCGTGTTAATATCCAGCCCGGGCCGCGTCGATTTTATCGCCCCGATAGAGGGGCCGGAGTGCATTTGCCTCGGCCACTTCGGGGCGGGGTGGAAGAACGCGAGGGATAGACGAAGAAAGACGAGGGGACGTTTAAACGCGTGATTAAAGCTTCTGCGAGTTAGCGCGCTTCCACCGTGGATGCTGTGACACGCTGCTCGAGAACAGTTTAGTTTCAACGAAACCTATATCTTCTTTAACGCAATCAGGGAATAAAGAATGTTTCTAACTCATCCATCTCTTGACTTTCATACTTTCAGTGTCTTATTTACTTATTTATTTATATATCTTCGGATCGATATGCTTTCTGTATTGTTCATTGCGATATACCCGTGCGTTCCAAAAGGCTCGTTACGTTTTATACCGTTCGCGTGGAATAAATTACCCGCTCCTATAAATCCCGCCCGCCTGTTGGTTCAACGAAAGCTCAATTAGTGCCGGGCGAAGGGAAACGGCACGTATACAATGACTGCTCGGGCATGAGCATGTGTCGTGCTTACGAAACGATTCCAATAATAGCCAGGCGGCGTGAACGCGTGACACGCAAAACGATGTCTCCGTCCCGCAGCGCCATCAGGAACGTCGACAAGCTATCGCGTGATCGTCGCGGATTGCTTCAGCTACGAAACAGAGGGCCTTCGAACTTCCACTAACGCGGACGTCTGTCGCCAGAAACGTCCTACCATCTAGATGCCCTCGTCCATTCGCTCGAAGGATATTCCACGGTTTAATTAGCGATTAATTACGCGTAAGATGCCGGGAACACGCGAAACAGCGATTCGATTAAGGATTCATGGACGAATGGTGCATCGTAATCGTGGTGCAACGGATGATTGCTCTGGCAAAGCACGAATCATTCGGTTACGGGTAACTCGAAAGAACTATCGGGCCGGTTCGGCGACGCGAAAGTCGTTCCACGCACGGCGAATTTCGTATCAAAGCCGGTCACGCGGGAGAGACGCGTTTAAACTCGGGGAATGCCCATCGAGGCAACGATTTCAAGTGGCCTCGGATAAAAGTCGCCGTAAAAACGAAGCGGGACCGCGCGGAATACGAATAACTCGGTCGCCCGAAATTCGACGTTTACGACATCTTTACGACCCTCCAATCCGAATTCAAGGCCCCGCGCCGCAGCCCCTGTCGCGTCACAATCGTGGAATTATTATCCTCCTTCATGGGCAAAGTTTGCATCTAGCGCGTGATCCTCTCCATAAAGATCTATTTCACGAGCGATTTTACGCTTTTCCATTATCCCGCTTATTTTCCCCGCCGTCATCAGTCCGCGATCAGCGTAAACGAATGTGACAGTTCCCGCGAAATCGGTGCACCTTCCAGCAAGCTCCCTAATTTGGTTGAAACACTTTTTTGATACAGACGCAACAGAACAACATCATTACAGCTATTCTCACAGTAGAACGGAACAATGTAATTAACACCGAACTGCGCGTGCCAAATAGAGGATTGTGAATCTGCGAATATGGAAGCTGCAAAGTTTGATATTTGCGCAAGATAATTAATGTGATTTTATTGCATACGAGAAATATGATTCGCCCAGTGATGAAACAGCGCAACGTCCATTTAAATTATTAAGAACGAATGAGGGGTGCAAAACACGCGATGAAGTTGAATTTATTTCGTAATGAAGTAGAGCAAATCCATCGTGCTGGCCGTACCTCGTCCCGCGTGAAACTCGAATTTATATTCTGGAAGGTGGATGCAGCGAGCGCTAAATAAATACCGAAAAGAATGCTTCGGCTCTCCGCATTCGGTTTGATGGCCACGCTGCTAACTCTGATAGCAACGTTCGGCATGGAAGTGGGTCAGTCGCCGTCACACGAAGGGATTCGGAGCTGTTGCTCGAAGAATTATTCAAATTGCTTTAATTAACTAATCCTGTTGCCGTTCGATTCGCCTGCCATATATCTGATGGTAGGAGAACGCGACGAAACGAAACCGTCATTTGCTCGGTAACTAAACCCGTGAGCAAACTGCCAGTTCTATTGTCCGGGGAATCAGGTTTTCTCCGGCTCCCATTCGAATCTCTGCACGAGTATTTCTAATAGTACCGATGGAGTAATCGAATTTCTTAGTTGGGAATTGTGGAAAGGAATAAAGGGACAAGTGACCGATCGAAGGAAATACTTTTATCCGCGGGTGGTTATCGATTCGAGGTTCATAAATATATAACCTACCCCTAAATTAATCGTAATTAGACCATCAGCCGGCTGCACCGTGGCGCGGAGTCTGAAAGTAATACCGAGTCTTTAACTACTTTTTTCTGCTCGCCGAGGCGGAAGCTCGGCCGCGAATTCCAAAGAAGCTTGCACCGGGAAATAGTTTTCATTAGCTGCTCCAAGATAACAGCCGACAACTATGCTTTTTATCAGGGCGAAGTGGCTCGTAATTAACTACGAAGCCCCGATTTTCGCGGTACACCCCCATCAACTACCGCAATTAAAGGGTAAATGGAAGTCGCCTGGTCGTCAGTGTCATCATTGTAGATAACACGCGGGAGGCTTGCCACGTTGCGTTCGTCCACTGTAAACTGAAAGGAGACGCATGCAGAGGATAAATAAGAGTAGCGGACTCACAAGAACGTAGACGGCAAACGGCATGACGAGCACAGCGACCAGGAGATCGGCGACAGCCAGGCTGACGATGAAGTAGTTGGTGACGGTCTGCAGGGCCCTCTCGCGAACCACTGCGAGGATGACGAGCACGTTGCCGAACAGGGTCAAACACGGCACGATCACGAGAATCAGCGCCCACCAGGTGTTGGCGTTCGTCTTTTGATCGACGTCGGCCGCCGGCCCACATTCACCGGGCCTGATCACGCTCACCGCGGTCCCGGCGATTATCGACGACGTACAGTTGACACTTCCACTGAGATTCAGGTTGGCCCCGCCGCCAGAGTACGTCAGATTGACGAAATCGTTGAACTGGTTTATGTAATCGTTCAGATCTTCCAGCACGAACAGATCGGAGATGCCCGTGTAATTCTCCGAGCTGGCCGACGTGGACGACGCGAAGGGCGACGACGAGACCCCGAACGAGGACTCGAACAGCGTCGCGTTGCTGTCGAAGATCGTGGACTCGTTGAACCAGCCCAGCTCCACGCCATTGGTGGTCGCGTTCCCGTCGGTCCTCGAGAGGACGGTGTCCAGAATGCTCTCGTCGTCGTGAAGGATCAGGCTATTCTTCGTCACGTCGGGGAACAGTTCGTCAGGGTGGTGGGTCTGGTCCAGCGACAGGTTCCTCGCGACCGACCTGGCCAGAGACTCGTTCGCCCTCGTCCCCATTTCGATCGCGACCGCTGCTGGATCTTGGACAACGACACCGATCACGAGATCTTGAAACGGAGCGATCCGTCTGGCTGGAGATCCGTCCCTTCGATTCTGTCCGGCATTCTCGTGCCGGTTATCTACGTCTGCGTCCTCCTAGCGCTTTGTTTCCCCCGTCCCGGCGAGATAAGGATCCTCGATCCTCCGCGGTGCACGCAAGGAACGAGGTGCTGCGTCCAGGCCCTCCTCTCACCGATCACGGACGCGTATCATTGAAATCCCTCGAGGATCCCTGTAACGGGGAACGAGCGGTCAGTGCCTACTGCCTCCCTTCTGCCGCTTGTAAAATAAAAGCGCGCCACGATCCGCGGGGATGCTTCCTGCCCCGGTTAATTCGATTCTCTCGCGCTCCGAGCCGGTATCTTAATTTTATTCCAACGCAGCGCCAACGACACGCGGCTCTGCTCGCGCAACGGACGGCTGGAAAAAGTTTAATTAAATGCGATCGTACGTCGCTAAGTAACGCCGTGTAACGAGCGCCAAAGGTGAGCTGGGGAACTGGATGGTGCATGTTAAATATTAAACTTGGCGGAAACGTGGCTGGGGAACGAGCTTCCCCGGGTCTTGCGAATCCTCGATACGCTAACGCGAAACAATGCAGCGGAAACTTTGCGTAGCGGTATGGCGCAACGCCATTCGCGAGTATTCGCCCGTTCGTGTAACTATCGTTTGCCATTAGAAAAAATCTGCAGGCTAACAGCTACTAATAGCTACTACACTGTGAAAAATCGGTCCTCCACACTGCTATCTCTGTTTCTAACACCAGAAACTCTTGCAAATTAGCATCTACCATTATCCTCGTTGCTGCTTTTTGTACAAGTTTTCGGAAAGCTTTTAATTTTTTAGCATACTTTAGAAGGCACAGCAAAGAGTTTTAAGCGGAAAAATCAGTGGCGCTCTCAGGATTTAATCTTGGGGAAGCTGAATTCAACGGATAAAAATATTTAAAAAAAAATTTAATGCAAATTCATTAAATAAAATCCAGTTTTCGTTTCTTTTTACAAAGCCCTTTCTTTGGGAGGTGCCAGGGGCGGCACTGGGAAACGAGGAGAGTATCGTCCCCTTATTTCTGTTCTTTAAATCGAATTGTACCAGCCAAGCCTACCGTGTCGCCTCGCAGGAATGAGAACGGAAGGATCCATGAATCACGACGCTGTTCATCCGTTCGAAACGGATGTTGCCGGCGCAATCTCAGAATTAAAAGAAAACTCGGGACTCCCGTACAAGCCGGTTGTTTTGGCTTCTCTCGCCGACGTAAACGGATCGAAGCACACGCAGGAGAGGGTGGATTGACAGATGGACAGGCATTATAGTGTTTCTCTTGGCCTTCCGCCTCAGACGCCGAGGAAGGAGGGATCAACAAGGCATCTCTGGAGACCCGCGGAAACCCTCTTAAGGACAGAAATCATCTCCTTATCCCGTAAGAGCTTTCATTCCCACCAATTCCCCTGTTTTACATATGTATACTTCGCGAGGCGGGTGAACTGTGTCGCGAGACCCCATTTTTGAAACAGTAAACTCCTTGAAAGGAAGCACCGCGGCGCTATTTACGAGGTTCGTGCATGGTATTTGTGAATATGGAATCGTGCTTCTAAAATGTTCGGGCAATCGGTGTTGCAGAATGTCAGGGAAACGAGAGGACTCGAGAGGTAACTACAAGTGCACCTTCTGTAAACTTTGAAACCTCTTCACACAAACTCATCATCTGTCCATAAATAAACCTTTGACGAAGAACAGGAATCGCTCGTAAATAGTGTAAAGCTGCCTCTGCACGGTGCCGCGACTTCCAAGAATTATGTGCCGCATTACGCGATAATGAGGTGCGCTCAATCCCGAGGATCTGACGGATGGGTTTGCACAGCAGAAGAGGGACGGAAGTGCTGCTAAACAGGAAGCGAAGCGTCGCGACCCTGGACACATCTATTTCAACTTTTACCACTTCTCTCCCTTTTTACATATTTTTCCGCACTCGGAGCGCATCATTTTATCCCGCCATTCCGTCATGCCTCGACTTAACGCGACTCCGCCTTAGTGCCTTCAGTTTTCGAGAGAAAATTTTATCGTGAAAAATGCCGCCACTCGGGGCGCGTCGGTGATAAACGTCAGCAGAGGAGCGACGTCGGTTTAAAGCAAGCACCGCGATGCGAAATTTTATATCGTATTTCAGCGGGATATTTCAAAATGTCGCGGTGCCCCGTTCCACGACAAACAGCCACAAAGAGACCCGAAAGCAACGTCCCCGGCGATTTATCAACGGCGTATCGCTGCGGGAGGAATCGTCCTGCCATCGAGGGCGGTCGCCACGGTTTATGATCTGGATGGGTTTCGCGATGTTGATAATTAATCGCCGCGGAATGATACGCGGCTTCCTTCGAAACGACACTCCCGTACGTAGCTCCGGTAACAGCGCGGCGACGTCTGAATATGGAAATATGCAAAGCAACGTTATAATCCCGGGTGAAGAATGTAGTGTTGAAATTTTGCTACCGATGGCAGCTCTGGCATTTCCCTGCTCTGCACGCCTCTTTCTTTACTCGCTCGGTATGCAATTACATGAATTATTCTTCGCTCGCATGGAAATCAGAAGGACATCCAGCGTTTCCTTCTTCGACGTAAAACCGCTCGTACGGTTAACGGCCGGTGTAAATTTCCCGTCAGTCACGTGGCCGTGCGCGGCCCGTTTCGATTTGTCTTCCGTAGTGGATTAAAATCGCGACCACGGGAACGACCGTGGTAAATATTTCGATACGCGTCAGCGTGACAGCTCCGCGCGATCCCCATTGAAAAATACGCGCCTGAAATGTTTGCGTAACGATCCGAATGCGATTAATTCGTCACCGTGCGTGGTAGCCCTCGGGAGTAATGAGTGGGTCGTGTCTATTATGCTTTCTTCAAATTGAAACCACAAGTGCTCGTGGAAAGCTAATTATCAGCTATTATTTGAAACCTTCGACTCGCAGATGTAGATTGTTGCCTTGAACACGCGAGGCTAGAGGAAATACTCGGCAAGTCGATGAAAGAAATCCTCAGCGGGATAGAATAATTCAAACTTCTCGACTACGTGGGAATACCAATCTCTCTCTCTCTCTCTCTACTTTCTAAAGTGCATTATAAACGCGACGAACGCGGATGAACACAGAATGCACAATATATAATAATAATTCCGGAGAATGAGATCTCGATGTGAACCTCTTTTATTTATACGTATAGTGAACGAGAACACTACTGTACCAAGCTGTATGTTTCCCTTGCCCCGAAATAAAACTAAATTTCGCGCGATCGCGTAATTCAAGGAGAACGGCGTGCCACGAACATCGAGCACGGCACCAAAGTTTCTTCGACGCGGAAACGTCGGACGTTCAGCCAGGATTTTCGTAAATTCACGAGCGAAGCTGTACTTCAAGGTGCTGGGAGGAGCACGTCATCGCGTCTTTCATTTCTCACGTTTACGGTGGAACATCTCAGACATCCATCGCGGCTTTTATAAAATTCCAAACGCACGGAGAATTGCGCAAAGGTAATCCAGCAGGCCGCGAGGAGGAAAGGTTCTCTCGCAAACGGAAGCACAATATGCAATTCATTCTGCGCGGCGGCGGTTTCTGTCTGGCGAGAAATGAAATCGCGGCTCCTAAGATTGATCGTTCCTGCGCGGCATTGCCGCCAGGGAAAGGCACCAGGGCGATGCATCGGCGGAGAAAAAGATGGTCCCCTTGCGGTGGCAGCCGCGACTCAGATTAACACGCGAAATAATGACACAATTAATTACGTAATATTAGCAAGAAATTCCAACGGGTCTGTGCGGCATTCCCGCTCGCGAGATAAGGGGTTGAATATAATTAGCCGCGAAGGTAGTGAAGCCGAGTGCGATTCTTAATACTATTACTCAAAGCGTTACGATTTCGTGGGGCAGGATAACAAACACGATCACTTTGATCGAAGAGGGAACATTAGATTCCAAGTAGCTTAAATACACGGCTCAACACGTGTCCCTCTGGTGCAGAAAGCAACGTAGGTATCTGGAGTCTAGGGTGCAGTTGAACGAGCATGGAAAAGCTCCATCAATTTCTTTTCTAAGACACTGGGAGGACACAATGACAGGGAGTGCAACAGGTAACGTGCACAGCATTAGATCCACCGAAAACAGGTACATCTACTTCCCTTTTATTCTACGATCTACCTTCGCATGCCCGCCAGCATTCCGCTGAACGAATTCCTTGCCATTCTTAAAAGGAAATTAACCAACGGCGCACACCGCCTCTTAAAATTGACGCTGAAGTAGAGCGAATTCCATTGTATTGCCGTGGATACCTTCACAAAGGCGAAATAAGTTCTCTTTTAAAGGGTGTATCTAGAAGATTGGTTTCATCCTGCGCTTTAGAACTTAATTCGACGATATTAATATGACCCAAAGATCCCCATTCCAGGCACGCTGCAGCCGCGCATGCTCGCCAGCAGTTATTGCGATAGCTCCATCGCGATAAGCAGTAAAGGCACGCATTATGTGTCTGCCAGTGGAACGGCCCGTAATAAGTCCGCCGCTCCGGCACGAAATTCGACGGTCGTTATTCTTACAGCTTATACCGTTCTTCGTGGCAGTCCCAGGAACAGGCGTTAATTCAAAACGCTACGGACTCGCGAGATTAGGAATATCTGCTACTTTACGCGCGTTATCCGACCTTATCTTCCTAACCGGGACCGAACCGTGTTGACACGGCGGAAATTATAACGGAACCAAGTAACTCGTTCCGGATCGTCGTTAAGCAAGTTTAACTCACTCGACGCTACGTAATTCTCGCTAAAATAGAGCGGAGGAATGGGATGATAGGTGAACGGAAAGTGTGCCAACTTATCTCGCGTAGTTAACGCACACGAGTCACCCGATGTAGTGCACTCGGACGCGCTGTGGTGAATGGCACCAATGTACGAGATTATAAACGGGATATTTAAGGGAGGACAGGGGAATGAACGAAGCGGTGTGAAGTCAATAAAAAAAAACCACTGTGCCTAGCTTAGATGGAATTCGTGTGTCCTTGACTCATTAAAAAAGCAGGGGAAGGATGATTTGCATGTTCAGTGTTGTTATTGTGTACCCCGTTACCCTTTTTCCCTCCCAGTCATCCCTTATTTATACGCCCCCTCGATTCGATCGTATTTTAGGTAGCCAAAGCTCTCCTTCTGTGTCAAATCGCCTTTTAATTAATAGTGGTTAAGGTCCACTTAGCAATTCAAATGGCGCGTGCTTGCACCCTTGACACAGGCAGGCATTTGTCGGTCGGGAGAGCCTTGTTAATGCGGAATAGCCGCACGCTGACTAGCAATCGTGATTCTGATCGTTACCGTTCACCAGGGTGACGTCTTCGTTTTCCCCGCGATGCTCATTCATGATTCTCGTGGCTGAAATTTTGAACGGCCTGGTTGCCCAGAGGATCTCCAATCACCAGCACCGAACGTCCACGCCGATTAGAACGCGACGCGTTACCGCCTGACTTAATGAGAACGCTGCGCTCTTCTACAGCGAGGTAGCGTTCCAAAGTGAAATCCGGAATCGACCCGCTCGTGGATTTCCTTCTCATGGTGTCACGCGCTCCGCGCCAGCATCTCCTCGTGCCTTCCCCATACTCTGCGCAAGATCCGCGTATCGGGGGTGCCTCTGTCTTGCCTCTCTCTCTCTCTCTCTCTCTCTCTCTCTCTCTCTCCCCCTCGCTCTTCCCGTGTGTGTATCAGAGGGATGATCCCCGGCACTGTGACCCAACCATAGAATACACGGAAGTCGTCCTAAGCCCCGCCATTCACCGGCGCAAGATCGATTCAATATTTTGCAACGAGATCAGAAACCTTGCTGTATTCAGTCCAGAGGGTCCAGCATTGTGCCTCTTCGGTTTATTGCCTTCCACACGGGATTGTTTAACAATAGGCCGCATCCCCTTTCGTCCCACCGCCCGACGAGTCCCAGCTTGTCGCCCTTCCGATTCACCGATCAAACAATTCAGTCGTACGACGACGCCCGGTTACCCTCTCGATGCTAGTTAACCGTGGACCAGTCGATCCTCCGCCGACCAATCAACCTCGAATTTCCACGCGGAAAATTTACCCCTCTGGCACCGAACGAATCCACTCGACTCGTCCAATCGGCTGCAATTGAGTGACATTATCCCCGTGCACCGTGTCCGTCACTAGCACTGTCACCTTCGTACACTCTTCACGTTTCACTCGATCCTGTATCCCTTCTCGCCCACTGGAAACAGTTCCGTCTTCGGGCGTCAGAACCAACCGACCCGATGTGCACGGAATTCTTTCACGCGCGCGGATAAACGACCAGTTGGCGATCGCCGTGCTTCGCGGCAGCGGCAAACGGGTCGTCGTCGGGTATCGCGACGGGCGTAGTTGCTAGCTGGATCACGATGAACGATGACGTCACGGGGGGAGAGATACCTGTGGATTCCAATCGTACGATCGCCGATCGAGTCGCGTCGCCTCTTATCCGACTTGCTGGCCGATCGAAGCGAGCCGCTTTTGCGAGGATCGAGGGACGAAGGGTGGAATCGTCCTCGACGCCGTCGTCGTCGCCGTCGTCGTCGTCGTCGTTGTCCGATTAGTCATCGTTAATCTGGATCCCGTCGTGGCGTCACTTCCGATCCACGTTGTCGGACGAACGGCGAGCGACTGGCTGTCTGCTGGAGTCTCCACACCGCCACGAATCCCGAACGCTCGCGAGAGATCGAGGTAGGGGTTGAAAGCGATAGAGGGGGCGAAGCGTCTCCGTTCAAAGCCCACGCGCACACGCCGCTCGCCACCGACCCCTAATTCGCGACTCTGCCCGCTTTCTTCTTCGCCTTCCGTCACCTTCCTCCTGCCCCCCGTTCCCCCGTCCGACCGCCACCCGCGAACGATCGCCTTTCTCTTCCTCCAGTTGCCACTTGTTCTCTTCACGACAAGGAACTCGCCGAAATACGCTGGATCAGCAGTTCCACGATACTATTGGGTTACGGTCTGGCCTGGGCGCCGCTTTAATGGGCGCTCGCTGTCGATTTTAATTATAACTCTCATCGACGCTATTGGCAGCCGACCGGCGGCAAATTTATTGGCCAGACCGAAGGGTGTTTTTGCAGAGGGGGGGCGGTGAGTAGTTGTAATTCCATTCATGTATTCGCTCTGCTCCAGGCCGATCTGTTCCTCGCCTTCGGTTCTTTCACCAATTTCTTCGTCGCAAACGGTGCCCGTTTTACGGCGCGGGGAGAAACTCGTGTTCGAGCTGCAAAAGGGGAAAGCACCGTCAGACGGAAGGGAAAACAACAGTTGTTTCCTTAACTCTCCGGGAAAATGTTTCATTTGAGACACGCGCTCGCCAGAGACGCGAAAAAAAGCTCAACTATTTGTTTACCGTAGCGTTGAAAAACTGTACCAGCTCCTGCGCAATTCGCGCGGCGAAACACTCCGGCGGCGTAGCTCGGTGACCGAGAGGGTTTTCGTATAACAGTGAGGTTTTCATTAACAGAGAGCAATTATGGGAAGTGAGGAACAATTAATTCTCTGCAAGAGCAACCGTGACTTAGAGTGGTTGAATTTCTGTCAAGCGCAGGGGTACCGGATTCATCTTTAAAGCTTCTCATGATTACGAAGGAAAAGGGAAAATCTTGTTCCATCCTCTTACCTTTCTAACGCTTTTCTTACCTTTCATTCACCAGCTATCACAGACGAACGTCGATTGCAGGTCGAGGAAATCTGGCGCATTAAAGAACGCCCCGGCAGATGTCTCTGCTGCAATAGCCATCGCTCATAAGCGACGTGTTTTAACGCGTGTCTCCGCGGGCCGCTGCAATCCCAGCTCGAGGCGAGAAGGAAAATTTACAGTTTCCAATTTTCCGTTTGTCACCAAGTCCCCGAAGTAGCGACGCTCCCCGATGTCGGGGCAATCTCTGACTCCCGGCCTGCCCGAGATGACACGCGCTGAAGATACAGTGCACGGTTCTATGTACTCCCTTTGGCGCACAAAGGATGCCCCGCACTGCTTACCAGCAGTCATCGGCTGCAGGCTGTCGATAACGCGATTTGTCACTGCCACGCTCTGCATTCGTTATAGGGGCGGTTTTTGCGAGGCGGAGATGTCTCGTAGACGGTGGCACCGTTAGCTCGCCGAGACGACGAGACGTCACGGGCTACGAGGGATACGGAATAACGAGGTGAAACGAAGAAATGTGTCTCTCGCGGGGCAGACTAGCTCCGTCGAGGCAGAATTTCATTTCGCAGAAGAAACTGCTTTGTTTTATTCAGACTGGTCGATTGCCGAGGGAAGAGTGGCGTCCTGGAGTTTGCGGCGGGTGTTTCTCTTTCGATGTGACTCCGTCAACTGGGAAACGCGTGGATTGTAAGGGACAGGGTGGCGAAATGGCCTCGCGGGGTAGGTATTATGGATTGGCAGCGTGATTGGCGGTAATCGGTGTGGTGAATCTTACAGGTTGCACGAGTAACCCTTGTTGCGGCATGCTGGGAAAGAACGTCCGACCCTTGGGAATTTGCTGCTCCACCTGACGCAACCTTCCCTGCTGATTAGGAACGGCATTAACCGTTCAGTATTACAAGGGTGGCGATGATGAGAGCCGCTGCGATTACTTATCAGCAGTACCTCGAATGCTATGTCGAAGAAGGTCGATCTGTATGAATGCGAGCTCCCCTTTGTTGCTGCCGGGCGAAGGAGTACGAGCCAGCATCGAAGTAGTGAAACATTTAAAAATCGATTAAAGACGGTGCAATGTTACATAACTTTGTTCCCTTGTTCTTTTGTCGCCTTTGAGACTGTGCGCCTGTAACGCAGCGTTTCGTCGCAAAAAGGAAACAGCAAAACTTCCCCTGCTTGCTTATCAAGAGATTCATGCGGAGATACACTGCGATCGTTAGCGTCTGCGTCTACATAATTACTGGAGATGGCTTTACTTGACAAAAGATGTAGAATAAAGTATTTGTTCAGCTGTGAAGCGGGGGTCCAACGGTAAATAAGCAGAAAACAGTGGCAGACTCATGATTACACGCTTCCTCCGGGGAATATGATGTCGCCGTGGGATAATTAATATTCATACTCTCTGAGCCGCGTTGATTAACATCTACATAAAAAAGATATCCCCACAACGCGTCCCTGGAAACGAGCGTCGGGTCGTAACGAAGTTACGGCTACGTATCATTTGCAAGCTGCTTTAAATTTCCAAAGGACGCTTCGTTATCCATGCTGGAGCCGCGTAGACGGTTTCACCTTAAGACGGATACGCTCGTTTGTTAACAAACATCGATCACGGTCACGTTTTCATCGGTGGGGCGGCGTTCTAATTGTAAGAAAGATCGTCCTTTATTATCACGCGGCAACCTTCCCCCGCGAGTGAAACGCGAGGCAGCAAGATGAACGCTCCTTTCCCGACGTTAATTAAAAAATACTATCGTCATTCGTTTGCGATAAGCAGCAGAAAAATGCACAGTGTCCTGTTGCCACTGGACAAGGTTTCAGGGGTGAGTCCAGAGCACCGCGATAATGAAAACAAGCTCCCTGTGACATCCCGAACACTCCCCTCGCGAACGAACATCAATCCGTGGACCCTTGATTGCGATAAAATCGTCAAAGGTGTGTGAGGCTTTACTACCAAAGACGCCAGTCGCGAAATTCGTACCAACGCCGTATCCAGCCGAACGGAAGGCGTTCGACAATCGTCCCTTTAATTAAAATCGTCCCCGGACGTTTCGAAACGACCACGAAAGTCGTCCCGTCGGGACTCCACCTGTACGAAAGCGTTCCAGTAACAGCGAATTACGAGGCACGATTACAGGATCGCGGTGTCTCCTTTCCTACGTGTCTCGTAAAAACGTTTTACAGCGTATTCTCGTGGGTGCTTCGGCGGGCCACTTCTACCTTTCCTTTTTTTTACGATACCGGTAAAGATGAAAAATCGCCTTCGAACCACGGATGTTCACGGGGAGGAGCAGGGGCACCGGGGGCCTCGTGTAAGGACGGGGGAGCATCTGGCCGCGTTCCATCGTCCGTTTCAATAAAACCGAGCATCGTGATTCTCCTCCGTCGCCGTGGAATCTCTACCCCCGGCCAGATTCCCCGGCGCAGTTTTGAAATTCCGCCCCGACGGTGGGCGCGAAATATCCGCGTGGTGTTATCGATGCTCGTCGCGATGCTCCTCTAAATTTTAAACGAACCTCTTGCAGGACCCTCGCGTCCACTCGGCGGCCGTCAACACCGGCGAGGAACGAGGTGCGCGGTCGCTTATTTCGTGCGCGATACCGCGACCCAGTTATCGCATCCAATATTATTTATACGGAGACACCTGTGGCCGACGGCCTCGCGACCGTGCTACCCTCGAATTCAAGAATGAACAGAGTTAGAGGCACCGTCCGCTGCATATTCATGCACCACGAAGTCGCAGCTGCATCGAAGGGGGGGTCTAGCTCGCGGCCGAAGCGGCTGCATCATTAACTGCTGTCGTTCCGAAGCATCCAGCGGGGCAAATATTTGGCTCGCAGCGGAATGCCGCGGCCGATAGAGGCACGGCCGTTCAAATATTGATCGGATAAATAGCTACGTTCGATCAAGATTGAGCCATTCGCGCGAAACCCCGGCCCAGCCTCGAGGAATTATGAATTCCAATTTATGACGCGCGAACGGCCGTATAAATTCAGGTCGAACGTTGCGGCTGGATCGTGTTTCTGGTGCTTCGCCTGGAATTTTCATGATCCCCGCGGTGGAGGGGTCATAAAACGAATAACAGCGGGATCTGATATTTTGGTAAATATTTGCTAGGAACACTTGCGTCGGTGTTGTCTTCGTCAAACGTGAAACTTCGCTGCGGATGATCCGAAGCGAGGGGTGAGAAATCCTGGCGTTGAACAGGCCCTTAACAGGCATTGTTCGAAATTCTAGTTTTTTTTTCAATGAAACGAATATTTGTTTCGTTCATTCGCAAGTAACGTTATTGCGACGGAAGGAGAGAAATGTTACACGGGATCTTTATCTCGCGCCTGGAATAAACGTTGCCCAGCCGCGGACGTAATGCTGCGTCACGTGGCGTAGTTATTTCAAATGTTATGCGATTACCGCGCGCGTAAAAGTTGCAGGTCGCCTGCCGTTTTCCCCCGGTACTTTTTACTATTCTGCCCTTTGGTATATGGGAGATGGTGACTGCCTACTTACGAGGTGCCCGGCGCGCGATTGCTCCGCATTCCTCGCGAATCTCGCTCCTATACAGGAGAGGACACGAACGGCATCGGCATCCCTGATATTCCAAAATGCTCCTTATTGCCGCGAGGAAATTTACGAGAAGCCTTACACGACATTTGCTCGCGATAGCGAGCTGGCTTGCAGCTCGAATTCGGCAACATAACGTAGCCCAGGGAATATTTCCCTTGCATCCACCTTTCCCATGAAATAACAATAACATGTCTTGGAAATTCGACGCATAATTATGATCCTGTAACGACGCCGGCGCTGCAGAGGAAATTAGGTACTGGGGAATCTGGCGAACGAGCTGGTTGACGTTAATTCGAGACCTTAACGTGCTTGGTTAAGACCACGCGCCCGCAACCGCTAATCCTTCCTTGAAATATTCAGCGTTTGATAATCTGCATTTAACCCCCTCTGGGGGACAGGCAGCACCCCGGCGTGAAAAGTATTCCCGAGGTATTAAGGTTTCCTTAGACGGTTTCTAGTGCGTCGCTAGAGATCCTCTGCGTCTGACCACGCGTGGACCTATACTACTGGCGCTTGGTAGCTAATTGTAAGTAGTATGTAATATGTACTTCATGGACGGGCTATGAAAGTTTCTGTGTCTTCGGTTGCATCGTACTTACGTCGTCAGTTCTGATAGATCTCTTAAGATTAACGCAATTGTTCCTTGAAATTAATTATGAGTTCACATTCAAGCCCCTTAGGATAAGGTGTTCAGAAATTCTTTCAGTTTTCTGTGATGAATACAGAATCGATCGTCGGCAGCTGCTATTCCCCACCCGACGAGGTTTCTATTATTCCGTTATTATTCGTTCTTCCAGCGTTTCGGCCATAAGTCACGATCGAATTAGAATTACAGAGGCGCTGGAGTTTAATAACGCCTGGGTTCCTAAATCTTAATAGCACTCGTCTCGCTTTTACGCCGGGAATCAGGGTATCCCCGATAATTCTTGCCGAATAGATCCCCGGAAAGTGAGGATGAGAAGGTAATAGCACGCGCCGCCCTTTGTAACCGTGAAATTGATCGGAGCTCCGTGGACTTTCGCGGGCTTTCCTGCCGCGAAAAATTTCAGTCACCTCGCAGACCCATTTATCAAAATCCCCTAGACGTGGAGGGCTGGCTGGAACTTTCAAAACGCCCTCAAACTAAACCTCAACGCTCGCTGGAATAACGTAGTCCCGGTTTCCCGCGTTATTTCCCGAAAGCATCTAAAACACTCGCTAACTATCAACGACGTTCGCCTAGCCACCGTGACGACAGCCATCGACGAGTCGATTAATGCTGCGAACCGTGCGGTTAAACGCGATGTTGTAATTCGGCAGGCGGCGATGTAATGAAAATTCCTCCCGCTCGTGGCTGATCGTGTAATCAACCGCCACAATTTCAATTTATAGCGACAAACCTGTTGGGGAACACGTCTTGACAGGAAAATTGCCATCGAGAGCTGGATAAACGATGGCGACGGACAAAATGTGGTTACACCGAACTACCAAGCAGCCGTTCGCTTAGGAAAATGCGATTACGCGGCCGCGTTAGCAGTGATGGAACACCGTCTGTAATGAAATGTGTGATCGGCGCTTAAATAATGGACTATGATTTTCGAGCGTCGAATCGCCTCTGTTCTCGTCGAACCGCATATTGTTCGACCGTTACACGGTTACCGTGATACCGTGTTTTGGGAAACGCGTGACAGACACGCCGGAAAATAAATAATCCACGCCTCGGTCAATGGGATTTCACTGGACAGAATATTTCCCGATGGAGCGAGGCCCCTTTGCCGCGCACGAAATGGCGCGGATTACGGGCAATGATCCATCTGCTGGTAAAATGGTTTTAATTGAAAGCGATCCGCTTCGCAAAGGATACAAATCCGCGGCAAGGTTTACAGAGAAAAACGGGACAGAACAAAAAGCCCCGGCTGGAAATAAAATGAAAACGAATTTCGAATATCCCGCGGCGCCATTCACACCGGTCCCTGGTATCGTGTTCATCTCTGCGATAAAAAATGGAACGAGTCTGGTAATTCTGCGAATGATGTACATGGGTCAATTTACCCTTTATTTTCTGAAGCTTGTCAATCACTCCTTTGAAATATTGTTCTTTGTCTGAAACAAAGTATCGTATGGGTATTGCGGCAAACTTGTGACATGACCGACACCTGTGTGCTTCTCTAAAAGTTCTCCTTTAATTAGTAACATGTTTAATGTATAACGGTGCCCAATCGACAGTCTATAACGCCTCCAGCTCTAAAAAGAAACATTTTCGTTGAGTAATGTTCCTCCGAACAGAACGGCTAGCGAAACGGCCCCATATCTTCAGTCACCGATGGCGATATCACGCAGCCACGATGTCCATGTACCGCGAATGTAATCACTGGGACTTGTGGCTGAATTCTGAATGGCCGGATGCCCGGTAAGGTTTCCTTAATCTCGAATCGGAGCCGCGGGGGTGTGAAGCAGCACTTGACAGACGGTATCGTCGCGCGTACCGTTGAAAACGTCCTTTCAATTTTCCCTCAAACCGCGCGGAAGATTGCCAGGATTAAGGGTAGGGCTGGAGCAGCCTTTTCTAGGCCGCGGATCTAAGCATAAAAGTCGGAATCGGCTGAAAACCACCGACACTCAGCCACGACGCGTTACACCGGCGTTGAACTTTAATGAAATTTGCGAATCCGATATTTATGGAGGGCTTCCGACCGTAGAGAGAAAGAGAGCCAGGGCCGTTGACTCATTTTACTTTGAAATACTTCCTGTCCGACCGACCGAGCCCCGACGGAGCCTGTTATTCATGAATATGCTGATTATCGCCGCTTTCCCGGGATGCTAATGGTAGAAAAGCGCATCTTCCTACGGTCGCCCGCGCCACCCTGTATTATAAGACTCGCCGATAAACGCGACGCGGCTTACCAAGTAGCTGGGAGATCCCCCGGGCTACTGTTTCCTCGGGAAACAAAGCTGGTCTACTTATGCGCTTCGCCGTGGATTCTTCGTTCGTCGCTGCCTCGTCTCTTGTTGTTCGTGAGTCCATCCTTGCATTCATGAGGGTAATTCATAGGCACAGCAGGGTCTCAGACGCTGGATCCATATTCATGTTCATCGTACAATGAGAAATGATTTGATTTGCATTCTGGTGTTGCAATTTTAAGCAGCATTCAATTCTAGAAGTCAAGTTTCGAGAATGGCTAAAGAGCGACTCAAGAGAAGACTTTGGGACAAAGAGAAATTGCACTAGTAGTTGTTAATTTCAAGTCTCCACGGGCAATTGAACGTCCTTAGCTTTTGCACCATTAGATATCGCTTGAAGATACGTTTCCAGCAGAGAAACTTACCCACGATTGGACATCGAGGAATCATTGGATGGCACATACACAGGTGAGGTATAGATCAGACCTAAGTAGCATGCAATGCATTTTCTCGATAAAAATCATGCGGCGTAGAAAGTCACATTTCAAAAAATAATAATTGTTTGTATCTCGAATTTACGACTTGGACAGCAGGGTGATAGGAATTGACCCATCCAATCTCAGACGAGGTTTAGGATAGACCTATCAACCAATGCATTTTTCTGTCCCCGGTTTGGGTGGTCCTAGGGACCCCTTACCATTTTAGTGTCGCACGCAACGTTACCGGTGAAGTCTCGAAACAGATTGTACCGCTACGCGTGGTAGCAATTAGAATTCAACACGTGTGAAACTAGGTCATTTGAAACCCGCGATTTACAAATGATTCTGGTAGAGTAACAATTTAAAGATTGTTTTATAAACTTATTTCGTGCAACGACCGAGAAAGAAGGATCACAACAAAACAAGAACACATTCGCCTTTTAACCTTGCTGTCCTATTCGGGTTTATTAAACGCAAAATAAATTTATGTAACATAAAAATGTATATAAACAACATTATTTGTGAAAGACATGGTTTCACGATGTAACGTGGAGTACCGGGCCAAGGAAGTGTAACTTGGTATATTTCAATAAGGTGCTGAAGCAGAGAGGACTTTAAAAATTGTCAAAAACCAATCAGTTCCAGTATCTCGCTGAAATATACAACTTGCACTTATCCTTCTATCTTAACACTGAACTCGTGTTCTGGGGTCCGGTAGGAACAATCGAACAACATTTCAAGTTACATATTTTATTCTTACATTCTACCATAGTATTGCAAGTTAAAGAAATTCTTATATCTAATTAAAATATTTAACAATCGCAGCTATCGGCTCGGTTCTCACCGATTACCAGGTCTCACCACGAGGAGGTTGCTGCGTTTCGAGACCCGTAGAGAGATAGATGGAATCAAAGTTCCATCGATCTCCCTGTACATGAAACCCTACTAAACCAAAGAGATGGATGGAAACAAAGTTCCATCGATCCTTTCGGTTTAGACGTAGAATCTAGGGAACTGCCAAGCGGTCACTCGATTAAAAGAAATTCAGGTAAGAAGGAAACACGAATGGTAAGCATGAAACGAGTATTGAATGGCGCAGTTCCTACCACCCTAATGGCCGAGTCGAAAGGGAAAAGCGCTCGGCGCCTCCCAGACGATTCCTGTTGCACCGATGCGACTCGCCAGGAGCAACACCAGGTGTGACCTGACTTGAGCCGTCCAACACAGAGACTGGGCACCGATGCGACTCGCCAGGAGCAACACCTGGGTGACCTGACTTGAGCCGTCCAACACGGAGATTGGGTAATCGAACCGGGTGACTTACGCAGGCAGTGTACCAAAAGGTACACCCCCTACGCCCGAAACTTTTCCCTTTGGACAAGAACACCAAGGGATGAAACCGATCCACCCATACCGATTCCAGGCTCAGTCGCTTGCTTCCGCAAACGGAACCAGCGGCGACCTCCTCATTGGAGATGAGGAGCCAACAAAAGAGCAACAAAGCTAATGATTTAGTGACTACTTCGCAATTTTACATGGGGCCTTAAATACTTCATGCACTGTCACTTTACACGATCACTTTTCACTGTCACTTTGCACTGTCACTTTTCACTATTTTGTTTTAAATATATTATTTTACTGTCCCTCTTCCTATTCTCCTAGATGGAATCAAAGTTCCATCGGTCTGCCTGTACATGGAGCCTACTAAACCAAAGAGATCGATGGAAACAAAGTTCCATCGATCCCTTCAGTTTAGATGTAGAATCTAGGGAACTGCCAAGCGGTCACTCGATTAAAAGAAATTCAGGTAAGAAGGAAACACGAAAGGTAAGCATGAAACGAGTATTGAATGGCGCAGTTCCTACCACCCTAATGGTCGAGTCGAAAGGGAAAAGCGCTCGGCGCCTCCCAGACGATTCCCGTTGCACCGATGCGACTCGCCAGGAGCAACACCAGGTGTGACCTGACTTGAGCCGTCCAACACGGAGACTGGGCACCGATGCGACTCGCCAGGAGCAACACCTGGGTGACCTGACTTGAGCCGTCCAACACGGAGATTGGGTAATCGAACCGGGTGACTTACGCAGGCAGTGTACCAAAAGGTACACCCCCTACGCCCGAAACTTTTCCCTTTGGACAAGAACACCAAGGGATGAAACCGATCCACCCATACCGATTCCAGGCTCAGTCGCTTGCTTCCGCAAACGGAACCAGCGGCGACCTCCTCATCGGAGATGAGGAGCCAACAAAAGAGCAACAAAGCTAATGATTTAGTGACTACTTCGCAATTTTACATGGGGCCTTAAATACTTCATGCACTGTCACTTTACACGATCACTTTTCACTGCCACTTTTCACTGTCACTTTGCACTGTCACTTTTCACTATTTTGTTTTAAATATATTATTTTACTGTCCCTCTTCCTATTCTCCTAGATGGAATCAAAGTTCCATCGGTCTGCCTGTACATGGAGCCTACTAAACCAAAGAGATCGATGGAAACAAAGTTCCATCAATCCCTTCAGTTTAGATGTAGAATCTAGGGAACTGCCAAGCGGTCACTCGATTAAAAGAAATTCAGGAAAGAAGGAAACACGAAAGGTAAGCATGAAACGAGTATTGAATGGCGCAGTTCCTACCACCCTAATGGCCGAGTCGAAAGAGAAAAGCGCTCGGCGCCTCCCAGACGATTCCTGTTGCACCGATGCGACTCGCCAGGAGCAACACCAGGTGTGACCTGACTTGAGCCGTCCAACACGGAGACTGGGCACCGATGCGACTCGCCAGGAGCAACACCTGGGTGACCTGACTTGAGCCGTCCAACACGGAGATTGGGTAATCGAACCGGGTAACTTACGCAGGCAGTGTACCAAAAGGTACACCCCCTACGCCCGAAACTTTTCCCTTTGGACAAGAACACCAAGGGATGAAACCGATCCACCCATACCGATTCCAGGCTCAGTCGCTTGCTTCCGCAAACGGAACCAGCGGCGACCTCCTCATTGGAGATGAGGAGCCAACAAAAGAGCAACAAAGCTAATGATTTAGTGACTACTTCGCAATTTTACATGGGGCCTTAAATACTTCATGCACTGTCACTTTACACGATCACTTTTCACTATCACTTTTCACTGCCACTTTTCACTATCACTTTTCACTATCACTTTTCACTATCACTTTTCACTATCACTTTTCACTATCACTTTTCACTATTTTGAAAAAATGCTGAAATAATCAAATATGGTATATTAGTAATGGTGTAATAGCCTTGGGAGGAAACTAGGAAAATACATAAAATGGGAATAAATGATGCAAAACCATTGAAGCAATACATACAATCGAATAAATGATGCAAACCCATAGAAGACATGCATGAAATAAAATAAATCAGGCAAACCCATCTTTATTAAAGAATTCAACAGAGGAAACCATGGCGTATCCCTCGGCGAATCCCTCGGCGAATCCCTCGGCGAATCCCTCGGCGAATCCCTCGGCGAATCCCTCGGCGAATGCTTCGATGATGCGCTTAAAACTAGACGCGCCTGGCTTAATTTTTTATGTTTCGCAGCCACACACGCCACTCTACATTTAGTTTTCGCAGAATAAGCATAACAGACTATGCTTTGGTATACTAACCCTTTGGACCGTGATTGCACTACAAGGTAAAAGACTACTAGAAGTCTTTCCAAAGACTTTACTTTAAAGTCCAAAGGGTTAACATGCGCACGTAACAGACATTCTCGTTGATCTTTCTACACATATCCCATTACAATTTCTTTCGTAAATTTTAGAGATACGCTTGCATTGCTTTCAAGTGACAAATAGACTCTAAGTATCTCAGTGCGGAGATAGAAAAATAATTGACACACGGACACGGATTCGCCGTCGCGAGAGATCTCGAGCTGCTAGATACACTCACGCATTGCAGTTGCACAGACAAAACGCTAATACGGTACCACCATTCATCCAGCCCCCCCATTAACGGGAGTTCCCCGCTCGGGGCCGCGCCTGAGAGGTCAGAATCACAGCAGCCCGCCTCACAATTAAATCACATGCAGCTGCAATACGCGCTCCCATCACAAAGCCGACAATTTGCACAGGCGAGTGTATCGTGCCCGAGCATCTTGTGCTAATTCAAGATCTCTCCCGAGAGCGAATTATATTTCCGGAAAGAAAGGTAAAGAGAATTGAAAGTAAGGAATAAAAGAGACACTATGCCAAGTCTCTAAAAGTATATTAGATGGGAAACGATACGATGCACGGTGAAACTAATTGTAAGCGAAAGCAAAAGTAAAAGATGTCACTCTCAACAAGCAAGCATACCTCCACCCTTAAATCTAGCCTATCGCACTCTTTACAATGGGCCCTAGTGGCAATCTATTGCAAATATGCACTTGCGTAACTTTCGAGGGATATGCGAAAGCTAAGAATCTCCCGATTGAGATTGCAAAAGAGACTAAACGACTAAAGGACCGAAAGACGCGGCGCAGCGCGACCATTCACCCTCGATCCACCGAAATTTCATTTCTACATGGCGTACTCCATATTACGACTGTACACAGCCATGGCGAGCGTGACCGAGAACGAGCCATCTGAGACCACAGAGCGGGCCGAGGTGGACCGAAGCCCGGTATCGGCGCGATAACTAGAAAATCAGAATGGTCACGAACTGGCGCACATCATCGTCTAACAATGCTCCTCTGTGTAAAGCCGTAATAAGTTGTACCCAGCACAGCCGGCCTATGAAGGGCGAGCACACCATGCGCGAAATCGAAATCAGCGATCGAAGGCGAATTGTATTTCTAGAAGAGTGCGTTTGGCACTCTTATATTTAAAAAGAACGAGGCGGAACAGAAGCTTATCGCTCGAAGTACGCAAGTGCATTTCTGAATAGATGTCCAGACAGAACCAAACTCACCGAATGTAAGTTTGGCTCGATCTGGACCCATAAACTAGATCGTAGGCTTCAGCTTGATAACGTTTTGCAAGACGCAATGCATTGGAAAACGTTACCAAGTCCAGGCTACACCAACGTGGAGGTACCTACGAAAGTAACCCATTTCTACGAAATATTTCTGGTCCATATTCGACCAATGCATTTTTGAAAATTTGGAAAAAGTCTTACGTCTAAAGTTCTTAAACTAAGACTTATTGCTAGGACTATGGCTTGTTGAAACTAAGCCGCGTGCAAGTTCTTCCGTCATGTATACAATTTTAGGTTTAGTAGCTGATACTATTCAAAGCATCAAGCTTTGATTATAAAATTCCAGAAAAATAATTTGGAATATTTAA
Source organism: Andrena haemorrhoa (assembly GCA_910592295.1). Lineage (NCBI taxonomy): Eukaryota > Metazoa > Arthropoda > Insecta > Hymenoptera > Andrenidae > Andrena > Andrena haemorrhoa. Next base: position 1,774,819 of record OU342946.1, on the reverse strand, counting down.
ACCGCGATATTAGAACTTTGACCTCGAATTTGAAATTTATTTACATATTGTTTTTGTCTGTATTAAACATTTGGAAGCACGCGCGTTAATCTTACTATTCACGAGTACTAAGTATGTAATCGTGGTCACAGTGCTCGTTACAGCAATCATTTGTTCAATAGAATGCAGAAAAATTGAAAAAATTAAAATGTACCACTCACCGATCGTTGAACAGAGTCTCAATGCTATGAATGCAGACAGGCAGCTGCTTCAGCAGGTTCAGAGATCCAAGAGACGCAGGGGGCTCGGGGGGCTCGGGGGGTCCTGGTGGTCCGGGGAGTCCGACGGGTCCAGGGTGTCCAGGATGTCCAGGGTGTCCAGGGTGTCCAGGGTGTCCAGGGTGTCCAGGGTGTCCAGGGTGTCCAGGGTGTCCAGGGGGTCCAGGGGGTCCAGGGGGTCCAGGGGGTCCAGGGGGTCCAGGGGGTCCAGGGGGTCCAGGTGGTCCGGGAGCTCCCGCGTGCCCGGAGGTCCTGCCGTCCCAGACGGCCGACGACGACTGATAGTCTAGGGGTGCGTGTTAGACTCCCCACTTTGGGGAACAACAGCCGCGATCACAACAAGGTCGACGGTTGACTTCAATTGCGAAAACCAGTTAATTATTCGACAGAAATTGATATTTCCGCTAAAATATTCATTCCAGTGGCTATTACTATGAAAAATCATGTTAACAACATTTACCCTAACCGCCCACTATAAATAATTATTAACTATGATCGATATAACTCGAGAAATCACGCAATTAATAACATTTGGCCTGGCCTTCGAATTCGACAGAAATTGATAATTCCGCTAAAATATTAATTCCAATAGCTATTACTATGAAAAATCATGTTAACAAAAATTACCCTATCCGCCTAGTATAAATAATTATTAACTATGATCGATACAACTCGAGAAATCACGCAATTAATAACATTTGGCCTTGGACTTGGAAATGATTTTCTGCGCCGAATGAATTCTCTTTTATTTTGAATGTTTAATCGTTCAATAAATGAATGTTAATGCTTATATGTATTACACAGTATTAATTATTAATGTTACATTTCACAAGTAGTTGAACTTGTTGTAAAGTAAATGAACAGTTCAAGGAATATATTTGCAGAAATATTTGAAGAATAATTCCGAGTGACATACATACTTGTTTCCGAAAGCCTGCCCTCTATGTCAAACTCTCACTCTAAACAAGTCACACGTATACAAGCAAGCACACACGTTTCAGCATTTTAACACATTTCAGAGTAGTTGCTGAGTTGGACGCTGTTCATGAGCAGATGCCACTACATTCACTCCTGAAATTATGGGTCGGTAACACAGTTTGGGTGGCGACACGAACATCCATAAGGTGATAGGTCTATCCTATACCTTGTCTGTGGTTCCTGCTTCTGGTACAATTCAGAGAAATCAATAAAGCGCGCGGACTCTCTTTACCAGCTGGAGTAACTGCAGGGTTGTGTACCACCAATTCATTGTACCGTTCGTGAATAACGTGGAGAACATCAAGCAACATTTTCAAAAATCCATGACAAAGATCTATTACAAAATGCCAGATATAGAACGCAATAAACATTTAACGTCTCAACAAGTTCTCGACGGCCTGAAAAGGTGGGTGTTGTCTTCTTATTGGCAGCAGCTCAGTATGCACGTGATTATTCACAGTCGACACATCTGCAAACTGCGCACCTTAACGCTAACGAGGGCAGTTGGTCGAGTTGGCGGGAAGTAGTCCGCATGGGAGCTCGCGAAACTTGCTGAAAAGGTCCTGAGTTGGTCTAAAAGTATCTTACGCATCCGACCAGGAGAACGTAAACCAACGGACTTAAGGATTGCAGCGAGTTACAAACGCCAGCGCGGTAGTTTGGAAGTTAGTTGCCCGTTGCTTTTGCCAGAATACCTCTCAGCTACTTGCCGCGCGTTAACCCGTTGAATATTCCGCCGACTCTGGCGCAGGCTTCTACACAATCCTGTCGAGATTCAGTTTAAGGACCCACTTCCGTCCACGAGAAGCATCGCGAGTCATAACACTGCTCTACACGTGAACCGTGAGCTTCTACTTTCCCCTGGCTCGCCTGTTTCACCAGCCACGAGCGAGACTATGCCTCTAAGCACGATACGACCAGGCTGCAGTTGAGGAAATCGAGCAGACACGATTTGTCGCGTGGGAAAAGCGTGTCCCAAAGTTCACTAGTAAATCACCGTGCCAGTGTCGTTGAACCTGCGAACCGCGCCGATAAACGCGACCGTTCGACCGATCGATCCACCGTCTGCGAGTGCAGCGAGATTCCTCGGTCCGTCGCAGAAACGTATTCCAGCTCATTGTACCGCGGGACGAAGGGCTAAACCCTTCCATTAACCTCGAGCTCGTTCGTCGTACGACGTAATCCACCGAGCTACTGGCTGGCGCGGGCAATTGTTAACCGATTTCTGGGTCGTGCAGTCCCTTGGTGTTCGACGTAAATGGGTCATTCGGGAAACTGGAGACCGGATTGAAACCTTGACTGGGTTCTTTTAAATCGAGCGAGCCGGCACTTCCCACAAAATTACTCAGGCTCCTAAATGCTCTTCGCAGCCATTCCTTTCCTCATTGGCTACTTGATCCAAGCTCGCATTCGTGTTAGAAGAGTCAGAAATCTCTGTTGACGACGCACAGGTGCGAACGATCCAGATTCACGGTCTTATTAGCGCGGTCCACGAGAAGTAAGTACGTAATCGATTAGCTGTAGGTGTTTCATTAGCGGGCACGTCGATCGGAATCCAGATCGTCTCGCGGGGAATGGATAGTGGCGCAACGCGAGCTAACGCACCAAACGCTTCGATCCGAATTCCGAAATTGAATCGGGTTACTCATTGTTTCTCTCGCTTCGTTTCCCAGCAAATCTACAACGCTGCCGAGAACGCGCAACGTGACCGGACTCCGCCTCAACGCTGGTAATTGCCTTTCGATTACCCAGCGCTGGCTTCAACGGGGCAATTTACAAACAAGTGAACCGAGCGGCGAGGAAGTTGTGTATACTCGCATCGTTCCGATGCTCGAACCGCCCCTTCGAGAGCCGTACCAGCTAGAAACCACTTTGGGAGCCCCCTTCTGTTTCCTATCCCAAAGAACAAGCTCTTAAACATCGTTCTAAACGCTATAGAACGGCGTAGAGCCACTGCACGGCGATTCGCGAGCCTCTTTTGTAATCGCGTGTGCACTCTCGTTTCTCGTATTTAAAATTAGAACAACGAGGCAAGAGTTTGACATGGAAACTGATAACGGCGCAAGACCATTTTCATAATCATCTCCCGCTCGGAATTTATACGTAGATATCCGCAACACAATGTACCTAGGAAGCAAGAAGTCAACTTACCCGGCAGCCTCGTTGAACGTCCCGGAGATGCATAATGAGGAGCTCGCTAGTAAACCATCGCCCCAGGAAACTATTATCGTGGATGCGGAATGCCCGGACGGATGCAAACGTATGGACGGAAGCGTCGAGTCGCTTGAACGTAATTTGAGGATTACGCCTGCTCGTATATTATCGCGGGAACAATGGCCGAGCGACGTCGGCGTCGCACAATCACGTACGTAATCCGCAAGGATCTTCTGGAATTCTCTATTCCCTCGCCCTTACCCTGTCCGTCCGCGCGCCCTAAACACCCATTGCGGGCCGACGAGCTGCTTCCACGACGAGCTTCCTGTGTAACCTGCTATGATCCACAAGGATTAACTGCCCCCGAACTTGGAACAAATTGTTTTCGGAGCTTGCCTACTCTATCTAAGCAACTTGCCACCAAAGCCACCGAAATTGATGGGCCCCGATGGATTTGTCTCCAGGTAGACGGAGCCTCCGGCCTTCGACTATCTTTCCGAAAGCCACACGATGATAAATAAAGATATCTGTGACGCGCCGTTCGTCTTGCGATGTGCCCGGACGTTCGCAGACGTTTCCTATAGGAAAAAGAAAATGGGAATGAGCATCTCCCTCTGCTGTGGCCACAACGTTCCAATTACGGCAGGACAAGTTGCCTGCAAGACGCGAAAAACTCGCCGCCGCAACTTTACGGTTACGTCGGCTGCAGTTCTTCACGCTCCGAGGGCCGGGCTAATTTTTCACCGGGAAATTATGCGCCCCTGAGGCTGACAGGCAGCGGCTGCACGAGATCAAAGTTCGCCGGTGGCTTCTCCTCCGTTGCTTGACGGCTGTTAATGCGAGCGGGCCAGGCGAACGCGAACAATGTCGCGTAATTATCATTTATATTGCTGCTAAGTAAGCCCACTTCGGCCCGGTGTATTCAAGGCATCCCATGAATATTAAAGCCACGGTGGATACTGTTTCTCAGCTGCGACCACGGGTACATCAACCGACAGGATTCGACGGTGGGAGAACGGGGCCGGCGGAACAAAAATCGAAAAGGATTTCCGGCGGGTATCAAGGGGTTATCGAGGAATCGAATTTCAGATGGTACGAGTAACCGCCGGATCGTTTGGGCACGGTTTCCACGGGAGTTCTAATCCAGCTATCCAGAAACACGAACTGGGGGGCGCGCGCGCGCTGGTGTGCGATCGAAGTCCAGATGGAAATTCCGTGCGATTGACGGAAAATAAATTTTTATCGGAACCGTGTTTCGTTCGTTCGCGAGGGATTTAAATTCCCAATTACGATAAAACTCCTTGTTTAAACTGTTAACTGGGTCATCGCTTGAAAAAGAGCTGAAAGTTGACCGACGGGCAGAGGGGGTCCGTGTGTATTTAAGACTGATCAAAGACGAATTAACTCGTTTGCCCTACAGAAAATGGTACTGGTAACGTATTGCGTTTCACAAGCTACATAAGTATACTGAATCCAATCCTCACCAAATTATAAAACTCGCGTAGAATAAAAAAGGTTCGCGTCCGTCGAAATCCAGACTCTTCTACTTGAAGGGTCCACCAGGTTCGAGAATTCTCGACGTTACATCTAGAAAGGCCTGCCCCTCATCCATCCTTTTATCTTGCTCAGGGGGCTGAAATTATCGCAGCCACCTAGAAATGGAAAGATACTCCCTAGCTGGCATTAAGCCGAGTGCGACGACGGCTTTCTTTGCCACGGTCGCTCTTAGTTGCTAATGAAATAAGAGGGCGGCCAAGAAGAAGCCGCCCCTCGTTACACCTACAGAAATCCAAGCGAAGACCAAGTTCCACGAAGCATTCCTCCAGACCGGCTTCCCTCCGCTCCCTCGGTCAGCTTTCACCTTTTCCTTCAAGCACATTCGGCCCTCCCATTTGATCGCAACTCCTCTGACAATCTCATTATCCCTTTCTCCCTTCTGCGACCTGGTGCCTACTTTCCTCGATCACGGATCGCTATACGAGCTGTTCCGAAACGTTTACAGTGGCCCGAAATGTCTCGCGGCTCGCGAAACGTATGCAGAGGATGCTTCACTGGCGCAATTAGCATCGCGGGATTGGCGCCATTGACTGGAAGGGTTTGCCCCCGTTTTTGATCGCGGCCGGGCGTTCCTCGCGCTGGCCCATTATTCTGGCCTTTGAGGCTTTGTTCGAGCAACGCGGGCCACGCTCTTGACCGTCGTCGAGCGTGATCCTTGAGCGAGAAGAAGTGCCAGTCGGCTAGTTTGGCCCGCGGCCGCTTCCACAAAGCGACTGGCTTCCGTCTCGAGGCTAAATGGAGCCCTTCAGGCACCACGGACGCAACGCCTACCGAAAAGGTGTCCGGCCGAGCAGAGAAAGCACGAGCAAGAGTGCACTCGGCCCGCCTGAATTCTGTAAAAAGCCGGATGAAAGACCCGGCCTCTGCCGAGCGAATCGAATAAGCTCCTTCGCTGGCCAGGGGTCAGAAGCCAGCCCTGTACAGGACTCCGTCTGAAAGATAGATGTCCTGATAATAGATAAGCTGATAGAGAAGATGATACTGTTGAAGCTCGCTGTTGTGAATGGAACGCCGTGTAATATCCCCTTCAGAAGCTACTCTTTGATCTTGCGATGAATTAGTATCGTTGCCACGCAACTACATTGTACCTATGCTCAACTCCTACTCGCCCAATGAACCAATGCTATTAGCGTAATTTGACAGCAAGAGGGGTCGCCTCTTTTGAAATTCATTAACGAAACGAGGAAACGTTTTAAGCCGTACTCGAGGCTGTTTATGGCAATTATATGTGACAGTTGCGCACACGTGTAGCGTGTCCTCTGTGCTCTTGATGCACCGTGCGATGTTTATCCGCGAACTCTATCAATCCACTTGCGGGTTCATTTACATACAGAGAAATATTCAACCCATTCCTTTGTCAGCTGAAAGAGCACCCTCTTCTTATCGCGGCTCTCGCGACAAATTGGCTCGGTTCAAGTACAAAGGGGGATGAACTGATTCTCCTGCATTCATACTACCCCGAGCACGTATAACAATTACTGTAGCGAAAACAGAGCGACCGTGCATCGCCGAGGCTATTCCTCTCATTCGCGTGTCTATTGTTACTGCCGCAGCCGCTAGTTTCAGGAATAAGTCAGTGGCGAGAATAGCGAGTAAGTTCGTGCTTCAGTCGACACTCTCTCGAAGTCCTTCAATTATTAACGTCAGCAGTGAAATATTGAAATTGCAATTAAAGGAGAAATGTCACAGGTTTCGATGCAACAATATGCCGTTCTGAAACACTTGCCCCGACGGGAACTATTGCATTCGTCAATTTCAATAATGGTTAGAGTAGTGACGTTGACACGGTCAACAGCGATTTATCGAACAAATTTAATAAACTCACACGTCGAGGACTAGGCAAGGTATGTATTCGACCCGAGAGCACGTTGGCCCCGTTTGTTTGGTCGACTGGTAAACCTACCTCAAATAGCGCGATCGCTGCACCCCCCGATACCATATACATTACCATTCGCCGTGAATTAACCTGCACAGCTCGCAGAGTCGGCTTTATTTCTCTATCGGGGCGTATTCCGGCGTTCGTCGCGCGGAATCGGAATTTTATTTCAGCCATCAAGCTTAAACTCCGTGAATAGCCACGCACCCGACCGCTTCTCCTTTTTCCCGTGGCGCTAAGCCCCGCTGCAGGATTGCTCCATGCGATTCGCGAAATGCCACTCTTCTCGGTACTGATATCGATGAACGCTTTTCCATTTTCTCCGCCGGGAGTGGTGGAACAAAAATTGCCAGGAGTTGCAGTAGAATCTCTGCCGTAGCAGTTGGAACGTCGACGTTGGACCCCAAAGTGGTGCAGCTTTAAATAGATCGGACCTAGAATGACTTCCGAAGAGTTTAACCTTTGGTAGCGATTGAAATCCCTGTTATAAATATTTGTGGCGTTGTCAGTGGGCTTTTAAGATTGACAACTCAATGGACGTAATTCCCTAAACATCGCGACAGTCCGCGAGACCGAAATCCCCCAATTTTTTCACGGATCATCCATGTTCCGTGGCGTTGAATGCGCAAGAAACGGGGCATCGCGATGAATACCCGTTCCTCCTATTCTCCAGAGAACCGAAGTGCTGCGCGCAAAGCTTCAGAAGGCGAGGAAAGAAGCTTTCCGACCGCAAACGCGCGCGTGCTTCTCGCTCTTAACGATTCCACGGACGTCTTAGGGACGCGCCACGATCGGAACCCACCCCCCGGTTCTCCACCCCTTTGTATTTCTCTAGCCTGCTAGTATTTCCAAGGAGAAACCGACTTGGCAGCCGGGTAATGCGAGGCATCCTTTACACGGCAAAGTGGTGGCGCGTTGCGTGCCGCTCGCTCGGGACAAATATGTCTGCGGAATAGGGCTCAGCTCCAATTCCACGCGGAGTGCCGCTATTTATGTTCCCTTGCTCACGATCGTTCCGTTTGTTCATATCTCCGCGGCCTCTCCCTCCGCCACTGCCCCCATTGTATCAGAGCCATTCAGACGATACCTGAATGCTTTCTTCGTGACGGTGGCTACGGGGAGGGTGCAAGTCACTTTCGAGCCGGGAATGCGGCTGAATCTCACTCTACTCCCATCGTATCGAATTACCTCATCGGAAGGCTATAAGATAATGCACTGACAGAGATAGATTGGGGAAAGTGGCAAGAAGAGCGCACGACTCGTCGGGCAATGGAGGCGCGCCAGATTGAGCTGCACGGAATTTGCTTCGCGTAGCAGTGGTACTAAATGGAAAAAGGAGTCGGAACGTAACAGAATGTAGCTGACCGTCCGCAACAATCTTCCCTCAGTTTCTTAATTGAACTAAAGCTTGCCTTCGAAGCTGGCAATAATACTCACGTAAACCCGATAGCACGTAGCGCGCCGCGCTCGTAATTGCCAAAGAAATTTCATTATTGTAATCGTGCGTCGAATACGCGATTGTTGCGCTCTGACAACACCCGGTCGCGCGCGATCGTGTCTCAATAAACCTAAACTATTCTCTTTGCGGCGATACAGTCTATACTTACGAGCCAGCCGCGGCTCGATGAATTATACAACCGCGAGCTGTTTGACGATCAATAACCGCACGTGCCGCTCGCGCAATAATGGTAATAAAGTAATCAGCCGATACACAATCGTTCCGCAACCCTCGCCGCGCAGAACTGTTGGCACCGATCTGCCCGATTCTCGCAAACGAAGAAACAAAACTATATACCCTCGATCTGAAAGCCGCGGTGGCCGATCAAAGGAGTCGTAATAACCAGCACCGCAATTTCACGCGAAACCCTGTCTGAGCCCTAAACATCGTCTTGAAACTTTCCCTTGGCCACTGCCGTGCAGGAACGAGAGCCCTCCGCGCAGGTACACGAAGCCAAATTGACTTTCCTCCACTCGAGTCGCTGGGAGCATCTTCGGGCGACCGTGCAGGAATAGGGAGCAGCTCGGTGGAGCATTTAGGAACACGGAATCCCCGTGTGCGCGATAAATTACATTACGAGTGGGTGGCACGGCAACTCGTAAAACTAACCCAACGATATAGGCGGGCCAAAAGCGAAAGCTCAGCGAAAGCTGGCCGCCCGGCCAGGGGAGGTGGTGCTGCAGGAGACTCCCAGCGAAATATCGCGTTGCATCGGTGTCTGAGAGCGATCCGTCGATAATATCGGCCAGATTGTGAGCCCGCCGCGACGGGAACGATGACGAACGGCGTTCGACAAAAATTTAATTGCCAGCGCAATCGTGTACCTCCGGTGGCTCCAAAATCGTCGCAATTCAACTGGCCATTCTTCTCGCTCCCCGACAGCTCGACGTTTCTCGGTTTCGGAGCGATCAATCGGGTCGACAGCGAATATCCCGCCACCTTTCCAACGACATGGCAGGACTATAAACTCGGCTACCCTTGAATCTCGCGGCAAACGCTGTACGAGCTTTCATCTTCTACGTCGGTCCGGCGAAACTATATCAGCGTGCTTCCCGAAGTTTACGACCGAAGAGGTGGTGAATAAAAGGGGACCCCCCGGTGTGTAAGTATTAACGTGACATCGCGCGTACGTGTACGCGTTAGGGGGAGGTGGACAACGGGCGCGACTTGTTTGAACAGAACTCGAAGCCCGTAATAAAGTACTGTACGCCATAGCGCGGAACGACGAATGCTGTTCTATTTGCAGACCAATCTGCGAAAGCACCGTCGGCCCCACGCTCCCCCGGTCATGTAAAACACCGCGCAACATCGATCCCATCCGGGCACTTTCATGAGCTTTCCCACGACGCTGTCGTGCTTGCAGACCGAGCGGACCAGCTGCTCCGATGGACGAGCGAGCCACGCATGGAACGGCGTAAGAATGCTAATCAGACGGTCTCCCCTTAGCCGCTGGCTGGGGAAACGTCAAATCATTTCGGGCACATCGCGTAAATCTAGGAATTAAGGGCACTTTAGGGGTGGGAGTTCGTTGATGGAGATAAGAAGGGACCCTTTGGTTCCCGAGTTAATAGCGAGTCTGTGAATCGCTGCGATTTATGATACGGGTGTCTACATGCCAGTGCGAAGGGTTAGGGTTCGATAAATTGGAGCTGCTGCACCGTGAAAACGGCCGCGATAAGTGATACCATGCAACGTCGAGCTCCTCTCTCCTCGTGTCCGCCGAGACAGGGGAACGTTACACGAGTAGTGTTTATGAGTTTCTGCCAGCGTGGTCACGGCGAGAAAGAAATGCTAGTTAATGAGCTTGCATGATATCAATCTACGCGACCCAGAATCTGACGCGTCACGTAACAATTTCCCTGCTTGATTTATTCGCTCTCTGGCAAGCAACTGCTGTCTCGGGTTCCTACTCGACGCTCGTCAACTGTGCAAAGATACCTCGCGCACGAAGTCTCGTCGATTTCTAAAGTTTTTAATTAAAACTTGAGTCACAGCAGCGAGTGCACGCGAATGATACTTACCTTCGACAAACAGAGCGGCGTCTCCGAATTTTTTCCCTCCTCTTGTAGCGCGAAATTATCAGAGCGCGTGTTAATTGTCCGTATAAATATTTGCCCGGAAGGCACGCTGCCGCGAAGCAACTCACTCAGCCAACAGCGTAAAGTTCTTTCGCCGTTGCGCGACATGCAACTATGTACGTAGGTAATATGATTACGCCAGAAAATTACAGGCACGCGTGTACCTGTCGCCTTGGGCAATTCTGCTTTGAAAATGGTAACATTTCACGCAGCGGGCGTTATGCTCGCGATGTCTGCGTAAACGCGATTCGTGGAAGGGTGCTGTGGGGCCGAAACGAATAAGCAGTGCTCGCACGATTATGGTAATTAATAGGTCCAACTAGTCGACGCGGCTGTCACGTTCCAGCGCCGCGATACACCGTTTCCAATCTCCATCACCCTCGAACGTCCGTGTCCCTATCAAGATACAAATACGCCGCGTCCTCATCCCTTTTTCTCCCTTCACGTATCGTCACGCGACGCCGTTAACGACCGTATCGCGATTCCTAGCTGGCACACGCGTCGACAGACACGACGATCTCGTCGCTTCGTTGCGTTTGCACGGTGACGTGCTCCTCGGAGCTTATATGCGCCGCGAATATGCACGGGACCGTTTATCGACCGGATGTATGGGGAAATGTTTGAGCTGCGCCATCACGGGGCTTTCGCGATTTAATCCGATTGTCAGTGAGGCTTCGATGATAAACTGTTGCACGATGAACGAATCTAGCACCTGTCGTTTTGTACGCCGTAGTTGCGTGCGACTCGGGAATTTACCGTTCCGCTGCGAGGGCTCGTTGATCGTTAACACTTAGAGAAATGGTCGGCCGTGCACACGGGACGCATTAGAGAAACGAGGAACCTCGAGGGAAAAGGTGTAGTTCCAATTCAGCGCGAAAATACTTAGTCGATGAATTTTTACAGCGCTTGATAAGAAAGCAGGGAACGGGGCCAAGCCGCGTCGCGTCGTTTCGCGGTTCCGCAACGAGTGCTCGCGGAATAAGACACCTCGCTGCCCCCTGAATTACCCCATTACGTGTGTACGCTCGACCGAGATGGGAGCACTCATTCTTCTTTGAGGAAATAGCGAACTTTCGCGAACACCCTCTAACTCTCCTCCCTCCAGAGCCTCAACCCTCGCCCCACGGTCCTCTGCTCTCGCCCCTGTCGCCCTACCTCCGAAGAAAGTTGAGCAAAGTAGAGCCTCGACAACCCTTCCCACCGCTCCTCCAACCCCCTCGTTGCCCTTGTAGGTACAGGATATAATTGTCCCTACAAAGAGCTTACTGCCGATTCGCGCCGAGTTTCGCCTTGGATTAGGATCTCCGAATTTCCATCGCGCTCAAGGTGTGCCATCCGGCTGGAATCAGGTCGCCGCGTCGAGCGCGTTCCTTCCCGCTACCCCCTTTGCGGTATTGAATTACAACGCGATTAAAAGATCCAGCAGAGAAGGTAATACGCGGACTATTCATTCGGCGTTCTTTCTTTGTCGCCGGACCACGCAGAGGCGTGCACGGATCTAAGTATTGTTGTAGGTGAAACGAGAAGTTGTTCGTTAAAAAATATCCAGGACAAAGGCGCGCCGCGAGAAAGACTCAACTAGACTGCGAGCGGGCGGAAGTCTTTTCGGAGGGAGCCACGGGGTCGTACCGCTTTATCGCAGTGGTGTTTCAATTTAGCATCCATTAAAGGAGTTTCGGCCGCCTGTATCGCGGAAAGTTCCGCGCGGTCAGGTAGAAAATAAGAGAAGAAAGCGCGGCGGGGCGGAGCCGTGGAAAGTTGGAGGACAGCGCGGCGGGGGGTCGAGAGCGAACAGGAGGAAAAAGAGAATGGAATACGCGGTGCCTAGCCGTGACGAGGCACGGAAGGCCAACTCCCTCGCCGATTAGCACCTGCCCGTTAAATTAACTTCCTATTGTACTAATTGCCCGCGGTATCTCCTTCCAGACGAGCCAGACCTTCTCGCGATTGAAACGACTCTTTAAGAGTAACGATTCCGAGCCATGAAAGGAGTCCTTGTCGTCGCGGGACGTTCCCTCATCCGTCACCCACAAGTCGAACCCAACAACACGAACTCGACTTTCCAAGCGGTCACCACGGTTTTATCCAGCGATCCGTGGGTAGTTTTAAGGGCTCGTGTGGGGCTGAGATAGTCGCGGGATTTCGATATTCCTCCAATCGAATTAATTGGTTTCAACGGGATTTCAGGGGAAGATAGCACCCGTAATAACGTTCGCTCGGCAGCTTGTTAAAAGCTCGCTAGCTGAAGTTCGAAGACACCGAGGGATGTGCAACGCGGGGGGAGGCGGAACGCGCCCGTTTATCGGCCGTTCCGCAACTTTCCCTGAGAGTTTCGCGGAATAACTTTTTCTCCGTCGGCCGTTTCGCTTCACGGCGAACGCGCTCCTTCGCATTCAATTTCCTGCCTCGTCGTTTGCCTATGGCAGGGCGGACGTATCGGAAACAAACTGCGAACTTCGCTCGTACAGTTTCTACCCTTTCGTCGTGCTCGGAGGAAAGACTCCGGAGTTAAATGTCCCCGTCACGGAAAGCTTCTTTCCTACTGACCAGCTGCATCAGGAAACTCGGAATTCTCAGGTCTAATCAGAGTTGAACCATTTAAGAGATAGGTGTGTTAACCCCTTCAGCCTGAATTAGAACACAGCTGGGACGAGACGTGCATTAACCCCGTTAAACGGGAAATCCTTTCCATACTCACCTTACCCTTCAATCTCCCCGCACCATCGAAGAAGCCGCAGTATCCCTGAGTAAATCATCTGTCGCAGAATCACGGTTAATGTTTTATTGAATGCATAATTAGAATGCAGTATTTACATTGATTTCCATTTACCCGGACGAAGAACAGCAATCGTCGCGGAATCGCGCGCGAATGTCCGTGACGTGCACGCTGGTTCGCAGCCAGATCGATTCACTGTACCCTGATAGCAAGAACGACGATGGCCCCGCGTCTCACCGGCGGGAGAGCTGTCCAACGTCGCCAGCGACTAGAAGACTCTGGTCGATCTTCTCTAGTCTAGAAAAATCGTCGGGCTCCGACACCGGATGCCCAGTAAGAGGGCGAATAAGAGTCCGTTTCCGTGTCGCGGGACATTCGCCGCGCTCCTCCATCCATCGAGTCCATACACAGCACTTACACGCTACGCACGTTTACACGCACACACATACACACACACATATCTGTGCCTTTCACGGTATGTAACGAATATATATATATATATGTATATGTATATGTATTTATATGTATATATATATAATGCACGTACATACGTACGAAGAAAACGATATTCACCCTTATCACGCACACCAAAAGATACTAACGAGTAGGAGGGTCGCGTCCCACGAGCAGTCAGTCCCTGTCCCCTTGTGACGAGGAAAATGGGACAGAGAGGTAAGGAAGTTCGTTTCGCGACGCGCCTTACTCCCTGTCCCACTCTCTTGCCGGAAGTTCGGGGGGTAAAATCGTCGTGGTAAAGCGTCTTATCGCGGAGAGTTCTAGATCAATTCCAGAACGGAGTATAATCGTTATTCCGATCGCGCCCGCGTTCCGGGAGATAAAGAAATTGAGAGATTATAGAGGGTATAGGGCGGGCGGGCGGGTGCCGCGGGGAACGGGGAGGACAAAGGATTTATCGGTGACTGAGGTCCCGTCGTTGCCATCGAACGCGTCCCCTCTCGCAGAGGGTGCACGAGTCCGCGGTACACCCTCTCACTGAACAACACACAGAGTCCGCACACAGAAGGGTCGCGAGGTGGTTCGGCGGTTGGTTCTCGCAATGTTCACGTCCACGTTCGTGCACGAACGAGCGCCACCGTTCCTCGCGGAGTCGATCGGGGTTAGCCCCCGTGGATACGAGCGTTCGCTGGAGCCGCCCTTATGGAAGAAGATGGGCCTGGTCGCGGTGGCGTCGGCACTGTTGCGGCCACTGTCGTTGGCTCGCCGGTGATTCACGTCGGGTAAAGGCTGGTGAAGTTCGGTATCCTCCAGCTGACGGCCGCCAGCAGGGACACCAGACAGTTGCTCGCCAAAATTGCCGGGCTGAGGTTCCTCCTGTCTCCGCCGTGCATCGCCGCCGGTTTCTCCTCCTCTGAAACGAGATTAGAAACTTCTGCTTGACACTCCTCCCGCGAAAAGAAGCCCTGCCCCGCCGGAACGGTCCGGGGTCGTGGCCGGAGGGAGAGGGTGACGGGAGGCGAGAGCGAAAGGGGGCGGCAAAGCACCCTCGAGGGCAACTACGACGTTTCGAACGAGCTTGACCGACCGAAACGGTGGCTGGCTCCGAGCTGCCCTTTTCCTTCCACCCTTGTCCCTCGTGCGACAGTCGACTTCGTAGCCCGATCACGTGCAGAGCGATCTCTGAAACTCGCGAGGCACCGGGGGGAGGAGCCGCACGTCCTCCACTCGCCCCTGGATATCTATTGGACCTCTGAAATATCGGCAGTCGTTCAACGGCCTGGAGATTTTGTTTCCTTTTACGGACGTGCATCGTCCGACGCCGGATAGCAGGTAGGAGAGGTCGCAGCGATTGGGGTCGCCCCGTTCCAATCAATTTTCGCCCCTTCTGCGAGACCTGCTCCGTCGATTACGGAATCACGATACAGAGGCGAACTTAATTAGAAATTCTAGAGCCCTGTGTACCGTGCAGTCAAAGTCGCTGCGTTCCGGCACGGTATCGTGTTGCATTATCGATTCTAGCGTTAAGTACATTATTTGTCAAAATAAAAGTCCCGTCTACGCAAAATCCCACCTGTTGCACCCACTGTTCCATGACCAAACCGCCAACCTTAAACACCTTCGTGAACACCGCGCATTGGCGCGACATTTCTATTCCCCCTTTAAATTCGATAAAAGAAAAAGGGGTTGATCGAAACGAGCGATCCCGTTGCTGCGACCTCCCCCTGTAACCCAATCTCCAGTCGAAGCTTCTGAATAATGCTGAAGAAAAGAAGCGAGAGGCATGGATTCGGAGTAAAATAAATTGATTCTCCTCACCCTCGATCACGTGAACGATCACGTTCGCGGCTCTCGCGTTGCTAGGAGTGCACGTGTAATTCCCGCCGTGGTACGGTTTCGTTTTCTCCACCATCAGGATGGAGCCGCTCTTGGTCAGCTCGACCTTCACCCCCGGCTCAGCGTCGTAATTGATCATGTGCCCCTGACGATACCAGAACACGTAGAGCGGCGACTCGGCTGCGGCCATCAGCTGGCACTCCAATCGAAGACTGGAGCCTTGCTTCACGTGCAAATCAGGCGCCCCATGAATGATCGAGTACGCCTCCGTGATATTCAGTCGTACGAAGTTACGTTGCACCGGATGCGACGTAACCTGAAATCATAAAGCGACTAGTTGCTTCGCAGAGGCGTCTAGACACGTCTCCTTCGCGTAATGACTCGCGAAGCGGCTCGCGTTGATGCAGCCACTCAAGCGTAGCATTTAGTGACTCAACAAAGGTTAAGCTACCGATCTTTCCTGACCTTAGCTAACCAGTGTTAAGAGTTACCATTTCGCGGGGCCGCTTGACATTTTGCCTGATATTTGCGATATACCGCCACGCGGTACCCTAATACGGTTCCACGGAAGTAATTAAGGGGCCCGGTCGTAACTCGTATGCAAGCCGCTGCAAAGAGCATCACAGGGGAGCACTGTAGACGCTTCTGCGTGCAACTGCATCTACATACTACATTTTGCTCGCCGTCTTTATGCACGCCGAAGGGAATGTTTCATAAAAGTCAGTGCAGAACTGTGCGCCGTAAATTTAGGGCACCGGGCAGGGTTTTACGGTCGAATAAATGATACGCGTGGGCGCAACTTTGCTACAGAATGAAGCGCCGTTGGGACCAAGGAAACGCGGCTTTTATTACGCCCGCCCGATACACCGTAATGATTATACCTGACACTCGTATATGCCGGCGTCCTGGACCGTAACTGCTCGTATCTGGAGTGCCCAATCGGTGCTCGAATGCATCACGACAAATCGATTGTCGATCGAGTGGGTACTAGTGCCGACGGTTAATAATTGTCTGTCTCTCCGCTTCACCCATGTAATCTGTAACAGGAGACGGGCAAGATCTGCAATGAACCGTTCACTTATCTTGTCTTTAATTTTAATACATTTATCGACCTGTGCCAGCTTTAATTTGCCATGCAAGTTGGTCATTTGAGTATTCCAGATTCACGAGCGAAGATCCCGAACTCGAAAATTCAACGATTTCTCAAACATTGTGAATATGTAGGGATTTACTCCTGATTGCAATGTAATTTTTGTTTGCTGCCCAAATTTACTCGAAGGGGGTGAAATTAACCCCTAAAAATTCGGCTATTTTCCGATTTTGTGTTATAACTCGCGAACTGTAAGAGATAGAAAAAAAGTTTCAAGACAAAAGTTACTTCTTTTAATTAGATCTCATTTGATAAAACAAATATTTTACAGTTCACGAATTATAACACAAAATCGGAAAATAACCGGATTTTCAGAGGTCAATTACACCCCCTTAGAGTGAATTTGGGCAGGCAAAAACATTGCGTTGTAATCAGGAGGAAATTTCCTACATATTCACAAAGTTTAAGAATTTTTTGAATTTCCGGATCCGGGATGTTCCCTTGTCAAATTTTTGTTCTGAATAAAAATATCGGTTGCCAGGAGATGAAGGGGGCCCACCCACAACTATAAGGCTATCACTTAACTTTTCGAAGAAATAAATAAAATTCTCAAAAAATACATAAGTGGTAAAACAATACAATTATATTTCTTGTGAAATAAACGTATATTTTTTTGTAATATTTAGTAATATTTTCTGATGTTTAAGGGGGCCAACTTCATCAGCGGCCTGCAGAGCCCACTTACCACCGGGCAAGCTGACCCCTGGCCAGTCCGCCACTGTCTAAATATATAATTTCTAGTAATTCCCATACCAGTTCTATAGAAGAGGGCTGCCTCTGATAGGAGCCCCTGAATCACTAATTTGGAGGTGAAAGAGGGACGTGGCGGGACAGGCGTTAAAAGCATTTGGGCAATTTACGGTAACGATGTATGGGAAACAGCGTGTATGATATTAGGCAATAGGAGAGGGATAGTTGGCCAGGCTTGCATCCAATATCAATTACGGAGGCCATTAGTGTACCCTAATTACGGGGTAATTTTCATTCCTGACCGTACTGACCACGAAACTTTACTCAACTTGTCTAGCTGCCGTCACCCGGCTGCCGAATCTTCTCTATGTACCTGCAACGTTACCAGAGATCCCAAATCATACGAAACTTTCTCGACCTATTCTTTCTCCACCTTCTACAAATCCCTTCACGCACAAACTACGCCTCGTACTTTGACGTCGCGCTCGTATCAGCAGCCTCCACTAATTCCGTTCAAGGCGGCCCATAATTGAAATTCTTGCCGAAACGAGGGGGATCAAACAGTGACGCTATCCCGCCGCCATTAATTTCCTTGCGTACGCTATTTGCAGCACGTCGCAAAGAGGGATTATATATCGCTCGATCGCGCATTTCCATCCGGCCGGGAACAGCAATCAAGGAAAAAACTCGTCGTTTGTCTTCCGCGGAGCGTGTTTGCGCGCCGACTAGCTGACTCCTTCGTCTGCTCCAAGACGCTCTAAGGCTGCATAATCGGGCTTCCAATCGGCATTAGACGATCCCTATCAATCACTCCGCGTTCAGCTTCAAGCGCGCCAGCGATAACCCGTTTTAATGCTTAGTCGGCGCAGTAATTACTGCGATTCCATGTAGTAGGTCCGACGGAAAGCGGTGCCGAGCGGATATGACACTCGAGGAACCGTCGAGCATCGTAATCCCGGATGTTTCCTGTAATCCTGGATTCCAGCTGAAAAGGACCTATCTCCTCGTCCCGGCGTGTAATGGCGAATCCAATATTTCCAGCGAGTCTGCGCGTTCCCCTCGCGTGTACGTGTGTGTGTGCTGCTGTGCCCGTGTAAGTCTGTATGCACTCGAATGTTCGCGGTTCCACGACCACCGCGAGTTATAGAGAACTTCAGTTTTCCTCGATCAGCGAGAAGTTACCGGCAACTTGTGCGTGCCTTGGTGTGCAAGTTGAAAAGACAAAGACGAAATCTCCGCCGTTTTGACTGACACGGCACACTAGATGCTCCTCGATTCGCAACTTTCGTTGCATGCTTCGCGTAGGTATTCCTGGAGTTTCGTGGCAAACTGCTCCTGCTCCAACAGGGGACCACGTGTCAAGTGATACACACCGATTTTAACAGAACTTCCTACGGACATGTGTCTGATCTATGGTTTCTGTTCAAGTAGAGATATTCGACGAGGGAGAAGACGTTAAAGCCTCCTGTAACATTTCAATATCTACCGTCCCGATCCGACTGAAGAAGAGATCGTGGTTGATATCTGCAGATTAATTATTTACAGGTTTCCCTGGGGAAGGCAAATCGGGTACCGTCTTGATCGCGAGATCGCTAATTTCCTTTGGCATTGTTGCAGCCATCGGTCTCCTTAGAAGCGAGCGAACGATCTTCCCAGGGCTCCCGGCGAAAACTATTAAAGCCTGCACGAGCACGAAAAACATCGTTGAACGGGGAGAAAGCGGCGCAAGCTTCTTCGTACGTGTAATGAACGCGGAAGCGAATCTACGGACCGGAGCTGCTTTCCCCGAAGAGGTTCACTAACACCGGCGAGAGGTTAATTGGAAACGACTATCCGCGGCATCCACTAACCTAAACCCTCCCCTATTCTTAATCTGTTCAATGGAGATTGCCAGGAACCATGCGCGATGTCTCCCCGGCGATCAGTGGATAACGTTATGGCCGAGCTTCGTATCTTAGCGAGATCTTAACAAACTAGTTCAGAGGACTGTGAGCTCGTTCGACGTGGCCTTTATGGCTGGTAGAACGTCGCTGGAATTCCTCCGCGGTTGAATTACGCTCCCTCATTATGCAGATCCTCGTGGCACGGAAGCGTGTCGTTTCGCAAAGTGGATTCGTGTATCCAGCCACCCTGCGCGTAATTTTTAATAATCCTTGATTCGTCGGTATCCAATCTACCTTTTCAATATCGTTTTCCAATGGTTACCGCGTATTCGATTAGGAATGCGAAAAAGTTTCGGTGGATAACGCCGGCTACACTTTAATACGGTTCTCGACT
This sequence comes from Andrena haemorrhoa, assembly GCA_910592295.1. Classification (NCBI taxonomy): domain Eukaryota; kingdom Metazoa; phylum Arthropoda; class Insecta; order Hymenoptera; family Andrenidae; genus Andrena; species Andrena haemorrhoa. Next base: position 1,755,296 of record OU342946.1, on the reverse strand, counting down.
GGAGCGTAAAATAAAATCGCGATCCAATTACGTCGAAACAATTACCATCGCGGCGCCCGACACGCCCGACGCCCGGCCCACATAATTTCCCGGGGCAACGTCAAAAGTTCATCCGGTTATCAGGGGAACGGTTTCGAAAGTATTCCCCTCTTCGTAACGAGCAAAGTTTTATTCGTGTCGAGGAATCACACACGAACGACTCGCCAGCCACGTGCCGCGCGTGTATTACGATCATCGTAATTTCAGCCGCGGAGGCGAGCCTTCCCTCAAAGGGTTAACACGAGCTGCCAAGATATTACAGCCACTAGATGTTAGATGAGAAATCTTCCGCTCAGCCGACACTTCTGTATCTTTGCTTTCGCTTACATATTTGTACTGTACAACAACTTTTCCCTCAGATATCTGGAAAGGAATGGAGTAAAATGTATGAAAGAATGTCGCGAAGAATTCCATATAATCGAAAGCAATATCAGAGTGAATGTGCGACTCTTCCATAAGAAAAGATTTAATTCCCCAAAGTGCTTCTTGCGCGGAAAGTTTAACAAGACCGGGTTAATAAGTATTCACCGTATACTTGCCCATTGGAGCAGTTTTTCGAGAACAACGGGGTCCGGAGGAAAACGTTCCCCTCCGACAGAGGTTCACCAATTTGCCCAAGCTCCTCGAGGTAATTCCGTTACCTTGTGTTTTCTACGCTTCGAAATTTTTCCAGGAAGCTCGCGCAGCGGTAATCGGTTCCCCTGCTTAATCGTATAATTCCCACGCCCCCGAAAGAGGAGATGAGATATACCTTTCGAGATAATGCCCGTGTTCTACAAGCCACGTCCTGCTGTGCATCTCTTATCTAACGACGGGCTGGCTCGCGTTCAGGATTACGCTGACAGCGTAAAATGCGAAGGTGTCGTAACGGCAGGCGACAGTTATGATCTTTACTGCACATGGTTCAGCACTTAACGCGTGATTTACCTCTATTGACGTTGCGTCGTCACCTCGTTTCGCGGTTTTCCCGTAAATCGACAGCTTTAACTATACGCTGAATAGCTAGCGATAGATTTACGGCGCGATAAAAGTTGCCGTTGAATAAAGCTCGCCAGAGGGTTACATTCCCTAACAGTTGAATTCGTGCTGGATACATCCATTCTTTGGTACCATTCGCTTCCTGGACTGAAGCAATCTGTAGCAGTTATTATTTAAAATGCAAGCTTTACGAGAAGCATAGGAAAGGGATTGAATTTTCTCGAGAATGAAGCCTCGTTCGAATGAAGTTACCCCAGAATTTATATTCCTGTATAAGAGACAGGGGCGGATTTATATATAGGCTAAGTGGGCCCGGGGCGGCAAATTTTCGGGGGTGGTAAATTTTAGGCGAAAGAAATTGAAAAATGTTTAAAGGCAAAGGCTTGAGACAACTTGAGAAATACTTTCTCTTCATGTAGCAAACTACTTAGCAATAATTCATACCTCAGTTGTCATATTGAATTAATTGCAAAATTTTCTGAACTCTTTTAAATTAAATTATTCGACGATATCTCGCGGAAGGGGCGACAGACATTTGCTAGCTTAGGGGCGCCAAATCTCGAAATCCGCCCCTGATAAGAGAAGCTGCACACTAACACGAAGAAGATCCAGCAAGTAAAATTTGTATACATAGTACTGCAAGCTGCTCGAGTGAATCAATCCTCATACTCGCGGCAATATTGTGCCGCCCTGTAACACCGTACTGAGGGCTTAGCAAAGGAAGCCTGGTAACGAGTATACATTGCGGTAACGGCAGATGTAACGAGAAAGAAGCGTAACTTACAGGATCCCGTTCATTGACCCAGTAAAGTTAATCTTCGAAGACGAATCTGTTTCGAGAAGAAGAACGGAAACCCGTTACCCGGCGTAACGTTTCAATGGGAACCGAAGCTCTACCCGATTTAACAAATAGCCCGTATTTCATTATACTTTGCCCGTTGTTACGAGAACGCTGCAGCTCCGTGGCAATTCGGAAAAAGATCCCCCGCGAAGTTTACCGGATAACGAATTAAGCACAGGCCGCGAAGTTCCCGCGCACTCCCTCTCTCTTTCCCCGCGGTGCGCGAATAGTGGTACTCTGCGGAACAACATTAATCAACGTTACTTTGACCGGAACCCACTTAAGGCGCCTGTACCAGGAAATTCCCGACGGATATCCGCCGGTGGATTTCCCGCGATCGAGCAAATTATTTCCTATCCGTAGCCCCGAGATCTTCTGCTCAAACGTATGGATGCGGCCCATTAATCTGACTAATAATATTACCGCGCAAAGCAACCCGATATCGATGCCCTTTAAGCGATAGAATCTGATAAGAATTCTACGCGAAACATGTTTCCAGCGAAATGTTACCTAAAATTCGCGTTCATTCCTCTCTCGAAATTTCTCCTCCCGTACAAAGTGATGTTAGATTAATTTCGGACTCCCTTTGAACTGCTCCAGCTTGAAGGGTGATTAAGCTAATGATTGACGCGCGCGGACAAAAGCTCCGTCAACGTCAACTTTCGCTCGCGGGAATTTTTCTTTCGCCACTATTTTCACCCCCGATGGACGCGTGCCGTGCTGCTCGTGGTTCGTTGCTCGCCGGGAATCGACTTTCGAAATTGTATTCCACAGACAATCCTGCTCCCCTACTTTCCTTTTCCTTCAATCCTCTTTCCTTTTGTTCCTCCGCCTTTACCACAAGTTGCTAGCAATTCCGTCGGCGAGGATGTGCGGGGTTAGAAGATTTTTCGAAATTGATATTTCATCGCCCGTAGATTCGACTTCGCCCTACCGACGACGTTCCTGCGTTCTTTCAAGCTTCGTCGTGGCCTCGTTCGGTCGAGCCGCCCTACGAAGCGACGCCCCTTGTTTCTCTGTCTCCGAGACATAGATGAATTCATCTTTTATTCATGCTCTGCGTCGGTGTGCGATGAACCGACGGTATACTTGCTTTCTGACGGTGGACAGAGCGTTTTACATAAGTGCCCGCCGGGTTCCCCGGCATTCTTCCCTTGCCTTCCGCGATGAGAGTGCCTCGCGTTCTTGATGCATAATTCGACAGCCAATAAGGCGGCTCGATGGTAGAGAGAAAGTGACGAGGTGAACGTTTATTTCAGAATACTATTCTAGACACGGCTCCACCATCACTGAGCGTTTTACTTCTCCCAAACAACCTGGCAGAGTTATTTCCGCAACCAAGGAGAGGTGTTTCCGCGCCTCAAAGAAAGTCGGAGCAATGAATGAAATTTTCTTGACACGAATCTACGACTTTGCGAGGAATTGCCATAAAAATCTCCACCTTCAATATATTGCCGTACAGCTGAGCGATCAACTTTCCATAAAATTAAAGTACAGTTGTAAGGAAAAGCTGTTCGAAAGAGTATTGCCAGATCAACAGAATTATAGAAGACTGCAGAGTGCATATTGCACTTCCGGCAGGCATTATTCCCTCGTTGGCATGTAGACGAAATGCTTTTATCAATTCAGAACGCGAGACGAGATGCATTGCGTTCATCCTATAAGTAAACTATGATTTTTCGTTTCTCTCTCTCGTACAACAGTTGTGGAGTAAAGAATTCAAAAGAAGAAGTAGTAGTGCTCCTCTGAAATCCTTATAAATAACACGCCTTCCGAAGCATATTTCCAACTTTATCACTAGCTTTGATCCCGTACATTTACTCCGCAATAGGGTCTGCATATCGAAATTTGTAGGTCGATACGTTTGCCCTCCGTCTTCGTATCTAATCTCTTGTAAACGTTTTAGCAACAAGGAAAAACTGCTGAACGATTGAATAAAAAGTGTAGACGAAGGGAGTGAACCGGTATAATTGATTCAAGTTCAGTGTAAGCATGTAAGGTAAGAAGTTTGAAGAGTTGCTACAGTGACGGAACTCGTAGACATCCGTATCAGCTAGAACAGAGAATTGAAGGACTTCCTTAAGTAGTATAAGTCGACGCATAGTCAGATATCGCGCTAAAGCGGCCCCTTTAAGATGCCTCAGTGATTACTAGAGGGAATAATTCTCATTCCTAAACTATAAGGGATGAAAAAGAACCCTACTTCATTACACTAGCGATTGGTTAATGCCATTTATTATCATTAACATTATTATTATTTGTTATCCTAACGATACTGAATTTTTCTTTCAAACTTCATGGACCCCCAAGTTGCACTTGTAAAACGTACCAATAGCTTAATTTCATTATCCGAAATTCATCACAGAACATAGTACTCGGTTTCGTAAAATAAAAGTGCACATCGCGGAGCTTTCATTCTATTTCTCAGCGGCGCGCAAAGTTTGAGAAGCAAAAATCGTTCGAGCGCAAGAAAATTTGACCAAAGAATTAGTCTGCCATTCGCCAGAGACATACTGCCTCTCGTGAAAGCCGATCAAGCGTACCACCCAACGTATACATACATCTTTCGAATAAAAATTCGCCGAAAATCCGCTCGACCTAATCTGTTCTATAAAGAAATCGTTCGTCGTCGGCGTGCCGAGTCGGAATTTGATTCCGACATCTGGCTTTCGACGACGCCAACGGGTATCGAAGGAGACTTCCCTGCTTCTCCACGGTCTGTGTACACAACCTGGATTTTCTGTCATTCCTCTACCCCACGGCCCCGTTCTTTTTTTGCCTAGCGGAAACCCGAACAGAGCACCTGCTACGGTATCGGTTTAACGTCGCCACCCCCGTAAAATATTCTGAAATATTCCTGCACCGCGGATTCCAGCGTACCAATGAGGGCGAGAGGAAGAAAGGAGATCGAAGAATGGAGGGCGAGGTCGAATTGAGGTACTGCGGAGAAATGCGAAATTCAAAATTCGAATCAATCGAAAGGGTTGCGTTACCGTGGCCTTAGCCCACCATACTGTGTATATCCTCTATCCGATCGGCATGAAGCCGGCAAATTCATGTGGAATCGTTCGATACAGCGTAGCTAGGTAGAAGAAGATGTTTAATGGCAGACAAGAGACTGCGAGGGTTGTGGAGATGGTACTTGTAAATGTATCGAGCAGAAGTAGAGGAGACTTTCCCAGGAGTTCTGGGACACTTAACGTGATTCATCGATTTAAAGAATTTCGAGGGCAATCCACAGAGAGAAATACGGGGGTGAGGGAAAGAACACGGGGGAGAGAAACGATCACAGTGGGCGGGGAGGGAAGGACCGGGCAATTTGTCTAAAAGTTCAGGAAGGTGGAAAGAAAATTAGCGGAAGCTGTGGCCGAGCTATTTGTTATCGAGGTGGCAATAATGCCTCCCCGGGCTGGAGCTCCTGCACGGAGAAGTTTCGGTCGTGGTGATAATTAAACCTAATTGCGTTACGCTACTACCGAAACCGCAAAAATTTGCTGCCTAAGGGCTGCGGCTCCCACAATAAGGAACTGTGAAATGCTGTTGTCGTGGCTCTATTTCTTCGTACTATATGACCCCTTGCCACAAGCAGACGCCCCCATTACGTAACAAACTTATGAGTAGCGAATCGACCCGAAAACCAATTCTGCGCGTTTCAATTGGTCGAAATATTAATAATCCTCTACCAGAGACGGACTTGTCCATGACGTATGGTTATTTTGGAACGTTTCACCAATTTGACAGGTAGAATAGAAGGGAATGTGCTTCTTTGGGGGGTGCGAGCCAATTTCTGAGAAAAGGGCACTTATTTGCGACCTATTACGAAACTGGGACAATGTCCGCGTTCATTTTATTCCGAATAGTTACGGACCTTTGTAATCGGATTTATATTTTTATATATAAGAAACTGAAGTATCACTCGGTGGCACTGTGCCTCAAATATAATGCTTATTCGAGTTTCATAATCTACAACCTAACCACGATGGAAGTTATTCAGTTAGTTTGCAATCATTTCTTCGAATAAGTCAGGGAGATGATTACTATAATTTCTAAATAAACACAGAATGCGAGGCGTGTTAGACCTGATTGCAGCGTCGACGCGTTGACAGGGATTGGAGTTGTATCGCGAGGGGAACAATCTTGAAAATAAATTGAAGCTTGCCAGGGAGTCAGCATAAAGGAGCCACGTGTTTATCGCAGCAATCTATCGAGAAACATTGAACGAAACTTCGCGCTCCACTTTGATGCTTGCTCTCCTCGACTTGTTCCTCGAAAACGATTCGTTACCCTAACAGGCGACGCGTTATTCTACACGACAGCTGCACGCGTTTCCAAAGAGGATGATGATGAGGGACTTATTTGGCTGGAAATTAAGAGGGCATTTTGGCATTGAATTAACGCGGATCACCGTGGGCGCGAGATCGTTAAATGTGGAACAGTCCTCCCGGTTTATAGGATTGAAGAGGCAGACATATTATCTGGTCACGAGGCACTTCTCCCTGGATTGTTCCGTGTGTGCCGTGTGGCGAACGGAAATTAAATGAAAATCGCTCAACCCGCTGCTGTAACGGGAAATGAAAATTGAACGGTCGCGAATAGGGAAACGGGGAGGAAGAGAAAGAGGGTGGCTTATACCGATACAGCAAGGAACGAGGAGCGTGTGGAGGTGGAAACGGCGAGGAGTGGAATGCATTCGAGAAAGCTTCAAGCTTCCCATCGTTTCAATTTCTACGGGAAGATGAAGTCTGTCAGTTCTCCCAGTTCAAAAAGTATCGAATGGTACGTTATTGCTTGGTTTGATGGTTGAGTACAACGCTTGTAGGAAGTCTGAAAGAATCTTGTTTAAAATTGAACGTATCTTTTAATACATTTCCCAAATACTGTTCTAATTCGTAAGAAACATTGCAAACTAATCCCTGGCTGGTGCATTAGTTTGCAAACTGACGCACCAATGTTGTCGCGCCTCGACGTGAAATTACTTTCGACCCTGCATTAAGTGCGCCGCGGCAGATAGGGCTCCTTGGAAATACATTTCTGGGTCAATCGTTGGTAGAATCAGTTGTACCGTGCGAGGATACTTACTGTCCCGGCTCCGGGATCGGTGATTTTGCAGGGCAAATTGGCGTTGCTTCCGCTCTGCGCGAGGACTTCCCTGATGGGACCCTCGATGACATCTTCGCTTTTATCCTCGGTGCCTTTTAACGGAGCCACTTCGTTATCAGTGCTCGACGATCGCTGATGCTCCGCCTGGCTGCCTGTAAAATAAAAATCGGAACCACATTGTCAGCCAGAGCCTCTTCAAATCTTCAGGAATTTTCAGGATGATAAGCTTTAGTCGAAATGAAACGTGTCAGCTCCGGGGCATTTCATTAATTACCCGCCATTTCAAATCTACTGTATTACCAAGCGATTAACGAAGTTCCCCCCGAACTGTTACACAATTCCTGCCAATTATCCGTTTCTCCCGGAATTAACGCGAATTTCAGCAAGCGTAATATTTTGTCGCGACAAGTGGGGTAGGTACGATTGTTATCAGAAGCGCTTAATCATCTCACAGCTTCTCAGCGACGGTTTCGCTTTCCACTCTACTATCCTCTACACTGCCACCGAGTCCCCCAAACAGGTAATGAAGCGTTTACGTTCGCGCTCCACTACGAATCTGTGATCTCGATGCACAGACTCGTTTCGTATTGATCCAGAGGCAGACTTAATCCAAGAGAACGTCTTAAGAAATTCTCAAATGTTCTGAAGGGTATTTCAAAGTTTTTTGCGATCCTCGGGTTTCCATTAACCCGGCTAAATGTCCGTGAAAACCAGAGAGAGCCCTAAAGAGCGGGCGCAGCCTTTGATGGTGCAAGAGCTGTCGGCTTTAAAGGCCCGAGGTAATCTACGATCGGGGGTTAAGGAACGATTTTCGCGGTGCTTCGCTGGCAAAGGGCACAACAGCAGGTAGAGGGACTGTGCCAGCCTGCAGTATCTTCCTCGCTTCGAGATTAATGCAACCACCGTCGCAGCGATAACGCATAACCCTGGTGCAGGGTAAGTAGCTTAAATGAATAACTTAGTCGCGACAATTACGCGGCTGTGCCATGCGTTTGCGGCATCCGAGCTATTGCAAATGTACAGGGATCTCGGGGAATTCACTTCGAATACGTGTAACCATCCAGCCCGTTTCTATAGTCCCCTTAGGGAGGTCCGATACCAGATAAGCTAATCGATTTTGAAATTTCCTCATTTCTTCAACGCGAGATGCTCTGGGGCCCTCGTCGAAAGGGAGTAAATTTGACCACAAAACTATGGATTTTAAAACAAATTTCTCCAGCATCCCTTGTATAACAGATATTATTCCCAGATAAACAGCATCTTGAAGCAGGAAATTAAAGCTATCCAAGGTACTTCGTTTGGGAATAATACCTGTTATACAGTAGACGCTAGAGGAATCTGTTTTAAAATCTACTTCTCTGGCCAAGTTACCACATCTGGCGGTACCTCGTAATAAAACGACTACCACCGTCAAATTACTATAATCGAAGTCGACGGAGCGCAGGCCCCGAACCTTATGCATCTATTCCAGGAAGCCTTTATTTGGGTACCATCGACCGTCGCGTGGCTCGCCACATGTCGAACCTTCAATCGGTTATTCTCGACCGTCTCACGAACTCCGGGCATTAAAATGCAGTAACATATCCACGAGCACGCGAAATCCAGCCGCCTACGTAATAAGATTCCCTGTGAGCCTCGTGTTGATGCAACACACCCATACGCTGCCCCTGGCGTAACGAGCCGTTGTTTAGCTCCTCGCACTCGAGCCCCGTACACGATGAAAACGTCGGCAATTAGCTCTCGTTACCCTGCTCGAGGCTCGTTCGACGGTTCGTTAAACCTGACCCTGTTTCACCGAGGAGCCCGCGGAATCCGTCCAGCAACCGAACGACGCCGAGCGTCCAAAGATCTCGTCACGTGGCTGGCCCCGCCGCCTGAAATCGCTTGCGGACGCGGAAACGACGCGGGTGCACGCGATCGTAGATCGACCGGCCGCTCGAACCGGGTATTCTTACAGCACCGGGCCTGCTTTCGTTCTTTCCTACGACAGTTCGGCCTAGATTCGCCGCTCGCCCGGAAACTCCGGCGATTTATTGCGATTTTATTGACGTGTAACGTTCGCTCTGTACAATTCCACCCTCGACCCCGCCCCGAACCGCGCGCTGCAAATTGAAAGCTGCACGTGTCTCTGTAAAGCATACTTTGGACTCGGTTCGTGGTGGACTTCCGTCGATTTCTTCCTGGAAACATGCATCTCGTGGGTGGGATGCGAATCATCTGTTATGTTGAAACACTAAGAGAAAGACTAACTTCCACTCTTCGTTTCTATGGGGATCTAAGGGGCCCTAGCACCCCCCAAAGAAGGAGGAAACAGGAGATTAATATAACCACGAATGAAGTAACTCAAGAGCTTTGTAAAGAGAAAAGAAAGCTGGATTTCATTTCATAAATAAATTTGTATAATCACCTAATGAACTTCAAATATTATTATCCGTTCAACTCGGTTCCCCCCGAGATTAAATCCTGAGTGGGCCACTAGATAGTCATTTCGTGCAAGGGTCTGTGTAACACTTCCTGGACGTTCCATGGCAGATAATCCCCTGAATAATTTCTATAACGTCAATATCGTTTCGGCCAGAAGCATGGTCGATGGCTCTTAACACCGTGGTATTTTACACGAGCCTCGACGTGTCCTGCCGCGTTACGAGCCTTCTAGCGGCGGTGCAAGCACCTCCTCGTTCGGTATTATCGTCTTTTTACGAGGTACACAGCGATAGCGAGGAAGTACCGCCCTACGCCGCGTACTTTGCAGCCGTACGTGTGAACGGACAATGCGCGATGTTCGATAAACGTCCTGCTAGCGTTTTCTTAGCCGCCCAGGAGCCGCATGCTGCGGCCGCAGGGTGTCGTCTATATCGATTTTTAGAGAGCTCTAAAAAACGTTCGCCTTTTTCACCGAGCTACGGAGATACGAGGCAAGGGATCGCGCGAAGCTTCTATACCAGTTGCGGAGCAGTTTTTCGTTGGGGAACGAGACGTTTCCTCTTTCTGGCTCGATTACCCGCGTAACGCGATTCGAAACGTTGATCGATCATTCCAGTTTTCATAAATAGAGAGTGTCCGAGATTCTGCAGCAATGCCCTTATCTAGCACGATAATTCTGTTTTAATCCGGGCATGATTGCATGAATAAGAAATTCCTTTGAAACCCAATTTCCATTCATTCCTGCGGAACGTCCTACACGTGACGGCGAAATTCCTGTTCCATTATAATAAAACGAATCAACGTGTTCTATTTGAAACAGGATCTAGCAACGATCGCTGATATTAGCTCGCAATGGGAGCCAGTAACGCACGATTTAATGTCACAGTGAAGCATAGTTATCCAGTAATGGCCGGTTATCTATATTTCGCGATAGCGTGTCGAAAAACATGCGAAACACAAGATCCCGCTCGCCCGGTTGGCTTGGAACGCGCGGATGATAACGTATCGCGGCATCGTACAGTCGTATCGCCGCCCCGTAACATTTTACGGGCCTTAAATCCTTGAATGCACTTCCCTCGTTAATACACTTCCGCGGGACGCGTGCATAAAGCCATACGCACGCTTTATAAACGCAAGATTACGCGGAGATCAACGGAACTGCCGCAAGCTTCGTCGTTTCCGCGGCGGATTCCCGTCGTTAACGAGCCGGGCGCGCGCAGCCCCTTTACGCGGGCTATATTAGCCCGTTAATCCTCCGCGATCGTCAAAATAGAGTCGTTCCCCCGATTAGCGGGTTACTTGGAAATTAATCTCGGCCAATTCTGCAAACTTTTGGGTAATTGGAAATCGTAAAATGTCCGAGCAGCGCTGGTTACCGAGCGTTTAATTAAACTTTCAATTGGAGTTGTCGTCTCCGAGGTGCTTTACGCGGACGTTACTTGCGTGGATTATCGTTTCGGGGGCTATACCCAAAGGAGGGGTTTTCGAATTTTGTCGCCGTTAGTGGCGCATCGATCGACAATGACGAAGTGAATTGCGGGCGATCTCGTGAATGGTAACCGTGCCACGAATCGACGAGCGGATCTTTCGGAGGGCAACGACTCCGATCTAGCAACGAATGGTCTACCGGCGTCAGAAAGTTCCTTGCCGGTGCTAACGAGCCGAAAGTTTGTGCGGTCTTCAAGAACACGATAACCGGATATTACTTGTCAGCCATCGGCTGGCACGGTGAATTAAGTGTTTTCTGTGTCAGCACGAAAATGACTGGGTGAAACGCGAACGCGGAAGAGGTAGCCGACGTGTAAGCACACACGTTCGAGGTGCCTTTTGCTCGGCCGTGATTACATTGAAAGGTGGATTTAATTTTTAATAAATCTAGATGGTAATTGCTTCTCTGATACTTGTACACCAACTATCTGTGTATGTTGCTGTTAGTGCAAGCGACAGACAGACAGGATCCATGAATATATGAACATATTTTTTTATAATCCTTAGTCATGCCCACTAATGAAGAAACGCGTCCTTCGTTAGACACCATTTATTATATTTTCCATATTTAACGCTTGTCGCACGATAACTTCTGCTATCTCGTTATTCAAGCTGATAAAGAAGGTAACAAATGATGGTGCTTACCGGTGAGATGAAGGTGTAGCTCCAGGAAAATGCTCGCCAGGACCAGGAGCGCTCTCATGGTGACAATTAATCTGTGACGTCGCTGTTTCAGACGTTCATCGTACTTATCTGTAACAGTGACAAGAAAGAGGAGTGAAACAACATTCTTCAGGGCTGTTATATGGAATACTGGGAAGTGGCGCGTTTGAGAATTACTGCCACAGAATGGCACACAATGTCCCTTTGACTGATACTGCGCGCTCGTTTCGCAAAACAACGCCGCCGATGGAAGATAGACGAAGGGGCGATCGCGGAACATACGTTCCTCGGGGATGTCGCACGGTCGTGCAAAAAATAACAAGCTTCTTTCCCCTTTATACGCCCTCGCCGAATCTGTCTCTCCTCGGTATGTGCGCGCCAATGCTGGAGACCCCTGCAATCGATATGGGTTTAAGTAGGAGGGCTGCGACTCTTATGTTAGACCTTCCCCATTCAGCCTCGAGCTTTCGTTATAAGTAGCCCACCTTTGTCAAGTACGTTCGACAAGAGAGGATGGGCAACGGAGAAATGGATCGCGAGAGGTTCCCGTGGACAAGGAATTCTCAACACGCTTCGCCGATCTTCCACGATACACCGAGTTCCAAACATTTTTGTTGCTTCCCGGAGTTCTGCGGAAGTACGTCGGGGATTGCTTCGATTCTGTTTCACCTGCAACTGGTTCTTGTACCAGGGATATGGGAGATTAAATTTTAAGTAATCTCCTCGTCTATCCAATTAACGATCCAAAGGGTTAACTTTGAATGCGGGGATTGTGTATAAAATTCAATACATTCTGGCTATTGAATAAGCTCTTCAGAATAAAAGTGCATTCTATTGAAATACATAGTCGACTCACCATCGGTAATAAATTACTACCTTTTCAGTTACCACTGTGATAAATTCCAACTAATGTGAAAGCATTCGATTTTTAAATAATGGTTCGCGAGTCTCGTCGACCAATTGATATGAATAACGAAAGCAGGGAATAATAGGTAGTATAAATAACAAATCTGGGATACGAGTAATGCGAGCTACGATGAAAATTCTATTCGTCTGACTAAAGCCTTACTTTAATTCCTGAAATGCCAGCGACGGGAAAAAAGATTTGCCAACTGCCAGGATATATACACAGGTTGTACAGCAAGTGTACATTTGGCAATCCAACTGTGCGTGACGTTTCTCTGGCTACAGGATACGTACCACCAAGTCCTCCCAATTTTCGTGACTAAACGCGGGTCTACGACTGCAATCGAATCGAACAAATCCCCCTTTTTATTTCCTGCGCGAAAGCAGAGACGGAGGTGATGATAAATCGTGAATTACAGCAACGAGGGCGGGATTTTTCCAACACTTCTCCACCCCCGGGCAACATCTAATCGGATTTTTTTGCGCTCGCGATCCTAACAAATGGCCATCGCCCGAATTCGCGGGCCGTGTTTTTCGAGTGTGTACACAAAAGGAGCGCGGGGCAATATTCAATGGCTCGCCGGTGGAAAAATATCGTCGCACCACGGAAAAATAGCAGAATATCTCTCCGGCTATCGATGTTTGCATCGTCGCTATATTTCCCGCGAAGCCGCTGCCGCCATTTATTTAAACATTCATTTACGCACCGCCCTTCGAACGTTCCGCGACCTGTATCTCGCGATCCGAGCAAACTTCCGGCAGAATGTCATTACTTCTGGTCAGCGGGTCCCACTCGTCGCGTGTATGCACTGCTGTGACCATGTCCGATTATCGCCCCGTAATAACTTTGCCGATGCAGCCGACACCTTTTCAAACACGACCCCGACCAATTCGCGAATCACGTTTTCCCTTTCGCGTTTCCGCGGCACGGCTGTTTGCGCCCGGCCGGCCGCGCAATTTTCGGCCAGACCGCTGTTCAAAGTGTGCGCAGGAAGAGATTCCAACGAACCGATGGACCGAGAGCGATTTAATTAGCGCCGACACGCTTTATCTCGCGCATAATTTGCTGCATTGTGGAGCGCGCCGGTGTACACTTGTATCGAGCACTGCCCGTTAAAACGAGAACGATTGCGTTAAAACATTATCGCATGGTTGAATCCCACGTATCTCCTTCCCTGGTCCGCGTTTCTTTCGCGTTTTATCACGCGGCCACCGATTCGGGAGAATTTCCACGAGCGATGTGCGAACTTAACGGCTCGTCAGCGTTTCGATTGCAGAACGGAGACACGATTTTTCCGCGGAAATAATCGTGATGATCCAAAGCAGTGGAGAAACAAGCTTCAGCCTCTTCCGCCGTGCAAACTGGCGCGTAACACGTAACCCCGTGTTAATCCAACTTTCGCTGAAATTCATTGTGCAGAATGTATAATGCACGGGCACAGTCACCTACCCGTGCAGGCGTGTACGTAGGTTGCCGAGGGTAGTAGGAAGGCACGGGGCTCATGATAATGATCTCGGTCATACGGTTCCGTGGTGATAGCCGCCGTGCTATTTACATACTGATACGGGGTACGTCGCCGCGAAAGTTTATGTAATCAGCTCGTCGCGGAGATGAACAGGGGAATCCCGACGGGGTTGTCGTGGGGGAGTTTAAATTGTGCGCGCGGAAAATATGCGAAACTGGGGGAAGGATGCTGGGAGGACGATAACGAACGGCGGGAGAAAAAAGGCGGGTCCGAGGAGCTAGGACGGTTTAAAGGCATTAAGCCGATTTCAGGTTAAACGAGTTGCTTCTCCGGCTCGCCTTAAATGCGTGCACGCCTGGTGACTCCGGCCGTAGCAGATTAATGCACGGCTCCCCCCGTTGAATAATTTAAACGGGGCGTACACCTGTACCTCTATCCCCGTGCACCGGCGAGAACCTGGCAACTTGGCCGGATTAAAAACCGGCCACCGCGTTCAAGCACGCGATAACAGCCCCGGCTTCAGATTCGACGTGACGCGGGATAAATAGAGACGCGGCCGAAAGTCTTGCCATTCGACGAAACCACGCTTCCACCATTAATTTCGAACGCGCGCTGCAAGTTGCCAATGAAACAAGTTTATTCCTAGGCGAACAAACAGCTCGGGGCACTCAGGGACAGCCACGAATTCTGTTTAGGGAACGCTGCAACTCGATGTTAATGGTTATTTGAGTGACGCTTGGAAAGGCTCGAGTTCAACGGCGCTTCCCACTGCTCTGGCAGTTTGTGGACGTTCTACTTTGGGCGCTCAGGATTTGTTACTAACGTGGCGAGGCGTTAAAATGATTTACAAGCTCCGCGATTAGATACGCTATCTCGGGAATAATAAATTCTTTGTTAGAAGAGGCGTCGAGTAACTAGAGCGACTTAGAGAATGAAGGAATAACGGAGAAGCGCGATACGATCAGTGTTGCGGAACATAGGAATCGGATTAATAGGATCTTTGCGAAAGCCGCATCGAAATACATCAAGGTATCGGCGAATGTAACGACCGCGCAATTCATCCGGGACAAAAATACGGCGAAGATTTGTTATGCTCGCGGGAAAGGCGATTATAAACGTAACGTGTATCAGAATTTATGTCGCGGGATCGCGCGCGCTATCAGAATCCCCCTGCATGGAAATTGCTGCGAATAGGAGAACGGCGTCGGACTACAATTACTCTATTGCAAGCGCTGCAAAGTGCGAAGAACCATTGTTTACGTGAAACGAAATTTAATTGCACTCGGGCTATGGAAATTTTTATAATGAACGAAGCAGCTGTGTGTAGACAATAATTGCTGGAACCTCCTTCAGCTCGAATAACATAGGAAAACGTTTGTTTAAAAGTAACAGTCGACATAATGGCGGAACTTCAAACGCGGATGGTCTTGGAGACAGTGGGAAGAGTGCTCTAAACAATGCATTTTGTCCGAAGTCGATATCTCAATTGGTTCCTGAGATACAGAGCTTCAAAGCGCGCATTCAAAATGCGCGGGATGCTGAATGGCGCGCCTGACCCAGTGACCTACTTCCCGCGCACGGAAATGCAGACGTCATTATTATCGGTAGTAAAAATACTCTGACTCAGCGTCTGCCGCTGACCACCGCGCGCGTCCCGAGCTTCGAGTAGGTCAGGAAAGACGTGCGAGTGAGAGTTCCAATTCTGCGAGTGAGAGTTCCCACTCTGCGACTGAGAGTTCCCAGTCGGAGAGTGAGGCAGACATAGGGAAACATTAAAAATGGTTCTTGCCTTCCAACGGAGATATCTCGCGAACGGATGATCGTCCCAGCATGAAACAAACACTGTTTTAAAGAGGAAGGTTCTCCGCTTCCACTGATATGCACAGATCGCAGATAACGTCACTAGTTTCGAAATGCCAGTCGCATAAACTTTGGGTAAATCTAATACGCGTCGCTCATGAATTTAAGCATATTTTGCGGTGAATATGTGAACATTCTGGATAACATTGTTTATACAAAGTCCGTCGGGACTTCTGATGTTATAAATCATGGTAATACTACACAATTTTTGTTTGTTTTAATGATTAACGGGGTTTAAAGCGACTGGTTCGCCGCGGTTTTCATTAAGCCGATTAATCAAGTCCCACTGCACAACGTCGCGTGTATACGCTCCGTATATTGTTGCGAAAGTGTGAACGCACAAAAAGCATAGTCCTCCGTACTGCAACGCAAACACCCGCACGCAACGAAGCGGATTTGTTTTTGGAAAAAATTCGAATACTGTCGGCGCCAGTCTTGCTTGCGTTACCGCGTAAACATTCAATATTTTATAACAGTTTTATTCTGAAAGCTTACAATATTGGGGCGAGAGGAACGTTGCGCAGTTTGCGCGAATGATTATTTGCTTTTAATTTTGACATTTCACGGTCGGGATTTGACAACCTGAAAGTCAGATTTCAATGCTGGCGAAATTTTATTTCTCTAACTATGGCTTGCAACATGTTCATTCCATGTTGGAGCACAAAAGCAGGATTACATCCTGGTGCGAACGCGAACAGCCGCAGAACTTTTTCCGCGAGAATCGCGAGCCAGCGTCGATCGATCCGTCGATTAATCTGTTGAAACCTTTAGAACGACCGTCATCGGTTATGTGGGATTACCTTACGCCGGTGTCCACCCCCTGGAACGAAGATCCGGGCGCAGTTTTTGTGCGGTTTCCGCGCACTGACAGCGTGTCGAGAGTCCCTTTCTCACGAATAGCACGATTCTCCATCTTTCCCTGTACCCGCCAGCCACGCTTATCATTCTCCCGGGCTAAGTGTTGTACAAAGTAGATTCTGCAGGGTGAAGTTACTGCTCCGTGACCATTCAATGCTTCGCAAAAGTCCTCTTTAAGAAAGATGGGGTTTAAGAGCGTTTAGAGTCGACTGATCGAATCATTCATTATGGCTTCCCCGATATGGCGTAACGACCGAGATGGAACTGAGCTTGGCAGCCCAGGCCATCTTTTCATCGCTCCTTGCAGCTTAATTAAGCTGGCACGCGCTAATAGGGTGCAGAAATTCGCGCAAACGTGGGAGTCGCGTCGTCGTGGATGGTGTTCGTTAAAAAACCTTGGATAAGCATCGCGGCCCTTGCACGCGAAGCGAGTTTTCATTCGGTACCAGCCGTGTAGCCGCGTCGTCGCCTCGCGAGAAGCAAAATTTCCTAACGAAATTTTTACTGTACTCCAAATTTATATTACACCGTATTACCGTGGCTCCCGGTTAAACGTCCCTGTTCCCCAAGACGCGTATCGTTCCCAGCAGCACCGGATGCTAATTCCTAGAGAAGATTGCCGCCGCTATTTGCACGAGGCAGTAAAAAGCGTTTCTTCTATTCCCGCTACTCGTACGATCTCATTTTCTCCGATGCTTCCTCGGGAAACACGTTCGCTCAGCGGGGAAACGGTTAAACGGGCGATAACGGCGAAGGAAATAAGGAAGATGCGTTTTCTAATTTCCTGATACAGCGCACATAACGTTACTATCGCGAGTGCGTCCCCCCCCTGCGCGAGTGTATTTCCCGCTGACGGGCGAATGGAGACGTTAGATGACCGATTCTAATCGCGTGCGGGTTGATTGATACGAGAATGCCCCTACCTGGAAGCACAGCGAAACCAGGCGGCGTTACAGAACCTTGTTCCGGGAAACACCAGGCGGGACCCTTGATCTTGTACTATTCTTACCATCCCCCGTTACGTCCACTATGAGTTACGTTACTCAGAGCCTTGATCGAGCACGGTCGGCACGCGATCTGAATCGCAAAATGTTTGGTCGATTCTTTTCAGTGACGTTTACAGAAATGGAACGCTGTAACGAGTACATTCTGCTATTTAAACTGAGTATTTAAAAAGAGTGGACGTCCCATAAATTGAACGACCACGACAAAAGTCGCGGATAAGCTCTTCCCCGCGCAATATTCCATTCAGATTTAATATTCTTATTTAATATTCATACGGGGACTTTAAGGGCTAAAGGCGAGGAGGGAAGTACTTCCGTATGCTAAAGAGACTGCGCTGTATTGTTTTTTAAGCGCTTCGAGCTTTGCACGGAACGAACGAATTCTGGAAAAAGCTCGACCACGTAAATCGACCCTGTACGATAAAACGTTAGTAAATATTTAACGACACCAGAGAGTTCTTGTGCGCACGAACGGTTGAAAAAGCTTAGAGCCACTGCTGCAGCTTTTTAATGTGACAGCTGCACGCTTCCGTTACAGTGAAATGTGATCTTGATGGGACCAAACGGTTCAGGCATTACAACTATGTCTCACGCTTCCCTATGGGGAAATAGATTTTATATGCGAGGATCCTGTAAAGGGAATAAACTGGAGTAGAGGGTCAAGCAAACGAGTTCCATT
Source organism: Andrena haemorrhoa (assembly GCA_910592295.1). Taxonomy (NCBI): domain Eukaryota; kingdom Metazoa; phylum Arthropoda; class Insecta; order Hymenoptera; family Andrenidae; genus Andrena; species Andrena haemorrhoa. The sequence goes on along the minus strand of OU342946.1, from coordinate 1,736,990 downwards.
TACCGAAGTGACTTCACTTGCGAAGTGGCGAGGCCAAACTTACGCGGAACGTCCTTTGGTGACCCGAAACTGTCCAATTAAACCGCCAGGCAGTACGAATCGAGAGTTCCTCTCGCGCAAGGAAATTTTCGAGAAGCAGCAGTCGGTGTCCGGAGTACGTCAGCCAGGACCGAGAGGGATTAATCACGGAAAAAGTTTATCGGTGGCAAGTGAACGGAGAAGTAAAACAAGCAAAGGGGACTATTAATCTCGAGTTGATGAACCCGTGGCGACTTTAGAATCGGAGGAATTTCTGGCCCGATTCGTTTTCCGCCGGTGCCTCTGTAATTAAAGGGACGAGTCCAGGAGCGGAAACAAAATGTGGCGAATCGAAGGCAGAAACTTTCGCCACCACTTTGCTCCCCCGTCCTTTTATCGGATCGTTCTTCCTCCCTGATTCACTGTATATCCGTTTCCACTTTCATCCCCATTTCTGGGCGGACCTTTCGATCGATGAATAAAATTCCTGATAACTGGGAGAGTCGAGGCGAGCGAGACCAAGCACGTACGATATAATCGAATTATTCCAATCGGGCGAAGAATTAATTTCAACTACGTCGGTCCAGCCATGTGAAATACAACGTGGGTGCACAATGGCGCTGAAAAGAAGGTTTCGGAGTCCCTCCACCGAGCGGCAGAATGTTATAACCCTAGTCCGAAGCTTCGGGCACATCAATTTCCCGTGAAAATGTAATCTGAGAACCTTCACAATTCCCTTCGTCGCTCTTTTTTTTTAAACCACGGCCCTCCCTACTGAGTATGCCAGGATTTATTCTGCTAAATCGCACTTAGAGCACCAACCACTCTCAGCCTACGCCTAGCGTTTCCGCGACCATTAGGGGAGAAAAATCAGCTTAAAGTTATTTATTCGGAGCTCCGTTGCAGCGGGTCAGAAAATAAGATTAGAAGATAAATAATCGCGGCATTACGGCTGCCGGGGGTTCGCGAATTAACCCAGAAAGTCAGCGCGGCGGACCAGCAAGGAAATTGAAACGATCGTAACTCCACGGTGGGGAGCAATTTCTCCGCGATCGTCTATTTCGTTCTTCAATAACGCACAGCGTTGCGGATACGAGCGGCAGCGGATCCCGGCTGCACGGGGAACCGCGAAACTTCGCGTGGCATACGATCAAAGATTATCGCCGTCAATTGTACGCGCGATGGCAGTGCAAGCAAGAAAATAGGAGGAAAACTTCGTGACTTTTGTGTAGCTTTCAAAACGCTTTCGCGGCGCAACGACGCGCGAATCCATTGTCAAATTCCGATTTGAAGCTTTCCAGCAATTCTCCGCGCGATTGAAAGACCGTAGCCCTCCAGTTTCGTTAAATTGGTAACACAATGGTCGCCGCGCGGATGGAGCGCGTTCTCGTCCTGTATTTATTATACTTCTCGTGCTCGCGGGCCGTGTGAATTTTTTCGTTGAACGTATTTTGTGAAAATCAATGGCCCAGAAGGGGAAAGATATAGGTGCTTATTCCCGACACGCGAGGCCAGACACGAAAATACATGGGACGAGAAGAAACTGCCGGAGCGGCCAACATTTTCCTCGGAGACGGTGCTCGTAGGCTCATTGAGTTTTCCCCCCAAGAAAATTTCGTGCACACCGCCCGGGACACTTCCCTTCGGAAATTTGTCTCCAACGAAATTACTTTCATTCCCCACTTTTCCCCGTCTTATTGAGCTACTACTCTAGAAACGCATTAACCTACTTCTCGAGTTTAAGTAAAATTTAATGTCGCAACTCCGACGATCGAGTCGGGAACGGGAATTGTTGTTTCATGCGCAAACGTTTTCGATTCCAACCGCGTTGTATTCGGACCTGCTACAGCGACCTTATTTAAATAAGCTTAACCCCATTGATAGACTTAGGGGATTATTTGATTAAAGTAAATCTGGCCGGTTTTACAAGCCAACCAGACAGTTATCCCAGAGGGCTAGGACTGGAGGAAACTAAATAGCTGAAGTAACTCTGCTAATGTACCTTCAAGACAGATATACAACGAAGCCCATCCATTTATGAAACACCCTTCACCCGAATATACCATCATCAGAATGTAGAACAGTCTTATCGATGCAGCTTTTCACATTTGTCAGAGCAGCTCTGGAAGCGTTGAGATTGCCCCGAAATCTTCCCCGCCCGAGATAAACGGAATATAGGTACCTACCCCGAAGAATCTAGGCTCTTCTGTGACATTCCCGTGCTCGTTGCGCGTGGGCCATTTTCGCGACAAGAAATATTCCTGCTATAACTTTGCCCCTTTAAAAGAAGCTCCATAAATTCATCCCCTTTCCGGATCGTTTGGTGAACAGGCCATTTCCACTCGCCTCGCAGACGAGGGTCCACAGAGGCGCGACACGCGAGCAAACTAGCTCGCAAGGGGAGCCAAATAGGATTCGTGTGAGCGATAATCTGCAGCGAAACTTCTTCGACGCTGCTGCGCCAGGATCCCGGATGCGCCTTACCGGAACACACCAGATATGCCAGCGTGTATCAGCGCGCACGGGAAACGAGAGCCGTCGGAGCGGCATCCATTCGGTGACGAAAATCCTTCGACACGCTTTTCGCCTCGACTCGAGCCAGGCGGAGAGTAAGAATGGGGAGAGAAATTCTGAGCTACCGGTGAAACCGTTTTTACGGCGACGCGAGGGGGATCTTTCGATTGATCGCGCGACCCGCTGGAACGAGGGGAACTCGGTTTTTGCCAGCGACGATTGGCCAAACATCCGGCCTCGCTGCGCGGGACAGATTTTTGCAGCGAATCCGTAATTACGGCGCCGCAGCTAGACTGCTCTTCGGCGCGTGAAAAAATTGGGGAGCGAGCGACGCTGCGCCACGAAAGCCCGAAAAATAAAGCGGGTTTGTGGAACGCGATCGATAGATTGAACGTGGTACGGGGAAAATTCACATTTATTCCTTTCTGCCGAATCTTCGTGTTTCCCTTTCGCTTGTATACTTCGCTAGCGAGTTATTTGCGCAAAGATCGAGGTGCACTGAAAGGCCACTCGTTGAATAAATAACAAACCCGGTTACTGATCGTGACGAAATCTGACTTTAGCGGTATCGGGAATAGGATACATAGGTAATTATTTTAGGAACGTCAGGTTCACGGCGTTAGAAACATTAATGACGTTGGATGTAGGTGCCCTGGATGTAACGACATCGGAATCTTTTTACAAACTGATAAGCTTGTGCGAGAAATTGATACCATGGCGACAAGCTTTAATGAAATATCGTTTAAGACATCCTCGTTAAATTTAAAGCAGCCTAAGAACGACGGCGGTATCCCGTTTCAAAAACCTGAAGCTAACTAGCTCGACTACGTTACGTGCTTCATCGTCGTTATCCTCGCCAGGGAGTTTTCTCCGCGAAAATATTCGATAAACCATTAGCCTCGTGAAGAGATCCCGTCTCAAAGAGATATCGCTAATTAGACAATAAATTATTGAGTCAACGTCCTTCAAAATTGTGTCGTATTTCATAATTCGCAAGTAGGCAAGCTTGGATCACCTGTTCCATTTACGGAAGACGTTTCAAGACTTTAATAGAGCTGAGCCTACCGAAAAGGATTTCCTCAATATCTGGCCTAATCAGTTGCCGCACTCGACCGCGAATCTCTAAAGCAGGAACTGTGCCGGGAGATTTCCTGAAGGGAGTAATTTAATTTTCATAACGTTTCGAGCGAGCTCCATACAGAAGCCGAAATCTAAGCGCGCCGAGAGGAGCGGCGCGCGTTCCGAACAGTTTCGCCAAGTTAAATCCTGCGTCGATCCCCTTTGAGTGCGGCTGAATTACGAAATAAGGAAATTTCTAGAGTAACGTTAACCGTTATCCGCCTCCAGCTGCGGTGGCGGGGGGTTAACCGACGGAGGCTGCATCGGGCATCACGAGGGTCGCGTTTTAATAAGGTTCGCGCACGACGAATCCTACCAGGGGCGTTTACACCAGTGCGCAAGCATCACCCACACACGGCTGGGCTAATGAAATTCATCGCGCGGCGGATTCCGCTTTATGAGCTCATAAAACTGTTACCAGCGGCCGCGACTTCACACTTGACGGCAATTTTCAGAGCAAGACGGGTTTCAGGCTGCGCACCCTACTAAGGACCTCCGGATCCCTCGGCTGCTGAGATACCACTGTTGTATATTTCGCGGGATCCCACATCATTATTCTTTTATTCCTCAGAAGTTCCCACCACCTGCTTCAAGCACACAATTTAATTAATCAATATCCCCGCGTGTCGAAACAGCGTTCGTTATTAGGCCCCACTTGCAAGCCTGAACTTCGTTACCGATTTTAATTCCACATGCACGGGAACCAGGTCGCGCATCGACCACCTTCGAACACGGCTGTCAGAGCAGTCCGTGACACACTCGCGGCTCGATGGCTATCTGCGAGCCGAAGGAGAGCTCGAAGCTCGATCGCGTGAGTTTCGCGATGCCAATCGTTTGCACACGGGTGAACGCACTTAAGATCGTGCGATCCGCCGCGACGATCGTGCTCGTCCGCGGTTCGAACGGCCAGCGGCCGAGTCCTTGCGACCGTTTACTCGACTGGTCAGTAAAATTGCCCCGGCTAATTCCTTCCCGACCGAGGAAAAAGCGAGCCGGCACGGGTGGAACGTGAGTGGACACGTAACGAATCGCGAGGGTTCTTCTGACCGCGTGACCACGCGGCGCCGTTCGCCGCGGCTTAATTCCTCGCCGGTTCGTTATGAGCCGCGGAGCGGCGTCCGCGAGCGGACTTGTTACCCACGGCAAATTTACATTTCAAAAACCGCCCGAGCGAATGCACGTGGAAAATTGACGCCGCGCCCCAGCCGTCGATTGAACTCCTGGAACAGGGAATGATTACCGGCGGGAGGAATGGCACCGGGGGCCCGCTCGCTTATTTTTACGAGCGTTGCGCTCATTTAACCTGCAATTTGCTGCGTTTCCTCTCCGCCGTAATGCTCGTGACCGGCACAAAAGCCGAGCATCCACCACCCGGCGAGCTACAACCACGCGTTCTAACGAACCACGAGCCACCTTCTTGCGCCGCGTAATTATTGCGGCAGGGAGTCGCGATGGGGGATGATAGTCAGCCTTTAATCTCGCGGGGTTAAGTCGGGGTGGGTTAATATCGACGGGCAGGGAAGGAGAGGTTCCATCGTAGAAACCCGCTTTATGATCCTCCGCAGATGAAGTGGGACCAGGCTTGTGGTCCACGAAGTCTTAATTACAGCACAACAATGATCAACGAAGACCATCCTGCCCTCGGATGATTCTCGATAATTCAATGATTACGGGGCCCTCGATACCTCTCTGTCCCCTATCAGCGAATAAATCATGCTCCCCGCTGGACTTTATCGCCTTGGTGGAGCCGGCGCGACCAGCTAATCGACCGGTCGCCGTCGAATCAGAATGGAGGAGCCTGGGACAGGACGCGTCGCAGCGCGCCAGCGGCCGGATAGGAGGACACCGCGAGCGTACAAGCGCCGATGAAAGGGGCGACGTGTTTTATTGCCCGGCTGATACGCGAAAATGGGAGCTGCGCGCCGTGGGCGATCGCGAGGCCAGCACAATGGACCTCTCCCGTTATTAATCATCGTTTCCTAGGTCATAGTGCGCGCTCCGAACCTTGCCTGGGCCCGAGCTCGGGAGCTCGTGACGAACTACTTGACGACGAACGGCGCGAGCCGATCCAACGAGGATGAAGGAGGATATTCTCGTCGTAATCGAGTATCGGGAGCGGAGACTCCTCTCTTTGCCCTGTCAGCTCCAATCGTGTTCCTTATTTCCAATTAGCAAGAAGGGAGCCGGCTGCTCGATCCATATAGAGCGACGGATTTCAGCTGCACCGTGAATTCCACCGTCAGCCACCGCGCTGGGAACAATTTTCGAGATTTCAAGGTGAACATAAAGGCTGCCGTGATTAATGGAGCTCGAATATGACGCTTCAAATTTCACCTTTAATTAATCACGGTTTAACGATATTCTCGTAGCGACTGCTTTTTGATTAAAATCCCCGAATAAATAGAAGAGACACAGTGCCTCTCTCCTCGGGAGGGAGGCTGGCGACATTCCCGCGGCAGGGTCCTCCCATAAATTCCAAACATCTCCCGGCAAATTACGTTTTTTTTTCTCCTCTCTATTACCGAACCCGTCGGACCTTCAAGATTCTGGTCGAATCTTCGGGCTTTATCCGTCTCTTCCCTCTTCCTCTGCCGGCCTCTTTTTTTTGCCAGACCATTTCACGGAGCTATCGAAAAAACGATCTGCCAGCATCCACAATTTCGAGACGAATCTCCTTGGCTCGAAATGAAACGAGTGGGAAATCGGAATTCTTATTACCGTTCGCTACCCTCCCGGCCGGTTATACATCGCCCGCTCTCAAATACAATAAGGAACCCTGTCGAATCTCGTGCTCCCTGTCGGCCGTAAATTTCGAATGCGGTCGATCGCGGGGGACGTTCCCTCGTTTCATTCAACTTCTCGGGGATTTTAATAGGCTCCCACCGCCGGCTGCCAGTTAACGCCAGCAGCTCGTGAAAGATAGGGCGGGCTCATAATCGACGGGGCCACGAACGATACATAGAGAAATCCCATTCCTTCGAACGACCGCGGTGTAACTTCCTCGCGGCTGATCGTTGCCTCAAGGAGTCGTGGAAAAATGATGTTATAAATCTCCACCGACACGAAGTGGCCTTTACCACGTTTATCGGGGACCGACGATCGGTTAATTATGCAGCAAACTCGAAGCCCGTAATACCTCGGGCGATAATAAGTCCCGGGAAAGATAACGTCCGGTCTCATTTTCATCGGTGCTCATAAATTATTGTCCGCCGAAGCGCACGCGAATCGGGCGGCATTAATTGCGCGAACCGTCCGCGTGTTTTCCGATACGCTTGGCTCCTTGTCGAGCGAAGTATTCACCGGCACAGGCAGACGACACGGGGATAGATAATTGACGGCACCGCGCTCGTTCCAGGTCGGCGCACGCTTCTGTCGATCGCGAAATCGGCGAGTAAATATTATGCAAATCATCGGCACTCGTTGCACGAGAACGTGGGCAGATTCTGGCGGGAAGTCACATACGCCGCGCGTGTTAATCTTGATTCTTATGCAAGGACCTCCCGCACTGTTTTGCGGCCACGACGACGGTGGAAGTAATTCTCTCGATGGTAGATAGGATCGAGAGTAATATCGAACCTCAACGACGGACGAGTGCTTCGCGAATGGCACGCCACACAGTGCGATTAAACCGCGATAATATCGCAATACATTCGGCGCGCGATCGCCACGATGGAACGCGACACGGAGCAGAAACGATACTTACACGATGTCAGAGGAAATACCCGGCGGTGTTGCCACAGGATCATGGCAAGACGCAGAAACTTCGCCCAAGGGAGCCGAGGCCCTCTTGAATTATGCTGCACAAGACGCTCAGGTTACAGCAAGTTATGGTGTAATAACCGTTGCGGAGGCGTTCTCAAACTGTTCGAGGGCTGCACGGTCTTCGGGCGTGGATACAACGGTTCCTCTGTTTTATCAAACGCAGATAAACGGTAAGCTTCCCCCTGCCCTTGTATCGGTTCAACACACGAGACTAAGTCGGGGATGAACTGCGGCGAATTAGCCCCACGAGGTATTAGACGTGGTCCTCGGCGGGTGCTCGGCGCGTTTGTGCGTGGTGGAATGACTGGTATTCAGCCGTAATCCGGATATTAGAAGCTGGGTCGACAGAAAAATCCAGGCTTCCACGGATTTCGAGCCGCCTTTGGAAAAGAGTCCCTGGATCATGCTCGGTGCTTGAGCAGGCGACTCGATGGCTCGTTACATTGTAATAATATCTCCATTCCTGTCCCCTGTTCTCGGATAGGAAGAATAAACTTTTGTGTATCGGTCGCACGCGATACATACGTCGATTTTTCCATTGAACTCGGTCGATGCGCCGCGCATGGACGCACACGAATTCGTATTCCATTTGCCGGGGCGACCGGCGGGCGGAGGGAACCGAGAGGATCTCGTGCAGAGAGGATTCGAATTGAAAGCGATCGATTGGCGGACAGATACGAATCCAGGATCTCCTTGCCGTTATCTCGGTACCTCGCCATTTGTCACAGCATAAGCCACGGAATGGGGGCTCGATTCTGAGCTGCGTGCGGCTATCCCGCGCGATCTCATTTCGCAGGTGAAATCAGACCGAACGTGATTACTCGGCAACGGTGTCGAATGTCCTTTCGCCATTAGTCCTTTAGAGACTCCCCAGCGCACGTGAATTAATATATGCGCGGCTGTTATGAGCGTATGACGTAATTTCGTGCGCTGCTCGATTGAATTCCCTCCCCCGTTTGCTCTAATTGGTGGTAATCTTTGAGCGTCGCGGCTACGTGCGCTCCGAGTCGAAGCACGGCTGCACTTTACGCGAGGGATGTAGATTAAGGCTAATAGTAGATGACCCAGCAAATACTCGCTGTATCGGTAGATTAGTTACGCTGCACGTGTAACTGGAACAGCTGCTCGCGATTACTTCTCAGAGGAGAATTGGAATCAGGCTCACCTGGACGTGAGAGTCTCGCGTGCGCAGGATTTACGAAAGATTTCTTTCGCCACGAAACAATTCGATTATGAAATAGATAGTAGAATCTAGATCCTGCTGGATGAAGGAAAACTAAGCATGCTGTACTTGATTACAGTTTACTTGCTCCGAGGGTGAGTATCGGTTCGAAGGTTCTGTCAAGTTTTGCCAAATTGTCACTATACTTCTCGCACACTCGGTGGAGTCACGTCAGCCAGTGATTGGTCTACTTTTTGCTGGATCGGAGAGTGGACTCCGCAATGGCCAGCCGATTGGTCGCAGCACTTGAGTTTCCTAACCGCAGCTTCCAATTGTACGGATCGATAACGAGCCACCGTGTCTTCTGGCATAAACACAAATTACTCAACCACGCCGTTGTGTCGCGTCGCGATTAGGACATCAGCCAACCCGTTCACAGATCAAGGAACACATCCTTCAGTTCACATCGTCACCCATTAATCCCACGCACCGATGAAGGGAACTATCCACCCGATTCTCGTTGATTGACCAACTTCTGGTGGTTCGACGTTGCAACCAGGCAAAATCCCCTGAAGAATCCCTTCTGTTCTCCCTCCGCGGACACTGTTTTCCCATCGGTCGGTTTACCCTCGCGCGCGGAGAAAGGGAATTCCGTGAACGGCTGCGAAATCGCGGGAGAAAGGTCTCTCACACCTCCCAGCGCATCTGCATTCTCCTAAGCTCCCCCGGACACCGTGAACGCTTTACAGGCGGAACGCAGCGTCTACCGTTTCATTTTTCCCCGTCCGCGTTACCTCGGCTCTCGAACCTCGTACTTTCAAAGCGTCGGCTAGTGAAAAGTTAATGTCGTTCCATTTGCCATTACGCGCGCCGCGCGAAATGAAAAGAGAGGAGAGGCAGACGAAGGAAAAAAGAGGAGAATGAAAAAAGGTGGGAGCAAGAGAATTACTGCTCCTCTTTCTTTCGTGAACGCTGGCGTTCCCTGAATCGCTTCGTCAGATTTCGAACGACGCTCTTCTGAAATATTCACCCGCCCATTCCAGCCGTTATCCACTTTTATTGAATTACGGTAACGAACGATCGTCGGTCTCCATCGACGCGCACCAGCCGAGAGAGCGGAGGATCGCCCCGTGCACGGCCAATTAAAATATTCCCCCGCCGGAGTTTTTCCACCACTTTCACGCCCCTGTTGCAGCTGTCGGTCGTCGCCGAGTGACAAGAGCGCCGAGGCGCTAGCTCCAAAGACGCGGCGCGAATTCCGCTTCAACCGCCCTCTCGAACCACTCGCGACGCGTCTGCATCGAACGCGAAATGGTCGTCTAGTGGCTCGTTTCGAGTTGCCGGCTCAACGAGCTCTTCCAGCACGGTTTCGTATCTCGATTTTTCGAGCATGTTGCGTTGCTGATGCAGACGCGCACCACTTTGTTCCGTCTATCGAGTGAATCGCAGAGATCGATACGGCTGCCAGGGTATGTATTGGCCGCGCGCCGACTATATTGACAATTTCACGGCCTCTATTCGGCCTCCTGTCTGCCAATTAATCAAAGTGAAGCACGTACGGATGCGGATGCGAATTGAACGGGGATACTCGCGAGGCAATTTCCTCGGTGACTTTAAATCAAATGTAGGGAGTCCATTCGCAACGGCCTGCAATGAAGGGTGCCGGCAGAAATGAGCCGGAAGATTCAAGTACGGATATATCGTGAATGGAAAGTGAACTTTTGCTCTCGTTTAGAGCGCGGATACTCGTTTCCCCGCGTGCCTGTTTAATCTAACGCGACGGCTAATTTTCCTGCAACATATAACTGCGAAACTATTGCGTTACTGAGGGCTCGAAGGATCAAAGCAAGGGAAAAGGGAATGAGATATGAAGCGTACTTCACGCTGCGTAACACACCCTCCTCCCTGCTTTACGTATTCTGTCTGTGAATCGAGGAAAGTTCAGAGAAACACGCCGTATCTTGCCGTCCCGGGCATCGTCGTGAAGTTTTAACCGCGCCTTTGAATTCTCGCGAGGGAATGGCCAAACGCGGAACGCGATTTCTGCTAAAATTCGATTGCATCGGCACAGCTTTACTGAATAGCTCTCTCGCGTTCTGATCGACGAATCTTTAAATCTTTCTCCAAACTGAACGCTTTTGAACTCGTAGAATACGGTAATATTCTCTACAAATTTCATAGCAGGTGCTTCAGTCGTTGCTGTTTGCTAAAAGAATTCTAAAAGAATTCTCACGGATTCGTGGATTCCTTGAAACTCGGTTGCCTCGTATGACAAATTCCAACGACACCCCCGACAGCGCAATAAAGCCAATCCCCGTTGCCGGCGCGAACATCCATAAGGAGCGCCGACTCACCCTCGTGAAATTCCTTCCTTGTAATAACCCCATTAAACGCACACCGCGCGCCTCGCCATAAAGCGGACGATAAAAAGGGAGAGAGGAATCGAAATTAGCCGGCGCATCTGTCGTGTGGATCCACAGTGATCGGGGGGGCTCGCCACCCCCGACGACCGTATCGGCCAATCGGCGTATAATCTGTTTAGGTTTGCTCATTTGACACGCGTGACTAACCGCGGCTGAATGTGGGTCGTCTTTCACCGCCCCCTGGGGCCCGTGACAGGGTGAATCCCTTATGAGGGCACCAGATGCGTCCACGGATCATCCCCTAAGCACACAAAATCTCCTCCTGCATGTTTTATTCGGGGCCGAGCGTGCGCCGCCCCTGCATTCTGGAGCGCAACGTCGCGTAATCTGATCCCGCGTCTTGGATCTGCCATCGTTCAACGGCTACAACGTTTATTGCCTCCCCTCCCCCGTTCGTGAAATCACCCCGTGAAATTCGTTTGCCCTCGACCAAGGAACACGCCACGGGCTGCACAGCGCGGCCGCTGTTTAACGACTTAAGTCGAAACCGGCCCGGCTCACCCTGGATTTAAGCCAGCGCGTGGCTGCGGTTTCTTTCGGGGGAATCCATAGGCGGCCGGTGACTCATCGGGAATTTTAAACAACCGGGGCACAAAACAGCCCCGCCCGCTGGCTCGTAAAGGATGCTAATTTTCATCTTTCATTTGCCGCGCAAAGAGGCGTAAGCCGGGCAAAGCCGATCGGCTTACCCGTCGCTCTTGTCCCCGCTTAACCGGTCGAGCGAGCGAATTTTCATTAATTCCGCGGTCCCACTTGTTTCGACGGTCGAGTTTTAAATGTTATCCGGTTGGCCGGAGCAACGCACAGGGAACGTACACCGCGGCGATCGGATGAACGCGGAAAAGTATCATCCTCGGTGGCTTGTAAGTCCGCTCGTGAATGATTATCGAGCTCGTTCGTACAGATTACGCGTGCAGTTTCAGCTCTCGCATCCAGAGAAAACTGGCGGAATTGCCGTGGGCACTTTCAGCTGGCAACTAAAGACATTTGTCAAAGGAAAGTCGAGGGGGTTGTACGCGCAAAAAGCAGATAAGAAATACTGACAGAAGAACGGACAAGGAACTCGTACCTACGCTTGATTTATCGTTGGAAAGAAGCCGGAGCGCTTTGTAATTCAGCGAACGGAAACGTTTATCGCCAGCACGCGACAGGCATTATCGTCGTGATTCGCCGGCCGCGCCGCAGCTAATTAAAAACGAAACTGACCGAGCGATAAGGTATCCGCGGGCGGGAAATAAGTAGCAGCCAGTGGCGATGCTGAAGAGAACTCGCGTTGGTTCGCGCGCCGTCGGAATTGTTCATTTGCGAGGGTTCCGCGCCGCGCGGACCGCTTGTTTCCACCGGGAATTACAAGATTAAAAGCGTGGAAAGTCCGCGCGAGAATTTTACACCATCGAGGAAACCCGGAATTAGGATTCTCCGTGCAATTTAACGGTCCAAGCGCGGGCGGGTAAATTCGCCTCGCCCTTTGACGCAAAAATAGAGGAGCGCGGAATATTCAGGGTGCACCGGGCGTCTCGAGATAAGTGGCGTTTCAAATAACAACCCGAACCACTGATTCCGTGAAACAGAGATAGACGGAACACGTCTCCCTCTGCTCTCCGCGGAGAATCCAATGGAATAAAGAATAAAGATGATACTTTCATTTCTACCCCTCTTCGCCGGCCACTTTAAACTTTATTCCGTTATCGTCGGTATCACTTTTATTACCCCAGGCTCTACGTGAGAATGGAGACGATCCATCTTCTATCGCCCTTTTATCAAATCGGCAGTTTAAATGTCACTCGGAGCTCCATTTACCTGCAGACACTCTGCACGAACGAATGCAAACCGTGAAGTATATTGCGGAGAAGATACATATCTTGCTTCGAGTTTCTGGTTTAATGAATACCGCGGCGTACCTCTGTGTATGGTAACACGAAACTTTCAACGAAATCTGGGAACACGTTCTAATAGCCAGTGGAACAATATCGCGCGAGTTTCGACAGTTTGCGACTCAGTTTTGGAGATGCATTTATAGATACCTCGCGCAGTGTCGCAAGCGTGAGAGTTTATCGCGTATGAGCTTTTATCTTCATTAAATTTTGCTCAGAACGGTTGCACTATAGCTGATCGGAAACGAGAGAGAGCTTCGGAACGAAGTTACCAAGAGTGCACGTTACCTTTTCCCTTTTGTATAACTGATTTTTATTCTCCGAAATTTAAAAAGATTTATTCGGGACTGCAATATTATGGGAGCGTGCTTTTGAATCTCTATTTAGATATATTCCAGCGCTCATCTCGATACAGGGATTCTGTCGCGCGAATAACGTCGCGAGAACGAGATATTCTTACGGAGGTTCACTTCTCGCATCGATTTCTCTAGGCGATTACCGGTAATGGTGGCTTCGCAGCCAGAAGACCCGACGCATTCGTGCCCGTCGACGGAACGAACGGCGCAAAGGATCGATGGAATAACTGGTTGGACGATCCAGCCACGGGGTGAATGTGGCGCAAGGTCGATGTATCTCTCGAGGAATCGAGAGGACGCAACAATGGGGCGACGCGTTCAACGGATTTCTCGTCGACGCGTAGGCGTTTCATCTCATAGGCGTCCATAAAAAAAAGAAAAGGCAACGTACGTATCGATGGAAAGGGGGAACCACTCTATGCCGAGGACGAAATTATGTTCTGGGGGATGAAAGGACGCTTACGTTGGCTTTCATCTCGGGAATACTATATACACTGTGTCGAGATACAGTTTAGCCACCGACGAAACGACTGGGCTTTCGATATGGCATCGATTTACGGGGCACGATGCTTCTTCCGCGCGTACACGAGGATAGTGTTAACATTTGCGCGCGTTTGTAATTTTGGAGAGTCGCGAGACATCCGCGAGTCTCGGGTCGATGTCAGTAGAAACTTAGAAACTCTGATGTTTTAGCGAGCTCGAGATAAGTCAGTCGCTAGTGAGAGGCAGAAAGAGGATATCAAGACCTCCATATTCTAATTAGAACTTCGAAGCTCGTTCTGAACTTCATGCTCGTCCCTGCCACCAGTTCTGCGTAATCCTCATCACGTTTCGCGGCCTCCTTGGCCTATTCAGCGAAAGAGGAACGAACGATAAGTCGAATGAAGTCACTTTCGATGAGGTTTCCCGGATACTGAAAGAGACATAAGCCTGATATATTTAGCGGGATCCGATAAGTCTTCTCGCTCGGTTTCGTGGCAAGGGGTGCGCCCAGGCGCAGGGTGGCACGGAGGGTCGCTTTCCCGCTGGGAACGGCAGCGTCTGACCGTTTGATTACGCGGGCTATACCCTCGAGCTGGTAATTACAAGTCGAACGCGATATTCGTCACGCCATCTGTCCTATCTCAGGCGGCCGTCTCACCCTTGGGGTGAAAAATGGCGATTCGATCCGCTTCTGTGGGCGAAAATGAAACTCGAAAGCACGCAGTTACTTCCCACCTTCCTACTTCAAAATCAACTTTAATATTACAGAGAAAATCGTCGAGAAGTGTGCTAATTTTTTTTTAAAAACGAATGGATAATCACGACGATTACAGAAGATGAATAACGATCCACGTGACGGTGAATAATCTACACCAGCGAAATAGGAGTTGAGTCCATTTCCCGCGAGCAGGACAGCGACACGTAAACGCCGGTTTATTTTAAAATGGAGGGGAATGCACCGTGAAGGGGTGGAAAGCCGACCAAGGGGGACGAGACGGAAAGGTCTCGCAATTTTCAGACAATTTCAGGTAATAACTTTTGCATGCGAAATTGCAGTAATACGTTCTCCCCGCGGGGTAGTAAGTTGGCAAGTACGTTATGCAAAGGCCAGTCTCTTCCTGCTTCTCTTTCGCCTGGACGGTAATGGCCAGCGTGCACCGCAAGGTCAGCCTTCCGGATGCTACCTACACATAGCGCTCATCCTCCGCCCTCTGTCCTTTTACGCCCTGTCCACCGCTTTGTCGCCCTCGTTCGCTTTGAATTCGTTTATTAGCGTCGCTGCCTTCCATCAGACGGCTTCCCGATTGGATATCCCGTTCCTCGTCCTTGTTCACAGCCTTCAGACAACCCCTTTCACGTTTCAGCTAATACTCCACCCCTTCTACTTTCCATCCCCGTGTTTTCAGAAGAACTTCGCCAGCTTCTTCGTGCACATCGAAGGGCGCCAGTCCGTCGCTGAAACTCAATTTTCCGATCGCCGAATCCGTGCATAAATTAATCCATCCGAGTGCGTGCACTGTCGAGGGTCGTTCGGGAGCCTGTCCAGCGGCTCGATTTTCCGGTCGGTGTGCTCCGAAATCTCGTGGAAATCCAGCCGGAATACCGAGCCACGAGAGCGCAACGTCGAAGAAACGCGAGACTGTTCGTTGCCTCGAGAGCCTTCGACGTTGGATTCAGGGGGTGAAGTGGCGATGGTGGAGCACTTGAGCAGCAGGGCGGCGAGTTCCCGCGACAGCAGAATGAAAAGGGGGCGAATGAATGGTGCGGGGGATCCGAGATCCACACGGAACGTCAACCGAGCGGCGTAAGTAGTAAACGTACCTACCTTCCCGCCGTTGGGACTTTTAAAGAGGCAGTCGCGCCGTATCCAGTTAGATTCTGTCCTCGATAAAACCTTTTGTTCCGGAAGTTTCCCCGATGTCTTCCAACCAGTCACTCCGGGGCCGGGGACACCGCGGGGGGAATAAATTAGACGGGAATCGGGCTACTTCGTCCGGTAATTACGAGTCGATCGAACTTGGTATTTCGAGTGACGTCAACCGGCGGGGAATAGGTCCTTTATCGCGCGTCCGCGAAAATATAAACGCCGAAACAAAGGTTCTCGTTAAGAGACGGCTATCCATCCGCGGCTCGCGAGACTTCAGCAATCAACGCGTGAAAAATACAATTTCGAATCAGCCAGGAGTTTAACTAGCGCTCAGACGCGACCCCCGTGCAAAGTCACAGAATAATTGTCCCGTCTTCCGACGCACGTACACGCTTTTCAATATTTCACCGCGACCGCGGCGGCTGGCGAAATTGCACGCATAGTTTCCTCGGCGGTTTCTCGTAATTAAAACACAGCGTCGCGCACCGAGGTCTCGTCGCCGCGATTTCATTGTTGCCGCCTGGACGCGTACGCGTTTCATTTTTCAACCTCGCCCCGGATCCCGGCGAGTCCGGCATAATAAATCTTATCCCCTTTTCGCCATTTGCTTCCCCTTTGTTTACGCTTCACTCGCGAGTGAATCCCAACGTGCATGTACTTTGAGCGAGGCGCGCTGCGTCCGCGAAAGGCTGTCGCCCCCGATGCATTAGAATATCAAAGTGATTTGTCTCCAATTTTACAACGATGCGGACTAATGGCTGATGCGCTCGTAAACGCTCCGCGACGACATCAACCGCGGCTTTCAGTGAAAAATCTGTGCACGAGAGCGTCGGGGTTTATTGACTGCTAAACGAAATAATCGCCCCTCGCCCCGCGCTTTCATTCGGCCAGGCATTCTTTAACTGGCCTGGTTTTAGACCCTGTTACCCCTATCGTTACGACCGAGTCACGTGAGTGAAGTGCTCGTAAAAGTTCCGGAGCCACGAACTTCTTATTATCCGCGATAAAATTTGCGTCTCCCTTTACGACTCAGTTTTGCACTCGTCGAATTGACCGTATTCGCGATCGTTCCCGTGACATTTTTCTCCCGCTGGCTGATCCACCGCGCCGTCCATTCAGATTCTCTCCAATTTTTCGCGCGCCGCCGTGAATGATATTCTCGGATTTATTCTGACCGTACTTTCGTGGACGTATTTTCAGGGTTACTGTCGAGCGACTCGGGCGAAATGGTCTTGTTACGATTCATTTAACGGATAATTTACCCAGGGACAGTATCTCGAGTAAAAGTTACGAGCAAGTCGATCCAGCATCCGCAGGGCGGACGATTATTTCGTATCGGGGCAATCGCTGCGCGGTTCAGGGACAATGACAAACGTCACGACCCTGCCATTCGCCATAATTTAACAAGATTGCGCGAACCGTTTGCAATTCCGCGACGTTAATTATCGCTGCTCCGTGCTGAATCGCTGGCCTCTATTCATCTCGAAAAGACAGTTCTCGGGAAGGGATGGAGCGTAAGTGAATTGAAGGAATTGATGATTCGTGAAACGATCGTGATTCGGCGTTGCGAATATGCCTTTGACGGAGCCTCTGGAGAAAATTCTTATTCGCCACGGGGTTCGGAAGGGGAGAGTAATTTCGTTAGCGATCCTAAACACGATTCGCGAAGCCATGTTCTAGGCGATCCGATTGAGCAGCAGTGATCGGTATTAACGCGGCGAATCCAGGGCAAAGCCCTGTTTAACGGGAAAGATTACGGCTAATACGCGCGATGGGGATAACAGGGATATACCTACGTTCGTTCGTGAAACGAAGCAGCCGGTGTCGCGTAACGAGATGGTCTTTTGAATAATTAAGCCTCTTTGGTCCCGCGGGCTGGCCTTCCACGGGCCAGTTTCACTGGTCCTGACTTCATCAAAGACGTATCACTTATTCGCCACCCCGCTGAATTAAACCCCACGGACGTACGCGCACCTTCGAGTCTCCCCAGCCCGTCCCTGTCAGCTCTTTTTACGTTTACGACCTCCCTTTGTGCCACTTTTTTCTCCCCTCGGAATTGAAACTTTCTTCTACGCCCCCGTGTTTCGCGTCCCGTTTCTATCTTTCAAAG
Source organism: Andrena haemorrhoa (assembly GCA_910592295.1). NCBI lineage: Eukaryota > Metazoa > Arthropoda > Insecta > Hymenoptera > Andrenidae > Andrena > Andrena haemorrhoa. The sequence goes on along the minus strand of OU342946.1, from coordinate 1,719,302 downwards.
TTCTCGCTGCTTTATTTGGCCTTCCCTGTGGCTGCCGTTCTAGTCTTTGTCTCCCCATGTCCATTCATTCCTTTATCTCGTTTCTTTCGCGGAGAAGCTCCTTCTTTCCCCAGTCCTTCCCACCCCCCTCGCGCCCCCGCGTTTCCGCTCGCTCCTGCTCCGTTCGAAGAACAACCACCGCCGCCAAGCAGGATCCGTAGTTCGTTAGCTGGACACAACTTTGTCCCTAATTATCAACGAGCACTGGAGAAGAAACAGCCGGGAGCGGTGCACTGCGGAACCGCGACTGATGTAATTACCGGCTGCGGCAACTAATCCGCTGCAGCTGCTTGTACTTCATCGTCGTGACTTTGTAATGCAATTTTCGGACCGCCCGGTTCGAGCTTATCGAGACAACGGCTCGCCGCCGGATGACCTGATTAATTCGATAGCAAGAAACGAGCCGAATCTGTCTGGGAATCGCCGAGGCACCGCTAAGTAGTCGATGTCACTCGGAGGATATTTCAATTAATTTCAATCAGGCACGATCTGCGACGATGATATTGGAAGTATGAAATCTGTCTTGTAGAGCGTACACGTTCCGCGAGAATGACAATGGAATGTTAAAGACGTTGCGCACGAAATTGATTGCGCCGCCAAAGTTCGGGGAATTAATCTAAACCGGTGCCAAGTAAATTATTCGGCAAACAGGCAGACGTATTATGTCGGTAAACGCGACATATTACTACACATTGAATTAATTACCTTTCGACATAGCGATCACCGCGGCACGGCCAACGGTATATTATATGCACAATAAACCGTTAACGCGAAAATATAGTGCGCAAAGTTCGCCCGTGTTTGAAACGGTTTAAACGAATGGTGACCAGAATTTCGGAGCGTTTAACGAGCGAGTAACATGGTAACATAACATTTCTATTAGCTGATTACGTATTCAAGTCGCACACGATGTTTCTGGCACAATGGCGCGCATTGCCGGCTGTCTGCCTCCAATAGGGAATTTTCAGCTCAGCCTCCTGACAAGCCGGCAACGATTTCGAACTCGCGAATCGCTTCCGCGAGAGGAGCTTCACGCTATCGCGTCCCACGATACAAAACATACTCCTCGAGGCGTTACTTGCGCCTCTGATATACTGTTCTGGGTTAATTGAATCAAATTTGCATGCATACTCGAATATACTCCGTGGCAGCGATATCCACGGTTCTTCTATCCGCGACCCAATTCGAAACGGTCGGCCCGATGTCGGGTATAATATTATTACATGGGGTTTAGCCGGCCGCGTCTCCGTACTTTTCCATTACAGGGGATTCCCCTGTCGCGCGTTATTGCTATTAACAGGGGAACAATTTTTACCCACAACCCCTTTCTCTGCGCGCCACGGTGCGCGTTAGAGAGTGTGACAAAAAAATAGAACCGGCACAGAGTTCGTTCGGTTATTCCGGCTTACGCGGATACAAATAGACGCGGCGCGTATCCGCCTCCCCCAAAAAGCCACCGCGGCATCTGCGTCCAATTACGCGACCAGCTGAATATCCACGAAATCGGATAAAACACGACGACCTATCAGAAATACCGTAATTCCGTATACGGCCCGGCTTGTTTGCACCAGGGGCACAGAGATACCAGCGTTCCTGGGATACTTCCAGCGACGTCCGTTCAGTATGTATCCTAATAACCGTAATTTGGGGCCGAGTACGGGCAAAAACTGGGACAAGCGAATGTGCGCGCACACGGGGCCGCTTTTTCCAAGGATTATGTGACAGAAAGCCAGAACCCGTGGACGCGCATACGTTTGCGTCGTCACTTTTTATCGGCAGCATCGGCACAGCACGCTGATAACGTTTTATCAAACAAGTGCGCAACAGTCCGCGCCGTGAAAATGGGGAAAAGCAAAGCGCGAGAAGAATGGCTGTACGCCCGGCCGCCGTCGGCGCGACAGATGAACGTCCCCTGGTATTTCCAGCGGGCGAGAGAAAAGGCGGCCGAGAGGAATCATTATTGGCTGCCGAGCGTCAACGTCCACGGTGAAATGGAATTTTTTACAACGGCCGACACCTGCGGGTCACGTTCCGCGCGACGACAAAAAAAAGAGGGAAAGAGAGAGAGAGAGAGAGAGAGAGAGAGAGAGAAACGAGGCCCCGCGAAAGAGAGAATGTAAAGCATCGCCTCTCTATCGCGCCACTTTCACAAACCACCCCCGCCGAGTGATTTAAAACGCTGGAACAGAGAGGCGGCGTTCGCGGTGAAATATTTTCGCTGCCCCGGAGCCGTGTCCTTAGCGAGATGAAAAGTGTTTTGTCCCGCGGCCGATACCGCGGAACACAACGTAATCGCAATTAACAAAGTGGCCGACTCGCTGGGCGGTCTGAGCGACCGCCGATTACGTGTCCCAATCGAAGTAATTAATTATCCATCGCGTCGGTACCGATGACCTACGGTGAACTATGAGATATCGTTCACTGTGCCCTCCCCACGTCGCATCCCATCCCTCGCCGCGTCGATTTTCGCCCGAACTATTCGCGTATAATATTAATTCAATTTGCTCGCAGTCGCGTCGAGCGATCCCGAACGATTATCGTCCATAGTCTGCTGATAATGGGGGATTGTCAGTTACTAAAGGCTAAAGTGATTCACCGCATTTAATTAACGCCGCGATCGACGAAACCGACGTTCGACTACCCATTGTCTCTTCGCCCGACAGTCTGACCGGCCACAATGCTGGCTCTTATGCAACACGCGCGAGAGAGAAAAAAAGCAGGTGGAATGATTGGCTGTTTAGACGCTCGTCTAATTATCGGGAATTGTAATTTCGTAACTGACCCAATGCTGCTTTTAATCCCTCGTTTGACAGATCGTTTGCCAGAGAGCAGCGTAAACGTGCACCGCGCCGAACGAGAAAATGAACGTTGACAGAGCAGCTCCGGTTCCCTCCGTGCAAAAATATCCCCTCGTAGAAACAGCGAAATGTTTTCACAGCTCGGAGAAACGTTTCGCCCGAGAGCGGGTGGCCGTTCCAACACCCGCGGTGCTCGACGCGCTTTTAAAGTACAGGGCACGGAGCACACCGCCCCGCGATAACCATCGGCCAATTAAATTTCCGGGTTATTTGCGATCGAGGAGCGATTTATTTGCGCAGCCCGCTCGAAAAAGTCGGACATCTGGGGGCTGTCGCTGGAAAAACGCCGCGCGATCGATTGTTTGCGGGACTGTCGTAGGACGAGCCTGTAACTTCTCCCTTCAGCTATTGTCGGAGAAAACAGTGTCCGCGAGCGGGCGACCGTTCGCCGGCGACCAGGCCGTGCCTGTATTTCGAAATAACCCGGCAGGCCCGATCGATGGAAAGCAATTGCCGAAATTACGCTTCAAGAATGAAGATGAATTGTTGACTGGCGTCGACCAATCGGTCGGCCCTTGAGTGCCTCGGAATATTCCAAATCCCTCCTACGCTCAGTCCACTTCGAGGCAGGATAACGGCGTTATTAAGTCAAACTCCCCCCCGTTCGATTGTTCCCTTGCTTCCACCCCCGCACAAGGTGTCTCGCGTCACGCACGAGGGATGAATCAGCCAAGAAGAAGCGATACCTCCCTTTTCGAAATTACACCGTCGGTGTCCCTGTTGCTGGCGTTTCCAGGTAATTGCTGCGGCGCGGCTCGAGATTACAGGTGTTCGTCGGGCGAGCCTGGGAATAGCATCGACCGAGGCCGAAAAGCGCATCGCTGGGAAACGCCGCACGGAGCTATCCCCGATTTCAATTATATCCAGCATTAAATGTACAGAGGCACGGTGCGGCGCGCGTTTAACTACAGTGGGGAATGAAGACACGCGATCCTCGCTGATAGCCGCGTCAAAGTTGACGGATCTCGCGCGACGTCCCGCGCAACGGAACAAAAACAATTATCCCGCCTGACGGTTCGTCAACTCTTTTTGCTGCGCTTCGAACGATATCGCTGAAGCGCTATTTACTTTTTTAATGAAACGGGAACGCGATGGGAAGTGTACGTGCTTCGGTGTAATGCGAACGTTAACTGACACCGGTTGATGCGAGATAATTTTTATCGCGAGCACGGAGTCACCTAGCCCGGTATTTCGAGCAGGGATGAGGGGTTCGAGGCAATTCAATCTCGTCATCAGAGGATTCCTCTCGAACGTGTACATAAATTTTCTGAAAGTCTCGCTTATTCAGCGAAGAGGGTGGATCGCTTATTCGGCGCGAAAATTCGTAGGAAATCTACCCGGATTCTGCCGTTACGTTCTCGAACGAGAAACGCGATATCCCCCTGTCCCCTCTTCTTCGGAACCGACGCTCCGGCCCGGGGCAGGACTCCGAAATTAAATTACAAAACCCCACGGATGACCCCGTGGGTTATCGATGCTCCGCCTACCCCATTGCACATGCTAATACACCGATTACGTCGTTAAAGGGGAAACAAAGTTTCGTAATTAGCGGCGACGCATGCTCGCGTTATGTAACGTATCTGGGAGAGCTGCAGGCGCGAGTATCTGTACCGTATGCAGTTTACAACGATCATGTGCATTATGTCACCTAACGGTGGAACCCAGAATACTTTTGTTGTTTTTGCTGGTGCAAGGAGATATGCTTTTGGAATGAAATTTCTCTTTCAATCAAATAAGTGGTTCGGTAAAAAGCGCATGGGCTTTTAGGGAGTGATACAACTAAATGTGAAACGTTTTCCTAACAGACATCTTGAAAGATTTATCTGAAGATAGGAGTTATATTCTGTTCTCTCTTTAATTGTCCCTTTTTGTAAGAAGAAGTTTTATCATCTATCATTTGTCAGTTCAATTCAACTTCGACTGGAATAATACCTCCAATGCTAGACCAACGATAAGTCAAGGGAGCGAGTGCATTTTACGTGTTCATTGCCGATTTTACGGTAGAAATGCAGTCCGACTAAACGTGTAAGCTTCGCAGAGGGCGAAGCTCGGTGAGAGTAGACCACAAAGCAAGTTCTTTGCATTTCCACTAAAAGATTCAACGTGAAACCTCCGACTTACCGTGGCTCGGGTTGTTGGTAGCGTCCCTCTGCGACGCGTAAGATCCAAAAGGCAACGGGGGGCGCAGTCTTGCACGAGGCCGATCGAACTTACGCGCACTTTTTCGCGTCGTTCACTGCAGTGACGGTAATACGTTGCAGTAGTCTCACGGTGACTTCCGGTCCACTTGTATCACACCACTCCCGCGTCACGTACGGAACAATCGTAGATCCTCGATCGAAGAGGTCACTCGAGATCCCGCGAGCACCCTCGTCCACGTGCACCCTCTTCTCGCTAACGATCACTTCGACCTGCACCATCGAACGATCATCAACGGCCACCCTTAACACCCGTGAGTCCATAAAGAATCTAGTTCCCTGGTGCTGGTAACCGATTCCTGCCGTTTAAGTCCTCGATCTCCTCGCCGGAGTTTTCATCTCGACGCGTCATCCGCTGACGAACTCGCAACCCCAAGGAACAGCATCGACGGGACAGTGAAATGGTTGGTTGCTCGCGCGAAGACGCGAGAAGAGGTAGAGGACGCCTTGGATCGTTGGATCGAAAGTTTCTCGCAGGTTAGTGTCCCATAGCACTGAACTTGTGAAGTGCCGATCCGAGCGGGGCAGGTGTACACGCGCGTGCGTTCGTGTGCTCGTCGCCGCGACAGGAACAGCACTCGACGTGTCGGCGTATGCGCGAGAGCGAGGCGAGAAACGAGCCGGAAGTATGCGGCCGAGCGAGCAAAGAGCGATCACGATGCGCGGGCGACGCGTCGTGTTGTTGGCAAGCGACTAACCCCCAACGCGGGCTTGCTACCCCGGACGCCGCGCATGCCCCTACCTCGGGGAACTCGCCCCCTACTCTCTGTGCCGCCCCAAAACCGCCGGTGACTTCATCTTTTTTGACGAGATGCCTGCGAGAGCCCCTCCACCCTTCTTTTATCCGCCCGCCACCCCTCTCGCCCGCGTGTCCTCCGCCGTCCCCCCGCACCCTCCCGCGCCCTCCTCTTTCATCCCTCACGTCCGACGTTCTTTTTGTCCCCTCTATCTTTTCCTTCACTCGGTCCATCTCTGAGGCTCTCGGCGCTTCTTTTATTGCTTGTTTTATGTACGCTCGTTATTCGTCGTCGTCGTCGCCGTCGTCGTGGGAATGACGCGGATCAGGGCAACCAGAGGGACGCCGGAGCATCGAAATTTCTTCCCCGATCGTCGTAACGTGCCGGTGATGTAAGCGATGTCGCTCGATTCCTCCGGCCAGGCTGCCTCGGCGCGGGGAGGCGCGAACACCGAGTCGACCTCGGTTTAAGTCGATGGAAACGACCCAGCGATCGGTACACGCGGTGTCCTGGAAACGTTCGAACGCGACACGATTGCTTCAACAGGTACAAATGATGGCAAATGCTATCCCGAGATCGAGGTCGTTCGTTCCGAGCACATTTTCTGACTAGCGGCCACAAGTTACTCTTCACGTCTTTCTCGAGACCACCTTTCGACAGACTCCCGTCGAATCGAGTGTGAATACTCTCTGAGAAATGGCACCGGCATTTCGCCTTATCAGGTCCAGCGATACGTTTCAGTCTGTGGATGATTTTGCAGAATTCCTCGTGGAAACAGCGCGGAACTAATAGTGGATTCTGAACCACGCGATACACCGCCGCTGAAAGTTGCGATGGCAGCGAAGACTGATGCTTCATTCCTCAGGCATGTGACCTATTACATTTTCATAGTAATGAGCTCGCAAAGTTCGTATTGAAAGTGTTTCCTGCGCAAGAGAGACGCGCCCCGACTTCCAAACACGATAAATATTGTCCAAGGGGCCGTAAATATCGCGCAGGAAGAAAGACACCGGCACATTGCGAAGTTATTAATAATCGCTTCGAGTTGCCAGCGCTACAGCGTTATGAGCAATAAATATTCCCTATTGATCATCGAGTCCCTGTCTAAAAGTTCAGTCGTATATCCATTCTGAACCGACGTAGCACCTCCGCGTTCGTTCCTCTTTAAATTATGCGTACAATATTCGAATTCCTAGAAAGTACCATTTTACATTAAAATATCTGGAAGAATTCGAGCTGCGAGCAGCACATTTCTAGAGAAGTTTATTGGAAAAGCTAAGCCGCGATTAATAACGAGATCACTGTTGATCTGTATTGAAAGAAAGCAATAAGAGGAGAAATTAACTGGCCGGCGTCGTTGTATCGGATGAAAAGCGAGGATCTCTCCGTATATTTCAGCCTTATTTTGCGATGAACGAGGGGGGCGGGGACCAGCCGATGGATTAAAGGAACTCGACGCACGGAGGCAAGAGGCACTAATTCAAGGGCCTCGGAGGGATGAGTTTATTAAAGTCGGGGCCCTCGGAGCCGGAGGCAGAGGAATAACCGTGTGGACAAAGAAACCACGAGTACTTATTCAGACACCTTTTTCTCTCGCTTCTCGCGGAGCGGCTATCGATTCACTCGCCCGCAGGTGCTCGCTTCCTCTCGCGCCTCCGTTCCTCTTCTCACGCTTCTCCGCCCCCGTTGTCCGCCACTCGAACGCTTCCACGTAATTTTTCACCTCGAAATGATAACAATGCCATTCGCTAAACCACTCTTCGCACAAAATCGCAGCCTTGTCCATTGTGTATTCACCCTTTAACCCACACCCCCGACGGCCATCGCGTTTAATGGTCGCTCTGGCTAAAGTTTCGCCCCCTTCAACGTTTCAGCCCTTGTCACGGCAACAATGACTGTTGCGCGCCCGGCCGTTCAAAGAAATATTCCTCGAGGACACTCTTCAAAGGGAGACTAATTATTCTTGCCTCTATTCTTAAATTTCCGAAATGCGAGGGCACCCCTCGCGCGAGACACCCCCACCCCCGCGGGGCAAAACGACGCCGTTCGAGGCGGAACGACCATAATCAATTCGATCGGGCCGATGAATTTTCGGGGTAACGACAGAGGGTGGGAGGAGACTGTTAGGTGAACTTTTCAATCTCTCCACGTGCTGCTGGTAAGGATAAGAGGATCTCTGTAAGGCGGACGATTCGTTCCACTTCCTCCCTCTTCGACCCTACGTCCTCGTGGGAGCCTCGGTGTCGCGCTAGAGTAAAGAGGGTAAATCACCCCACGGCACTAACCTTAACGAGAGTAAACGGGCTCGCTGGCCAAATCCAGAAGCTCCCGTACCAGGCACTATCGGCCATTTTCGGCTGAATAAGGGAAGAAAAGGCTGGCTGGTACCCGGTCGCGATCGTGCCTGGAAGGTATATCGCGCTCCGCTAAAGTTCACCCGGCCCCGAGGAGAAACGTCCGCGCGGAAAGTTCGCCCCCCCCGGTTCGAGAAGTTATTTCTTCTCGGCAGTTCCCGCAGCGGGGTGCGCCGTCTAGTAGACCCCCGTCGAGAAAAAAAAACAAGCCTCGCTACACCCGCGCGTCGCGAATGTAAACCAAATGTTTTCCCCCAGCCACGGTTGCTGCCTCTGCAAGCTCCTCGCTATTTTCGGTTACACCAGCCTCTCTCTGATTCCTCTTTCACGAATCTATGAATGCTCGGCGCGAGCCTACTTGCCATTCAAAGCTCCTTTGAGTCGAGAGCAAAAGGATGATTCGATCGAGGTGATTCTAGTAACTCTCCCCGAGGTCTGTATTTCCTGACAGTCAAAGTATTGATACTTTTGCTCTGAAATATGATCGAGCACCAGCGCGGATGTATATTTTACGATAATTTCTGTCGACACCTCGTGGCTCTTGACGCAACCATCGCAACACGTTCAAGCCACCTCGGCGCGTCGATTTAGCGCCGCGAAGCACACAAGTTTCCCATTAACTGGTTAATTTGAATGCGTCTCGCGTCAAGGACTTCGTCAACTTCAGTCGCCAGACATCGTTCACTACCTACGACGAAATCCAGCTGTGTTTGGTCCAATCTCACGTTTCGTATCGTGTAGCGTTCGAAAAACACCGATGGAAACTTCAGCCGAGTCCCGCCGTTGACTTTTAATTAACTCTTTCCACGGCGCGCTCGAATCCTCGGTGTTTTCAGAGCCGCGATCAAACAAAATCGCCCAGGCGACGTTACGAGCCACTTACGTTTCGATTTCAGCGTAATTAGCGAGCACCACTCGCCGGTTTAATATTAAATCGCAGTTTTTGCTCGAAGCTCGTAGTTCCCTGTTTACGAGTCTCCTCTCCGCGAAACTGGGGATAAAACGGGGAGCGGCAGAGCAGCGACGGGCGGTCAGAAAGTGGGGAACATTGACGGGGTTTCGCGGGAACAAACGCTTCGACGGCGTATAATCGCGCGGAGATCGAGAAGTTGGCGTCTATTCCCAGGGCCTCCGGCAATACTCAAATTCCTCGAAAACTTGGCGGCCATTGTGAGCGAGTGTCTCACGGTGACTACGGCCACAAATTTCGTCGGTACGAAATTACTGCAACTACTCAACCCTAGGGCTTGACAGTTAATACGGAACGCGAAGTTCCGGCTGAAGGATTCCGAATTACAATGGCCGCCGAGTATCGTCAACGAGCAGCCCCAGCGTCGCTTGATTAGACATTAAACCGCATTTCAGCCCCCGGTTCCCCTTGTTTCGCAGTGTATCATAGGAAATAGATAAATGCAGAATAGTTTCGTGGCTGATAATAGGTCGAGTTTTATTGCTGCCTTCATGAAGCACCCTCGCGTCCCATCGCGGCACAAGTTGCGTGAGTCGTGCGGCACTGTCATCAGATCCTGATGAATCAAACCATTATAATAATGATCTGCAAGGGAAGAGTGAACCGATAACCCGCTGTCAGTGGAGGTCCATAATGACCACCCGCGTTCTGGCCGAGGAACAAACACACTCGACTCGAGCACCAAGCAACGCGACGCCGCGAGGGTGGAGAATCGAAAGGGAAACCGTGCCCGTCTCGTCTGCAATAGTTGCAGTTCTTGAGCAAGGGGAGAAATGGGGTAGACACCGTCCCGGGGGACGGTGCATCCACGAATTTCGATACCGGCGAATTACGCTAACCGTGCCCATACCTGGAATTGTCGGAGGGTTAATACGAGACGTCTAGCCCCCTACATTCTCGTAGCCACCCTCGCACAGGACTTTAGAGTACAATGGGTGGCGTGGCAACGTCGGTCGTGGCAGGCGGTTGCTGAATTGGTCCCCGCAGTAGCTTGAGAAGTGTTGCTGTCAGACCTCCGCGTGTATACAGTGACTCACTTTGTTCACGAACGTCTGCCGTATCTGGTTATTCAGACGGCGAGTATGGACTCCTTTGTTTGGTTATACCGCGAAGCCGATGTCTCGTGACATTTTTCGAGGAACGACGAGAAGAGGAAGAAGAAAGGGCGTTAGGGGGAAAAGTCGAGGGAGCACGGCGAGGCGAACTGCGACACTGCTCCGTGGGATCTTCGGATGGAGCCACAATTCGGATCTGATTTCAGTATTCAGAAGCCATCGATGAAAAATTTCTGCTTAGCTCTGATCGATCTCCCACGTCACGTCGCCGAGCGCAGGCCATTCTCCATCATATCCTTGTCTTTGTATCAAAGTGGAGCGAAGGTGATCGGCTCCTCGATCTCGAATCTCCCTCTGGGTCGCGTACGTGTTTCATGTTCCCAGCGTCGCCGTCGCCATCCGGCCGGGGCGAACGTGCCTGTCGAAAAAATCCTCCCCGGCTGTCTGCTGGCTGTGCGTTTCACATCGAACAGCCCCGCTGTTCGATACCTCCCGACCGCGAAACAGAAATCATCCCTCTTCGCTGTGAGGGCGGAGATACTAAACAGAAAATGTTTATTTCGAGCACGAGCGATTAGACTGTCCTAATCCATGGAACTCGCGCGGCTCGAGATTGCGCGCAACGGGATATTTATGCGTTTCGGAGGGTTGAGCAACGGGGTGGCCGTGAGATAGCCACGGGGGACAAAAATAGCGTCGCGACGAGGCGGACATCGTAAACACAAATTTATTAACGGGCCTCTGCAGCGGCCGGAAAAACCAGCCACGCTCGAGACACGCGCGGGACGAAGGGGGTGCGGAGCGTTTTTCACTTTATCAGGATTAAAGGCCGACCCCGGGGTTGACTCTGCCCGCAGGATCTCGCGGAAAATTAGCGAAATGACGTTGTCACCTGCTTCACCTGCCGGTAAGTGACATTAAAGGGCGTCGAGCACGTAATTAATTTAAACGGTGCCCGGCTCGTAACCGGTGACGTGATTAATCCCGACTGGGTAACAACGCGAATCATAAACTTTCGCTTTGAATCTCACATTTTATTCTCCTCCCTTGATTAACGCCCGTCATCTTGGCTCTCCCTGACGGCCCGTTAACGAGTCGACAGCTCCGGCGCGTTGAAAAATGTGATGACAAGGGCGCTTCGCTCTACGCCGAGGCGATCGCATCCCGGCCCGAATAAATGGACTTTATTACGTTTCGCGCGCGGACACCCGAGAAGAGTAAAGTCGTGGAAAGTCGCTGGGATGTTCCAACACCCGCGGAGATTAACAGAGTGCCTAGAATCGCGTTTCCAAAATTGTTCCGATACCTCCTAATGCAGTAACCGTATCTACGCCCGTAACTTTACCCTGCGCGCATTAACGTTGATGCAAAACTAGCCCGCGCCGGGTAGCTCGCTAAAATATACAAGGCGAGTCGGCCGCGTGTCCGCGATCATTACATCGCCGGATGTTTCGTTGCGTCATAAAGTGATATTACGACACGACCGGCGGCAAGTATTTCACTTCGCCGGGCGGGCAGTAAAGTTTCGATGAAACTCCTGTGTAACGCCGTTTCGTTGCTCTTTGATGCATAACGGGAGCAGCTTCTTACCGACGCCCAGGTCTTGTCACGCCGATGATCGATGAAACTGTTACGTAAAGTGGACGTTATCGAAGTGTATCGACTTGCAGCGGCGAGAATCGAAGGGCACCGGGAAGAAACGTCCCTATTAGCCGAAGCGTCAGCTCAGCAGCGCGAACTTTGCCCCTTCGGCATTCCGGTTCCCTCCGCAGTTCCCTCAAGGTTTCGTAAATGGAGTTGCGCTCACGGTCAACCTCGACCTAGTGCATCGCCATGGGAATAAATTATCTTCGACAACGAAACGAAACGGTGCCTTTGAAAGAGACTTCAAAGGCCCTCGGCGACCTTGTTTCTATAACCGGCCACGGCTTTACATCGTCTACGGACCCGGCGCGCCCTGTAATCACGTAATCCGCCATTACTTCTCCAACGGCATACTTGTGCAGGGAAAGTTTGCCATTTGTCGTGCGCGATGCAATAATTCCGTTTGTCTGGTGGCTTCCACGCGATCTACGAGACGGATCGTCGGCGACTCGAGATTCCTCGAGGTGCACTCGCGCGGGTGCTCGAAAACTTTACGACCCAGAAAAATGGCGGAAGTTATTATGGGATAGAAGTATTTTTCCACGTCCATCGTGAACGGAACCTCTTCCTCATCGTTCCCGGGCTTTCATGCAAATCAATCGATAGAAACTTCATCCCCGCATGTCCATCCCCGGCTGCTCCTTCTTGAAACGCAGCGTCAAATGGTTTTCCGATATTTTCGGACTCTGTTTGCAGCGGTGGGCCGTTGCTTCAGGCTGGAAATTAGGCGAGGTTTGCATACAAATCTCACGAAGCCTCAAGGTCTCCTACACCCCAATCTCTTATTCTTCCCGGAGAGAACCCCCGCTTGCGCGAAGCTCGTGCAAATCAAAGGATAGGAGAGGCTTACGACTATCCAGAATATTTACCTTTCATGCCCTCCAATGTGTTGGCTGGTTTATATAAAAAATTCCGGGGCTGAAAGCTGGTGGGGAGCAGGGATGTAGCAGCGAAAACACATAAACTCCCCTCGGCTTTCTTCTACCTCGATAATTACATATAGTGATATAGATTTGCCCTCGCCGAAGGAGAAAGTAAACTTTCAAAGCTCCTCCGGCAAACATCCCATGAATCCTGTTGTTCGAGTCTTCCCGAAGATTGATCGTCCTCGCACCCGAAAACATCCCCAGCTGATCCTACGCCATGGTAAGAAACAGACGCGCGTTTCTTGTTGCCTCTGCCAGATGTGTATTACGCCCGACCGTGTCTCGGATCCGCGGGAATCTTCAGCGCGTGGAATTCCATCCGAATCTGGGGGAGCGGAGCGGTGCAAGGGCGTCTCGAATACATCGCGATCCGAGCAGATTTTAGGAGAAGCTCGCGTGTTTGAATCGCCCTGTTTCCGTGTCGCCCGTCGCAATGGCGCGCGAGCAAACACAGCCCTGTTTGTCTGCCGTGCGGGGAGACGCGGTTTGCACGAAGCACAGAGGCAGGCGCATAGAGCAGCGTCGCGGCATATCAGACGGCGGAATTCCCCCTTGGAATTCGAGCAGATGCGATGCGTCGCCTCTAATTTCGCCTGACCACGGAACAATAGCCCCGCCGTTGATAACGGCGGGGGTGTGTGTCGTCAGCTCGAGCGGCAGCTGGGCGACGATGCATGTCTGCTCGACGTATAAAGAATCTCGCCCGATACTCCGCGTCAGCGGCACGAAGGGGGATTCTTAATTACTAGGGAACGCTCCCAGGAGAGATAGTGCTCGATAGAAGAGCGAAAAGATGGTTAAAGTGGCACGCGATTCCGACACACCTTCCATCCTATCAGACTGCTGCAGTGCGTACGAAGAGTCGCGATTCCGACGCTTCAATTTCCTTGCACGGTATTCGATATCGCAGCGATTCAATTCAACACTCTGTAATTGCCACTGCGATGATCGAACACCGTACTTTCGCTGTTTAATGGAATGCACGAGTCGCGATCGAAGGAAGAACGCAAGGCGGCGGAAGGCTGTGCGGAAAGAATTCACGTGCCCTCGATAAACGTCCGTCACTGTGAAGCACCGAAATCTTGCGAATAGCGATGTACATGATTCGATTGTACGACAGCTGCCAGTCGACGTGGCTTCTCCCCCGCGATAATTGCATTCCCGTCATCGCGCGATTCGTTTTCGCTGCACGGATCTCCGCCACCCCCCTGGCGCTGGTACGTCTGTATCGCCAGCGTCGACGTCGTCGTCGCGCTCGCCGAATAGTGCTTCTTGTAAATAACCGACAGGCATCAAGCGCTAAAATCGTGTCCCGCCACTTTCCGGCTCGTTTAACGGCGACCGCTCGTTATTCACGCGACGCGTGTTGATTTTCACGGCCAACCCGTCATTCGGTTACGCCAATTAATCCCGCGTCGAATGAATAATAATGACGCCGGTTTTAATGAGCCAGCTAGATCGCTCCATCGCCCTCGATCCGTTCGTGCGGCTCCCTGAAATGTTTAATCGAACGGCTATGCCCTGCATACGACATCAGCGTTGGAGCGCAGAGCCAGTAATCTTCGAGAAAAAGTATCACCTCCGTTGCCCCGTACATCGACACGTCAATCTCGCGGCGAGAATTATTCGCCGCGTCGTAGATCGACCGCACCGCGCGCCGGGAAAATTTCGAAGGAGAGTCACAAAGGTGACAGGGTCGTTTGAGAAAGCAGGGAACGTGACTGTATCTAGCTGCGGATCTCGAGGTGTGTGGGGGTGTTGGTGGGGTGTCTGAGCCCTACTTCAGGTTCTCTCGGTGACCCTGGTGTCTCCCCGGTGCGCCGGGGGGAGAGGCAAGGAAATCTGGAGACTTACGATTGCCACGGATAAATAAATGCAACGGGGGAGCCCGAGCACACGATGGACCTCGAAACGGAAACTCCTTCCACCGATTCCTACGGTCCTCTCCATCCCTTTGTTTCCCGGGCTTGTTTATCAAGAGACCGAACGGTGCACGGGGAGAGGGAGAAGGAGAGGGATAGACCTGACTCCCCAACTTTAACCCACCCCTCACCCCCGAACCCTCTTCTCTACCTTTCCTTATCTGGCCCGGCCCGATTTCTTCCTTCCGCCGTGTCCCTCCCGGCGCGGCGGGAGGAATGCTTCTTCGAATCCTCGCATTTTTCTTTCGTTTCGGTTGCATCGGTCGTCTACCCTCCACCCCCTCGCGCTACTCCCCTGCCGCCCACCGCCGTTCCCTCGCAAACCCTGTACACCCTTTGTTCTCTCGGATGCACCGGATGCACCGCGGTTCACAGTCTCCCCTCGACTTCCTCCGTTTCGTTCTCTGATTATTGATCTTTCTCTTTCCACTCTTCCACGTTCGTGCTCGCGAGACTCTCCCGTATCCGGAGGCAACGACTCGCTGCTCTCCCCCCGCGCCCTCCGCGCCCTCTTTCCGCCCTATCCCCCGCCCCTCGAGCCTCAATATAATCAAATTAGATCCCGAAATAGAAAACATTCCGGAGGCGCATTCGACTCTCTTTCGCGTTGTTCTTAAGCCACCCGTTCCGCGGCAAAAATGCCGAGCCAGCGCGAGCTTTCTTCACTGTATTATTCGTATCTTATGAGCTGACTGAACACCGTCGCGACTTTCTGTTTTTCCTCGCCCCTCCGAGTCTCCTGCTTGCTCCTGGCACCTAGCGTCAGAGCTCCTTACACCGTCTGCGACAGATCTTTAATCCATTGCGAGGCAATTGACCCATCTATTAAGGACAATGTCCCGTATGGACTTCATATTAACTGTTAAATATTCCAAATTAATCTCCTGAGTGTGACCAATGCATACGAGAGTTGCGTCACAGATTTTCGACCCCATTATCGATCTAGGCATGGTATGTTTAATGGCAATTGCTATCTGCCCCTCTTAATTTCTTAATTAGTTTCCACTTACTAATCTTAATATTCTTAATGGCACCTGATAGTCTGATGGCTTTCCAATATTAAATGGACCGGCAGGAATATTATTATTAGTAAAACTCTCCTGCTCGTTCATAAATCGATACTTTGGTACTTCGTGTTAATTGAAACTAACCCTGCCGTGCTACATTTTAATATTTCACCCGGAAAACCTGAAGTTACGCTCAAATATTTTGCATCGGTTCTTCGTGACGCTTTTGGGGTCACTCTGCATGGTCGGCAGTTATCTAATCTTCGCCACCTTCGCCCGTATCGCAAGACTCACCACATATAAATACGCAAAAAGTGTTCGAGTAGCTTCTGCACAAGTTTTGCATACACTGTTTCGTAAACTATTTCGGCCAATTAAAGGCGATTGACATTTAAAACGTGTCCGTGTAGGTTTCATATTCAAAATTGACTTTAACGTTGCTCCGAGAAGCCGCTCGATGTCGACTAATTGGAAATCTCGTGAATTACCGTTTGGTCTCGTTTTACCATGCTTTCAACGTGCGGAATAATTCAGCCGTTTTAAAATTTCAAAAGACGTCGGGAATTAAAGGTAGCCGCGGATCCATTGGTCCATGAATACGGCACTGGCGTGATGCGATAACCCAATATTTGCGAAAATTTTCGCTCGATACGGGCGGGTGGCGCGATTCCTAGCCCCGCATATACATGCACGTGTAGCTAGGTACACGCCGCTCCTATCTTTCCACCTGCGATACACGCTGGCGCAGCCGGCGAGGATCGAATCTTGGCGGAGATCGAATAATTCGGAACAATCGAATCGTGCCAGTGAAGCTATCTCCTCTGAAAAGATCCGTCCGTTTCGGCTAGGACGCGTGCACACATCCCGCGATGCATCCCGATGTTCGCGCCAGCCGATTTCCATTGTAAATTATCAGAGTGCTGGAAAGTTTTGCATACTTGACGAGCGATGCCTGCTTCCAGCATTCACATAATTCTGCCCGCGACTGTACACGACTGTTCCGATGGAAATAAAAGTGTACCCACCGTTCGCGTGACCGTGACAGAGTAATCCAAATCTTCCGTTAATTCTCTGTCACTATCGCAGTCATACTCATGAATCGACTTCCTTCAACGAAGCACGGCCCTTTCTTCCCCATACACCGAAGCCGTGCGTGAATTATTCTGAAACTGTATCATTCTTTACCGTTCCCTTTTATGTCCCCCGTTGGTCAAACATGGTTACCAACCCGTCTGTTCTCGTACTTGCCGCAACGCGTGATAAACGATCGCGATAAAGCTACTCAATCTCGGCGAGATTCTGCCGGTCGATAGACAACCCGTGAAACGTATTCTACAGGTGGAAATAGATATCCAGCGAAAATATTTCACCGGTTTCTTTCGCTGTCTCCCGCGTTCATCTATCTTCCGCGGTGCGTTTCGTGCCCGCCTCAGATAGAAACGATAACATAAAACACAACGATCGATGCTCCCCTTGCTTCCCCGTCTCCTTCGAGTCAGTTTGGCCGGTTGTCTATGGTCCGCGATAAAACAACGAGCACTCGTGCCCCGTCATCTCGGCCACTAACTCGACAATCTCGACAACCCATCGAAATTCGAAACGCGTCATCGGCGAATGGAAAACACGGTGCGCAAATATTCCCGTCCGAAACTGGCTCGCTTCTTTCACGACGCGGCGGCTATTTATCACGATCCCCTCCGCAACAGCTGTTTTGCGCGAGATTGCGCGCAGCTCGACGAACGCCGGCAGAAAAGTTTCGCCCTCGGACGTCACGTTTTTGGTCTCGAAGTCGCGGGGGGGTGTGGGCCGCTCGTTAATTATTCCGATTAGAGGAATTCACCGCGGCCCTTGGCATCGAGAGCCGGGCCCCGAGCGGGGCTCGGTGTACACGCATTGATATTCGACGCATCGATTCGTCGCGTCTGCCGCGACGCACACGCGCGCCCATGTCACGAGGCACGCGTTACGTCAATAAACGGTCAAATATTGTATATCTGTAATTGGCTGGGTGTCCGGTTGTTTGCTGACCGTTTGAAACCGCGACGAGCGAAACGTTTCGCCGGCACGAATTCAAGTTACCGCGCCCGAAATGAAGCGTCATTCTCGGACAGCGACCGGCGAATCGTAATTGGCGCGAATTACCGCGAATTCACAGAGTCCCAGTTGTCAAACCGGGAGCCACGGCGAGACGAGCGAGAAGGTGTGATCGATCGCGGGCTTTTCTTGCCGTGCGATTCGTTATTTCGCCCTTTAATCTCCGCCGCGTCCTCCGTAATTCGAATTCCATTCGGAGGCTCCTTCGACGCCGCACGCGAAATCGCGATCTCGTTTCCCGATGAATGCCAGCCGCTCGTGCGAGCCGAAGCCTCCGTCACAGAGAAATTCAGCGACATTCAGCGGCTGTTTGGACGGCACGTTGGCGCCGTAATGAAGTTCTTACGACGTCGCGTGTTTAGAGACATCTTCGGCGATGTCGATGAGAAAGGAGCTGACGCGAGCCTTCATCTCGCTGAGAGCCTGTTTCAATCTCCCGTGAATCCCGTTCGCGGCACTTTTCGGCACGGCAGACGCCGTTTCGTCGATAAACATTAGGCTGCAGCGTAGATCTGCCTGTCGTCATTTTGTATTCATGGACCCAAGTGCCCCTGCCAAACGCCGGGGCAAAGTACCGGCTTGCGGTTCGTATTAAGACTGAGTGATGAACCCGCGTATCGCTGGGACCCCTTTATCTCGCTAGATTTTTTATTGCGCAGCTTTAAAGGCCCTTACGAGCGGAATGGAGCACTCAGAATTCATTTGGAAGGGCCGCGATCTCTCTGTCAAAGTCCCGCCCATATCCCACGAAATCCTGACATCGTGTCGCATTATTCTTACGTGCCGCCTTTTTAGGGCACAGCTCCGTGTTTCCGTGACACGGTTCGCGATGTGTCGGAGAAAGACGCTTTGCAATTCAAGCGACTCGCCCCCAGCAACGATATTCTATTAGCAGTCCCCTCTTGTCTCGCTCTCATCGAATAATTACACTGCGGCGAGAATTCTCCTCGCGTTCGCGTCGCGAGGAACATGTTTATTGGTGAATTGGTCAGACACGCAGTAGAACGAGGCGGCGGTACAGGCATTGGTAATCTAGCAGCCATGGGTGAGAAGTTGTTTAATTATTTCGAGTGCTAGACGTATGATGGGGAGATTAACCTCCCAGCTATCATCTGTAATCTGGGTTCTACAATATGTGCTGAAACTATGGAGCTTAATAATCGTCAGATGATGACTAGTACGCTGTGTACTAGAATCAGGCAAATTTAAATGTAAAGTTTTATTTGCACCTTAAAACCTTATTACATTGTCAGTAAATAATGTCTCTTTTGTTCAGAGAAGACAAAACGAAGAGCACATTTAATTTCCAACATGGGACTGAAATTTCAGCAGATTTTTCGTCATGGAACAAATATCCAGAGAAAGCTTTCAAACTCGCGGGAGTTGGACGGCAATTGGAGACAGGAGAGCGATTTGCATCCATCGCGACAGAGTCGAAACGCACTGTCCACGATGGGCGTAATTTAATGATAATGGAGTCGCCGCTACTGGCCGGAGAACTTTGATATGCATTTCGGTAATGACGAGGGTTCGACGGAACGGCACGGGAACTTAAACGCGCTCCATATGAACGCCCGAATCCGCGGCTCCCCCGCTATGTAACTTTGGAATTTCTATTTGCGCAATCCCACCCTCTGTCCATCCCTTGTTTGCTACTGCGCCATCCCTCTGGCGCTTTTACATCGAATATCCCTTTATCGTAAGGACAGCTATTCGGCCAGAGACGCGCACAGCTCCGTTTCCCTCCGCTATTTTCCGCTGTTTGTGTTTTCTTTTCGCCGAAGGCTAGCTTTCAGCTTTCCTCGCGAGCGGAGAAGCGGTAAATACACAGCTTCCGTTTCTGCCCGTCTCCCTCTCTGGCTTCCATTTCTTTTCTTCTTTTTTTGTTTGTAAATCGACCGTGCTTCGAGCGTGTAGACAGAGGAATTATCCGCGGACCTCGTGTCAAAACAATTCGAGCGAAAGCGGTATTAATCGCGCCGCTTTTCAACTGTGCTTTTCTCATCGCCGGCGACTCGCCTTTCTCGGGCGAAACCGACTCGTGCGATTCAAGCACCTCGCGACATTTCGAGCCCCATTCGCGTGCGCCCGCGTATTCTATCGAATCTTCCCGTTGAATTGTTGTTTCAAAGAATCCCGACCGAGAACTCCGCCGCTGAAATCTCCCGATTGTGAAAATATGTTAAACACGTTCCCCCAGTTCCGGCTCCTTCCCCTCTTCACCGGGTCGTTTCTAAAGGCATGCACTGAAAAATTGAGCGAGAGAGCGTGTTTTAGCGAAAGTCTTGCTGCAAGCGGGGAAACGAGTGACATTTTAAAACAGCATTCGACGAGTCACGCTAAACGGGAATTGCAATGTTTTGCATATCTATCATCCGAATATAGTTATTCTGTAGCCCCTCACAGAATACCTCCTATACTATAGAAACACTCGGTTGAAATTTTGAAAACGAAAGCGATAGGAACCGAAGCGATCCTCGGAAGCCTCCAGCAAGTAGTACGAGTCAACGATTACGCTGACCTGACGTCGACAAGGGGTCGTCCCTAAATTGCGTGAGGCTTTTTGGAGGCGAGAGGGTCGCGAATTTCTTACGTTTTCTTACAAGGGGAAGAGGGAGTCAGGTAGCATCTTACATAATATATTTTTTAACCTAAGTTATAATACGAATAGCCGCAACAACGATGCTTTATCGCACACCCCAAACCGAGTTAATGAATTATATAAATATTTAATAAGAATTTTAACAATTGAAAAAAATGTAATGTAAAAAAGATTACGTAAGGAAGGAGGGCGGGATTTGAATCTAAAATCTTACGAATTCTCGTACTTGGGGAGGGAGGGTGTAAGAAATCGCCAAAATTACCCTTACGTAATTTAAAGACAGCTTCCAAATACACAGAACGTTCGACAAACGCGAATGGATTCCGAGAACAGATGGAATCTCCAACAAATATCACTGGCCAATTTACACACTCCGGTTACGTGCCATCAAAGTTAATTTAATTACTTTCTTGACTTTCTTGCAGCGG
Organism: Andrena haemorrhoa; assembly: GCA_910592295.1. Taxonomy (NCBI): domain Eukaryota; kingdom Metazoa; phylum Arthropoda; class Insecta; order Hymenoptera; family Andrenidae; genus Andrena; species Andrena haemorrhoa. Next base: position 1,698,468 of record OU342946.1, on the reverse strand, counting down.
AATAAAGAAAGGGAACGCCACGGGAAGCCAATGAATATCCGCCCGAGTTAAGCGCAAGCGTACAACTCAAAAATACATAAAAAGCTAGCCACAGGGGACGAGACAAAGCAGCCCGGCAACTTTTCAAGAAAGGGTATTAAGAAATGCATCGGTTACCGCACAAGAATAGCGAGGTAGTCAGCGAAGAGCGTGGCTAAGAAAGGCGGTCGGACGGCGGAGGGTTGAAAAGGAGGGAGCGAGTCTCGAGGTCGGTTACGGTAAGCAAGTTTCCCAGTAAATTTAGCGAGTTCAGCCGCGCTCGCGTTAATACGTAGCCCGCGGCTATTCGAAAAAAATGCCGCGGAGGAACTTGAACGGCGTCCGCAATTGCGAAAGTTCCGTCGCGGCCGGAAGGAGAAACTCTCGACATCGGCAATGAGTTGCGAGCGTAAATCTTCGCCTCCTTGCGCGAGGAGGAGACCGGGCCAGCGTTAAGATCGCGTCTCTCCATTCAGCGGACCGGAAGCTCCGCCGAGCGCTCCGCGGAACGAGTTGCCTCGCCGAGACGCGCCGATATAGCGGCGGATTCTCAGGATTTATTACTAACACAGCGCCGGGGCAGCCTCGCGTCGCGCGCCACAGTGACGAAACTTCTCCTTTGCACAGTCACGCGACAGACACAACTGTCGTTTTAATTTTAAAAACTCCCCCGGCTGGATAACGGCGGATCTTTGGTGGCGGTGTCGCGAGACCTGTCGCGGCGCGAGGGTGGAACGTCGAAACGCGGCTCGCCCATTACCGTCAAGCAGCGCTTCCAGTTTGTTGAGAATCCCGGAAACTGCTGCAACGAGAATCAAATAACTTCCGCAAATACTACCGTGGAGAATAATTCGCTCGCCATCGTGTATCCCCGGCTGGTTCCACATTATTCTGCGGATACTGGAGCAACTGAACGTGCAACGGTCCATTTACGAATATATTCCATCCGTCGGTGGCCGGGCAACGAGTCTCTTAAAGGTTAATTGGCCCTCACAAATGAAATGTTCAGGGGGAAAGAATTGAATTCGACCCTCCTGACCGCTGTACCTGGACGTCTCTGTGCCTCCCCTTTTTTCCCCTTACGCGTCGCGGGAAGAAGAACAAGAAACGGGGTGCACAATCGAGTTACCTTTGGCCCTCCGTTGCTCGCACGTCGACTCACGAAACTTACCGTTTCTGCTGTACAAATTTGCGAATATCCCCGAGCGCGATCTTCCGCTCGTGTCGCGACAACTCCGGGCGGCTCGTTTGTCTTCCCGCGCGACGAACATGCGCAAGTTCCCCGGTGCTCTTGGATGTCGAAGCCTAAGGGCGTCGGCTCAATGGTGCGCAACGATTTCATGAACTACTTCTGCTTATGCTTGTGTGGAGCGAATTACTTAGCACTCGAACCAAATCGAACAACGAAGAACAGTGGTATGTGATACGTTTGACAACATGGTTTAACCCTTAATCATTGGGGTTTTAACTAACAGCATCGTGTTAAGAAATAAGCTTAGCTTGTCTCTTGGCCTTGGAACATCCTGAGTCCGCTAATGTCTAGAGTTCCATTGGCAACTGCTCAGCCTGACCCATTTCAAGGAAGGCACGAAGAATTGTAACGAAAGGTACACACCCGAAAGCCCTCGCGGTCCACCGGCAATTATTACCAAAGAGCGTAACGATCCCCGCAGAAGTTTAGTTTTAATTTACCGCGGAAATTCGTTGAGAATATTCCAACTAACCCATTGGCGGGGACCGAAAGTTTCTTTGGTATTTAACTTGGCGGGAGGATATCCCCGGGTATAACCCCGACTCGATTCGGCAACTTCATGGACTACTTTGTCGCAAAATTCATCTTTGCCCGGAATTGTCTCGAAAGAGGACCCGCGTAGTTTTGAAGGTGCAAAGTGCATCCGCTTAGGACGGAGCCCAGAAGCGCATCGATACTCCAACCACCGCGTACGGTCGCGTCTCGAGCAAGTTTCAATAGACGCCGACGGTTCCACGCGCGTATCTCGCGGCGACGATCTCAATTGCGACCTTCGTCGGTGAATCCCGGCAACGGAATCCGTCGGCACGAACAATTTAATTAGCGGGACCGAGTTTATTGGCCAGAACGTCGAACTTAATCTCGTGTTGACCAATTTCGACGGTTTACCCACTCCGCCTCGTTACCGTTACCTAACCCAGAGAAAGGCGGGACAGGGAGGGCTCGGGTCGCATTTACCCTTAACTGTGCCACGAGGAGTTTGCCGTACGGTAGTTATAGTTAACGCCGGCTACTAGATCTGGGAGGAGGAAAAGGGACCGCGCTGGATGGCGGAGGTGGCCCCGTGGATAGTTGCAAGGGAAGTTGCGATGGTCGATATTATCTCTTCAGCCAGTGGCTTAACCCTATCCGTGTCCCCCGTCCGATTGTGGACCACCGTCCTGTCGTCGTTTTCTACCCCGTTTCGTCCCACCCTGAACCGACCCGGCCAGCCCGTTCGCACCGCTTCTCGCGGGCCACCGGCCGCAGATAACCAGCTTGGCCGTCCTCCAAAATTCACCGCGTTCCGACGGGCTTTCCCCTTTGTTCCGGCTGAAGGAACGTAATGTATGCGCGTGGAACCAGCCGCGTCGCGGCACTCTGTGCTTGGCGAAAGTATCGCTCGAGTTTACGGCGGCACGTATACACTTCTCACGCTTCGGCTGTGTTTCCGGAATTTTCGGGGGGTCCCAGGTAATCGTTGACACGAGGGGGAAAGAGGACCGAGGATTAGAATAATGGATGCTGAAGGACAACTCGGAATGTAGGGGTAACTGGAGAGGGTGGCTACGCGTAGAGTAGAGTGGGGCTGAAAGTCCCGTTTTTCATATAAACCTATGTAAAATTTAGTAATATTAATCTAGAGGGCAAAAAGTCCTTAAGGGAACATTCCACTCTCTCGGTCGAAAATTTCGCCACTTTTCGGTGATGGATTTTATAATAAAGCACTTAACGTTTGCGGACTTTTGGGAATAGTATATTGTAGCACTCTTGGAATACAAGAAAAAATCTTTGTTGTTTGTTTATTGCACTTTGCCATCCACATAGTTATGCTGCAATCTTCACTCGGTTCGTTGCGAATGGAGATTTTAGCATTCGGGACTTTTTACCCGCCGGACTTTTAGCCCCACTCTACCCTACGTTTAGAGTTATTTTAAAGTTGCATAGCTCTCTAATTCGCATGGACCAGGGCACGATAAAAACGCGCGAGTACCGATGCTCTGTGAATAAAGCGACGGTATATTGGGAAAACGCGAGTCACGGTGTATATCTATTTCGCGATATGTGTGGCCGACCATCGATGACCCGATTTTCGGGTTCTTTCAATGAGAAAGCGATACGCCCCGCTGGAACGTGCTCGCGGTTTTTTATCGTTGATCGTTGCGCGCGTCACCGACGCTGTACGTGGGGAAAAAAGCGGTATCCAAAAGTGACTACGTCGAGGAACAGCGCGGGAAAAGCAACCACAAAGCGCAAAGAGGCTGCTGGAAAATTGGCGCAAAGTTGCGAACGCTCGCTGGCCTTCTGGAGGTCAATAATAATTAAATCCGCTCCACAGGATGGCGGAACTGTGATCCTCATGAATTTTCAACGCGCCCAGGTGCTAGTGAATTATGCTCGCCTACGGGGAAAAACGAGAACCCGGAACGTTGAAGCCAAGTGAAGGGTTCCGTGCAAGCTCGATAGGATCGACGGGATATTCCGAAAGTTCGGTTTACCAGCCTCCGCTTTCACGTCGATTAGGCGAAAAAACGATAGCTCCTAGATCGATATTTCGGGGATCCAGACAGGTACTCGGTTACGTTCAACAGAGAGAGTCGATCTTTGGCATATTACCCACAAAATCGTGCACTTTTTCTGGGGGGCTATTCGAGGCATCATTGTTCCCCATATTCTCTGCGGAAACGCAACGAACGCAAGAACGACGCTCGCAAGTTCCCGCCTGGGAGTTAATTTAAAGTTGCTTCGTCATCGCAGAAATTCAGATTGCATTTACGAGAGACGCGAGCATTAATCATTCCCCGTAGTTTTAGCGTCGTACCGTTTGACGCGACGGATAAATCAGAATCGCGGTGCACGCTCGAGGATTGCATCGATCACTGTATAAATTAATTCCCTCTAATTCTTTAATTGCGACTCGGTGCGTCTGAATGGAAACTATTCCCAACGCTCCACTGGCACGATCGACATCCTTCACCGTCAATTCTTTACACCCGTCCGAATGAGTTATTATTTTGCGACTAAAATCGCGCGGAAGTAAAAATTCCGGCGCTATTGGCCCGCGAGAAACATCGCGTCGGGGCGTTTGATCGTATCGCTTGAAACGTTTATCTCGTTCCATTAACGTGACATATTTTATTTCGCGTCGCGGCGGTTGTACGCGCGCGCGTATCCAGCAGCCGCGATTCTGTTCTGTCCACTGTTCCCCGGTTCGCCGTTGGGGTGGCGGCGGTCTCAGTGGCGCGAGGATACCGGCGGACAAAGGTAAAAAGCGGAAAAGCGCGGCGGCATAAGAAAAACATGAGCGAGCGGGCACTCGGAGGCCGCGCCGCCGTGCCACGGAACGGCACAGGATACGGAAATGGCGCAGTGTCCTACGGGATACGCGATTGTTTTGGCCCGGCTCCCATTTCGTCCGGCTTTATGGGCAGCGGACAGAATTTGTGGCATCCCGTGTAGCGGCGGGCAACGGCACTTTTGCCTCGCAGACCGCGGCTATTCCGCCATTAGTTACAGACCCACTGACTCTCGCGCGATTGTTCTTCTTATTTTTCGAACTTCCCTTGGCCCATCGCCCTCTGGCCGCACTCTGCCAGCTTTTCCTGCCCTCCGCCGTGCAATGGTAATGCCCGCCACTGTGCCCAGCTTCCAGAGGGGTGGATGGAAAATACGGTGGCTCGTCGGCTGTGGTGGCTCCCTCCAATTCGCCACTGTGCCCGCGAGAACCCGCGCCATCGCCGAATTCAGGGAAGAATAGCTAGTTACTGGGGCGATATGCCATCTATTTAGCATGCCTGATTTCATTTCCCTCTCGAACTTTCCGGCTTCGATCGCGCCGCTTCGTGGACGCAAATTTTTTAGCTCGAATTACTTGGGAAGCATTGACGCGCGGTTCGCAAATATTTTCGTTCTCTGGTCACCAGCTCCCCCGGACATTAGAAAAATATTCAGCCTCCGCGACCCAGAGCAGCGCGGTGATTCGCGATAATATTTTCAAATTAAAGGGAGATTCGGGCATTTACTTGGACGGCGATGCAGTCCTCGGTGCATCGCATCGCATAATAACGCGGTCGTGTATGTGCAACGGAAATTCCACGGATTCTTGGCTCCTCGTGTTTCAGGGGAGAGTGAGAGGGACAGGAGAAGGGAGAATGGGCCGCAGTATTATAGCCGGGGCTATATTAAAGCCTGATACTTTGAGACCCCACGAGATCCAAGGAAATACTTCCAAACATCTCCATATCCAGGGAATTAAATCCCCGCGAATCTGCAACGAGTCAGCCTTTCACAGCCAACGAATTTACCATCGCGAAATTGAAATTCCGATTGAACTCCTGTGCTCGTCGTTCTTGTTCATCATTCGTGCTTATCAGGATACTCCATTTTCCAGCACGTTGCGCGTTAGTTCTCTCGAAAGATTCTCGAAGCGGGTGTCTGTAATTCGCTGTACGAGGGTGTGTTCGTGAGAAGAGCTCGGCGAAAACAACCGCTCGAGCTTTACCCTCTTGGCATTTCCCCTCCAACGGTGAAGGAACACTCGCGTTGATTCTCACTAACCCTTGTCGAAGCCGATGGTTTACATTCATCCGCCCAGCGAATTGCTTCGACTTCACGAATCGTCGAATCGACGCGTGGCTATGTATCTCTGGCGACAGGCGAGAGGCACCCCCGATTTCCATAATCGATATCGTGTCGAGATCACCACGGTACCGGGGGCTCAGGGCTCTGGAGTCTCGCCTCGTCGGTGGAGCGGTGGTTTGTTTCTTCGTTCAATTCCTTCGGCTCCCGGTGTCACGATCTTCTTCGGTTATTTCCCGAGAGGAGAATCATCACCCCTGGAAAGAATTTTCGACGGCAGACCTCGCGAGCGGAATGCCTCCTTCGATTACCCGGCGAGCCAGATCGAATCACGATTTGTTACGTTCAACGTTCACGATGATGAACGCCGGTCGAGGAAGGAAGAACGGGGTCGGTTGCTGTTCCATTCCAGAGAAACCAGCGGGAAGGCATTGTCTATCCAGGGATGCTTTTCACGGCCGTATTCCCTAATGAAATACAAAAGCTAGAATCGCGGAATTGAATCCAGCCGGATCCACCTGAGCTTTCAGAAATTCATAACTTCAGATTTAAATCAAATGGAATCCTGGATTTTTGTTGCGAGCGAGTTAAATTCATACGAAGTTGTTCCTACGAAATGGAAGACTCCGCCGTGGACACATTTCGCTGCACAGCTTCGAAGCGTCCTCCATTTCTATTCATCGCCTTCGTCGCAGGTTACGCTGGCCCCATGCATCACTGTTGCATTTGACGAAAACAATAAGGGCTCTCGACGTGTCAGGCCACCGATCGATGGCCCCGCAGCTCGGGATCTCCTTTTGTCGTACACTCTTCCATCGGGAGACGAAACTGCTGGGTCGTGTCAGCGTCGAAGAAAAAGTACAAAACGGCGGGGCTGAAATCCGAGAGCAACGTCGGCCTGGTAATAGGCTGTCGTGTAATGGAGATAGATGAAACACCACGTGCGGGATCGGGAGAGACAGCTCGAACCGGTCATTATCCGACAGCACGTGTTTCATTTTGTCAAAAAAGACTCCGTGTCTCGCTGTCTGCGGCAGACGCTCGGTCGAAACGAGACTACGAAACAGCAAAATTTCATCGCGATGCTGAGAAAGGCGTTGCTCCTCGTACGCTGTACCTCCAGCGAAGCCCTGATTGCATTACTCGCGCGTTTTCGCGCGGTCGCCGCTGTGACTAGTATGTAAACCGAGTGAATTGTGGGATTTCCAGGGAATCACGATTGCCGCGCGTAACGTTTCGTAATATCCCTTAACTCGAGTATCTTTCGGAATTTAATTAGCAAAATAATCGCCGCGGAGTAAGAACCGGGGCGAATGCCGAACGAGCGTTTCGCATTAATGCAGCTATCTCGCAGTAATACCGGGAACAAAGACTACAAGGCATTGCGGAGATCTAATACGCGTGTTACGGATCGTGCATTTACGCAGCTATTTTGGACAGTCGCAGAATCTCGACCGCGGTATTCCCAGCTCCCTCGAGTTTCGAATTGTGCAACTGCACGGAACGATTCCCTGGGGAATCAGTTTGTCCAGTTCTCAACGCAGATCTCTCTAAGAATTCCTTTAAAATATTTTATAACCGTGCGCAATCCTGGGTTAGCTACGGAATATTCTGATATTCCATTTTCCCTGAAATACATAATTATAAACCCTTAGGCTTCGTTTTAACATACCACGAGCACGAGGCTGGCAGTGTCTCATCCGCATTTTTATAAATCGCTCGGGGAAGCGAGCCACGTCGGGGATGATGGAAAAAAAGCAGAGAATTCGAAGTGGAAAATTCGGAAATTCAGGGAAAATATACGACCAAGCCGGCCGGGCGCAGCCACCGCATAGAAGGGGAAGAAAGACGACATCTTTTCGTAATTACCCACCTCCAGAGAACGCATTACTCTTTGTCGTCCACCATCCCTTGGATCTTATCGCGTGGGAGCATCTTCCGGAAACCAGAAACCCTCGAGCTTCCAGAGCACAGAAGGAGAAAAGGCCACATTTGTGTATAAAATGAACATCCAAATTCTTGCCCAATTATTCCTGGAGCATCCGGTGCATCTTCCTACACAGGTTGCTTCTTAATCACCTCTGCCCACTCTCCACTATCCACCTGTCGCCCTTAACCACGCAAAAGTGGTGATCACTTGTGCATCTCTCGAAAGGATTCGCGATGCTGGAACCGGATCCGCGGTTTTTCACGAGGAACGGTGTCTGCTGCGAAACGAGGCCGCTCTCGAACAAAACGGTCGAACTCTCGAGCAGCAGGAGCAACAAGTAGCGCACTCCAAGTTCCCGCAGAGTTGCCCCGCTTGTTCTAAATGCAACTCGCTAAGAGATATCATAGCCATTAGCGGCGAGGGGTGGGTTAGGTGGGATCTGGCTGCTTACGGATAATGCCTGTCGAATAATTTCGAAAGTTTGTCGCGAAACACGTGTCGCGGTCGTTTACGGCCACTTTCCTTTATCAGTCGGAGCTACCCTCCTCGGGTAAATAGAATATTTCATCGACACGAGCGCGTGGAGTGTGAGGCACCTCGCGCGGTACACTGAATTGGGAAAGGAACACAGAGAACACTGGAAACGTAGGAAAAGCGTTGGTTATCCTTGTCCCAATAGAAGGCTGATAAGAGAAGAGATTGATGCGTGCAGTTTGCGAAAGGTTTGCCCTTTCAGCGACGCGTGGAAAAATCGCAAGTGTTAGGGGGAGGGGCGTTAACGATGTCGCGGCAAACGCGAAATAGCAATTTGGTCGGGGGTGCGGTAATTCGCCCTATTAGTCGGCGCAATGAAATGATTTGAACGCGTTGCATCGGGGTGGGCAGGGAGCGTGCCGGAACGTAGCATTTTCTCTTTCAGCGGGACGGCTAATCGATTGCTCGACGGGGGATTTTTCGCAACTGTCGTGAATTTCGCCGCGCGACTGACACGCGAAAAGCTCGATTATCGGTTGACGCGCGACAATGCATTTAGCGGCATCGAAGGGCCGCAAGCCAGCTTCCAAATAAATCAATCTTTGTTCTGCATAAATCGCGCTCGGATGCCGATTAACGCGTGTACGTACGAAAATATCTGTTTACGATAACGAGCAATATTCCAGAGCGGAGGCGCCCGGCCGCGGTTAAATCTGTCGCGCGGAAATATTTAATTTCTACAGTCAATGCGCGCACATGTTTGCCGATGCGGAAGATTCATTGGATCGCCCTCTTCTGACACGTTGGATTAATAATAGTGTGATTCGTGGCATTCACCTGCGACCTGTTTCCACGGCGACGAAACAGCGATCGATAACGGTGCATCTTTGATTCTACTTTCACAGACATGATACCGTGCGACCAATTTACACGAATAAACGGCTTCCAACGTCATAATTTAGTAGATTCTCGCGTCAAATCCAGCTGAGCCTTCGTATCACCCCGATCATAGACCACTTTATCAGAAAATCACTAATATCCTTCAACACACTGACACCCTACTTATTTCCCTCGCAAAACAGACACTCTCAAAAGACACTGATTGGTTGACCGATCGGATCGATTGCACTAAACCCAGCAGTACAATAATTCTGTCTCGATGGGATCGATTTGTCGAGGGGTTGTCACCCGCTCCGAGATCCTATCGAACTCCCACTTCGCAATCTTGTATTATATACGAGACGTACCAGGATTAACTGCGACTTGTATAGGGCAACGCGGGCGAGCGCGCATCGCGTATGCGGTTCCCGTGTCTCGCGTCTTCATCCAGTTACAGACAGCTTTATCCAGCGGTGATAACAGGCCGCGATAGGCAGAGAGAGAGCTGCTCTCGCCAGCTAGCTAGCTGCGCGGCGACGCCTGTTTCCGTCTACGTCTACATCCGTGTTTTCATTCGACAAATGGACGGGCGGCATTGTTTCGCGGCGCAGCGCGGAGCATCGCGAATGAATGGAGCCGCGAATCGTCTGAAAGCCGTTTTTTCTCTCGCGGCCTGCATGCGTGCACCGCGCGGATGTATCTACCGCGCGCCACAGGCCGGGGAGGAACAGTAACTCCTCCAGCCACCGTTCATTCTTCCTACCCTTTTAATCGCTCCCTCTTCCGCGTGCCTCCGCGAATTTCGATTTAATTCTATCGCCGCCTCGGCACCCGGGCACCTTTGCTCGCGGCCTGCAAACCCTGCCCCGGTCCCTTTGCCGCGTTTTCGGCCCGGCCACGACGCGCCGATGCCGCTCGCTCGCCAACCCGAGCGCGCGAAAGCAAATGCACCGGTTCGAGGCGAAGCCGCGGAAAAAAGTGCTTATTACCTGCGCCCTCCCTTTGTTTTCTGCTCTTTTCGCGTCTCGCTGGTGCGCCCAGTGAGGCGTGCTCCGCGCCGCAGAGCGCAGGGAAGCGAATTAGTTGATATTTTTGTAAAAGTCGCGGTACAGCGTGGATAGCTTCGCTGCTCAGATAACGTTCGAGGGTTCGTTGAACCGCTGACCCCGGAGGTCTCTCACTTTTCTCCAGGTGTTCGATGATTGCTGTCATTCTGGCAGTACTGTGTACACTTTGCGGTTCGGCGGGTTTGCTGACCTACAATGGCAGAAGTTGCTTCTGTTAATGGCCCTCCGAGCTGTCATTTCTCTTCCCACCACTTTGTCATCATCACTCTTGGAGGTCACTTCGGGTTTTTTTTTATTACAACCCTTTGGGGTCGCGCCTGAAAGCTGGGCGCGTTAATGGAATAAGAACCGGGGAAATGGTGTATAATCGGAGCGGAGGGAGCAACAACGACAAGTCGATTCATAAATTGAATGGAATAGATTGCACGAGTGTAACGTATGGGAAGTTGAAGCGAGTGTTTTCTTTATCAAGAAAGAATGGGCACAGAGGGGAGAAAAGTGCACGGTCAGGGTTTATTAATCTATATCCCCGTTTCCCTTTTCCCTCCTCCGTAGCCTCGTCATCATGCTTCTTCGCCATTTCACCATTTCCTTTCCCCGACGCGGTCTAATTGCGCTTCCGTGCTACATGGTGCAAACCGGCTAAATGAGTTGAAAGGAGAAAAAGAACAGGAAACAGCAGCTCGAAAGAGGTTAGCGAGCCTGGAGAAATAAACTAAATACCAAACGAGAGAATAACAATTCGCCCACCATCGCCCTGCGCCAGATGATTAAGCGCACACTCGAGGCCGCAGGCACCGAATTCCCCGTTAATTAACAGAAGCTTCTAATACTTCTTCCCGTCGTTCTTGATGGCAGAGTGTCGCGAGGCCTGGAAATCTCGACTTTAAACGACCATTCGAACCGAGAAGTGAAACGAGTGTCATCAGAGATGAGAAAGCACAGACAGTGCACTTTGCACCTCGTTTCGCTCGTAAAGCCCCTCGAAGAAAGGAACGAAAAAGAATACGTCTCGCTTTGCACAGGGGTTTTCTTGGTGGACGACGATACGTTTCGTTCGTAAAGCCTCGCAAAAAGCCGAGAGTGCCTTCTGACCAATGCGGAAGGGACAACAGAAGCGACAAAGGGGCGAGCGTGTCCACGCTTTATGTAAAACAATCGCGCGACTTGGTGGGAGCCACTCTGGCATTCAGTGGAGCTGTTTCTTTGGCTCGATTACGAGACGAGAGGTTGGAGCATCTTCGTCAAGGTTTCTTTATCTTTCTCCTTCCTCCTTTTTCTTCCGTGGTCTGATTGCGGAAAGGTACGTGCCTCTATCGTATAAAGAGGTCCTTGTGGCTGGTTCCCCTGCCTACCCAGCCATGAAGCTCCTTATTGTTTCCTCTAATGCTCGCCCCTACTGCGTGGGAATAATAACGCTGCATTACCCAGTTAACCCTTGCCCTTAGCAACACCGTTTCCTCGACATCCTCAACCAACACATACTTTCATCACACTTCTAATCACATCCACATAAATCATACACCAGAAGGTAGTAATTTCTGTTTAAATTGAATTCCAACGCAATACCCGTCGATGCCACTGGGCGTTAATGTCCTCCCCTGTCCTAAGCGAGTGTAGGGGTGGTCACCAACCCCCATCGTTCCCCTCTGGCTCTCCCCGAAATCGCTCGAATCTTTATTTTAATTTACTCCCTGTCTCAATCTCCGCGGCAAAACGCCGGCGGAATAGAAAAAAAGAAAGGGAGAAAACGTTCAGCGATTGTCGAAATGGACGCTCGAAGGAGATAAGGGGAGTAGAAGCACCGGCCAGGGCGGAGATAAGCAGACGTTATCTAGTTTCCGTTCATTTTCTCCAATCGCGGACCCAACGTTCCTCCTCGGCCTTAACCTGCATGTTATCTAAATCCCCCGTCTGGAATCAACATCCTTCGCGAGGATATCTCTGCCCCAGTCAAAAGCTCTGCTCCAGATTAGCTCATCTAGCCCTCGCCTAGCCGGAGCCACGTTTTTATCCGACATTGTCCAGCCCCTGGCCCTTGCATCCCGCTTGGGGTTTACTCGCGACTACCGGTATCTTCCATCTTAATTCGCGAACCAAGCATCGAGGCGTTCAGAGACAACGTCTCAGACAATGGGGAAGCTCCCAGGGCTAAGCTTCCGCGTTCTCGATGACGCTTGCCTTGTTCGAGCAGTCCACCTCTTACATTTACGAGGCCTTCGCTCCAGGAAATTTCGTTGCCAGCCTCCGCGCGTGTCTCCATTCGCTAGACAATCGCCGCGGGCTCGCTGTTGCCGAGATTTATACGCAGAGAGGCGATCGGGGAGACAAGGCTGGATTGAACGTGTAATACTTCGAAACGCAGTGGCAGCGCACCCTTAAACAGCGAATTAATGTTGGGGAAGAGTACCGAGATCGACGGAGAATTGAACTATGGGAATAGTAATAGTTCCCTATCCCTCTGTTCACAACAATGCAGAATCGCAGTTGAGGGTAATTTAGTTTGCGCGTAGAGGACTTGCTTCCTGCGACAGAGGCGTCGGCAGTGGAGTTCAAATTAATTAAGATTAACTTGGAATACCTAAGCTTTGCTAAGACCACCATGTCTGCGAATCTAGATAGTGGAGGATCTTAAACGAGGGAGAAGTGCAATATTGCTTACAGCACAAAGTGCTGGGTCCCTTGAGTGGATACGCTGTCCCCCGTAGGTTTCCAAAGAATAGAGCTTCAATGCTGCAAAGGGTACCTACTCGGAATAATTTGCCAGATCGGGATTCGCGATAGGACATCGCCGCGCGGAACGCTCCTGAGACGCTGCTAATGGTATTTCGCTCGGCAATTCAATATTCCGCGGGCAGAGTTGTTCCCTGTCGCGAGTCGTGACTCAAAGAAAGAGTCGATTCGCCGGTGCACAAAGCTCCACAAAAGTTTCGCAAATCCCAAGAGTCGCTCCGCCTCTGTAGAGTATACACCGTTCCGTTTACCCGCGCTATTCCGCGGAGAGTTTCGCGGCAACGACGATTTCTTGTCGATATCGTCCGGTTATAGGAGGGCACAGCGAACTACCAGACAACTATCGAACCCTGGTATCGATATTCTGTCGGCGAAAGAAAGGTGCGCCAATATCCGCAGGATATTTCTCGAACACGACGCGACCTGGCCCCCTGGTTGATGTCACTGAATTACGTGGCACAATACAAAGTCCCGACACTGATATGAGTGATAGAAACGAACAATGGCTCCCGATAAAGCTTACGTTATAGTTACATCGTCGTCGTTGCAGTTTCAATCCGATCGAGCGACTTTGTGGAGGACGAAGTCGATCACTCTGAGCAGATGATAGGTAATTTATTTATTTAGTCATTTAATGGGAAGGACCCTTTAGTTACAACGAAGCATACAGCTAACAAAGTATGTAAGAGGCAGTCTGTAATAATTGTCCTATGTAAAGGAAGAGAAAAAACAGAATAATATACTCGCTGGTAATAGTAATAATTATTACTAAATAATAAATAATATGTCATTTGTATTGTGTTATAGAATATAGTAGGCACTGCGTTATCAGAAGAAAAAACGTTGCAATTAACTGTTAGCTAGAATTTCAGCAGCTACCAAATGAGAAACTGTAACCAGGATGCCCCGCTATAATTTGCATCGTGTTTCCATTATTATACCGTAAATACAGATAAGCAGATGGACGTTTAATCGCAATCTGACCACAGCTGTTATCCGTTTGGCTTTTCACTCGCTAAAAATTTCACCGCTCGCTAATCAATACAAGTTAATGCAATCCGCAAATAGAAACGAGCTAAACCGTAGTCGAATCTAGAGTCGATACAGTGACGAGCATGTACATATCGACAATGGAATTAATGCGTCCGTCCAACTAATTACGCAACTACTTACAAATACGTATCGCAGGGTATAAACCCATGACAGGAGTGTAAAGCAAATTCTTGGGACGATTTTTCGACAATCAACCGCACGGTAACGCAACGTGCGCCAGCCTATTTTCGTGGAAACCGACTGATTTTCACCTTTCACGTCAAGTTGATCGATCCATCGCATTGCTCGTAAATTCCGCGGATAATGACGTTACGGATCCTCAACTGACAGCTCTCGAAACCCGCGCTCGAAACGAACGATAAAGACGATTTAATGGTGTTCGCACATCTGCCGAATTTCGCCGGCAACTTTAAGAGAAGACTTCCTATTATTGTCGAGTGGAAAATTCCTAAGAACCAACGCTCCGTTATCACTCTGGCAGGATAGAGGGTGTGCGGAAAGTTTCGACCGAGCTTTCCGAAACACCGCGCACGGAGTCACGAACAACAGCGGATAATTGGAGAACAGTTAGCACTCGTCCTGGCTACTCTGGTTCGGGCGACCGCAGTGGAAATGCCGACGATAATAGCAAATCCGCGAATGTTCTGCGGAGAGTGGCCATCGTGGTGTGGCCACTAGCAGCGGCAGGACGTCCTGGCGCCGACTTTATTGTCAACAGCCCTATGCGGCTGGGTTTCACCTCTTGCCGCGTCTGCGGCAGCGTTCCTGTATTCCAGTGTGCGGGGCTAACCCAGAGCTAGTGCACGCGTGCACCTGACGTTACACCGCTCTGGTGGATGGTAGTTTTGCGTCTCCGCGTCTTCCAAAAAACGTCCGGTGCACTTCTAACGAACAATATCGGAGGCTCGGGCTCGGCCTGGAGCATCCCAGGTAGGCTGATATAATACTCGGCGCCTGACGGTGAGGCGTCGAGCTCGAGAAGTAGAATCAGGCGGCCAGTTTGCGTAAAATGAGACCACCATCCCCGGTCTCCCCTATTTACCTTGCAGAGACAGCTGTGCTTTAAAAAACATGCGTAAACATGTCCCTGATACCCGCCATCAGCTACCAAAGTGTTCCATGCGAAAAGGAGCTAACAGCAAAGATTCAAAGGACCCTCGGCTCCCGTCACCACTGTTGTCGCAATTCAGATCGTTTCGCATGGAATAATCCGTATCGGGGCACGGCTCACCTTTTCTTTTGACTTTCAGCGCTGTACGCCCTGTACGCGCGCGTGCCTGTGTGTGCGCGTGTGTGTGTGTGTGTGTGGCATTTTAAAGGCAAATGCACAGACGCGGTCCTCCATTGACCGGTACACCCTTTGACCGGCAGAGTGATGGGGGTGGAGAAGGTGCGGGCTGGAGAGAGCGGCGCGGCTGGCGAACGAGTATGTGGTTTTATCGATTTGTCAATTTGGAACGGTTTCCTGTCGGCGGCGCGGAATAATTCACCGTTGGCCAGACTCGTCACATTGGGCTCTGTCCGTCATTCTTCTCTCCGCGGCTCGGCGCAGTCGAGCAGATTGTTATTCGATCCTTCGATACTCTCCATACTCTTACCTCCACTCACATCGACCCCCGCCGCCGAATACTTCGAGCCTGTCGCGCGTCGCGCAGAAATTGCAACAGCGATTAAATCTTCCGTCTACCATTCTAATTTCCGTCTTCTATCCACCTCTATCCAATTAGCAGGCGATTAATCCCGACGCTTCGCGACCGCCCCATAAATTTAATCATACTTACACCCCCGCACTGATATACACGTCCCGGCGACCGGCGGATTTATACGTGTACGCCGATCGAGTGGCATTTTAACTTTGCCGAGGTTCGCGAGACTTGGCCCATTAATTCCCATCAATCTGTCAGTAATTTTCGCCAATCAATCACTCTTCGCCTCGACGGATTCGCATTTCTCGGTCGTCGGCCTCACCCCCCTCGCGCCTGGCCATATTAAATTAATAACAAACGGCAATTTTCCGGTCAGCAGACCGTTTTCAATGCTCAACAAAATGATCCTGCTCCTTTCCCAGCGAAATTTCATCTCCATCCGATGGTTACGTCGCGCGTGCCACTCTGTTTCCCAAACCACCAGCAAGCTTCAAAGTTCAAACCGTGCGCACGCGTGGTCCGCTACTGGCACAAAGAGCCCGTTTACGTCGCGTCGCTCGACGTTTCGGGGCCGCGTGATATTTTGCACGGGCAATGAAAAAAGCTGGCTTCGTAAGAACCCTTTGTCTCTGAAAATTAAAGCGCCAAGCGTATTAGCTATCGCGGCAAGCGTAATATCGATTTTGCCCGGCTGCGCTCGACGCTGGCTACCACGGTTAACCCTTCGGAAATGTGAGGGGAAGCGAGTTTTCGCGCAGCAGGCTCCACGGCTGTTTAAATTACGAAATCCGACGTGCCCGGCTCCGCGAACGTCCGTGAAAATGTGGCGCGGCCGCGCGGAAAGCGGTTACCCGCGGCCAGCGCGCCGCCCTCTCGCCAGCAATATCACCCCCCCGTCGCGACGACTCATCCCTTTCGAGCGTTCGAGCCGATATTATGAAACTTACAAACAGTATCTTAGCTCCTGCTCGCCACTTCTGCCGCCATACGTAGGTAGGAAAGGGCGTATTCCGGCTCGGAGGGGAGGGAAGGCCGCAAACTCGACCGAGATAAAGTTAAAATTGACTCTTCAACGTCGATGCCGAGAGCCTTCGGAAGTTGCTAAGTAGTTCCGAGACGACGCGGTCCTCGCCCCAGCCAGCGGTACCTCGTTTTCCACCTACTGCTACCGCGGAACGCGATATTTCCTATCCTTCGATCGCGATGTTATCCGCGATCCGGGACCAGATCAGTTCGAACCGGAGCTCGGTTTGAGGGAGGCGAGAACGGCGGCGCGCTTGGGTGCCAAAGACTGTGTAGTGTTCGCGCGTTTCTGGATTATTCATGACACTTTATGGCTGCGCGAAGGGCGAGAGCTCTCTATCCGCGGCAAGTGTCCGGAGAGCAGGATTTACGTGCTAGAAAAGAGCGATCGCAGCCGCGTCATTAAATCAATCGAGGGATCGCCGAAAGCCCGCTGGGGAAGAAGCAATTTAATCGCGAACTGGGGGCAGCCGTTGCTGGCGGAACTAGGAGAAAAGAAAGAGACTCGATTCATACGGCATGAACGATATTGGAGGCGCTCCGAAACGGCGCTCGGGAAGGATATCCGATCGCAAGGAAGCGCTCGCCGCAAGGAAAAACTACGGCAACCTGCCAACGATGAATCTTCACCCGGTGGTCTAGGATCCCGTGCCCTCGTCCCGTTCCTCCTTATTTCCTCTGAACACCCCCGCACACTCTCCACTGGCCGTCTCCCTCGCGAACGCGACACGTATCACGAGCCCTCTCCGTCTCTCCCCTGCTAATCCCTCGGCAGTGGTTCGGTCCGGCGAGAATGAGGGATCTCGAGATCGATAGAGTGGCCTGTCCACCGGCAAAAAGAGTGCCCCTCGATCTTCCGCCCTCCAGCCCTCCTCGCCCGACCGCCGCCCATCTCCTTCAGCTCCTCCTCTCGCCCAGAAAGGGAGGGAAGTCCTCTCGCCTCTCTTGTGTACACGCTAGCCCGAATTTCCGCTTTCCAGCGTCGCCGCGAACTTGCTCGTTAAACTCAGAACGACGTCCACGCTCTCCCGTGAAATTTAATGCCGTGCTTTCTTGCCATAATTTCCAGCGGAACCGACCCCCTACCCGTGCACGCGCCGCAACGATTCGTGATACCGTATCAGGCGTCGGTTTTGCATCGTTGTTGAGTGAATCAGTAGAATCGTCAGCAACTTTCCCGCTTACGTTCGAGTCGGAACTTTTAACAGAACTTCCGGAGCGCGGGCAATTGTCTTTGGACTTTTCAGAACGAAGTCAGAGGTGGAAGCCTCGCTCAGAATTTACGGATACCTCGTCACGCGTGTCGTTACGAAATACAGGAGCGCGGAGACCCGAGAGGATCTCGATTTTGAAATTAATACGAGTCACGTACTCGGGGACAGGATGTAACGGAGCGATTCGGAACAGGAAGAGCGCGAGCGTACGTGAAATTAAACGGTGCACTTTGACGACACGAATCTCGCCGTGCATGGAGACAACGCGCGAGTGATTTCCTCGCAGAATTGTATATCTTTTGATTCTCTGTAAATCGACAGTCTTCTAACTGGACAGGCATGCGCGAGCTTCCCTCTACGCTGACACTTTATCCTGTCTCATTGCGACGGTACATACAATATTGGGCATCGTCCCTCGGTTCTGTTCGGAAAACGGATTTCAATTTGCTCCTCGCTCGATGGCCGATAAATGGCCGTCTATCTCCCTCGTCCTACGAGCAAGAAGTCGCGTCCGCGCTTTTTGCCAGGGCAAAAAGAACCGCGCCTTCTCCGACGTTCTGTTGCACCCTCTTGCTCCTTTTGTCGCCAGCCGATTGACGTCAGCGTCGATCCATCTGTGCGACAGAATCGATTATACCTGTAGAACGGCGGCATTCGCTGCGTGCAAGCTTCGAGAAGAAACCTTGGCTCTCTCGCCGCGGATGCGATGAAATCGGGATACGAATAAAACAACCCTGTTTGTTTCTATTTCCGACGGCAATACCGCGTGCAGAACATTGCATATTCTCCGTAAAGGGAGCTCGCTCGCTGAAACAACTCTGGATAAACTGTCTTAAATCGTATCATTAGAAGGGCAATATAGTCCCTGTTAAATTGAACGATCATAATTAACGAAAGCTCGTAAAATCGAAAGGGAGAAGAGTAACGAGAGAGCGTGGGCCGCGGCGCGACGTTGTAGCCGCTTTGTAGCCACTGCGGTCAAGGGCCAACGACTTCGATTAACTTGTCCGAAGTGGACAGTGCGCTGGATGGTATGGAAGGTTTACGGCGGGACCTTGAGGGCCATAAGTTTTCCATAGCGGTCGATCCTTGAAATACGGCTCGCGGGCTGACGCGCGGCGAATTAATCTCCGGCGCGAACCGGAAGACCGGGGGTGGTTATAGAATTGGCCAGACCTGGGGCCGGCGCGGTAGGCGAGGGGGGCGGTAGCCTGAAAGGACTGAAACTGCAACGGGAACCGTCGAATGTCGCTCGGGAATGAAAATTGGTATAGACGTAGTTCGCTTGCACGGGCGCATATTGTATGACACCGCGAGATTCCGATGATTTATTACGTAATATCACGGCTGCGCTGGAGATCCCGACACCCTGCCACCCACCCGCCCACGCCTCGCCGCCCTATCTATCCCACGCGATCGCTTCCGCGCCCTCTTTCTCTCTCCCCTGTCTTTCTATTGGCCGGCGCTACACTTGGAGACTTTCCAATTGAAAATTTGACTTTAACGGGTCCATCGACCGGAAGATCTTCGCGATTCCATCGTTTACGGGCGAAGACACGCTTATCCTGATACCGTTACTGTGCGATGTGTGGGGAGACGGTAGCGGTGGGAGACACAAAGGGGTAGTTCCCTCAGTTGCCAATGGATGAAACGGCCTGATAACGATTATAAAGCTTCCGGTTAAACCCGTGAGAGAATCAATGTTGCTTCAGATCTCCTTTATGCATAATTGAGGATGAAGGACGACATCGAGTACTTCCTGAAGCCTGCAGCTTGCACCCTCTCAGAATTTCTTTCACGCAGCTGTTGAGAACCTCTGGATAAGTACTGAGAAAGGCGCGAGGCGAAGGGTTGCAAAGGCATTAACGAGGATCCGGCGAGATCAAAGGGGAGTAGAATCAGCAGATTCTACTGCAAACTCGTGGTCGGCTCTGCCAGCGAACCGAGCATTTCGCGCCAACGAAAATGAAGAGAGCATTTTCCAATTTTCGTCTGGATATGACGTCGGGGTCTTAGCCGCTGGAATCCAGAATGCCCGATACGTGATGGCGTTACCGATTTCGCTCGCGAAGAAGGTCGAGCACAACCGCGGAATGATAACGTTTCCAACGAGCCGAGACCTCTTTTTCTGCCCGTGCAACGTGTCTGCACGCTGTATTAGCTCGAACGTTCTTCCTCTGACGAGGGAATGATCGACGAGAAAGGCGGGAAAGATTGATGGAATCCTTGACCTGCAATCAAACTTGAGGAACCTTCTTGTTCATTAGTAGAAGGATATGGAGATAGATGTCTATTAGACTAATAAACATGACCCTTCTGGGAAGAATAACAAAGGAATTCGGAATAGCTCCAGCTTCCAGTATCATTCTTATCTCGCAAAACAACTTTTACTGAGAATGGTGTCCAGAAGGGCTGTTTTTATCAAAGCGACAGAAATGCCCCATCCGTATTTCCCTGCGTCTTGTTACGCGAGTGGCAATATTGTTGCAGGGTTTCCTAATTAACCCAAGCAGTGCCAGTATTGCCTTTGCCGAGGGAATACTTCTTATTGCAGCCAGCTTGCAGAATATGGTCCCAAAGCGAATAGTTAGGTAAACAGGAAGAAGCACGCACTGGGTACGTGTGTAAACGATGCAATAACACAGAATGCAATGCTTGTTCGCGAATTCCTCCGCCGGGTAGTTTCGCAGAACTCGTGCGACCGTCGTAAAACATTCAAGCCGCGAGTCTAAGCATCCCTACTAAGTATCATCAGACCAAAGATTCCATTATCAATCTCGCTGAGCAAAATCAGTGGCTTCGCTCTTGAGATGGAAAGTCGCTACGACCGCTTTGGGAAATATGTACCTTCGATTCGAAGGCTCTCTTCTCCGAAAAGCAGCGATAAACTTCGCACGAAAGGCGCCGAGTGTCGCTGGGATTTTGGTTTCTGTTCGTTTGTCCACTGCATGTTGATTTTGAGATTTTCTAAGCGCTTCCACCTCGGGGACGTTATTCCCAGTTTTCGTGTTCTGAAGTCGGAGTTAAATCTGAGTTCCCGGGGGATTCCATTTCTCCTCGATTAAGTGGAGCGGGCGTATACACAGGAGCAGCTGCTTATTATTATCTCTAAGTTACGTCTCTTCCCAGCGGTGCGTCGTTAGTTACATATCAGCGGTTGAAAATTGCAGGTTTACATACGTTACGCCACAGATTGCATCGTAAAGTAATTTTACAGCTGTAATGGAGTGCGAGGCGGTCGAGGGGGAGTGCACCGGATGCAGCACTTGATCAGAAACACCGTGGCAAGGAGGAAATAAGGAAATTAAAGAGAAGGGAGCAGCATTAATCCCGTCAAAGGTAATCCCAAATCAAGGTCGCTCATGTTCAAATTGTCACAAATTATGAAGCGACAAAATTTGCCAAAAAATACACGAATCCACTCGGGCACATACCTACATTTATGGGTGGTCTTGTGCAGCTCGACCAAATGGTGCAATTAATTAGCAGAAATTGAGAATCGAGGGCCAACACGAATCAATTCGCGCTGCTGAACTTGGTCAACCATTCGATCGCTCGTTTCCATTTTCAGTGCCCTGCACACGTTCCCAATGAACCGTCCTAATTGGCTGAAGACATTATTGGGGGAAAATACACGGCATCGAAATTTCCCGACCTCGATTCGATTCTCAGACCGGAGGAGAATGGTAATGTTCGCCTCGAATTTTGCGGCAACGTTTCGAAATCAACGGTCTTCGGTTGTGCACAGATTCTACGCTATTTCCGAGAGGAAATGGTTACTCCACCCTGTTCCAGTTGTAAAAGCAAGAATTACAGCTACCAGAGAAGCGTAACGAAATACCGAATGGATAGAAAATCTAATTGTGAAGCGTTCCCTAAAAACTGCTGCAGAATTTGCCAACAAATTCGCCGAAATAGAAGCGAAGCTTTCTCCCCAGACACTTGACCTTTCCTGGTTAAACAAACCAGCTTCAAAGAGATTACCCTTTCGTCTTCCACGTGACGAGTATCGCGACTGAAGAGCTAGCGAAGCACTAATGAGATTTCCTCCAACTCCTCCTTTCCGTAGCAGAGTACCTATTCCTATCCCCTAAATCTTAACCAAGCCTCTTGATTTCATCTGGATCCAAGGAAATCGAACCCGAACGCAGGGGATGTTGGGCCGGAAATCACAATGGGCGCGTTAATCTCGACGCGACAACGTGGCTGATTAACTCGGCACGCTTTAATCATCCAGCATCTGAAGGAAAACGCGGTTTCTGTAAACCACCAGCGACGAAGTATATTGCACCGCGCAGCGTGAGTTATACTTCATTTGCGCGGGCAACGATTAATGGCCATTAGTCGATGCTAGATCTTAATTAGCCCACGGTTCCGCGCCCTTAATTACACCGCACTTTGTCGGCGTTTCTTTCGCCCACGTTGTGAGCGGGCACGTATTCGCGCGGGGTGTAACTTTTTCCCTCAATGTTTGCCGATCCCTGTGATAGCAGTTACGAGCAATTTCATCAAAAGGGAAGCGGTGGGCGGTGGTTAAACTGCGCTCGTTGAAATAACTTTAAAAATCGTTGACCCAGGCAAATCCATTAAACTCAATTTGCTTTTTTCCGGAAATGTTGCATGAAATTGCAGCGAAAAGTTTCGCAAATGCTATGTTGCAGGGCGTGTTCGCCTGCCCTTTAGCTAGGTATGGATATTTCACGAAAAGCTTTGGAAATTGCCGGCCGACGTTGACGTCAAGTTTCGAAAAGCTCGGAAAGTTCATCAGCCGGCGACCTGTCGTCTACTTCGGGTGGAGTTTATAATCGCGCCCACACGGCGAATAATTACAGCTTTTTTCATCTTGCCGTGGGATTACCGTCGCGTCTTTCAATCTTCCCTCGTGCTTCGTCGGATTTCGAGCTCCCTCTTCTCCCGCAGCAACGTTAATTGGCAAGACTAATCACCGACGTCGCACAAGACAACCGTCGGGCACTCACCTTTCGGTTTTCCAACTAAAATTGCCCTTGCTTCAATCTATTTTCGCTCAGAGATAGCTCGTCTTCGTTCGACGCGTTGCAATTGCATCGACGCACTAAGCTGCAGGACCTCGAAGTGCAACGAGCACTTTCCACGCTGACATTTAAATTCGCGCATCTCGAACAAAAATCCTAGAAGCCTGTGCACGCGGCTCGAAGGGAGTAACCGCCGCCACAAGGAGATTTACTCGCGACTCGTGCTGCGTTCAAGTTTTCTAATTAAGTACACCTAATGAGGAAACGCGGCGTCTCGCCGGCCGTGTAAATGCGAAGTCTGTAGCCGCGGCCTGAGCTGCGTAACGTCGTTGCATACAAACCACTGCCATTTGCGGCAATACTGGAAACTCACGCACTTGTGTTTGCTTAAGGGGACGACGTCGAGACGGATGGGGCAAGTTGAGATTTCGTAGACAAGCAAATGGAAGGAGAGCTGCAGTTACACCTCTCGAAGAATGAGCCCACCCCCGACGCTAACTGGAGGGCGAACGAGCCGCGACGAGAGTTGCATCAGGAATCAATAGAATTAGCTGATTTAACGCGCAGCTTGGATCTCGCAAAGCCTCGCGAGTCCGCACGGCTCTTGCAGCAAGTATCTTATTGTGCATCTGCATGCATATTGCATAAGACATTAGAAATATTCCATTCGCGCGGGGGATGCACGTAATTCCCAGCGAAGTGGTCGTCTCGAAATCTTAACCGACCGCGTTACGGCCGCGTACCCGAGGATCCTTTTGAAAGTGTAATCGCGCGAGCGCAGCTATGCTCGCGACCGAATTGAATTTCACAATCCACCGAGGAAAGAAGTACCGCGAAGAGAGAAGAAGTACTCACGACGATAGCATGCACGGCATTTTATGCTGCTCCGGAGTCGCTGAACGCTGCCAAGGGAAGCTTTATCTTTATTAACTCTCGGCTCGACTACGCTTCCGCCCCGTCCGCCGCCGGCTCGGATTTTCGGCTGTCCTGGCGTCGTAAAGCAAATCGACGCAACGCTCAAGATAAAGAGCCGCGGAATAAAAGCACTCGCGTATCTCGAACGTGAAAGTCGCCGATCTTCCAGCAGAAATTCGCTGGATCTCCTTCGTGAAACAGTCGAGCGTGTGCGGGACGCGTCCCTGGCAAATTACACCCGCCGAGGAGCCCAGCGCCTTTTAACCGTTCCGACTGACCGTCAAAGTATAGTAATTTCTGTCTGTAGATGGACGAGAATCGCGTCGGTTCGGCGTCACAACGACGTCTAATAAGCGACTTTCAGCGTCCTATCGCGGCGCACCGATCGTTACGTGGAAAATGCGCAATCTGGCCAGTCGGGCTGACTCCTGCCTTGATTTCGTGGCCACCGTGCACGCGAGGATCGGCTGCCAACCGACAATTCTGACTATTAAAGTCCAGGACCCGGCCGATTTAACCGATCGTCCAGCAATGTCTGGAGCGTGGCTGACAAACGACTCGGGGTTTATTGCAGCGTTTTGGCGCTTCATCGGCAGTTAAGATAAGAATCGTCGAGGTTCGTGGATGCGTTAGCGCGTGGAACGATACCCCGTTTAACCCTTCGCTCTCTGGTACAATTAAAACGGCAATTTGGTGACGTTCGCTGTGGTTATTGGGCAATTGTTGCGTAACGATTACGGGGAGCCCTTGTTCTCTACGCTATCTTTACTTTTCCCCGGAGTTTTCAGTCTTGCTTGCTATGTGGTCGGGAATAGCAGGGAGGATTATGCCGTACACGAAATCAGGTGGTTGCTGAAGATCGCTGAGAGACCGCTCCCCCAGCGCATCGTCTCTGCGTGGCTATTATTCTATCTCTAATTTACTCTTAAAGTACATACGTACTCACATGCGCCGTACACTTCCGCCGTGCAGCTTGTTGCTCATAGAATCTTTACAGCATCCCCGAGAAGTCGCTGGTCCTCGTATTCTTTCCTCTCGTTCTTCCACGCGCCAGAACAGCACTTGAAAGTTTACACACAGGCATAGTAAGAACAGGCCGTTTTGTACAGAAATTAAGTAGGTACAAGTTTTTGTCAATGATATTAAATCAGTGGTTCCCGGGGGTCGCGAAGTGTTTTCTGGGAGGTCGCCTGGGTTATTTTTAATTGACGATTCTTAACGCTTATTTGGCTGTTCGTGGGTGTGCTGCAAGGTGTCTGCGCATAAAGCGCCCAAAGGTATGCTCGGCGTTAATTGGCCAATAAGCCGTGGAGAGGTCGAAGAATTTAAACCTGATTGGGTGGCGTGTGTACACCAACTCGAAGTGAGGTACGAAATTCGAGCGATCCTCGATCCACCTCTACTCGATTCGCGTCCCACCGCAACCCTTTATGCCCCCCTCGCGAGTTTCCCCGGTTGGAGCACCATCCATGTTCGACCCTGCGTTCCGCAGCGAAACGAAAATAGCGAAAACCCATTGGCTAACATTCTATCGATCAATTTCTTGGTCCTCCTGTTGTTATCCCGCTCGCGATGCTAGCCAAATGGAAGAATCAACCTCGGGTGAAACTCTGACACGACATCTCTTCGCACTTAAGTCAGAGCGGAAGTTGAACGACTGATCGCGTGAACGGGCAGACGACAAAGCTATCCGCTCGACATTTTCCTCGGGGAATCGTCATGTGTCTCCTGAACGAGTGTTTAATTCTCCCGAGGCTAGGGAAAATTGTTCCCAGGCTACCGAGCGCGTCGCTAGAACAGAAGTGGCAACAAGTTCTACAACACTCCTGACTACCACGTATTAGTTCCGATTGAATTAGCGCACTGTGCCGATTCAATTAATACGTGTCACGGGGTTGGACCAGTAAACAATATTCTAGTACCACGTTCGACGTGAGCCCTAGTACACGAACCAGAGGAATATGAAAGAGGGTGAAGGGCAAATTATTATTTCAGATACTAGAATCGTTCGTGTCAAGGCAGATCCCAGGAAGCCAGTGAAACAATGCGAATGAAATTTCCTTCGTCCTCAAACATTTCAGACTAATTCGAGCCAGTGTTCAACGTGATATGTATACAAGTGTCGCACAAAGGCTCCGTCAGAGAACGCAAAGCTTGAGACGGGTAGGTAAGGGGTGCGGATCGAGGGAACTTAAAAAAGCTGGAGCGAGAATTACGAGCCTAACGAGGAGATTGACGCGCATTAGCCGCTCCGCTAGCTTCGGTCCGACCGATTTGCAAGGCTTGCTAATTTCCTCGTCGCGGCTAATCACGACTCGGCAATCCCTTCGGCTCGTCTTTCCCTCGCCCCTGCGCCCACTGTTTGCTTACATTTATCGAATGAAACTAAATCGCCACGGTTGATACGAGTTTGCTCTCATTTGCAATTTGCCCGCGTAGTTGGCGGCAGACTCATTTACAAGTTTAACGAGCAGGAGCTTGTCTGGCGCGGCAGTGCAAAGACCATCGGGGTCCTCTTTGTTTCCGGCTGATTAGCGAAATCCAACGACGCCGATGAAGCTTCACTGGGCTTCGCGGCGTCTTTGATCACCCGGCGACGCCCATTTCGTGGAAAAAATGAATTTTCCTCAGGCTCCAGTCGCGGAGGATCCGCTCGCCTGCCCGCCAATAAGCGACAGAAACTCTCTTCACCCTCTCTCTCTCTCTCTGTCTTCTTCATTCCTCTCCCCTCTCAACCTGGAAGTCGACGTTGATTTCCCGATCCACCGAAGCGCGTCGAAGTTTCTGGAAATCTCATTCGACGGAAAGAGTTACAGGACGTGTACGACGGATACTGGATTCGGACGACCCGATAATAAAAGTTCCGCGTCTTCGTTTTGCACGGCGTCCACGTACGCGAGGTCACGGCGACGAGGTTTCATTGGTCGACAGCCGAGGGGGGGAAATTCGTCGGACGCTAAAAACGACGCTGCTCGCCGAACTTTCCTTCATGGAAATCAATTTTGGACCCTGCCGCGTCCGTGTGTCTACTTCGAACGCGCCCCATGTACCGGGGTATCTCAGAGCCGTGGATGGAGGCTTAACTGAGTAGCAGAATTCCTAAAAAGGCACGGAAACTCGTTTACACCCGCTCTACATTAGATCCCGGGCTCCACTCCGTCCGAGGAGCGCTCATCCTGCAGCCACTCCCTGGCAAGAGCGGAGGAGTATGCTCCTTGGACGCGGCGCAGAAAAGAGACTGAACGCGCCTTCGAAACGAGCCGTTCTCAGACGAAAAAAGTCCTCTCTCATCAGCCGTCGACGCAGCTGGCCCACCCTCCGCTTTCCCTTTCGCCCGGCTCGTTTCATTTTTCTCGAATCCCTCCCGGCTCCCGGTTCCATTCCCCGGCCAGCTACACGCCGACGGTCCGAATAACGCCAGGATTCGTTCCGATGGCGCTGACACTTCGCTCTTCTGTGTCGCCGGCTCTCTATTCGGTTTAATTTCACCATCGACCGAGCAGATCGAAAACGGGCCGGGGAAGAAGCAGAGGACCAGGAGGCTCCGCTCGAAGCTATTCGCCGCGACACGCCGCGAGGAAACGTCGCTCGCTATCTTCCTGCCAGTCAGCTCGATGAGAGGCTACACATCCTGCAGCGAGGAGACTCGGGCGAGCTTCGAATCTCTGTTTCCATAGGCGCGGAGAAACCGGCGTCCACGGATGATGGAGACGTAGAACGAGGCCTCCGCAAAAATATGCAAAGCAATTTCCATCCATCAAGCGTGCCTATCGGCGATCTTCGCGCGAGCAAGCACGCCCTCCCGCTCGGCCTCGATGCGTTCTCGGATTCTGGGAGGCATAAATCTCTCCTTTATCTAGTCGGCCCATAAAGAAGCGTGTTTTTCGCGCCGCGTTGGTGAGAATTTCAGCTTCGTATCTTGCCATTCAACGGCGCCGTGGTTTTCGTGGCAGCTCCAGCCGACCGGGTGGGCGGAAAAGTTGAACGGTGGTCGCGCGCTGGGTGTTCGTCCCTCTTTTCCCTGGAATTACGCGAAACCATGGCGGGCGGGATGCGAATCGAGCCACTCGAATCATCTTCCCTCGAATGGCAAGTAATTACGCTCCGGCCAGGAAGTTAGCCTTCGCCGGGGGCCGGTGTCGCTGGGAAAATGCGATGCAGTTCGCCGTTCGCGATTAAATTCGAAGTTGGCCGTGGCGCCGGGCGGGAGAGAGGCGGTCAGCGTTTCGATAGGTCGCCGTGAAATAACAATCCCTCAACGACACTGTAAATACTTTGACCGGAGAATTTCCATGGGACGGAAGAGGCGGCCGAGGCTGGTCCCTCGCGCTTTCGTTTGAGTTTCGGCTTTAGTGCCACTAACGACGACGCCCGGCCAATGAGAATGCACGATTCGGAGCGCAAGCACAGTGGCCCCCGATAAGCTGGTCGATGTCCGCCCCGCGATTCGGGGCTTGTTTAGGCTCGACAAACAAACGCGCAGTTACCGTGCAATTAAATCGTAGCGCCAGACGCTTAAGCGGAAGCCACTCGCTCCGAGCTGCTCCTCCGCTTCGTGGCATTCATCGACTCTCTGTCTTGTCCCTTCCCGGAGCTGCTCCAAGCGGACGACAATTCCCGCTGCCACTGTTTGGCGAGTAATCACGATACGTTGCCGCGTGGGCGCAGGAAATGAAATGTTGCCTTTCCCCGGTGTACCATGTAACCCTTGCTTCTCCGACTCGACATCTTCCTTTTGCGCAAGCGACAAAAACATTGAAGTCTCGCTGCTCGGCGAAAACTAAGCTGCACGGTTCCAGGAATGTGTTATTCGACGGCCAGGTTTTGCATGAAGATGTAGCTTGAAGGACTACGTACTTCCTTCGCAGCGTGAAATAGACGCAAACAGGATTTCATTAAACCATCCGGTTCACACGATACGGAGGTTGAGCGCGAAACAATGAATACAGCGTGAAACGAAGTTCTGCAGGATCGCGTTGAGCGCCGAGGAAAGAATATTTTCGCCGAAGAATACCAAACGATGCGAAGAATAGCGGAGGTACAGGAGATTTGTTGAAGGACTGCAACAGGTTGCTCATAGAAGTATTCAGTCCGAGGGGGGAAGGTGGATTATTCTCGTATAATCTTCTGCCATATTAATTTTTATACAAAGTCACTATAATGAAACGTTAACTGTGCATAGTATCCGAAACCGTGAAAGATAATATCGCACCTTCAGCTTTACTGCTCAAATATCGGGCTTCGAGATTAACTTATACCCCTCCTCGTTAACTTTCGCCGTGTATCGTTAAACGAAGCATTTAGATTAAAATGATTCTACCTCGAGAACACTCATTGCACGGTGCATTCGTCTACCGCCAAAGCGAGACCACTTGATTCCCTTCGTACCACAGACACCATCGCGTTACCGCGAACAATAAAATTATTCTTCGTTCACCCTCTCGCGAGAAGAAGAGGAGGAAACTTTTCGACGCAATAAAATTCCTTTATGCGACAGATAATTCGCTTCTTTCTCCCAGGAAGCGCAGAAGTGCATTAGCTAGAAGCAGAGAAACGAATCGCCTCTCCGACGCACCGACCCTAGCTCCCTCCTCTTTTCCCCCTCATTTTCTAAGTATCCCCAGGCGGTGCAGCCGTGTTTCACCCTCGGACGACTCGTTTTTAAATAATTAACGGACAATTGTTACTGCACGCAGACGAGTAACATCCGCTGAATGCAAGTCGACGAAAAGTTCTCGATAATACCGCCGCGCATTTAACGTTCCGCGTTATTGAAATGCACGCCGGTGCGCTTGTAACGGGCGCAGCGAAACGAAGTAATTCCGAATCTCGTTTACCACTGCTCGGCTGGCAACGGAACGAGCAAAGTTTCGCGAGCATAAAACCACGCAACGCGTCTCATTCGACGCGGGGGATGAAATACTACTGCAGCATGCGACTCGCATAAAAAGGGCGCAAGCGTGTCGCGCGGACAGAGGAGCGTTAAAAGTACATCCACCCGCGATGGACGTTGTCCCCTCTTTTTTTTTCACCCCGTACCCACCCTCGCCGGGCAGCCGCTAATTACTTTACTTCATCCCACCTGTCGGCTAGTTCTCGCGCTCCTTCGACCCCGGATGAAATAATCCGCGGCTGACGCGCCAAGGAAACTGCGCGAGAAAGTAAAAGTACAGGGGAAGTCGGAGGCTCGATGAAGCAGGGAGGCGGAAAAAAACGCGAGCGTGGGAGAAAAGGAATAAGGGGGCGAGGGTGGACGCCTGAAAGGCGAGGTAATTAGCGAGAATGCCCCCGTAACCGTTGCTGCTGCCGCTTCCAAGCGGAAATTCTCGTTCCGAGTCGGAACTTCCCTATCCATCCCCCTGTCCCTCTTTATTCGGGACCGTGAATATCCTAACGAACGGACCGGGTATCTCCTCGATGTGTTTTCAATCGCTGTTAATGGGAATACCGGAAGAAGGAGCGCGCGATGTATCTTGAGCACGATCGGGCGCCCTCGCGCCTTCCTTTCGTTCTATCGTTTCCCGTGCCGCTTCCACGGGCGGAATTTTACTCCCGCCTTTTTTCCCCCCCGCTCGTAACGCCAGACGCCTCTTTCTTCCCGTTTCCTGTCTGAAACACGATAACGTTCCGAATGGAAAGGGGTAGCGACTCCGAGCCAGCCATTGTCTGTTGGCCGCATTCGCGGAATGCCGCTCCCGTGTTCGAGTCTTCGATGACGATTTCTCTCCCAGCTATCCAGTCTCGCACCCTCCGAAATTATTTCGCTTCCCTCGCAAGGCGAGCTTCGACTTCGCTGCGCAAGGCAAATTTGAAGAAGCCGTGGAGCATGAAATGTCTCGCGCTTCCTGAAAGAATGTCGCGGCGCTAATGAGGAGGAACTGTGTTTGGCGAGGAATCCGTGAGATTTTTCTCTAAAAGATTCGCTCCGAAATCACGTCCGTGGACGTGCCCGCGGTAATTCGCTACATTGAAGGTAGCCGAACGCGAGAAATTACAACTCCTCGATCGATGGCTTTCAGACGAAGGACCCACCGTGCTCGAAACTTTCGAGCTCCTCGGAAGGGAATGAAATTCCAAATCCCTCCAGGAGAAGTCAAACACTCGACCAGCTTTTTAATTCCATCGCTGTCGACTCGTTGCGCTTTGTACAGTTTCACACAAAAAATAGGAAAGGAAATCGTGAAGCCTCCGTTTGAAAACGTATGAGCTCAATCGTCGAGTCGTACGATCGTTTGTGACGATGAGAAACAGGGGTCGATGAATGGACTAATTAATTCAGCGGGACTGTTAACTCGGCGCATGGTTCAATTCCTCGCTGAAGTGCCTATATTCGCCGTGTCAAAGAGTCTCGATAAATCTCGAGTAGCGAAAGATAAGGGGGACAGGTCGAAATCGGTCTCACTCCTTCAGACGATCTCTAAAAATTTGAACTCAGCAACTCGATGGCAGAGAAGCGCGGCGATCGGATAAGAGAATGTTTAACCGACGGTGTAATAGATAGATAGGTGCTCCGACTCCTCTGGAGAATGTGTGATTATTTCGTCCTATAGTTCTTCTGGCGGCTGCTAGATTGGCGCTCAAAGAGAAAAGTCATGCATATAAGGCTGACTTTTTCGGCATAATACCACTTAAGGCGTAATTCATATAAAAAATGCAAATGCACATTATTGAAATAAAAGTTAAGTAGTTTTTGTGAGTTAATTTATCTACCTTAATAGGCTTAGATCAAATTTAGCTACCTGATCAATTATATTTTTTATTCGCATTTTTGTGAAGGCCTACTAAAGACTCATTTTGTACACCTGTGTGTATAAAAGACACAGCAGCGATATTTACATGGCACTTCGTACGACACTTGCCGACGTACCTACGGGCAGAACTTTCGTACATCGATATTACGAAATAGCACCACTAATAGCCGCAGAATAGCCAGGAATCATTTTACCCCGAGGGATCGTTTTAGACATCTTTCCGCTACACGGTTTCCTTACCACGACGCCTCGCCCTACGACCAGAGAAACCAAACTTAAATCGCCACAAAAAGATGCTGGGGTAAAGGTGGTAAGTTGGAAAACCTGTTTATTAACTTCCCTATTAATAGTGGTAGGTACAATAAAACCCGCAGATCTTGCAGCTGGTTATAGAAGCACTCTGGTTAACCTCGAAATAGAAAGACCCTGCGAATACACCGAAATACGCCGTAGGTCCGCGACTGACGTCATTTTATACCTCGAAATACCTAATTGTAAGTCGAAATGGTTGAAGGAAATTTATTATTTAAATCGACGAATTTGAAAATCGATCGTCCTACACTCGAATCAAAATAACTCTAAAAAGATGACCGCCTGTGCTCCCTTGGAAATAGATTTTCCTATATTCAGGCACGGTTCATTCAGAAAAGCCGGCTGAATATTTTAAAATAACGCCAACCAAGCGCGGTAAGAAATCATCGAGTGTACGCAATTAATATTAATGCCGGAGTTGTTCTTCCACGGCCATCGGGTCTGGTTATACCGCGTAAAGTGGTTAACGTTAAACTTTGCGCGGCTAACGAAGCAAATTCATTTCGCTGAAGATTAGTTGGCGCGGAGCGTATTAGATTTTCGGTCGTTAGCGCGTTCATTTTCTCCTTCGCCGACAGGGAAAACACCGTTCGCGCTGCCTCCGTTCCGATCCGAATTAGCCGGCTCGAAATTAATTGAATCCCGGTATGCGTTACTATTAATTCGGCCTGCCGTGCTCGAACGTGAACTAATTGCGTCGTCCGTCCTCGTGGTACCTGGGGCGATCGCGGGAGGGAGGAAAAAGGAGGAGAAGTCTGCCTGTATATTGGAGCGGGAAAGTCGCGTTACTTCGCTGAAAGACCGGCAGAGAATATTTGTCAGGTTTTTCGGGGCACCGTTGTTTCCGCGTCGCCGCGAATAACGCGCGACAAACAATTAAGTATAATTCCGCTCAGTTTGCAGCCCCCGCTGAGCATCGGGGCACGGGGTAATTAGGAAGCTGGCTTTCTTGGCCCGTTGCTTGCTAAGTAAACGCATTGTCTGGGAGCAGTCAAACGGTGGATGTTCCTCCGGAGCTGTAGCAAACACCTGGGTTACTTTTTGCATACACGCGTGCGAGGGTTCTCAGAGGATCATTATTTGCCTGGGCAAAGTATCCCTGAATTTATGAGAAAGATCTTGAGGGTGTTTGCGCAGGATTAGAAAATGAGGAACAGAACTAATTAAGGGAATACCACGGGAACCAGGGTGGTATCTAGCTACTTGACGGGAGCGATTCGGTGTGCGCTACCGAAAAGTCCCGAAAAGCGGTAAATATTTTTTGAGAGACACGGCAACGTGGATGGGGAAAGTCGCGCTCGCTGAAAACTCCGCGGAAATATTTGACAACGTTTGGAGATTTATGTGTCAACGGGTGACCTAAAATTGCACGGGCTTTCCAACATTTTTATCCGAGGGCTGAGGGACCGCGTCCCTGGCAATCAGATTTACCGTGAATCGGGGTGAAAGAAAGGGACCGGAGCAGCCAAGATGCTTCCTAAACATAGCGTCGCGAGCAGCGGGGAATCTCGTTTGCAGAGCCACACATCAAATCAGGAGACACTCAAGGATTCGCAACAATACATTCTCATCCCGCGGAAGTTTGAGCGCCGTAATTGCTGCTACGTTCCGGCTTGCGCGACGAGCCCCGCGTGCGCTCACATTCGCAAACAATTATTCGTTCTCAAATATTTGAAAGTTCCTCGTTTCCGCGTTTCTTCCTTGAGCGCATTTAAGTAAACACGTATTTTGTAGTCGCCGAGCGGGGGCGCGTCCCATTCGCCTCGCGATATTGCGTCGCGAAAGCTGTGCCACATTTTTGGCCTACTTTCCCCGGCGCGCAGTTTTGATACCAGCGGAGAACACCGCGGAGAAGAAGAAAGGAATCGCTCGGCTGCCCTGAACAACCGTGCGCCGTATTTACAGGGCAAATAAAAATTTCTGCGAAACGATAGATGCGGACGGTAATAGCGGAATTTTCAGGGAAAATGCAGGTGTGCCCGCGCATCCCCGCGCGGTGGAGCCGAGGCACAGGCGAATTGTGGCGCGACACTGGATGCACGCTTAAGCCGATGATTCTTTCGAGTGAACGATGGGTTCGGTGCGTCTCGATTCCAAGCCACTCGACGCCGCTTCATTTTTCATCCCCAGGCCGGAAGACAGAAAATTATGGCGGAAGCGGCGCGCATAGACGCAACAGGACCGAGGAACAATGCCACCCGCGGCCGTAGACACAGCCCATTTAATTAAACGCAACGATGATTGCTCGCTAATTCGTGACGTCAATTCGAGGAGCGCATTGTTAACGTTATAATGACGAGGGGGATTCATGGGTACGGGGCTCGGCAAATGGAGTACGATTTCCATTTGTCAGTGGATTTCGTGCGCGGCCCTCGACAATGCCGCTTTTCACGAAGATTTCGTGCAAGGCTCGTTGCGTCCCGCTATCGAACTCGCGACAAATAGGGTTCAGGGAAGAAGGAATTACCGGGAACCGCGACAGCAGCCCATAACCGTGCCGACGGTATATAATCTGCGGAAATATCTGCGGTATTTAACGGGTCAACGGCGCTCGGCGGCTGGCTCCGAAAATCATCCCTTGCGTTCAGCGAAAATGAGCAACGTCCCGTGAAACCCGCAAAATATCATCGAAAAATAGAACAATGTCCCCTTGTTACTCGTAGTCTGCTAATGGATCGAAGGCTCGCATAATTTCTCGGATTTTTGTGCGAGCATTTCGTTATTTGAGGGCGGCGCTTTGTTCGCGTTCCGCGAGGCGTGGTCGATTTTCAGGCGCAGGGTAAAAATGCAACGCGAAGCACGCGAAATGCGCCAGGGAATAGGAGCAGCCGCACGTGTGCATCGCCGCTGGTTCAACGTGGCACCGATTGCGTGCTGATCGCAACGAAAATCTGGGTATCTGACGGGTGCTTGAATTGTCGAACGAGACAGCGGAAATGGCAATGGTGGCGATAAATTTTCCAGTGTGTCACTTTAATAAGTTCTAAGCCTCTGTGACGGATCTGTCAGAGATAGAGACGATTTACGTTAGCTAAGCCTGAAATTCCAGCGATTTTCTACGCCTTCAGGGATAGTACGGGGTCCCACCCGAAAGTGTGACTGATTAGAAGGGTGGAGCCCGTGAAGCTGTCCATCGAATTTGAACATCCAGTGAAATTGCACGCCCAGATAGCGATTTCTCTCCAGAGGAGCTTACTTTTATATTCTCGGGGCACGTGATCGAGGCGTTCCGTCATGGCGGAGAGATGGAAACAGTCTTTTGCGAGCTGCAAAGCCCTAGGCGTTGCGCAAGAGACACGCGTCGATGGGTAACCTCCTGGCCGCGTGACGAACATCCGAGATTCGACTGGGATACGCTGGCTTCCCTATTTCCCCGACAGCCTGGATGCAAGTCGAGCAACTGCTTTGCTTTTCGGGGGGAAAAAATTGCAAAATTTCCTTGACGATCGCAGACATTTAAAACACGGGCTACATGTACCCACCATGTCGCAGTCGACGCTGGCGAAGCTGCGCGGTTAAAGCCTCGATCGCGGACGCGAATGAAAATAAAGGAACGCTGGTTAAGCCATGTGGAACGCCGGGAAACGATAATCGTTGGTAGACGAGTGCATCCGGTAATGAGGATCATGGAGAATACGAAGTGGTACGTAAGCAGAGATTTATGTGCGCCCTCGCCGGTGCAAGGGAGATTTACATATCGTGTTTCGCGCGTTCCTACCTTGGACTACGTTGCAGGAAAGTGTCGATTCTCTGGGATTAACGTGTACCCGCGGGGATACGGTAAATCACATCGTCGATGTGATCGAGAGTGCCTTCGGCCTGGAACACTTGCATACCACTGAAAAGTGTTTGGCGAGGTTTTTGGAGCAGGGTGTTCTAGAATCGATGAATTAACAGAACTTACACGAACTCTCGAAGTTACAGACTCCAATCATCAGCTAGGATAGTATTTATCATGCCTGACGCGCCCACGGTGGAGCGACGTAAGGACAATAACTGGACATGGCAATCACTTCCAAACGGTTTGGACTTTCATCGTAAAAATTTGCACACTTTTAATTCATGTTATGTAGAATAACTGAGATTTAGAAAAAAATTGCAATCCTTCTGGGCTTTTTACAACTAAGACCATACCAGCCCTTTTTCACACATACCGTACCAAAATTATTAGGTATAACTTATAGTCACATAAACTGAAATGTTTACATTAGATTTATTTTATTAACCGCAGCTAGTAGCAGCTAATTTTTCTACTTTTTAAAACCTTTCCATTAAAGGATTAAATTCAGATATTTTAGACCTTGGGCGACTTTGAGCAAAACTTTAAATAATTAGTTGAATTATTGTAGTATGGAGTACAACGGATTTTTATTTTATACACTTGTTTAGCGATGAAATTCAAGTTAATTCAGAATGTTTTTTGTGCAAGATTATTAATAATGAGATACTCAATAACATGTAAAATATTGAGAACTTATGCAGTAATAGAATTTAGGCAGAAATAAAATTGTTTAAGGTGGTGCAACTGAAAGACCAAGAGATCGAAATTTTCATAAAGATCAGATTGATGTACAATTGAATCAAACCTGATGTGAATATACAATTTATTTCTTTGTGTTTTCTAATGCTAGGAACACTTAATAAAGATTTAATGCAGCTATAGTACAGAATTTGGACCCTTCAAATTTTGGCCGATGTCCAAATAAATAAGGCATTCTCGTCCCACTGCGCGAGTGAAGCCAGTGGTATGAGCGCGTTATTGGTCAGACGCGCAGCGTTACACATGCTAGGGAGCGACCCCCTTTGATCTGCATACAACCCAAACAGTTAGACGCGTATTCAGGGGCTCGGAATAGTAAGAAGCAAGCGTGTGGTCGCCTAACGCGCGATCAACAGGGTAAAAGGATGGGAAAGCAGGGCGCGGAGGGTCGCAGGATCATTGAACCGGCGGCGTGAAAGCGGCTCAGTTGGCATACGGCGCGTCCCCCTTCCAAGAGATCGATGTATCTTCTTGCCCGCGTAATCCATCAATCGGACGCTAAAGACAATAGACGGCTAGCACGGTCGTATTAGCTCGGTATCTAGGATACGAGGCCCTTTCTACGGTATTATAACGTCACTCAGGATTTCCGGTTCGTTTCATCTGCATCCGATCGATGATAACCCTCGCCCATTACGCATGCAAACATCGACAGTATCCTTTCATCTCCCTCTAGCTCTCTCCCGGCCCCTCTTTATCTTCTATCTGTCCAGTCTGCTCTCCTTAGCCTCCCCATCGGTCGTTGACGGGTTCCTGGAGATGCGCGCGCGCGCCCCCCGACTATGTCTCTAGACAGTCTGCCCCCCTACGGCAGCGTTCGTGCCTGCACCGGGCTGCATTATGTATGCAACATTGCAATTTGCATCGCCCCGCTATCGTCTGCTCTACGTGTGCAGTTCCTCTGACCGAAGTGGACGGTGGAGGGGCTGGATGCACATGAGCAACGACCGGTTACGTAAGGCCGCGGACATTACGTTTCGTATTAGCATTTGCATGTTTAACCAGCTATCTCCCAAGTCTTCTATTATTTTGTGTCCGCCCGCGCCATGCTCGCCCTATCTATCCGCCACCGACAACTTTTCCTTCACCCCCCGCTCGTCTCACTCCCTTGGTCGTCGCGGTTCCTCTCGGTTACTGTTTAACAAGCCATCTTCTCGAATATCGTTTCCTGGTGTACCCCTCGAGCTACTGGTTAAAACTTTAACCCGGCACACTCTTTCCCCAATTCTCCCCCTCGCCCCCTAGCAAATCAGACCGTCCCTTCGCGACCGATTACGTGCCCGTGGACAGAGTACAGGGTCGTGTGTGATATAGACGACGTGCCAGGGGAAGTGTAATATGCATTTACTCGAAACGCCTCGGGGTCTACTTACTCGGGACGGGGTTGCGCCTGGAAATATTCGAAGAATGTTTTTCGTCTTTGCGCTTCCGGGGGGGGGGGAAGAATGCATGTAATCTAAGTTTGTCCCTCCAAGCGAGCCTGGCAAACTTTCTCCTTGACTGCTCAAGCTTCCTCGCGAGCCCTGCTCACTTTTATCCCACGTCTCCGTCCGTAACGGCATGTGCGCGTCAGAATCTCGGCCGTGCAATTCGATCTTAATACGTTACACGTCCCGCCGCCGACGGAGCATTCCAGGCGTGGACGTTATAATGCTCGCCCCTTCGGGTGATTTCCGTAATTAAGTAGCTCCGGGACTGGCTGGCACGCTCGGCTGTAACCAAACTCAGCCGCCTCGAATTATTAATTGGCCCGTTGGCAGGCTAATTACCAGCACGCTTGAATGACTAACTATCACCGCCGCTAGATTCAACAATTAAGTTCCCGAAAGTTCCTCGAGACGGCTCGCGAGCCAGCCGAGACAATCGTCGGGACCGCCGAAGAACCCGCGGCGGAGCAGCCCACAGGCCAGGGAGTTGGGAAAGTGGAGGAAATCCGTCGTCTGCGCGGCCGCGGTTTCGCACGGACCGGTGAAACTGGCCAGGAAACGAGGGTCGCTGAAATTACAGCGCGATTCCGTCGTCCCTGCCCCGAGACGCTCGGCGAGGTGGAAAAAAAAGTGGCGAACCTGAAGGAACGAGGAGACACGGGGCTTGGGTTTCGCGGCGACACGCGGCCGTGAGCGGGGAAGACGCGACTGCAACCATCCAGACCATTCCAGACGGCGAAACAGGAAAGGGAGCAAGAGGGGTGGCGACTAAGCACTTCGTTTAATCTACCGTGTTGCATAAATGCATAATCTCTGCACTCGCGAACTGGATGGCGGCAGACGTTTTTTCTCGCCTCGCCGACTCGGATCTGGACGGTGCCCAGGAAGGACCGATACTTAAGTGATTTTAAAACCGCCTCTGTTACTTGGATACAACCAACGATAAAGATTCTGATTCGAAAGAAACACCTCGAAGTTTCCTGTCAACATCCGATCACCGTTGGGTCCGCTCTCCCACGAGTGATACTCATATTCCAATAAGGCAGTTCGCGTTGAGGCACCACGCGGCATCGATGCCTTCATATTGAACCGTAACCGAGTAATGACGCATCGAGTGCTCTCGTTGTCGATAATTACGCCAATGCACGCGGTGACAATCCAACGGTGACTAGTCAATTACGCGCGACGTCCTACTCCGGTGATGCAGCTGGCCCTGATGTCGTTTAAAAAATCGTTCTTTCGTGCACGTTCGCGGAACGACACCCTCGAGCCGCGCGTGGTGTGTGATCGATGGATGATGATCGTGGCGAGTCGCGATCGTGGTTCTGATCGAATCGGCGAGTCGCGGAATATGTGGGAAGCTCGGGTAAAATGAAAGCTCGAGATAGAGGAGGAGGATGAAGGGAAACGAAGGGAAAGAGACAGCGGCAGGAAGGGCGAGTGTATGGAGCAAGTGTACGAGATTCGAGAAACCGTACCGTACTGGTTGCAGGTCAATTTAATCCTGGACGGTAGTTGGAGTCTACTTAAGTATCTGGTAAATAGATTCCGATCGAGTACCTATCCTGGATCCCTGCAGACATTCGATACTCGGCGCTCTACTATCGACCATCCGCTTTTACCCGCCCGCTGCTCTCTGTGTCTCTATCCGTCCCTCGATCCACCCATCTTCTACCCCGTATCGGCTATCTATCCATGGATCGTCCGACGTCTGCCCTATCTCGCGCTTTCTCTCTTTCCCGCCGGTTCCGTAACTCGTTTAAGACAGAATCGACGGGTTGTTGGAGCACAGTCGGCTTAACATTCAAATCAATATCCATTCATCCCGATCCACTCGACGGCTACGATCCCTCGGTCATCCGAACCGCCCCGACATAATGATAACGACCACCACCATCTAGAAGCGATTGAAAATGAAATGGAGCCCTGGAAAATGAAATCCAAAGCCACGATATGCTACGAGAGATGAGAAGAGATGAGAGCAACATGGCCTTTGGTAGATCGGCTCGTTGGCTTTCATTTCGACGCGGGCAATTGTACGATCGCGTCCAAAAGAGTTAATAACGTTTCTGTTGAGCCGCATAGTACCTAGGTACCTGCCAATTATGGAGGAATATTGTTTGATTAGCGCGGCTTATTTGTAACAGTGTTATTATCGTTGTTAATCCTGCCTTTGTGCCGAGGAACGAGTGAATAATCAGTGAGGAATATTTTGACGCACAAAGACGTAATTACGCGCCAGTAATGAGCTCACCTCGGTGAATTGTCGGCGCGTTTCCCGCACGATTGTGAATTACTTTCGAATACTTGAGGGATACTCTTTATCCTGTGGATGCAGAGACTTTGATCGAAGCGTGCAGTTAGATTGAATGCCAGGTCGACCCTCGGTTTCTCTCCCTTCTGTTATAACGATCAAAAGCAAGTGCAGACAAATGTTACGCCCTTCATCCCTGTCTCTTAAACGCGCAACTTGGAAATGCCCGGAGTTCGACGCTCGATCGGCACGCGGTTTTTATTCCACCCCCGTTACGCCATGTCGCCGCAACCTCCGCCGCCCTTATACGCGGATTTAATCGATTTCGGTGTGGGGAGAACGTTGGTAATGGGATTTCAGCAATCAGACGCCGTCGTTGGAGCTAATATAGCGGCCATCGAAGTTAATACACGCTCGATAACCGGCCCCAGAAAGGATTTAATCGAAGCACGAGAAACGATCGGCGCCTCGAGACAATGGCATTTCCTCCGCGCCCCTCAGCTCCTCGCCCCCAGGAACTCGACAAGAATTTCGCCGAGACTTTGACTTTCTCGGCCGGCAGGTCGGCGCACAGCCGAGTTCCATTTGGCATTGTTACCCCGGTATTTCGGCGGGGAACTTGGGGGCAGGCTCGATTTCCGATTGGTTCGCG
This sequence comes from Andrena haemorrhoa, assembly GCA_910592295.1. Taxonomy (NCBI): domain Eukaryota; kingdom Metazoa; phylum Arthropoda; class Insecta; order Hymenoptera; family Andrenidae; genus Andrena; species Andrena haemorrhoa. Next base: position 1,657,777 of record OU342946.1, on the reverse strand, counting down.
GCTCGAGAGTTAACGCTAAAGCGAATCCAAGTAGAAGGTACATTAATGGAGCGTATATATCCATGCTCGCGAGACGTGTACCGGCTGAGTTGTAAATGGAGGGATAGACCCGAGTTTCCCACCGATTTTTATCGAGAAGTTTCAAGGACGAACTCTCTTCGACTGGATGCGTTTGTCCCTCAACGACAGATACAATACCCGCGCGCCTTGACCCCGATATTTTCTCCTCCCGCGTCGTGGGAGACAGAAATTCAATGTTCCCCGCGTCCTCCAACCGCGATTAGAGTTTCAACGAAAATACCCGAGTCCGCTGGTTGACGAACAGCGACGAATCGCGGCCACCAGCACCGCCGTCAGGTGATTAACGTGTTTGAACAATAAGGGAACTCATTAAACGTGAAATAACGAACAAACGAAATTTCCGGGAGGGGTGTGGGGGCAACGAGGAAAAACTTCTAACTCGCTGTAATTCGAGTTATCGCGGCCTGGGGCCAAGTTATAATTAAAAAGCCCGACGAGAGCGATGTGGTAATTAGGAGGGAGCGGTCGCGAAAGGGAGGGAAACGCGTTGCGGGTTTCACGGTCAACGATTGCCTTCTTCTCATTAATCATACGGCGATCCGCGATCCGATATTCTGATCTGCCGGCGAAGTGTAATCTGAGCGTCCGATGTCCTCTCTACGTCTGTTCTACGTAACTGATTAGTGGTTGGAGTATCGCTAAAAGCATGCCGAGCATCCCTTCCGTTCAGCGGGGTCGTTTCCCTTGCGCCTGTACGGGACGCGCGTGGAAAACGCGGCCTGTTTCGCAGGATGGCTCTGGGCCAAGCGAATTATTAATCGCGCCCGTCCTCCGGAATTAAATGAATCACGACAGGGTGCGAGAGCGAGAGAGAGAGATAGAGAGAGAGAGAGAGAGAGAGAGAGGCATTATTGCTCGGACGTATGTACCGGCGGGCAGAGGGAGGACGCGAGCTAGAAACGATTGCATCACGTTCGTTAATTCTCGGCCGATAAAAATTGTATGGGAACAAGCGAGACATCGTGTATCGAGTTTCAATGGATGCCGGGCGGCGTGTCTGCCTCTTGGGCAGCCTTTAGGCCCTGCAACGAAATCCGTTTGGGATTTGAATAATTTTTGTCGCTTATCGTGCACGGGGCAGGAAACGAGGCCACCGGTAGCTTTGCCCCGGATGGCAATAAATTATTCTTGGAACTATCGAGCAGCTTTGACGCTCCCACTCTCCCTTCGTCTCTCTCTCTCCCTCTCTCACGCCGTTTCCCTCTTTTCCGCCCTCTCTCTTTCTCGGTGCACGTAACGGGCGCAACTTTCGAATTTCGAACCGAGAGTAATTCTACCAGGGATTAACGGGAGTTAATAGTTGGCGGGCCGAATTTCCTACCTACGTGTCTCACTCCAACCCCCCCGCCCCTCTCCCCCGCCCCTTGCCGCCCCCGCCCCCCCCGTCTCTGTCCCTTTTTGCGCAGTGTTCGCTAATTAATCGGAACGTTCCGGCGCAACGGGTTCCCAGCAATTGCGGGGGCGAATTCGGCCCAAGAATTGAAGCGAACGGGCGTCGATTTTTCCCTCCTCTGTCCCGACGATCGCTTCCGAGTCTTCTCCGGCTTTCCGCTCGCACGACAATAACGCGCGAAAGTAACGCAAGCCCTCGGGGCTGAAACGGACCGAGCGGACGCTCGCTCGACGGTCGACTGTGCCCGCGCGTTTGCTCGCTTGGACCGCAGTGGAGGCAGATCCTGCCGTAGTGGGGTGTTCCTCGGGGAGAAACGATTTTTACGGGGTCCGCCGGTAAGCACGGGTAATCAAGGGATCGATGAGAATGGCTTTAACTAGCCCTCTACCAGCGGTGCTGCAAACCCCGTTACACCAGCAAAGTAATAAAATTTGTAGCGGACAACGACAGTTTCGTTCTCGCAGTGTCGCCGAGGCGGAAGAACCGTACAGGCCGCGCGGAATGGTCAATTTTCCCTCCAGCAATCAGCTTCAGCCGAAATGGCGCAATGACGAGGCTGCCCGAGCTCCAAGTAGGCGGTTCGCGGGGGACGATTTAATCAAGCCCTTGCGCCCGCAGTCACGCGGCTCAGTAATTAATAAGAACGTTGCACAGGGCTCCTCCTCTTTGTGCTTCTCCGTCGACCGTTTCTTGGACTCGTGCTCCGCGCGGCTCAAACGACGCCGCAACGTACGGAAAATTTTGGTCAGTTGAGTTCGCCGGACGTCCTCCATTCGGCGGTACCAGCTATTCGCCAGGGGAAACGGCATTCACTCGGCGTCCCGGTGCCTTTTTCTTCGCTCGTCGTTTCTCCCGTCTCGCGAACGGCCGTCAGGATCCTGTGGCCACGGCTTCCATTAACCGTGGCGCAGCCGTTTTTCCAACGGCGAAATGACATTTCAGGCCGTAACGGCGGTATTAGTGACCGCGGCGCTCTTCGACGCGCCCGACCACGCTCCCATTGCGACCGGCTGTTCATTCTTCCCGTGTCCAACGCAGCCGGAAGCTGCAGGAACACCAGCTACGGCAAAAACCCTTTCCCCGAAACTGCGACATAATTCTGCAAGAATCTTGAGTCGCGGATAAACGTTATTCGGCTTCAGAAGAATTGAATTCGAATGGAAGGAATATCCGTTCCACGGGAGTTTGGGAGAAACGAGATATCAGTTTTATAGGGACAATGGTAAGAAGGCGATGCTGAGGAGTGATCGCGTGCAATTCAGTTGCGTCCATCAGACACTCGAAGGGCGGCTCCCGTTGATCCCGTTTCCCTGATATCTCGTTGACAGCAGTTGACAAACGTTGGTCAGTGACAACCGTCAGCTGACAGTCCATTGGCCGCGACTGCTGGCAGTATTTCTCCGATATCCCTGGCCTGGTCCGCGACAGGCGTTGCGATGCTCGTGGCAACGTCGGCGAATTAATTAAATCGGCGCGATAGAGACGGGACAACGTGGGACCTTTGACGATCGGGATGGCCCCGGCGAACACGCGACTGCCCAGATCCGCGCAATAATTCTTAATCGCGGGAATGTAGGTTACGGGTAATTGGCCCCTCGAGGGGGCCGCGATCCCTTCGGAGCCCTTTGCCGCGATTCATTAACAAATTAAGTAGGAAAGATGGCTCGCGGCCCTGTATCGCGTAAATATGTCAAGGATGCTCCGCGGTATCCGCCGATCTGGATGCTAATTGATTTACCCCGAGGTAATTAGGCTCCATAATTAGGTGGGCTATAGAGCGAGGTGTTCGAACGACCAGTAGCAATTTGCTTTTCCGATAAGGGAGCGACGTGATTGGCATCGGCGCCTCTATTCCGGACCGTCAGGTAAATCAAGGCCGTCACGTAAATCCGGGGCTCTTTGTGAGCGGGAGAATCTCGACGGGCGAGACGTCGAGCTTTATATTATCGCAAGCCACCCCCGCTCTCTCTCTCTCTCTCCGCCGCCACCCTCGCGGTCTCATTCTCTCTGTCTGAAATACAATATGTGCTACGGTGGTGCAGCGCTTGCTTGAATTAAACGCGCTTATCCCACGCACGAAGAAAAAGAGCGTATGAAAAAGGCTCGATTAGGGGAGCAACGTACATTCTTGCCGTGTAATATCGCGTCTTTGTAAAGGGATTTCGCCGGTGAGCTTCATTACCAACGCGAAACCTTTTCAGATTCACACCGACGCGACACCGTGTCCCCGCGATATCAACGATATATAGCAGCATTTAGAATTATTCGACCTACTCTATGGAGTCTGTTTTCCACCGCGAATGGTTGATTCTGTGCGAACGAAATGTTTCGAAGTGTCGCGTCTGGCCTCGGAAATAACGCAACGAGCTGCGTTTGTCCATCGAACACCAAAAGCTATTACAGTGGCTGCACCACGGGCGCGCGTCCACCATATGCGACGTCAATCTCGACCAGTTCCGCGGAAAATCAGCGAAACGACACTGTAATTCCCCGCCCCGGGTGAAGAAAGACGGGGATGATAGAACTTTTCTCGGCATTGGCCTGCGGACCCGAATTTCGTCCCACTAACAAATGCAGAAACGGGGGGGAACTCAAAAATGCAGCGGACCGAGGGATAATCCAGCGGAAAGTTGGTCCGAGTTGTCGGTACCCTGGATCGAAAGTTTCACAATTGCCTCGACCGAGCGCTATTAGCATGTTAATTCGATTGGAATTCGGTTAACGCTGTTCTCCACACTCCAATACAGCTCGGAACAGTGCGTCACGGTAAAACGATAGTGTCGAGAACCAAAGAAGCCAGATTCTGCAGAATATTTTGGTTCCTTTTACATTGCAGGAGGTTCGCTTTAATAACGAGTTTCATCGATCAGAACTGTCGACGGAAACATCACAATTCCGAGCAGGCACGCGGAATTACAAAGTAAAATTGAAAAATAAATTGAACGGCCCTTGTGTAATTCTAAATACATACTCGTTCGTTTCGATATGTAATTTCGTAAGAAGCGGCCGTTAGGACCTCCTACCCCTCGGCCAGGGCGAAACTTTTACCAGGAAAGTTTCGTCGCGCTGGTCGAAATTAAATCCCGCAAGGTTCGTTCTCCGCGAAAGAAATTCGCCGCTAAGCGCCAAGTTATTCGAAGTATTATTCCTGTAACTGCGGTCCCGCTCGTTGTGTATGGTCCACATTCTGCATGGTGGTTGATATTAAACCCTCCGCGGGTACACGCTCGTAACACGTTTTCATGGAACTCTTCCCTCCAACAATTATTCGACACAAACAATTTTTTTTCGTTACCCCGCGTTTGCGGATTTCAGGCAGGAGAAAAGAGAAACAAAGAGGTTCCTTCTACCTTCAGTCACGCGATGGGAAGCTTAACAAGGATTTTCGTGTACGCTGAAAAAGTATTTTACGCGCATCACCCTCGCGTGCCTTCGTGCCTGCTTGCCAAAGGAGCATGCCAGAGCGAATATATTTTCGGCGATCAATTGGAGCCATTTTCTGCTCCGATAGATGGGCCGGAATGCTGATCGATAAATGTAGCCGAAGTGTTCGACTACGGCAACTGTTATCGTTTCGGCGCTTCTATCACCGATCGATACAGCCGACGGAAATTTCCAGTTTCACGATCGGCTATTCGACGTGCAAAGTTTCCCGGTAGCCATTGATGCACGTAGAACCAAACGATGCCCATGACGGCTAAATTGCAGTTGCTCGAATCGAGCGCGCCGCGGCAGCGAGCTCGGGCAGGACACGTCCGCCTGGCGGTCATTAGCGTGTTTCGATGCTGGGCCGCGAGCTCGCAATCAAATTATTCCGTGTGGACATGGCTCACACCCGCGAGCTCACTGCGGGCGTTAAAAAGGACCGAGCGTTCCCTCGGAATTCTTGGAAATCTGCCCGCGACAGGCGCCCGCCCCGCGAGTCGCAATTTACGGGAACGCCTCTTTCGAGCGTGGAATCGGTAAAGTTTCAGCCCCAGGAGCGGTGTTTAAGCCGGCGGCGTGTGCGAGCAACGGCCGGCGAGCCCCTGTATCGACGTTACAAACGCGTGCACCCCGTTCGCCCGCGTTCCAGCGGTCGATGAATCGTGACCGGATGGGAAAGGCCGTCGCGCGAATGATCGTTTCGCTCGTTTACAAGGAACTGCCACGCTTGCAACGTGACAGCGGAAATGCCGCAGATGCGCGGGGCCAACGCGTGCCAGCGCGTGTACACAGGCGGGCGCGTGGACCTGCATACGCCAGCTAGCGTCGCGGCGCATCCACCCAGGCTGATGTATGCCGCGACGCGCGTTTCAGATTAGCAGGAATCCCTAACGTGCCCTGCAATATTAGCCCAATATAATTGTCGCGGGGATGAATTGCCCGTGGTCCAAGCTGTTTCGAGTATTCGAAGACGGCGTCGCGGGTGAGAGTGTAGCGCACAGGGAAGCCAGAGAGTTCGGAGAGGCAAGGCAACGATTCGACGGGGTAGGTATTCGTTTCAGGTTCTGGGCAGCGCGAACGGATTCGTTACCAAACGAACGGGTTTAACGAGCCCACACTTTTTTCCTCGGCCCCCGTTCGGGCGAAAGTAAATATTTGCCCGAGGCGTATCGCGAGCGAAAATCTGCTCGTTAAACTCGCGCAAAGCAGGGTGGCGAGACGTGCGAAGGGGAGGACGAAAGGAGCCTAATTGTACACGCGATGCGAACAGGGGGAGGATTTCCTTGGCCCTTTATGTATGTGCATTCCCGCGATTGCATCAACGTGACTCTGCACTTCAACTGGACAACCTCTTTGGTCCCACGATTTTGGAACCGAATTTTATGCGAAACGATGCCTATTCAATGTTTATAGTACTTAGTAAAATACAGCACATTACTATCCTGCACAGAGCGTTACAGACCTAGGAACCCAGCATTACGCGGCCGTTGTTCCTTCCCCCAGCGTACTGCAATTCCGTCGAAATCGCGTCGCAGCAAAGGGCGACAGATGCGGATGAAAATAATTAAAAGTCACCGGCGTCGCGGGTTCGCCGAGCAAGGGGAGCGTTCACAAAGATCAGGCCAGCGAATTCTTCTCCCTTGTGGCGCGCTCGGAGGGTGACGGGCTCGGCGTCTCGCGAGGGATGGTCTTTGGAACGAGCGGAAGTGGTGGGCGGAGGGGAAACGCTCGTAGGGCCGAATGGAGATTCGGCCCAGGCGAACCCTCTTTCGCGCTCGCTCGACGCCGAGTGTAATTTGTAGGGCCTGGCTCGTTCCTTTCCTATCTTTCATTTTTTGCCTCGCCTGCCGCGATCCCTAATCTCGACAGACGCCGTGTTCCTACGCCACCTTTGTTGTTCACGGCGTAATTCGCCGTTTAGGGGCGAGGGTGCTAGCGAGGGAAACGGAACCGGCATCGAGAAACAATATCGCGGGAAGGGCGGCTATGGAAAGTGGACAGAGGGCGAGAATTCGAAGGGTTCGGGGAATTTCGTTGGAGTCAAGGGACGGTGAACGTTTCTGCGACTTCTGTCACCAGCTCTGCGAGCTCTCCCAGCTAAATTCAATTTACGGAACGCAAGCAGTCTTGTCCGACTAGGAGAACGTTAGCCCTGCAGAAGTGTAGAGGGATTGCGGACCAAAGGGCGTGATTGATGCGGTACCTCTGGAAGGCTCTCGTCGAGGGGAGTCGAATGGCATTACTTTTACCCTGGGAATCAGGTGGGAATTTGATGGAGCAGAGTTGAAATTAACACAGCCCATTAACGAAGAACCCTTTTCTGCCGCAGACACGCAACTGCGAGCAATTGTACGTTACCCCGCGCCTCGGGAGGCGCCTCGGTTCGCGATTCACAGCGTAGCACGTACGAGATAGTGGCACGTAGCCAAAACAATCGCCGGCCGCTAAATTTCCAGTCAACAAACATTGGAGCCGCGCCAAACGCCATCCCGCCGCTTGCTCTTTAGTCCGAGAGACTTTTATCCTGGTGCCCCTGCCATCAGCGTCACCACCGACTTCTTCCTGCCGCGAGGAACGGTCTCCTCCTCGGTCTCGTGAATAAGCAATTCCGTTTTTCCGGCGGGAACGGCTCATCGTCGGCCGTCCGCCGTCCTCCCGCTGACAATGAGAATCTAATCGTCTTCTTGCCCCTTAATTCCGCTGAAGACGGGAAACGTGTCCGTTCCGCGATCGTATGACTGTTTCCATGTCTTTCAATGTAAATGGTGAAAATCAAGCTTCGGATTAGGCGAACTGCTAACCAAAAGGTTTTAACACCAGCGGCAAAATCGAGGCATGAGGAACGTTCGAGGCAAGGACTCGACCGCAACGAGTCGAGCTGAAAATTTAACGTAACGTATTTCGAGGTAGACGTTAATGTATCGGTTTCATGGTATCGCATTACCTAAGTAGATAGAGAGCAGCGTATCGAACTGCTATTAAAGCCCATAAATCTCGAGAATTTACGATGTCGCGGGGACGAAAGCCGCGACGCTGTCCAGCTTCTTACCGCTTCTTCCGCGAATTATAATCCGTGGAGGAGGAAATAGTGGCCGCTGCCGCGGAGTCGCGGGAAAAACGATGGAAACGTGAACGCCCTGTGCATTATTCGAGAATTATGAGAATGACGGGGTCGGTTAAATCGACCTTATACAGAAGAAGTTCTGACTAATGTCTTTCTCAAGACACACGCTGAATTTGTCTCACACCGTAGCCCGAATTCGATTCAGCACGTTTCCAGTTCAATTCTCGTGACGATTCTTGGATTCAGATTTTCCCTACCAAAGTATATCAACAAGCTGGTAACCCCCTTGCGATTAGTGCAATCAAAATCTTGTCGAACGACTTTCTACTTTACTACCGTTACCCATTTCTCCGTTCTGCGGGCGCGTGCCAAAAGTGAATGACGCGGAAGGGATAAATAGACAAGCAAGTTACAGAGAAATGTTCCAAGTGGACGGTGGCGGACAGCAACTGGAAGTGAAATCGTGGGGCATCGTAAATTCCGTCTTTCTGAAGCCAAGGGATCGAGAACCGTTACACCACGCCCCATAGATTACATCGCGAAACTCAAAGCGGACCAGAGCCTCGAGATGGGACCGGCCGAGTCGACAGTCGACCGAAGGAACACGAACGTGCACTAGAAATTATTGGCGTGTCCTCCAGGTAGCTTCATGCTCCGTCTGTGATCCAATTGGCAACAGTTTATTAAACTCGACGCCCGTAAGCTGGCTTAGTACGTCCCGGGGACTTGGACAGGTTGGCACAGCCAAGAAATGGGTGGCCGTTTAATGTGTGCGGGTGTAGCTCGCAGGGTTGCTTCTTACGCGAGGGGATGTATCTTCTCCCAGCGACTGTTCGCTTCCCTCTCAGCGAGGCGAAGCTGGAATTTTCGAGTATTCAGTGGACGGCTGGCGGAACGATACCAGGAATCAATTTCCAATTGACTCGCGGCTGCCTCGGAACAGAGTTACGGAAACTTCCTGCTCGTTCCATGATTCGTCGACGGGTAGTGTCGATGCTCGCCGCATCGGCGCATAAATCGTTAAACAGAAGCTGTGCGCGGAGCTGCGGTGCCGCGGCTGATTAAAATTTCAGAAGGTGTCTTTGTACCGAGGAGCTGATCGGTTCCTCGAGCGGCTGGATAGACTCTGTCTATGTTGGTAGACGCGTGGATCGGATTTTCGTGCTAGCCTCGATCGGTCGTGGTTCATTCAAATTAGGCAGGCCATTAGGCTGTAAACAGCGTCGTTAAACATCGATTATCGGCGGCTGTTCCGAGCCCGATAACGCGGGAATAATGAAGCCTCGGGTAAGATTAACCGATTGTCTAGCCCCTGGAGGCGTGTTACACCGGAATCGGACGCTTCTTCTTTATCTCCCTAAGCGTGTCCTCTCGTTCCCCTCGAAACCATTCGAGCACCGTTCGCCCTAATATTTCACAAGCTGCGTATTCCGGTTACCCCAGGTCCCGCGGGTCTCCTTTCCACGGAAATTTTGTGTCCAGCCACCTTTTTGCCTCTCTCCCATCGTTGCACCTTTTTTCCATCCATTCGAGACTCTGTATACCGCGAACTCGTGGACTCCTCGCCAACTGTTGCTCTCGCTGTTTCGATTCCTTTGGCGCGCGCTGCTTTGACTCGTTCTCGACAGCTGTTATCGTTCCCCCGCCAATGTAATATCGTTAAACGCTCCCCCGCATCTTTCTACGCCTGTATCGAAAAGTAGAAATGGAAATGATGTAATTTTACGTCCTTCCGGCGAGCGTTTGCTTTACAATCGACCATCTACCGTTACGTGGACCGCCACAGAAATCGTCGAGCGTCGAGAAGCGCTCGTTTAAAAGAACAGAGGAAAGGAATATCCGTGGCCCGCCACACGATTAAGCACCACACGGCGAAAATATCGAGAAGAAATGAGCCAGACACATTTTAAATTCGCGTCAGACCCTCGGTAATGGGAGCAGGCTACGGGGAACTGGCGTCGAAGGGAGAACGCGATTAGGAGGCAGCTTTTTTAATACAACTCGAGAAGATTTATGGCGCACCGTATCAATCACCCCCGGGCTAGAAGGAAGCGCGATTCACCTGGCGGCGTTTTCATTAAATTCTCCTCGGCGAACTTCTGCCGGTGCATTTCCACCGGATAATAACGACTCGGCGCGGACCCCTGCCCCCGAAGACATCGAAATAATTAGTTGCGTTTCTGCAACCGTGGAACTTTTCGCATTCCTCGCGGCAACCCGGCGAACGGAGGCGGAGGGCCGCGGCGAAGCGATACGACCAAAGCAAGCCCTCGAGATGCTTCGCGTAAATTTCGCGGATGCAACGCGGATTCGAGGACAGAGGAATTATTTTAACTGAAGCTAGCCTTTGTGAGTCAGGATTCCTATAAAATTCCGACCAGCAGGAACCAAAGGATCGCGATCCCAGCCAGAGGCAGATTTTATTCTAGGAAATGTCTCCGCGAAAGACATTCTCCGTCGCGGAATTCTCCCAATCGTTCTTCTTTCCATTCATTTATGCGCGTAAAACTGGAACGAATATTTCCCAGGCCCGATTGTGCCCGGGAGTCCTCGAAATCTTCATCCCCCCCGGCAGCCGCGAATTGTTCCCTCCTAGGGTCGGAACTAAATTCGTTATCGGATGCTCGATGACTCGGAAACTGGGCTAACCTCGTCCGCGCGTCATCGATGAAATCGACGAATTTACTCCGGTTAAGACTTTAATCGCCATCGACCATGCGGACGGGAATTCGCCCGCGAACTCCGGATCTCGTTGGAGTTAACAGTGCAGTTCGAGGATTACGCGTTTCAAGAAGACACGCGCTCAGCAATGTCCTCTCCTCGTCGCTTTTTACGAGCAAACGCCGCTCGATTAAAGTAAATCGGTCGATCCACTCGCGACGCACGCCGGAGCTCCCGCATTGCTAATCTCCCATTTCCATTCATCTATAATCGCCTGCGTTATAGACTTGTCAACTTGTCAACGGTTCGTCAGCGCCAGAACAATTATCACGTCGCGATAAGACTGGCCGCAACGCGAGGCAAAAGAGGAAGACCGACACCCGCCCCCAAATAACGAGCTTTTTATTACCAAAGCGGTCGCGGTTAATTGGCAATCAAAAAATCTGGCCGAATTGACGTCAAGTCCCCGGCGCGGACGTCGCAATCAACCCCGAAACGCTTTAATTGACGGCCGATGAAAGGAGGGCTGTTCGAGGAGGCGGGTGATTGCGAGCGCAGCTTTCGCGGGCAAAAGAATTCGCGCCCTTATTGTTCCTCGGCTGGTCGTCGCCCGGAAATCTCGATCCCACTTCTTAATTCTTTAACGCGGAATATTTCTGCACTTAATTAGACGCGCGGAACCGCGCCGTCGGGGGGCCTCGAGTCGGCCAAGTACCGCTCGTTGGAAACTGTGCCTTTTATCTTCGTCCGGCCTTTCCACGCCATTCCCTCCAGCCTCCTCTCTCCTCCACCTTTTCTCCCCGCTGTCCCTCCACGATCTCGTTTTTAACCCGTCGAACTCGCCCTCGTTGTTCTCTCCCCTTTCTTTGACGGACTCCAGCCACGGGCTGTGCGCGGAGCGCTAATGGAGAAACGTAATTTTCCCCTTAGCCGCGGTAAGGATATTCCGGAAGCACGAGACGCGATGAGCCTCTCGCACTTTGACTCCCGACGCTCGACCAGCGTAACTTTCAAAGTGAAAATTATCGCGTCCGGCCTCCGCGTTGGCTGCTCTCGGTCGATTCATCGGGGAGAGCTGGGCGGAGGATGCTGATTTCAGAGAGGGGTGTTGAAATCTGATCCGCAGTCTAGTTGAACCTAGTTCTGAGTCTAAAAAGGCTCGGGAGCCTCAGGAAAATTAGGCTAGAACATCTTGCCACGATTCGTGGCCCAGTTTCTTTCGCATCAAGACCACTTTTCTTTCTAACGAGCCCTTCGAACGACCCTGCGGCGTTCGTAATTGAATCACGTGACCCAATAGACGTTTTAATTATCAACTCTCCACCGACGCACGGGAATCGCACGTAATAACAGCGACGAGTGTGTACAGAGCACTGAAGTACGAGGGTGACCTCATCTGTTCAGCAAAACGGAGGGATTCCAGTTTAAAAAAAACGGCAGGAGAAGAAGTCGAAAGGACCTGATGGTGAAGGTAAACATGCCACGGGGATTTCATTCTGTCTGGAATTAAGCTTGACACTGGATTGGAGAGCGATTATACGTAACGACGCTTTTCCATCCAGCGATGTTTATCAGACGTAACCGTGGATGAAGCGATACGGAGGACGACAGGAAATCAGAACGGCGGAGAAATGGGGGACAGAGATAGGATGAACAGAGAGAGGCTGTGCCGCCACCTTTCTCGGCAGCTTAAGCCGGCACGTAAAATTTGTTTATGCAAATTTTAATTGCGGCCCAAGGCGTAACTCCTAATTCCGCTGAAATTAATACAAATTGCGTTCTCCTAGCGACTACTCCCCTCCTTTCTTCGAGCACCTCGCCTAACGTCGCCATCCCCTATCGCAGCGAGACTTTTATGAAGAGACTTTTCCTTCCTTCGAGCCGTTTATATTCCTCGTCCTCGCTCCCAGTCGTTGCCTCCCGCGGCAAACAAACAGGAGGCTCGTTTTCCCCCGTTTATATGCGATAATCGGAAAACTTCCAAGGGAACCCGCCTGCTTCGGCTCGATTTGATCGAGGCAAACGGTTCGTTTCGCTGAGGGATGTACTGTTGTTTGGTTTTTATTGTCGAAACGCGAGGGTACTTCTCGTGTTATACTCCGTTATATTCTAATTTGACTGTACAGAGTCACCAATCCATGTTCTACTTATTCTTTTCTCTCCTTATTCTACTTTTAGAGAACCACAGTGGCGCACTCAGGATTTAATGTTGGGCGAGCCGAGTTGAAGAGATAAAAATATTTTTAATGGAAATTCAATAAAATTCATTGGGTGATTATGAAAATTTATTTAAGGGGTTGCCCTACCTTGACGGACGAAAAATGATGCGAACCTTGGGAATTTTTTAAAACCAAACCATTAAATATATCTACTTCCAGCTTTGTGGCTTCATTTGTCAATCTTTAGAGAATATGAAAAAAAAATTGTATGCAAAAATAGTGTCTATATCCGGAGTTAAAGTGCTTCAAATAGAGCGCCTTACAAAGAATGCAAGGGCTCCTTGCCCCCTCCCGTAAGGGTGCGCCACTGGGGACCCAGACACTTCATCTCACTTTTTCCCTCGCACACATCGAGCGCATAAAGGCTAGAACATCGCGGAATATTATTAATTCGCGTCCATTTTGCCAACATTTCCCGTGACAATAGAAGTCAGGCTGTGTAGCCCGTTGTGCAAGCCCGGTTCATTAATTTCATTTGTTTCGCCGCCCTTTGTGTGGCTCCTTCGACAATGGTTTCGCGTGGACACTTATGCAACAACAATTCCAGAAATAATTATGAAGAATGGCGATAAAATAGAAAAGATGGAATAAAACCTGGCGGCGTATAATTTGGGAGCGGTCAAACATATCCTCGTTATTTTTAAAAGCCTAATACGGCCGCAGCTTTTTCTAGTCGCCGATATTGGGAAATTCGTGACAACGTCCGGGGCCGCGCGATGACGATTGAAACCTATTCAATAAATAAATTCGCGGCACGGCCGAGCCACTTTCAATATAAAAACCGAACGCGTTTCACCCAAAAAACTCTCGCCCATTCGGCTCTCGTCAAATCTACATACGCGTAGGCGACGCAAATGCACGCGTGGCGATTGAAAACCGGTCGAGAAATCAGAATCCAGGTCAGGATCCATCTTCCGCCCGTGTTCGGTGGTTATCGAGGCCTTTTATACTCCGCGTTCCTCTATCAGATTCCTCGATCCTAAGCCATAAAACGAACTGCCCGCCGCGAGCCCACATTCCGCCCCGAAGCGAATCATCATTAAAATTTTAATAAAAGCCGACGGGCAACAGCGGTAGCTGGCCTCGCAGTAAACACGCGTGAAGTGTGTATGACGGTTTGCATTACAATTGGGCCGATCGGTGGGCGCCGATCGGACGTAATTTACAATGGCCCGTATTCAGGACAGGCCGGTCCGTTAAATTGCCTTCATTTCGCGGACAGGCTGTCGTGTTTATCGCGTCGATATTAGCACTCGACGAATAATGGCGAATATTCGTCGAGCGAATCAACGTTATCGTTTACCCGATTAAATTTCACGTTCTCGTTACGAATTCCCCGCTCCCCGACTTTTCATTCCTGCTCGCTCTTTCCCTCTCTTTGTTCGTGGAAAAAGCGACACGGTAACGAGACTAATTCTTCCCATCCCAGCCTCGATCGGCTCCGCCCTTCGATCCAGCGAGGTCCTCGTTATCGGCGCTATACCAGGTTAATTTCAATTTATATTAATAATGCGCGCGATAGCGCCACCCACCCCCCCGACCCACAACCCTGAAAAGAGAACATCGTCATTTGCGTTTCAATTGACGGCATTGTTGATTCAGTTAGCCGCGTCGACGGTGAAATCGTGTCACCAGCCAACGCTGGTCATCCACGGGGATCGGCGAATAGGAGCGAACTTCATTTTCGCCCGTGGCGCGCGGAAAAATTGCGCCCGATAAGTTTGGCGGATAGCAGTGAGCCTGTTAAGCGGCGGCCTCCAAGCATTCGGCGCGTCTGACCAGTGCGGGCATACTCTACTGCGCTCGGTGAAATCCATCAAGCGAAATGTTGGTCGCGGCCGGTTTAAATCATTCCCACTGGAACGAAGAGGAAATTATCCTGATGGATCCCTTCGTATATCGCGCAGGCCGAGTTATGCAGCTCCCTTCTATCAAATTACACCACCCTTCCTACCGTTCACCCTTTTAAACTCTCTTTCGACCGATCGCTGTCTATAACGACTTCTTTATCGGCGCTGACTTTCGAATACGAAAATCTGTCAAGCGTCCCCGAGTTATTTTGCAACGAGGTTTATTGACGGGCGGGGCATGATCGATGGGGGGTCGCCTGCACGTTCTTCGATAAACTTTCTACCGTTTGCCCTGGAAATTGTGACAGCGAATAAGGCGACAGCGCTGTGAATAAAAACAATTTGGATTTCCTCGTAGCGAGCGAATGAAGGTTGTCGGCCGATATCGGGCGATCCATTCATCCCGGCGAAATATTCATTTTCAGCCGGCACGGATTGAAATTCCCTGGTTTTTCCCTCCCCTCCCCGGCCCCGCCGTCGAACCAAGTTATTGCTTCTCGTTATTGCCTCGCGTGCGCGGTATCGTTCACCGTGATCGTACAAATTCATTCGAAAATGTAACATCTTGGCAGGGGCCGGGCCAGCGAAAAACACGAGCCCGGGGGGGGGACGGTGCCCTGGTAATTTACAGCCCTGCCGGGGAATATCCCGTCCGGCCCGGTTTCGCGTGTTCATTAGGGGAGTCCATTCGAATCGGGTCGCCGTTTCCGGTTACGATCGCGATGCGGGGGTTTTGCGAATCAGCCGTGGTACACCGGGCTCCGAAGTGCGGTAATAAGAAATCGGCAAGATTAACTCGAGACGATGTCCCCGCAGTAAAGGCGCTCGGCGAACGTAACATGAAATTCAACGACCGTAAGAATGGACCGATGGAGTGTCTTCTTTTACCTCGGGACTAATACACGGCCACTCAAAAGTTTAGGTACACGGGTGTACGGGCAAGGATATCGTCCAATATCGCACTCGGTGTGTATTATTAAGATCGCTATCGCTCACGAGTGATTCGAGCGCACGGAGATAGTATAAATTGCGCGAGGCTTGTTTAGACCAAGTGTCGTTCATTATGAACCAACATCGATCGAGCAGTTTGCGAATTAGGTGAGCCACCCAGTACACCAAAACGGGGTCACCGCTCGTGATGCAAAGGAATCTTATCCAACGACAGGAGTCGGGGGCAGCCGCAAACTATGATTGAATTATATTCCGCAGCAACGTCCCCTCATCGAAAGAAGCGCGAACTTAATGAGCACCGTGCCTCCCATGAAAAGACGCTGGTGGATTTAAAGGAACGACGACAGGGGATGGATAAGATCTCTTGCGGATCTTCGGCCGCCACCTGTGTCACGTGGGCCGTAAAGGAAATTAGGATGACCTCCCGCCGCAGCATAATAACGGTCGATAAAATAAAGATGAACAAACCGTGTCAAGCAGCGTTGCGGGGCCGAGGATACGGATCGGGGGACGTTTGTTCTTTCGTAACGAGCACCGGCAATTTCGGGGCTCCGTATCGCTGCTTCTTGGAGACTTCCCGCGGACAATGGAACAGCGCCGCCTACATTATCGTTTCCCCGTATCCACCGATTCAATTGGTGTGCTCGGGGACATTGTTGTGCCTTCGATGCGAAATCCTCTCAAGGATCTGGATTTCTTCGCCCTGGCTCGCTGCCTATTTTCATTCGAATCTCCTCCGCGATCTTATATTTTTCTACTAAAACCCTGTGGGACCACCGGCAGACCCATCTCTCTCTCCTCCTCCCCCGTTCCACAGCGGGCTGCTCCTTCTTTCCCGATCCTGTTTCCTCTTGTCGCGACACGTAAGAGGTTTCAGCTCGGCGCAGCCGGGCTTTCGTTACTGCCAGCTTCGGTGTTCATTTCGCCGGATACTTTGACGAATGGCTGCGGGGCCAGCGTGTCGCGGTAATAGTCTTCGCGCTGCTGGGAATTGAGCTCGGGATCTCGTCGGCGAGACCCGTCGCTCCCCGATGCCCCCGTGAAGTTAATCGCCTCGTAATGACGGATTATCAGGGGACACGGTGAAAACGAACGGCCGCCCGATCACCGATAACGGTCGTCGATGAAACCCCGAATTTATAATACTTCGCGCAGGCAATTCAACAATTAATGGCCGCCCACCGTCCGAACGCATAATCGCTGGATTCATACAGCGATTCGGGTCGAATTGTTATGCTCCTCCCCCTGACGCATCCCCCGAATGTTCATTAACGTTAAATCAGATATATAGCGGCGGGTAATCGAAACCGTTGCGAAGGCATAATCGAGGTATTCGCGTCGCCCGATATAAAATTCCGAATTCAATCCAGGTCGCCAGCTAATATCCGCGCAACCAGCGCTCGTTCTCGTAAAAATTAAGGCGAACGTTCGCCAGCCGATCGATTAATTACCCTCGAAGGAACGACAATGCCTGAGAACGGGACGAGGAACGAGAACCGTGCGCCTTGCGTGAAATTGGGAGGAATATACACCCTGCGAACGTTTTCAAGAATATTCGCCGAATAAAAAGTGTCTTGCAGCTCGTAAAACTCTAGATTCGGGCAATTAAAACAAGGGAGAAAGTTCTTTATACGTTTGCCAAGTGTTCCCCGCCAATTTCATGTCGCATTCACCTCTGAAACGCGTCCGATTGCGTTTTGCAAGCAGAAAGAAGTCCCTGGGCCTCAGAGTGTTTCTACGCTTCAACATTTACCTATCCACGGTTGCTGCAGTTTTATTTTTTATTAATGCCCGTCAATCCCGAATGCCGCGCGGCTAGATCGGCGAAAGAACGCATCCTTCGCGCCGTGCAGCCTTCCAGCTCGCTGTTTTACCGCGTTTCTTCCTCGCGGTAGGTTGTCGCTTCGCCGGCGAAATGGACGGGAAAGTAACGTTGTTAAAATGGCACAGGTTGGCGGGAGAAGTACGAAAAACAAGGGGTCGGAGGAATCGGGGATCAACGGCGGAGCTACAAGAGCCTGCAATTGCCGCGGGGGTGGAGCTTGTGCGTCAGAAATCTCCCGCGTTCGTGATAAATCCCCCTTGTTTCGCCCGCTGCTTTGCCGTGAGCGACGCGAGCAAAAAATACTTCCGAAGATTCTCCTGTTACGCGGAGATTTCAAGTGGAGCAGTCCTACGCGGTGTCAGCCGCGCCGGTGTCTGACCGTATACCTTCCAGTACCACTTACTCGAGAGGTCTGTAGCATTCTCCGCATCGAGTTTTTCGAACAATCCAGCGTATACGGTGCTCCCGGCTTTCAATGAATATACCCCCGTGTCGCTTTTCACCGCGCGACCTTCTTTTCTTCTCCGAACAGCGCTCGGCACAGGACGACGGGGTTCAATGATCGGGAGACAGGCGGACGTCGAATAGTAATTTTTTTCATCCCGAAGGACGGGGACGTCCCTCTAATTACTCGCAATTACGAGACTCGTGGGGGCGCGCCTGTCGCGCCCCATCGATTTCCTCGCCACGCGTTTGATCTCCGCTTGCTATCTGCCTCCTTTCTCTCGGCCGGCTTACATAATGAAAGCCGCGGTGCAGCGACATCTGGGATTCGTCCATTCTGATCGATCGATCAGCTGAAAGGAACATGTTCTGGCTCGGTGGGCCGGAAATTGATCTATCCACGGACTATCCTCTCGCACGTACACGCGTGCTCTTTCACCGTCTCCGCGAGAGCGTTGATAAGTACGCGGGGGCGGAGCGTTCCTCGAGGATCGAGCACGACGCCGAGCCTAGCTCGCCGAGCCGTGACGACACCCTCTTTGTACGCCGAGAAAAGGATCCGCGGTGAAAGAGGATCCTTAGCCGACGACTCGTGTCCGTTCGGGCTCCTCACTCGCGTCACTCGCGTCACTCGTTCCGACAGGGACACTCCAAGCACATAACTGTGGACGTGTTTACACGTGCCGCGACACGCCTCCTTCTATCTATCAGTGTCTTCCTGGAGAATCCCTTCTGGCTCGCTGAAACTCTCCGGCCAGAGATGCTGCATTGGATCCCAGGCTGCTGCCCACGGAAACACGTCGAATCGACGGCGACGTTAGCGTCACGGGGCCAGCAGCTCGTGTTACAGGGATACTCTTACATCTCTTCTGATAAATCTCGGCGCTTCTATTCTCTCTGTTTGCGCGCGAGGGGAACGGGTCAACGATATCGTTCTCTATCGAACATAAAACAGACGATCTCGTTGGGAAGAAGTCGCGAGCTGCATGACGGAGCAACGATCACCAATATTTGTCTTCACCCAGCGACGATTGCGCGTCTACGTTTTATTCGATACTCCCTCGCTGTTTACTATATCGTCCCCGCTGTTGGCAAGGAGCACGGGGCGGGAGGCCTGGTGCTCCCGTCGCGTTATCATTTTCGAGGGCGTTCGTTCAAGCATCGTGCGTCTGGAACCTCGTCGTCGAGCATTGGATTTGAAGGAGGAACGAGTAAGGGATAGGTGGGAAGGAATTCTTGATTACGACACCGAGAAACGTGTTAGGATTCGTTTCTCCTCCGATCGAGCGTCCTTTGAGTCGGGAGGCGGTAAGGAGCAGACGGCAGAGGGCGGAGGAAAGGGGAAGCACGAAAGAAACGGCGACGGAACCACGCGCGGGTCGGCGATAAATTCCGCGGGGACGAAACGCCTCGGCGTAATTGGACGTAACTCGGCCGATTAAATTTTACGCCCGCAGCTGCGCCGCGTTATATACGGTCCCGTGGCTGTCGGTCTCCGATGCACCCGTCGATTCCATTTGCTCCGCGACACAACGCCGCAGTTTTACGTGCTTCCCTCTGTACGGACGCTCCGCGGCCACCCCGCCTCGCGCATTCCAGCGCGCTTGACGAACGAGGGAGTTCGTCAATCTGTCCTGTAGGAAGAGGGGCAGACTTCGCTCCGGTATTCTCCGTAGGACGCCTCGATTTTTTAAGCAACCTACGCGCGTCACTGCACCCCCTCGTGCAATCTCCTCCACTGCACTGCGATTTCTCAGACTCTCACACCCTCACACCGTGGACGGTTCGCGTTCTACAGTGAACCAGCATTAGGCAAGGAAAAGGTAAGGAAATTCAATCGTTGCCCTGTTAAAACAACGAACAAGCCAGAGTTACCTATTTCGTTTTTAGCCCCAGCTCCGTGGCATGTCTGCTCTATGATTCCGCGTCAGCTTGTAAAATATACAGGATGTCTCGTTTGTGAGGCAGTCGTTGGCCGCACGTGTCGCGTTGCAGATCAGAAGGAGCGTCGCGATCCCTGTTGCAGGGGGAGCAAAATATTCGTGGGGAGCGGCGCAGGGCAACGACATCCCCGGCTAACAATACGAATGGAATCGCTCTAGCAGCCAGCAAGCCAGCAAGCCAGCGGGAATGCGGTTCTGTTCCCGCTCTCTTTTGCGCGCGAATGTTGATCTTGCACTTCGCCGTGCCGCTCGCGATACATTATTAATACCGCGGATATAAAGTGCGAGCAGAGGGAGTTATACCCCAGAGAAGGGCGGTAGATTGTCGCTGGTCGAAAGCAGAGCTTGTCCGCCGTAAGTGTACGCGCTAAACTCGCCCCTTTACGCAACCACGGCTACACCTGAGCCCACGGAGCAGCAGATCGGCTATTATTCGCGAAGCTCCTGCTCCTGTTTGCTCTTCAACCGATCGGCTCTTTGAGCCTCCCATTTTCCGCGGCAGGGATTTCGAGAGGGTTGGAACACGTTCATTAACGGGTTAAATCCGGGATTGGGATTTCCATGGTAATAACGTGCTTCTTAGGAGAAACATCGATGGTTCTTCACCCTCGAACTTCAGATTTGAGAATAATTTTACGAGGTACCGACGAGCGAATAGGTACGAGTAGGGAGATTGCCAAGTTAGCTGCAGACCTTGTTGTTAGAAGCCGGGGTGAATTAGGGGAACTGGTGGAGATTGATAGTGTTCGGGGGTTCCTATCAACGTCGCGGGAAGAAGGGACCGAATCGATCGTATTAAGATTCTTCCCCGGGCAATTTCGATAAGTGCGCCGGTTTTATTTCACCGAAGGCCAAGATTCGACGCCGCCTGGAAATTTCGAGCGGGCGTTAGAGCCTCTCCTCGAGATTTACGCGACCGACGTCGCCGGGGAAAGGGGATAAATTTGAATTCACGGCCTCCTTTTCGCAAGAAATACCGTGGCCGAATTTACGCCCGGATAGAAGAAGGTTGTTACCGCGGAGGGAAACGAAACACGATATCGGGATACGAGGGGCGGCGGGGGAGGGGGGGTCGTCATTTCAGAAATTCAAAGGCAGAAGTCTCTGCCTCGCGGTATCTTCCGCGGCGATCTTGCATTCTATGCGTTCTGCGCGGGAGAAAAAAAGTTTCATTCATAGAAAATAAGGTTCTCGTCGCGTTTTTCCCTTGCAGCGGTATTTCTATTCCTATTCCCCGAAATAAAACGGTATCGTGGATTCGGAGACACGCAAACCCGGTCTCGGCAGATTCCAATCCGAGGCCGTGACGAACGTGAAACTACAGCCTTCTCCATTTCGTCGTGAAAAATGTAATATGGCGCTAGTATGGCGTGGCGATAATTAATACAGCAAAAAATAATGTAGATAAGAGATTTGCACCAGAACATGTGCAATAATTGATCTTCCCGAATCATTAGCGACTCGACTGCGCACGCCTGTTGCATTTTCGTGTCGTTCGGCAAAGGAAGATTAATCCCGCAGTCAGATTAAATCTATCTCGTAAATACGCCGGAAATAAATGTACCCGGCCTGCACCGGCACCTGCGCGCGGATAACACGTACAAATGAAATCAATCCCTGATTACGTATTATTAAACAATTTATCACTCGCATTCAATTACCGCTGGGACGTAATTTATAATATTACACGCACGTCAGTCGGACGAACTCGGAACGCGTTAAATTGCCAATGGGAGACGCATCTCTCGTCATTAAAATCGTATTTCTATTAGCCGGCGAAAATATAAAATCCACTTCCATTATCAGACCTGTTTCAATATCATCGAATGATCAACTTTCAGGCATTTGTTTCATGCATATCCTCTCGCTACTGTAACATTACCATTACCTGTCAACGCCTTGTTTAACGTTCCTCGATTCTCCAATATCAAAAGAAAGCTTCTCCTGCGTGGTACCGTCTTCTACTTCTTATAGATTTCGTTCCGCTGAGGAGTTTCGAGATTGAGTATTCCAAGTTGGAGCTAAAGTGCAGCCGATACAAGAGTCACTGGAGGACCGAAGGAAAAGTGTTAGGAAATTGTCGAATATCCGAGGAAAGGGCGAAGAAGACTGAGCACGGAGAAAAGAAAAGGCTGAAAACCACGCGAGTATCACACACACGAGCGGAGTGTTCCATCGAGCTGCCACGGCACGTTTGCGCGATATTTCCTGGAAAATTAAATTCATGCAAGCGAACTGCAATCGCGTATTCATTGGGCGCATCGTGAACCGAGGACGTTTGTGTTTTTCCTGCCCCACCCCGCTCGGAACGAATCATCGCGCTACACGCGAAATTTTCAGAGGAGGTTCCGGGTGGTTAGGACTCTGAGCGCACAAAGTATCTTCTAATGTCATCAGAATTCGATGCTACCAAATGGATGCTATCATTGGTGCTGGTGTCTCGAATATTTGAACATCCCAAGCATTTTAATCTGACGAGGTATTTTCCCAAGCCAGCAAATCGACAAATCTGTCCATCAGCCCAGCACTCACCTGACCAATTGTTCCGTTCCGATCTACACGATCGGTCCTCTCGTCTATAGGGGACGCACGTTAAGTGGCATCGATTATTCCGTTCGCGAGATATGCAAATTTCCCCCGTTCCCCTCGCCCTCTCTCTTCCTCCCCCGCTTCCACACTTGACACATACTTCCACCGCCTTATCTATCTCCCGATTTTCTCGCTTGCTGTTTCCTCCCCCCCTCGTATCTGTCGGGTGATTTACGCGCGGAGAAATAAAAGATCGTCGCCCAGGAACGTCGCGTCGCCTCGCGCGGCCAAAAGAAGATAGAATTAACGAGCCAAAGAGGAAAGGGAAGCAGACGTCGTGGAAGGGTAGCCACCCTAAATCTCTCCAGGCTCGCGGCCTCGACCACTTATCACGCGGAAACGATCCTCTTTCGCGCTGCCTTCCGGTTACCCACTGTTCTCTGTCTCTTCCTCCCTCGACGCTCGGCTCCTCCTTTTTCTTCCAACCGACAGGAGCAAGAGCGTGGGAGGCAGGCCTTCGATTCTATCGTTCTCACGTATTTTAACATTTCTTGATTGAAAAACTGCACCGACTGTCGGCGAACGTTCGCCATACGGATGGCGGAAGCGGTATGCAAATTTGGCGCGGAAAAATTCTCGTTAAACTCGGCCGGATGTAAATGGGGAAGGAAGCTGGGGGAATTATCGAATTTATCGACGATCGGCGCGGATTGGACTCATTTCCTTGATAGATAACGAAAGAGTGCTGGTGGATATTTATTCGCGATGAAATATTCAAGGAGAGTTGTTATTTGTAATCGAAGTTGCCGAACAAACAGCGAGTAAGAAACTTTCGTCCGTCGATCGAGCTGCTCGTAGAATTCCTCCTTTTTTCCTAGGCACAGAATTTCGGGAAAAGAATTATATTTATCGACGGGGCCAGGCGAAGGCGATTATTAAATGCACGCTGACAAAATGGTTGTTCGGAGCGATGACAAAGGGCTGATACAATTTCAAAGGTTGTTACTAGGCGCTGTGGCTGCGGCTGCGGGCAAATTCGATTTGACGTGGCTTTAACGGGCCACGCGGCGATACCTCGCGCGTCACCGCTACGTGACGCGCGTTGCAATTAATAAATTAATAACCGACCGTTGCGCAGCGGTGTAAGAGTCGTCGTAACGCCGGAATGCGGCGAACCGTATGAAACGCCGACCAGATACACGCACCGTGTACGCCTGCAACTGTATTATTGACGGAATAATATCTCCGTTATCGCGGCGGTATCGCGAATTATTAATTCGCGCTCAAGGGAATTCGCTGACCGATAAAAATTCACCCAGTTCCCGCGGAACTTCCTGCCGCCCACGTCCGCCGATGGCACACCTTTGGCAAAACTCGTTGATTTCTACAAACAGTGGGAACCACCACGGCTTTCTAATTAGAAACCGATCTTTTGCTTTAAGGGGTCAATCCACTGTGACGGTTTGAAAAGCTGAGCTATTTTTAAAGATTTTTTTCTCCGTAGATAAAATATATAATGCTATAAATCTTTTTGATATTTATTAAGCTACCCTTTATTTTTCACGACTTCACAGTGGACTGACCACTTAAATAACTGTGGCTCACGATTTCAGAAGTGACTTTAGAATACTTTACGACTTTACAGTAAAATCATTCGAGCTTTGGTACTTTGAAGAGGAGACGCGAGTGAGAAACGACCGATCGTGGTCGATTGTTCTCGAAGCAGCTCGCGCCTGGTTACCAGCTGCATCATAATGTTATTCGACGAAGGATTACGATATCACGTGACGCTACAAGTGCCCGAATTCCCGAGCAGCAGCGCTCGCGATAGTCTGTAATCGGAACACGGGTGAGTCCGCGGCCCTCCGAAACGAGGCGGCCCGATTATCCGGAATAATTGCAGCGTATTACGGGATAATACGTACGCGCCCGTGTATACGGAGTACGGACACGTTTAATCTTCTTGATATTTGATGCGCCGAATATTCATACTTATACGGGCGAGGATGGAAGCTGAACCGCACAGTAATTCTTGTGGGTCTTCTATTTGCCGTCAGAGGCGAACAGAGGAGATCGATTTTCTTGTGAAATTTTAATGAAATCCTTTTTACTTTGTAAATGAAGCCTGGCAATTTTTAATTTAGGTATTTATTATCCTATAATTCGGAATTAAATTGCATAAAGATTTCAAGGAATAGAATGTAGAGATATCTTCATAAACATAATGTCGAGTAATTAAGAAGGATTAGAGGGTACCTATTAGATTTCTAGACAGTCGAGTGTTCCATGGATCACGAGCTTCTCTCGAATTTCATTAATGTCTTATCTGTTCTTTCCCTCGTCGCGCATTTGTATGGGAATGACGCCGCTGAGAATCGGAACGGTAAAGTTCTCTTAGCGACACGATCCCCAAAGGGACCACCGAATCGACCGTAGATCGTACGAATCGCAGCTCGCGATCTTACAGTAATTCACGGAAAGGCATTGAACATGATCGGGCAGAGGTCCATGTTCCGCCATAAGAATCGCCGTAAGCTGCAAGGCGGCACGATAAAGGGCTCGTAAAAGCGTACGTGGACCGAAAGTGTGGCTATCGACGCGGATTTTATCGCGTCACCCTCAAGATTTTCGAGGGAAACGAGATTTGACTCGCGGCCACGAGAATACCCAGCGTTTTTAAACCGCCACGGACGAATCGACGAAAGTGTCACTTCTACAAGTAAAATTACGACGAGGGAACACCGTACGACAGGTTCCTTCTGAATAAGACATATTGTGCCTAAAAGTAGAATTTGGAACTAACCTACGTGGCAAAGTTACCTCCTGTAATGGAAGTTGTAAAATAATAAAGAGTGCCTCTCACGTTGCAGATTTTGCGACACGATGAACGTCGCGTGGCGACGTCCCTGGCCAGCGTCTCGATGTTTATTGTAGGAGATTGGCCGCATCGAGCAGCGCTCACTGACCGTGGAATGGCCCCGAGTCTCGTCTCGAGCCTCGTCTCGAGGATCGAGAGACCACAGGGATCGTAAATACGATATCGCAAAAGCAATTCGTGGCGTGTCTCTATTAAACGAGGAAACGCTCTACTCTGTAGTCAGGGAGAAAAGACTTAGAGAACGTAAGAGGGAAGGCGGATAAAAAGAACAGCGAGTTAGAGTTTTAATAAAGCGATACGGACAATATTGATCGACTCGGAGAAGAAAGGAAGGTTCACAGACTGGTATTGCACAAAAGATCCCGCCGAATGTAGATTCGCGAAGGAAACGAAACACTGATCGTAAAGCATGGTTAACTTAAACTGACAGAGCTTGGTTTTCCACAAAAGGAGTTTCAGACTTCATCTGGAAGGTTTGTCTTGAAGGAAACGTGATGTTAGGGAGGATGATAGCACATAGTTATTTAATTGAAAAAAATTCCAATTCGTCAAGCTCCTCTTTGCGGCATTCGATTCGAACGGCTCTTGAAGCGTCGCTCTTGCGTTACAGCCAGGCTACGCGCGTCCCGAAATTCGTAAAATTAAAGCGGCAACTGATTCGCAGCTCGCGTTCATTTTAACCACGATATTCAGCGAATGAAAATGTCGATCATTAAGAGTCAGCCGTGCTTACAATGGGATCCAGCCGACAAGCAGATGAAATGCCTTTATTAAATGCCGGGAACCATTAAGTGTGCGACAATGGGACGAAAATTACTATATGAATTAATTACCTCGCGGAATATGGCGGCAGACAGGGACTAAAATGATGCCTGCCCCGACTGGTCGAGCCACGTAGATGTTAATACGCCAGTGGAGCCAGGGTTGGGGGGCCTAAAAAGGGGCTGTTATTTAAATATTCACGACACACAAACTGACTACAGATTTATCACCTGTACACTGCCCACCTTCTTTATAAATTTAATAAAAAACTTACAAATTAAGCCTCGGTATTAGTATTCAAATTATTCACCCCTATGACTCCCTAACATTCCTACTAAAAGGACTAAGTAAGTAGTTCCATTAATCGACTAGGCATCAGGAGACAACGTCAACTTCGGGCTAGCCGAGTGAACTCACAAAGAGATACATTCGTAACGATGCCAGTTAGCTGCCGAAAACAAGGTGAAAGTGGGTCAGGTTAGACACTCGGCCAGGCCACGCGAGTTTCTTCCAAACGCTACGTCAGGACGTGCTAAAGCACCGCGCACCCTTCGTGATTTATGGTCAGCGCGTTTACGTCTTCCTTAATTAATCTCTCTTCGCTCGCGAGAAGATCGATGAGAGCCGGAGGAAAGACGTCAGACGCGAATCCATAAGACGGACGCGTATTTATCAGTTAATAGGGATCCGCGTTCGTTTTCAACTCTAACCTTCTCGAACCGCCCCCCGTAATATCCCCTCGGTCGATTAAACGGCTTTCGTCGAACTCGTCGGGGACGCTGACAACCCTCGTCGCCGCTGAATGGCGCGTAACCGCCGCTGGAAAGCGGTTAATTCCCAGCAAGGCAGCCTGTAAAACGCGCCCGCTGTATAATAGTCGGCGAGCCCAGGGAAACACGCTCGCAATCTGTTACGCAATCGCGCGGGTTACATTCGCCCGTTTCATCGAACGCTCCCTCGCGTATTTCGTTAATATATTAAATCTTCGATGGCTTGGCTTGCCGATAGAGAAGCTCGACGAGGTGTTTCGCGTCGACGGTTGGATCGAAACGGTCGTCAAAGCTCCGCGCTTTCATTATCGACTGGCCCCGTTTTTCGGACTCTAATTAGCGCCGATGCTCTCGTATAGTCGCTCACGGGACAGGAGCGTTGCACCGTTGCGAAGCCTACGTCGCCCCCATTCAAACATCGGCGGAGCGGGGCTCGCTTTTTCCCCGGCTCGACGTACTCACTCGGCCGTTTATTGAAACGCCGAAAACAGTATCGCGTTGTTGGCAAATTGACGAGATAATTGCGGCGCCGCCTCGTGGAACTTTTACCGTCGAAATTTTAACCATAACCGCGCGATGGAGCCCCCGTGCGCGCCGGCCATTTTAATTTTAATTAACCCAATTACCGGACGTACTGGCCTGGACACGAATGAAACGCGACGCAACAACATCGTACACGCGGTCTAGCCGAGTGCGCTAACAGCATCAGAGCCAGGCTACCACCTTTCAACCCCTTTCGCGCCATTTGCCTGTCATTTCGGACACGTTGCGCGTCTCTTTTAAGTTCGATCGAAGGGAATGCTATTCACGCCGCACCGCGATATACCGAGGTAACAATAATTCGGACACAAGGGCGCGAAGGTCATTGCTAAGGGACAAAGACCTTCCCTCCCCGGTCGGTGGGACCAGCAGCGGCACAAAAGGACGGCAGCCACGCGTGCTCCGTGATTTATGATACATTGGTGGGAAATAAATGCTTCGCGACACAATATTCCATCGACCAGAGGGGCCCGTGGCCGTTCCACCTGTACGTCACGCGAAAGAAACGATAACGCCCTGTCGTAATTTTTCTCAGCCGTTTCTCCCGGCCGCTGTCGAGTGTACGCCTGCTTCGTTGTTTCCTACTGTTTCGCTATCAGAGAACCGTTGTTGCTTCGCCGATCGGTTGTGCTTCTCCGAGTGGGGAAAAGTGGTAGAAATTTATGTTCAGACGTGGATGGAAAGCTGCGCCTCCTTTCCTCGAGGCCTCCTCGACGTTATACGTTAAAAATTTCCATAAACGCCCCGGAAAGAGCGGGGTAGTTCCACGCGAGAAGGATCGCCGGATCGCTTCCGTGAGATGGACGAGCGAAAACGATCGAGGGGCCGTTCTAACTTTACAGGAAGCGACGATAGGATAAACTCTTAAGGGATCAAGGGATAAGAACAATTTCCTGAGGGGTTTCACGGGACGGAAGCGACGCCCGTTCCCTTGATCCTCGCTCCTCGCGAGGAGACTATCGACAACCAACTACCACTCCTCCCTGACTTTCCCCTCGCTCTTCGGTTCGTCTTCCAGAGAAATATAATAAATTGTTTACGAGAGATTCGATTGCCGGACCGGTCGAGGATTTTTTCAGGAAAATGAGAGGGTGAACGTGGCTCCGAGGGTGGCCACGTGCTAGGAAAGAAATCGAGGGACGCAGCTGCAAGCGGCTACCCGACTGCCCACGCGATCAGACACAATTTCAAGAACAAACGAGAAATCAACGCTCCGAGTTGTTCGTCGCTGTCTAAATCCCACGCCCGAGGGTCCCTGCGATGATCAGCGAACGAGGAAAAATGGGAAGCCAAAGCCTGCAGCTCGTCTCAATTAATCAACAGAATTATTGTATGCGCATCGATAATGATACTCGTATTCGCGTCGATGCATTGTAATGGAATTCTAAATGAAACCCACGCGGAGTTATTCTCATTGCAATATCCAGCAGGGAAACCGCGGTGAATATTTCACGAAAATACCGTTTGACCCGAGCGAAATTCTACTTTGCGAAAGGTCTCTGGACTGTCTGATTGGAATACCGATCAACGACTGCCCGTCGACCCGGGGTTGACGTTACGTGTACGCTGGTGGAGATTGTTTCCCCGGTTTGATCACGGTGCTTCCTCGAATCGCGATGTCGGAGGGCGGAAGGAGGGCCTGGAAGGGCGCGAGAAACCGAGACGGTGAATCAATTAATCGGCGAGCCGCAAGAACGACGCGACGGCTGGGGAGAGAGAGGCGGAGGACAAAGGGGGCGGGCCAGGCGGCGCAAGGGAAACCCCTAAGATCCCGAGTTAGCAGGAAAGTGTTCCAGGGGACTGCAAACTGTCGGAAGACCGCAACACGATCCTCGGGATCTAAGCAAACGCGTCACATTCGATGCATATGCATCGGCCACTTTCGGCTGACCTGGCTGCATAAATTCTAATTGGATCCGGCTCCGATGTACGGAAACGGCTTGTAAACCGTCCGAGGTACTCCGGGACCCTTTCCTCTGGACTAAATCACGGGATCCCCCGACCCCCGCCGCCTTCCTTAACGTCGCGGGGCTCTCGTGTCTTCCGAATGTTCCTTCCTGCAGCCAGCTGTCTGCCCTTCCATTTGCTCGTTCCACTGCGTTTGGCTTGTTAGCGCGACTCGGCGAATTTACAGCGGAGGTTAATTCAATTTCGCTTATGACGCTCATTGATGATTCCTCCCCGGTGGATCGAAGCTACGGCCTCGCCTAAACGCGAGGCAGAATCACGCAGAAGCTTCGAGGCGCAGGGGAAGAGCGCGAAACTTCGCAGACGAAACTTTTCCCGAGACGTCGCGGCCGTAATCGGTGCGAATTGATTAACTTTCCTTGGTCTATTCTTGTCAGAGAAGTACAGTATTTACAATACTTCGCTTGTCAAGTATTTACAACGAATCGGGAAGATTGACAAATTTTCGCATCAATCTGTATCGTTTATTCCGATTTCTTTTCAAAATTCTTTCGACACGCGATGCTCGATTAAAGTACAGCAGACGGCGGTGTATTCCATCGAACATTTACGAGCAGCTCGACGAAATCAGGCACCGCGAGGGGAAGAAGAAAGGGGCGAGTCTCTACTCATCACAATGGAGCATCGTCGAGCTTTAATTAGCCGAGAAAACGCGAGCCTCTTTTTTCCCTCGGCGGGCTTGCGCATTCCTTGCCTCTTTTTCTGGCATTCCCTCCCGCGGGACTGGTTCATTTGCATCGCGGTCGTTGCTTGCGCGGCGAGATTTATGATATCGACGTTCTCAGTTAATATTAATCGGAACACAGCGGACCTTTGTTACGATACTTGCATGGCCCCTTACGCTACGATCCTCTCGATTTTCGCCCGCGATTTAGGGTCAGGCGCACTGCCGCGTGCTAGCCCTACGCGATAATAAAACTAATATTGAGAGAGGAAGAGAAAAAAATCTGGACCCACGATGCAGAAATTGCGTTCCGCAGCTCTGCCGGTTGCAAAGGGTCGCGTAACCGCTGCAGGTGCTTTCGGAAGAAAGTAGAAACTCTCGGTTGACATTGCGCTCAACGTTTTTAACAGAGTATTTGGTCTTTTAATGAAAACCGGAGGAGAGTTTTTATGTCGGCGAGCCACATTCGAGAGCGTCACTGGGATTATTGGGGGAATATTCCTTGAATAGGTACTGTGAGCTCTTCTGGAACTCTGCTTATATAGAAATCGTCGAAATACTTTTAAATTATTGCGCTGCTGTATCATTCGTTTATACAGGGAAAGATATTCCATTTCGGAACGGGGGCGCAGTAAAGTTTAGCCAGACGATAATAACGGACTGATTGAATTTCCCACTTCGCGGAGGCGAAAATATCGCGGCGACGCTTCTCTGCGATTCCCACCTAATCGAGAACACTCGTGGAACTACTTTTCGCGCTGAGAACGGAGGATTCCAGCATCCTGTCGCGGACCAGCTTCGGGAACCAGGAGCAACTTCGCTGACCCACCGTGTAACCGGAAAATTTCAATTCCATTTGTAGAAGTTCGCGGGGTGCGCTCGAGAGTCCTCCTATCTGTGCAGATGCTGGCATAGGTAACGAGAGACGGACTCTCTCTCTCTCTCTCTCTCTCTCTCGTCTTAAACATCGAGCCTCGTTCAACGACGAAACGTGGATTTCAATTTCGAAGCATTCTAGTTTCCATTTCATTTTGAACACTCAGACGATGATCCAGATCGAACCAAGTGATCTCGTTGGCTTAGAATAAGAATTACACAAGATAATAAGAATTAAAGCTCGATAGAGATTATATTTTCAAAGAATTTACAGGACTCGTATGATAAAGTATTCACGAAGCAGTAACATTTCACTGACTTAGAATCGTTCGACGATTGCCACTTGTCGAGCCGTTGGAACGTCACAGGACGTTGATCTCGGCGGTAATACCAGTCTCCCGTATCCGAAGAAGGAAGCTCGTCCTGACACAGCAAAATCGTCGATCGTGAGCAATGCCAGCCAGCGGCCCGACAGATTTTACGAGCAAGTTTTGGACACTGCCACCTACCCGCAAGCTCGTTGCATTTTATGAAATCGACGACTGTTACGATCTACCTAAGGCTGTAGTTCCCCACCGGAAGCAGCCTCTTCGATGGGGAATCTCGGCTCGAGGGGAAGCGGAGGAAGTAGATAATGTCAAATGAAAATGAAGTCGAAGCAAGGAACCACCTTGAAGAAACGGGAAAATTGGAAAAAGTAGCTCTTTCACGAAAGGGGAAAAAGGAGTGGGTAGAAGTTGGTTCTTTCTGAAGGTATCCATCCGAAGAGAAAAAAAATACAGAATACAAAATTTACGAAGTTGTAGGTGAAAGAGTTCGAAAAGGGGGAACCGAAAAAAAAGTACTGGAGTTCCGATGAAGATTCCAACGCGGTATCGAACTTTTCTTCGAGACGGGGTTGAAATAAAGTGGGGAAGGATTAACGATGAAGGCGTGGATCCGTTCAAAACGCGGCCAGACCACGAGAGAACCGAGGACGGAGGTCAGACAAAGAAATAGCATATCGCTCGAAGATGAAGGGAAGGGAAGAATCATCGATGCTGTAGGTAGAGTAAGCCGCTACGTGAACCGAATAAAAGTCGACGTCGAAAATATGCTTGGCCCCCAAACACAGCCCTGCCATCGTTGAACCGTGCCAGCCTGATGTGGGATCTTTATTTCATGTTTTTATGGCTGCTCCCCGATCCGCCCGCGTCCTTGCTTCAATATCGATACGCCAGTGTCGATCCACACGGTCATCGGACACAAGGGAAAGATCGATGGGCGTGCAGACTAACGCCGATGCAGCCACGTACACGGTCTGCAGTTTACGAGAAATTTACATGATACGCCAGTTTCGCCCGGGGAAAGAAAATTTTCTTCTCGACGAATTCCTAGCGTCGTGGAAAAACGCGGCTCGCGGCGAGTTATGGATTACGCGACACACTGAAGAATATCGTCGAATGGAATATAGGAATGTTAACTCAACTTTCGTATCTGCGATATTAGATTTTAAATGAACTGACATACTGTCAATGAAATCGTCCATTTCCCTTTGCATTCATTATATAAATAAGAAATACCTACCCTAAATATGCGGTTGCAAAAGTATCTCGGTAATCTTGGAGACGTAAGATGGCGAACACGTGACTCTAATCCAGAGATAAATTTTTCCCTCCACCCGGGTCGCGGTAGCTTCCAAAGACAAACGTTTTAAGACAAAGCCCCGCGAGTGTCCACAAGTCAAAGGGTGAAGAGCAAACCGAAGGCTCGATGGCAAGAGGGGAAGAAAATCCGATGCGAGAGACGGAGGATCGGGACGGAGTTTCCTTCGCTTTGAGACAACCGTCGAACCGAGTTCAGTGGATACACCGTTGATGTCGGATCTGTCCGGTAGGATCTGTGTCAACGTTATCAGATATATTGTTCGGCACAAAAGAGTCGGCCGGGAGGGTGCAATACACAGCAGCGTTTACGATACCGAAGTCACCTGGGGGCACTGCAACAGAATGGAACAAAGCCTCGGGGTTTCCTCGCACGTGCTTCGCGTTCTTTTAGCGCGTGTGAGTGCAGCTTTCCCGCTGCATCCACCGGCGCCCCGGCACGATAAACAACAACAGCAACGGGAGTGGCAATCGAACTTGCTCGTGATCCAATTTTAGAGATACCAGGCCAGTAATGTCCTTAATCCACCACCGTGCAGAAACGGCCACAGACGCGCGTGAATGCATCAGGCTCTGAAAAATGTTGGCCACGTGCAACGCCAGCGAATAATTCCTTTCGACGCAGCGAGAAATCCGCGAGGCATTAACGATGCATAAAGCGCGAACATTTCCGCGCCGATCGAAGCGGCGCAGCGTCGAGTAAGCTGGAAAGCTTTGTGGAAGCCTGCGAGCTGAATTCACGGGGCGTTGCGTCGATGCGGAGCACGTGCCACGGCCGAAGGGATCGCGAGCAGCGGCGGGGAATCTGTTTCGCGGGACGCCGAAAGGGGGTGGAGCGCTGCTGCGAGGCGCGTGATCCCGAAACCGCGTCTCCAGGAATCTCCTAAAGAACGACCCTGACAGGGATTCATAGGTGGAAGGAAACGGAAGAAGCCGCACACGAACGGCATGTGTAACGGAGAAGAAGCGTATAACCGGATGACTCGCGTCGCCGACTTCCACCACTGTCTTGGCAACAGTTCTCCGTTTCAAGATTCCGGCGAGCGCGACGCGTTCCCGTCGCCGTGTCCCGGCTCTCGTTACAGGGAGTCGCGCTTTGTAAAATTCATCCCGTCGATCTCGTCAACATCAATTTGTCGCATTAAATTTTTCGCGTTGAATGCCTTTCGACGTTTACTGGAGACGAGGTTCTCCGTGCGAATGCGGGGCAGGCTCGCAAGGAGCGGAGCGCAGAAACCGCAGGAATGTGTGTCTTACTTCGGTGTACTTGTTAATTGGTGTGCAGCGTATAGAAAAGCGCGGAAAGCAGGGCGCGGCGAACAAGAAGCGAGTAAGTAAGTCATTAAGACATGAAACGTTCGAATGGGGAGAGAACGAAGTGGGGAAAAAAGCCTCCGGGTTAATGAATTATTCATTTTCAGAAAGAGTTCTTTGGAATTCAACGATGGGATTTATGCTATGCAGAAGTTTCCCGTTCGCGCGATTCGCGGCACACTTTCCCGCATAGATATTGTTACGATTTATTTCGCCAATGGAGCTTTTGTTCTGTTGTCCCTTTACACTCGGCTCTACGCTCACCTAATGTTAGTTATTTAATATTCCATTGCAATCGTAACCAGGCGCTTAAAAATCTGAAGATTCGTGGAAAATGATTATAAACGAAGCATCCCTCGATCTTTCCATTCTGCCGTCTGACTCGCCTCGAGCATCGACCCGGAACACCGCGAAGGAATTAAAAATACCTCGCAACAGTGCTCACTGGTGAAAGATCATTATTCATAGCGCGCCGTTCCCTATCCCGTCACGTCGTTTTTCCGCCGACTCCCACCCACTTTCAACGTTCATCAGCCACGCTCGTTTGTCCCCCTCGTAAAAAGTATCATTAACACGAACGCCGCATTTTTTATCCGTCCCTTCCACTTTTCTCCACTTAGCGTCCTCCAGGTACGCGCGATCCCTCCATTGTCCCGTGTTTTTCGTCGAGATTCTCCAGCCAGCCCTGTCCGTTTCGCTGTATAAAGCGCGCGCGGAACCCGCGGGGATAAATTTCGCGGGCGAAAAACGTCGGGGCGCCGGAGAAATATTGGGAGGCGACTGCATTTTGTTGCGGCCGCGATAGAAACCGTTGTTTTGCGCTATCTAGAAGCGGATATGCAGTCACCGCGGCATTGGACAGCTCGTAATTCCGCGATACACTTATTCCGCGGCGTTCACCGTTCCGATTATCGTTCCAGATTTATCGTTCCGCTGCCGTTTTAAGCTTCCAGCGAGAAATACTCGCAAGCGGATCCCTCCAGCTTCTCTGTGACCCGCCAAGTCCGATTTCTCCCGCCGGATTGTTCGCCTCGCTTGTCCCTCAAACGCGAGGCAACGAGTACAAAATCGAAATTGTAGTTTCGTCTGTGTTATAACAGCCGAAATTAAAAACGCCTCTTCATTTTTTCATGAAAGAAATGTGTGCATAGTTAATGAAGCAGTTTTTGCAATGTTTCGAACGTTTAATATTTCAGTCATGCCAGCAGGTGAACACGGCGCATTCTGTGACGTCAAAATACAGATTTTCATGTGTAATTCGAAGGCGGAAAAGAACTCCGCAATAACTGGCTTTATAGGATTGCAAACGGATCAAACAGAAAAGCTTTTCGCCAAGGATTAACGGATAAACAAGGTCCGTACAAAATATTATTTTAGCTTGGAAAACACGGGCCTCGGTGCGATACCAGTGCAGTCAGGACCAGTATATAACAAAGCTAGTGCTTAAATTATCGCGGAAAATATGGGTCAAATATGGAAGAAAAAAGAGTTCGAATAAACCCCGGGTTTCGAATTCGTCTAGCCTCCGCTCGGTCGCGAAACTTTTTCAAATATTCCGGCTACTATCACGCGCATTCCGACCGACAAGTGACTAGGGAGTTTACGAAACACGTATTCGCCTGTCTCTTTTTTTATTTATTCGTGTGGTTCTGCTTCGGCAGAAACGTGAATACCTATCTATAAATCGTTGGAGGACCATCAAACGGGCGAAAAAAGCGGAGAAATTAAAAACTGCCGGCTTTTCAAAGAAACGATTGGCGTGCACGCTTAGAGCATCGGTGACATCGATCGTTCACGATCCAACATCACGGGAGCATCGGTTTCCGTGTAAAACTGTTTTCCAGATTTACATAGCGAAAAACGGCGAGCGTCGACGAGCAAATGGCAAACTTAACGAGATCTTGTGTCCCATATTTTCCGTAAAAAAAATCGAAAGGTTTTCTACTGACGCGAGGGAACCGAGAAGTGGCGCGACAATGGAATCTTATGCGCAACGATATCACATCTGCTAACGTGCCCAATAGCTCGTCGAACGACAATGAAAACTTAAGCGGTGGAACTTGGACGAATGGTAACTCCTAATTTGGCTGGCAAAATTTCGAGCGCGCCACGCTCCAGGGGTAGAAATTTCCCTAAATTATCGCTGGTGGCTGTCGCATCGATAACTCCATTTCCACGACTTTCCCAAACGGTTTCCAGGACGTTCGCGCGACGTTCTTCGGGCTACACGTGTAGACTCGAGTTTCCGTCGACTTAGCGCGGCCGTTTAAAGTTCGGGATAAGTCACTTGCCAAAGAAACTTGCGGGAAATACGCGAAGAACGCTTCACGCGCTCTGACGAAACTCGG
The DNA here is from genome assembly GCA_910592295.1 of Andrena haemorrhoa. NCBI lineage: Eukaryota > Metazoa > Arthropoda > Insecta > Hymenoptera > Andrenidae > Andrena > Andrena haemorrhoa. The sequence continues at coordinate 1,621,628 of OU342946.1, read as the reverse complement.
TTACGTTCTCTGGACGCTAGAAAAATGTTTGAGCTTGCTTGCAGGCCGCGCAGAGTAAAAGTGAAATTACTGGAATGCGAGAGGAATGCTTTGGAAGAAGTTAAAAAAAATTATCACACCCTGATTCACGCAAGTGTTCGCGAATTATTTCTATTCGCATGGAAGAGGATACATACAATTAACTACTATTACAGCGCGTGAACAGTTTTCGAAGATTTATTTTCAGAGAATTGTTTTATCAATTACCCCACCGGTGGGAATACAATAAATGTTGAACTGAAGGGGATATTGGCTTTTATAAATGGGCATACAATTTTAGGCAGGCAACAAGTGTGAGTTACTGAAACAATATTAAAGCTGATGCGTCACATGAAAAGTTGTGGAACGTGATTTCCTGCATGGAAAAGTGTTTGAAAATGCTGATTTCCTTCATTGAAGAGTAATGAATACGGGAAAAATTACGCTCTTCCTAAAATTGAGCTCGATAAACCGTTAAATGTGACAAATTGCGAGATACGTTCGAAAGTTACTAGCGACGAACGCAGAATCAGCTAAGATCGAGCGTGCGAAGAAGCATTGCTGAAATTGCACCGAAGGTATTCGCTGCGAGGGGCCCGGAATAGCGGTTTTCCGCTCCGTATAAATTGCGAAGAATTTCCGGGGTGAAAACATCGTGGGGGAAATCTCGAGGAACGAGAAGAATTAGCGAACAAAGCGGCTCCGAAGACGAGAACAATGGAGCTGGGAAGCCCGAAAGGTTGTCGGAAATTCGAAGTCGCTGAGGATTAACAAGAAGATTAAAAACTATATATGGCAACGAAGATGAATAGAAGAAATCGAAGGCTCTTGCAAAAGTTGAATGATTAAAATCGTCGGCAGTGAAGGCACGCGCGGCAAATTTGTATTACGGAGACGTGGGAGCAAAAAGCAGCCGATAAAGAGAGCAAAACTGACTGGGAGGAAACGAACAGGAAGGAGAGCGTTCTTCAGGCTGGTTTCCGTCGCGAGAACAAAATTGCGACTGTTTGTCTAAGCCAACCGACAGAAATTCCATCTTATCCCACGGCGTGCAGCGACAGCATGGTTTTCCATCCAGCTACCGCGGCCACGCGGGCGACTATTATTTATTTCATCTGCGAGATTCTCGCCGAGACTTCTCCCCACTCGTTGCATTTGCTCGCGCGGTGCGAATTGCAGCGCGCATTCGAAGCGTGCAGCCATTTCCGTCGCTAAACGTGCCCGCCGCGAGCTATTCGTCGTATTTCCGGTTCCCGGCGTCATCGGTCCACGTCCCTTCACGTACGGTTTAATCTTCGAATTGTATCGAATCTCCTGGGGCTTCACGTTGCCGCGAAGATGCATCGCCCTCCGCGCGAGACAAATTTTTTCACGCCGAAATTGAGACAACGTTCTTTGTCGCTTCAACGTTCTCGAAGGTAATTTCGTGGAAAAATTGGCTGAGAGTCTTGCGATTGTGCTGCTCTACTCGTAGATTAATACTTCGGGATCTTCGGACACGAGCAATTCAAAGGTGTGCAGCCCTGGGGGTCACAAATCGCTTTATAATACAATCCTCCCTTCTGCCTATGGTTGCAGTGAAAAATGCATTCTGCACGAGTGATCTGCATTACACACGAATCCCGGAAAAATCTGTTACACGTCCTACCTCGACGCGTTACATGCCCCTTCCTCTGGAGGAAAGGAGGAAATAGTAACTTTAGATTTCCATTTCAAACCGTCCTCCCCGTCGCTCGTCGCGATCAGTATTCTCGAATTCTATGCGATGTATCCTGATATGCGTTTCGCGGAGATACGTTGCATCCCCCCCGCGGGGGGAGCATCCTATCGGGTAACGTATCCTGCGCGATCTTGGCGCAAACAACGCGCGCCGTACCAGGGATTATGGCGTCGTTTACGTTTCTATAAAGCGTGCAGCGAAGTTCCTCCCGCAGGTTCAGCTGCTTCGTAACTCACCTGCTCGGATAACCAGCAGAACGAGAAGAAAAGAAAATTCGTGGATCAGTAGGGCAGCGAAGCAACCATTCTTCGGGATAGAGTGTTTCCTCTGGGTTCGTGTTTAGGGAGCCCGATTCGAAGGGTTGTTCGTCTTCTTTCTCGTCGAGTTCGTTCGCGCAACCCTTCCAGCAAAAAGCGCCTCCCAGTCTCTTCATCACTGTCCGCATAGTTCCGACGCGGAAGCCTCGATAGTTTGCGATGCGTGCAGCTCCCGGGAACTTTCGCATAGCCAGGGAAAGAGAGACGGAGAGAACACACAAGCCCGCAGGAATTTCACATCCTAGAAAGCCGCAGCAAGTTTCGCGGTCGGTCCACGTATCCTTGAATCGTTCCATTCGCTGGCCCACTTCGCCCTTTCACGCTGGATCCATGCTACCCCCGTTTCGTTGTAAAAATTCTCCGCCTCCAAGGTTAATTTTTCCCGCTGTTAAAGGAACGAGAGCAATAACGGCGATGGTTCTCTATAATCGTGAAGCTACGCAATTTCCTGCACAATTTGCTTCCGGGGAAACTATTCAGTTAGCAAAGATGATTGCGTCACAGTGGCGGGCGAAGAGGGAATCGAAGGATTCGCAATTTTCCAGGCGTCGCGGGATACTTGTCGAATATTTCCGCCGCCCGGCCGAACTGTTGCAATTACGTGGGACGAAGGACGAAGGGCGAAAGAAGGTTCGCTCGTCTGTGACTTAAATTTCCTTTGCCGTCGCTGAAATTCTTATAGATCCTTTCTTTATCGAGGTTTCCAATACGGGACTGTTCTGGATGCCTCATCCATGGAACGACTTCATTATTCACCCGCATTCTTCACCCGAGAGACTATCCACAGAGACCCGGCGAGAGAAGGACGACCATCCGGGTCGTGGAGCGTGCATTAAATGAATCGTTTAGACCATTGTTCCTCCTTCGTCCACATTTCTTCCGCGTAGGTCGCGTTGGCTTAAAAAACGCGTCTCCTTGAATAATTTTCTGCTCGTCTTGCCTTCGCAGGTAGCTTGTTATTAGCACAAAGGACAGTTCGTTATACTGCCTTCAATTTCCCCCGAAGTATGCGCGATAAATGAATATGATGTCGTCACTGAAAGCTAGGCAGTCGCATTTTTCAGCATCGTTCGAAACAGTAATGAATAAGGAAGAAATGAGTTGGATGGTCATCAACTTCGACAAGAGCAAAGCTGGAATTCAATAAACTTCATGAATTCCTGGAATTTGTATCGCGAATCTGTCCCCATATTAGACAGTTGAATCGCGAGTAACAGCGGAAAGGCGGTAACCGTGCAAATTGATCTGTTTACGCGGGAAATGCGGAGAGAATGAAGACCGCGCTACGGGCGGGACACTGTAAACTCAGAGCGGACGAATTATCCCGAGCCAGTGATTAGAGAAACGCGATTTTCCGTGGCGACGTCCGGCCTTCCCTCGTTAAACGGTCCCAAGGAGATTTAATCGAATTACAAGGAATACTCGTCGCTGTAAACTAAGGCTGGCGATCCTCCCGCGTCGATCAATGGCGATTACCCTTCCTCCGCCTGTGCGACCGGAAGGAAGACACCCGTGGTTTCGATTAGAGCGGCGTAAGCTCGATCGACAGAATAGGCTTCGCCGGGATGCGATGATTTATAAATGACGGGAGAACTGCCGGCTGGCACGATTGTTACTTCATAATTGGCCGATGAAAGGAATCACGTAGACTGGTAAACCATGGGAATTCGATGGTTACAGCTGTAAAGGATGAGTCTAGAGCATGAAATTCAGCTTGGACTCGTTTACCGTCTACAATCACGAAGGATATCGGGGCATCGGCGAGCCCCGATACACGGCGCGTTCGGTCTGAATCTTTTGGGTTCGACCTTCTGGAAATTCGTGTCGCGGAGTTATTAATTTCGAGGCACTTGAGATCGTGGAGAAGAAATCTTGCCGGTGGTGAAATATTACATGTAGTATTCGCTTGACAATCACGGAGACCCTTCGGCTCCAAGTGTATTCCAGTCAGAGGCAATATCAGCGCGGGTTCAGGGAAAAGAAAGGGACGAACGACCGCGCACAGATGTCCAAGATTCTTGGGAAGGCACTAAAACGAGGAATGGTTTCTCGGAACGATGCAACCTACTCGTTGCCGACTCGCAAGAGGAGTTTCGAAATCATCGAGAAGCGCGCGATATTTCCTTCAAGTCCTCAGCTGTTCCTGGATCGAAGGAGCGCGCTCGGAAAAACTGCGAGTTACATTCACGGGGACGATCAACGAAATGCACTTCCGATAATGCGCGCGCTTGCTGCAAATGTATGCGACGAGTTCCGAAAGTTTCGCCTGGCCGGGCGCGTTCGCCGGAAAGTTGAGACTGTCTCTTTGAGGAGATTTCAAATTTTCAGTTCTTCCGCTGCTCGGGTGCAACGGGTGAAGCAGCGGCGGCGAATTGAAAAAAGATTCCCTTTCAGAGAAACACGAGGACGACTTGAGCAAGTAACTCTCGAAGCGTTCTCTTCCCGTAGGAACGAATTGAAAGCTTCGTAGCCTGTACGATTCACTTTCTCACGGCGTCCAAAGTTTTACAAGTTTATTTGCAACGATCAATGGTGGCTGTTGTACCAAAAGACCGACGTTTCGATGAAATTTAATTGGCAAAAAAAATCTGTGACCAGGCTTTAAGGGGCTCTGGTGTGTTCGTGTTGGAAGGAGACGAAAGAAGAAGGCGTAAAATTTTGCAAGCGATTCGTCGGCGCGTCGAGAACGTTATACGGGGGGGGAACGAGGAGAATAATAAACGGGGCAGAAAACGGGGTCGCGACAGAGCCACGAGACGTTCAGGAAGGGAAAAAAAGGGAAGGGTCGGCGCGCTCTCGATAAACCGCGTTCCACCGAAAATTTTCGAATCTTAATTGCGGGGAAATGGTGTGTAATGACGTGAAATATTGGCCAGAAAAAGATGCTGACTCTTATTACGGTCGACCGAGGAGGGAGCCTTTTAATCCGTCGACTTCTTTCTCCTCCCGCGCCTCCACACCTGCCAGGAAAACGCTGACCCGCCATTTCCACTGCCAATCTGTTACAGACGCGCCGATCCCAAGAAAGGAAACACCGACGGGGCGAGTATTTTCGCGCCCTTTCTCCATCTCCTTCCCCGTTTTACCCCCGAAATCTCGGCGAGCTCCAGGCCGTTTCCCACACGAGTCGCACCCCTCGCCCTCTTCGATTCTGACTCTCAGATTTTATCTACCGGTTTTCGTTTACTTCCGTCGCGTTCGTCTGTCTCTGACGAAAATTTACGCGACACAGGTGGTCCGTTGAAAGTCGAAGCACGGTGGAACCTTTGTTATTCGAACTGTATAGGAAGATGTGATGTTCAGAAGTTTAGAACATCTAAATTTGTATCGATCAGTGACAACTCATTGTCAATCATCCAAAGATTGGATGAGTTCCCCCAATCCGCCGCGCGGTTTAAGAAAAAACAGAAGAAGGACCAAGGGCATGGAGCAACATGGCGGGAGCAATCTCTACGGCCTCGAGTGTCTTCGCGACATTGAAGCTTCCTCCTCCTCCGTATTCGCGTCTCCCTGCAGGCGAATCCTTGTGCACCGATGTGCTCGGACAGTAATCCAAATGCATCGCCGAGGCGCGTTGCGCGCGGCAGGGCCGTAACGCGTCGACATGGCCTCGAATGGGCGCAGGCGTCGAGCCCAGGAAGTTTCGCCAGTCGTCGGCCGAGCTTGAAGCGCGCGGCTTCGCGTCCCCTTCGACACGCGCCGCGATCCTCTCCGCCTACGCGCCAAAACGCCAACACACCTGTGTGTCGCGGGTGGAAGAACGCATAGTGAGGCCGTGGAAGTAGTAAAAAGTGAATACGATCGCTTTCGATCACCAGCACGCGGAGAGCTTTGGCTCGCCAAGGCGAACTCTTTGGCTTTGGGCGACAACGTAACGTGACGGAACTAACATTTGGCGATTCGTACTGCCACGCATCTGGTGCGACAAGAGATCCCCTTGAGGATTATTAGCTGACTTGCGTGCTCATCGAGCACCTCACTATACTTCTTCCACTCGACGTACCTGGAGCAACTCGTGTGATTCCCGAATTTAATCGACACGCTGATTCTTTCGAGGCGTGTATTACTTTGATAGGAGTAACATGTTCCTCCTGTAGAACGCAGGCAGTTACAGTTGGTGAGCTACGTGAGTGTCCGTTGAATGTTAAATCAACAAAGTAAAAGATGAAAATCTTTCCCAAGTTGTAGATATGAGTATCCAAGAATTTGAGAGATTGAAACATAGGAGCACGTTAGCATATTTTCGTTCGTTCATATCGTCCATGATTGTAGAGACTGGAAGGCACAAGTAGTAACTTACGTGCAAGTAGAACTATCCAGTAATAGTCAGACACATTAGCCGAAGCGTGCTATTGAGCCTCAAGACGCTACCAATCTTCCTTCTTTTTCAAGAAACATACCCCTTCCTTATTTCAATTCAGATCTATGAATCATTCTCTAAAGCGACAGAAATATCATCTTCTTCCATATATTTTTTTCCGAGAATTATGTATAGGACGTAGCTATTCGTGCCATCGGAACGTTTCCTCGTTCATGCATGCCATTTCATGCACACACCCACATACACACACCATTGGAACATAGATTTTTATGCCCATTTCCAAGTCGACTGGGAACAGTGCCCGTAGTAAGGAAGAATTTCATTTCCAATGCAATTTTATTGCTTTCACGATCCATTTGCCCCTTCCGATCCATCGACCAGTCATCGCGTTAGAGAATGTATGCGTCCAAGTGCACAGTGAAATGATAACATTCACCGTGCTCACTATCTCCCCGCGTTTTACCCCGCGATTTTCATTCCCCTCGCGAGGAAACAACAATACCCAAAGAAATCTCAATTTGCAACCTGCATGCGTCGCCCGGTTTCGTTGCTGGCACTTTCAAGTACCGTCTCCAGAAACATGCGTCCCACGACCGTTGCGTCGGACAAGTTTATCCTCGTAATTACGCACTAATTGTCTCAACTCCGGAGCGGTGCACGGCCAAGCCCGCACAGAAGCTCAAGAGAAATTCATCTGACCGTAATTATCTCGGAATTGTCGTGCAACTTACAAATATGTTTCCACGCGAAGTTCGCAACCAGCGCCGCGCGGCGAAATATCCTCGTCCGTCTTCTTGACGTAAAACCCCCCCGAGCAATTTTCAATCGAGCCGCGCGGTAACATCCAGCGAGCCCCGCAATTTCTCGTCTCGCTTCGAGATGCTTTCAATTAATGCGTTCAATATTATAGCAACACTGGTACAACGCTAAAAACTCGGTTTCTCAATCGTTATTGGGGCTCGACACGAAGCTCGCGTTTCAGAGAGTAAATAAGACAGTGGACGAGTAGCGTTTCTAAGGTGGGACAAGCTGTGACACGTGAAAAGACGCGCAGAATGGAATGACGCGAGGAGCAATGTCCGCACGAAGCACGAGTCACGATTTCGTCGAGCGATAAAGGGTAAGAGATTCTGCTATAGTCGGGGCCAAATCAAGTAGCCGCTGATGGGACACCTCCATTACTCCTTCTTAGTATAACTCAGACTCTATTCCCCAAGCAGACTTGTAAACTAATACACTCTGAACATAAAAGCTGTATTTAATGTGATTCAAAGCTGGAGAAGTAGTCTTAATGGTTCGCTTGATTTCCCTCCGACTTATCGTTAGTCATAGACCAGAATTCATTTGCTTCCTCCACCTCGACGTGCTGCTAACTCGGTGTCATAACTCCTAAACGAGTACGCGCTAAAATAAATCCTGCATTCTCCTGTTCAAACGAAGATCGCGCGTTTACTGGAGCTGAAAAATCGAGTGTCCAATGAACTGCTTATTAATTAGCTTTGAAGCGGCCTTTCCCAGGCACTCTAGCTACCCAATCGCTGCGATTAGACCGGCATTCACCTCGTTCAGACGTTACGAGGCTGCAATTACACCGGGAGCAAAGTTTGCGCCACAAATTACAACGGCGCGGAGACACACGAGACAACTCCGATACTATAACCGCGTTCTAGGCATAATAAATGAATACGCCTGCTCTGGCTGCGCTGCAAAGACTACCCAAATACCTAATAGACCGAAGTTGCCGGGTTAATTATTTCTAAACTACCGCGTTAAATAAGCAGCCGCGCTCCGGGGAGAGTGAATTAGAACGTTTGTACACGGCATCCGCAAGCTGCACCAAACGCCGTAATGGTGGGCCAATTATTTCAAACATGCCGCTCGGAGAGCGAACGATCCCGCTTGCTTTGCAACTGGCAACCGCCGATTTGGCTCGCGCAAACTCCGGTAACTCAAACGTTAAGACGAACCGTTCAGTAGCCCCGGCGAACGATTTTTCGCAACCAGAGTCAAGTTTAACACGAAGAAGTTGCCGGAGTTTGCCGGAGCTCGCGTCCCGTTCGGCTAGAGCTTGCACAGGGACCGCGAAATGCATTATATCCCGACGCGGGAGCGTGGTACAATTTAATAATGTTGGCCGGATGTCCGCTACGTGACCGGATTTCTATTCCACAAGTTCCGTCCGAGGGGGTGGCAAACTTTCATCGCACGAGCCCCGCGATCAGCCGCCCCGACTCGCCGTTTCATTAATCTAAGGGTAGCGGAAGTAATACCGAACTGCGGCGAGTCCCGAGGATGCGTTCAAGATTTCACGGGACGACAACTTCTTAATAGAACCTTGGTATTGGGAGAACGTGAAAAATCGCGCGGCCCTTTAATTCCCTCGGTGCAAATTGTCTCTGTGATTCTGCTTAGTGCACTCGACCCGAGACAAGTGAGAATTTCAGCGAGGTACGAGGTACTTTTCGCGCACGGCTGTCCAAGAATCCGAAATTTCATTTAACACTTGGAAATCTTATACCTCGAGAAAGTTTTACCAACGGACGATGCTCGCGACTCGACGCCGTGCTTTTCATGTGGATGAAAAGAATTTGAGAACAACGGCGGAAGCATGAAATTTCGGTTATTTACCGCCCGACAGAGTTATTCTCTCGCGGAATCGAGCGTCTTGGAGGGAGCAACACAAGCAAGCAGCGGTCTCGAAGTCCGCGTTCAGCCGCGGGGCTTTGTTTGCTCCCGGTCGGAAAAAGAGGGCGATCCTCCTCTAATCGCTCGACGCGAAACGTTCGCTGCCTTCATCCCCCGCGCTGGCTCGCGGCGGAAAAACAGGGGCTCTAGCCAAGGAGAGAAAACAAAACCAGCCGCAAGCTCCACGAGCTCCGGAGGATCTTTGTCAACGTTGCTTTTTATCGGAGACGGTTAGTTACGGGTATCGTTCGAATCACGAGCAAGATTCCGATAGGATCGGCTGGTCGATGACAATGGCGGTGTTAACGATCCACCGGCGACAGTATCACCGAGACTTTCAATACCACGTGCTCACTTTCATTCTGCTGGGAATTACTCAAACGGAATTCGTTGCGGGGATGTTTCAATGGGATGAAATAATTTACATTTCCATCGTTACTCTATTTCAAGCCCTTTGTGCAACGATTCGATTAGGTGGAAGCTCTATTATTCCAACAAATGGAGAGGTAGAATTGCTGGAATACGAGCATCCTTGGATAATAGAATGCTCACTTTTCTTTCACATTAATCACCGTGCGGCATCGATTACGCTCGAATAGGTTGCTACTGGCGCGATGCGTCGCGAGATAAATGGTTCTCCATTAAGCGAAGGGGAATCGCAAATACGGCGCGGCTAACAACACATGATCGATCTTCGAAGAATGGGATATCGGTCCAGATAGCAGCCATCCGAAATAGGTACGCTCCGCGCGATTATTTTACCGCGTAATCCGTCGATTTCCTCGACGGGTTGGATTCCTTTTAATCATCCCCCTCGCCCGCCGCCAGCATTCGCGATCGATAGGCGGAATAAGTCAGTGACTGGGATTCAAAGAGACACCGAGTGCCTGAGAGGAACGGAATTCACTCGAGCCGTAGTCGACGGCGGTATTCTCTTCAATTTAAGTATATTGGAAACCAGAAATACGGCGCAGAGCGATGGCGTACAAAAACTAGCGAGAACTTTATTAAGCATCCCCGTACAACGAGGTTCGCTCGCAATTTAATAAACAGCGCGAGGCGCCTACGACCACGGCTTAATTAATAATCCGTGAAACCCCAAGCAACGCGACGTTCGTCGAGGGTTGGTTAACGAATGTCGTGCATTTTCCATCCACCAAGGGGCCAGCTCGCGGTTGTTCACAAAGGGGACGAGAACGGTCTGAAACTCGTGAACGTGAGAGTAGGATCCTCCGCCACGAAAGGACGAAAATAAGGCGTGACGGTTTTCCTCCGCCTCGACGACGTTGCACTTTCCCCCCGGATCGGCCAGCGAGGACGCGAAAGAACGAAGAAAGAGCGTCCAGGAACAGCCGCGAAGGAAGTGGATATTTCGACCGTGGAAAATTTGAATAAAAACCAGCGAAGGGGGCAGGGTGTAGCTTCCTCTTTCTATTTCGCGCCAGCCACCCCCGCGCGCCTCCGTCTTCCTGTCGTCCTTCCAACCCTTCGCGCTCGAGAAGTAATGCAAGTTCCGCGCTGGAAACTCGTAAAAAGCGGTGGCCAGCTCGAGAGCCACCCTCGCCCGCCCTGCGCCACCCTCGACATCCCAACATCTGCGGTCCAAATGGCCGGTCCCACTTCTCACCCTCCCGGCTTGGAATTCAACTATTCAGCCAGCCAGACTTCCGCCTTTCCCTTGTCCATTCCGCGTCACGAGCACGACAGTGTTTTGCCAGTTCCGACAGACATCGTCCGTGGATCGAGTCCGATTCTTCCGATGGATTATCACGAAAAACCGATGGGACGTTCGCCGTTTCGCGAGGAGCAACGTATCGAGGCACCTTCGAACACCTCGAATACCTCTGTGTCTCTGTCACGGCCTCGACGAATAAAGTAATTTCGAGGATGTTCGGCAGCGTCGTTACCGTCGATTTAACGCTCCGTTTGCCGGGTCAAGCACGCGATAACGAGCTTCTCGATCGCAGCGCAGTGCATACGTGAGCTGGGAAATAGGATTGCAGCCATTAGGTTCGCAAGATTCCGCGGCAGGTGCGAGAGGAGGAAAGAATTTCCCCTGTATTTTCCATTTGCACGGGAAAGCCGTGCGTAGCAAACATTCTCGGCGACTTTGCCTGCGACTTGCCAGCCCTCCTTGGCGTTCTCGGTTATCGTTTCCGCGGGATACCCTTTATCCGATGTCCGTGCTAATGGAATATTCCGTTTCCTTTCGATACCGTTCATGACCTCCTCTGCCCATTCCCAGCAGAGATCCTCTATAATATCTCTGCAGGAAGAAATAATCGTTCCCACCTCGGAGTCGCGGGACGACGAAGCGAGCAAGCAGTAAAAGAGACATTAGCTCTCCCTGAACACCGAGAAGAAACGCCTAAATTGCTGGAAATCGGCCACGGAACGAAACATTGATTACCACTGACGTGCGCAGGTAAGAAAAGCCACGACGTCTGTTATTTGTGGGAAGCTGACACAACTGCGGGACTGCGGGAGGACTTTACGCGGAGTCACAGCTTCTAACAGGCGTGCTACCATCATTTTCTCCCGGGGATTCCTTGTCCGTCCAATATCCAGCGGAGAATATTCCATTTCCTTGGGTTTTGCACTTCCGCCCTCGATTCAACCCGACCGTCGTTTAAGTCAGCCTCTCGATGGCCACGTATACGGGATCGTATCCTGCACGCGGTCCGAATCATCCTCCAAGCTGTCCGCTGCAGTCGCCATTCGGAACAAGAGACCGGCGAAAGAATCGCAGCGTTCCACACCGATCTCGAGATTTGGGTAAATGGGGCCACGGTGCGGAACGATCCTTCGAACGTAATAGAAAACCGGGTTTATCGGGACGCTCGGTCTTCCCTGGTTTCGCGCAAGCGGATAGATCGGGACAGCTTTCGGTACTGATCGAGATATTCGCGGCCGTGGGCACGAACGCAATGATGGCGGCCGATCGATTAATTACTACCGAAATGGGATCGGAACGATGTTGCGATGAAACGAAGGAACGATCATCGTTATTCCCATTTAACAATTTCCCCTTTATTGGCGCGCTCAAAGCAGCCGATTAAATCGAATGGGCCACGAGATTCTAGGGACAGGGGATGGTACGTATTCGACGGGCGTCCAATACTCGTTAACGCGTTTCCTGCGTATGAGTGGCGGGCGAAAATTGAAATTTCGGATCCGATCGAGATTCGCCGCGACCGTGTAGAATAATCCACTCATTTTCGCGCGGTATCAAGAGCCGCGGTGATACAGTCCGTGTACCGGCGACAGCCGCGAGAAAGAAGACACCGTTTTATCCGCAGGTCACAGCGCGAGCCACCTCCATCTTCGTTTGGACTCGTTGATCCCAGTTACAAGGTCCCTTCTCCTTATCGCGGCGGAGCTCATTAATAACACTGGATCCGTACAAGCGACGTTAAGGCGAAGGATCTGGAGCTAGACGTGTATCAAGCCCTGCGATCTGCCTGCGCCGCACGACTCGCGGGGATTTCCTGTGTGAGAGGTCACGTGGCGTGCGTACGGAAAGCCGAGGGCCTCGCGCGTGAAGCCCCGCCGCGAGATCGGCATCGGAGGCCCCCGATTATCATAAATGGCATCTGAGCAGCGGGAATCGGTGTTCCAATGGGCAGCCAGGTTGTAGGTCGAGCGTGATAACGGGACGAAGCATCGATAACGGGTACATCGGTCTTACGGCGAGAGATTTCATTTGCAGATAACGGCCGCTGTAATCCACTAGCTCGAGACATCGAGCGCGTTTCGGAGTTGCCGAAGATTTTCACGGTGTCGTTGCCGTAACAGGGAATTCCCATCGGGGCGGGACGCTCGCGGAACTTCGTAGTCTTTCGAGTCGGTCGACTCGATTCCATCGAGATATCGTCGCGTCCCTTCGTATCGATCCGGATCCACGAGGGCTGAGACGCTGCACAAAGCCGACCGTTACATAAAGCCGAAAGGGAGTCGACTGTAACGGCTAAATGGGTCACGGGCCACTTGCCCATTGGGATTTCAATGACGACAGGCAAGTGGAAAAGTCGAGCTTTCCTTTTAGAGAAAACGTGTTGCGCGGCTCGGGGGCGGGGGGGAGGGAGTGAGTGGGTTGGCAGAGGGCGGGCGAAGCGGTGTGCGCCGCGTGCTCCGCGATAATGCAAGAATGTTTTAATAGTTTGGCGCGCGCGAGAGTAACGATTATCTGCGGTTCGAAATTCGTGTTATGGTAATAGAAGGGAGATCGTGCCTATAGAATGTGCAGTTGGAGATAACTGAAGGCTAGTCGAACCGTTTTGTCCAGTGGCTCGAGGAATTAGTCGTCGATAAATGGAGCGGGCCGGAGACACACGAATCCACCCCGTTCAAGCCCAATAAACCAGAAACACGACGAAAAAGTAGTCGCGTGCAAACGCGCAATTAAGAGCGGTGGAACAATGGACGGATGGAACGTTTAATAAACCGTGTGAAACCTCGATCAACGATTTCGTCTGTCGCGACCCCGAAATGGAGCAATCTCTGTATCGGTATCGACAAGGATTCCACCGCAGAAAAAACACGGCGAAACGATTCGACCGAGGACCTTATCCGATTAATGGAGAACGTCGAATAAAAATCACAGGTTCGATTGAGGCTCGCTGGGGCGGGTGACAACTTCATCCACCCGCGAGTTTCAATTAATTTAGAGACTCGTGACCAGTTGGCAGGTAATTTATTCTTCGTGTAGTTTTATCGCAACGCAATCTTACTACAGAATTCTTGAAGCTACACGGCTCCTGTGAAATGCCCTGCCTGTAATCTCGACGTATCAGCGTTGCGAACGTGGTCTCTCTCTGTTTAATTTTTGCACGAATTCCAGCGACCCTGCACCCGACACGATTAACTCCTAAATACAGCGACAGGATACCCCAGAGTCCTCTCTTTTTCTCATATCTGGGCCAAAACGTTCACTCGTGTGACAGTTGCGAGGCTGTAGCACCGCGTTACTAGCTTGCAGGCCGTTGTTATTCGAAGTTATCAGAAACTCCGCGCTTATCGTCATACCCTGTTACCCGCGCAAGGGGTGGGTAGATCTAGCTGGTCGCACAGGGTGGCGGAGCTTAAATAAAACGGCTCGATGGAGTGTACACCGACGATGGTACACGCTACGCCCGAATATATCCCGTCGTTACTTTCCTTCGAGACTTTTTTCCGACCATTTTTCCGTTGTCACGATTAACGCCGGCTTTATACGCTTTTATTTATACCGCCGCGCTGTATCGCCACCCCACTTTAATTATCGTAAAAGAAGATCTCTCGTTTCCCAGTTGCTAACGATTCCTATGACTGTGAAGCGAACATTCTTCTTTTTTTTATTCAACGAGCGAGCCATTCCGCGCCACGTGCCCCCCTTCGTGTTTACACACATGCCGCGTCGGAACTTAGAGTTATTTTCAATGCATTGCTCGTTCGCGGCCGGTCAATTCAATATCTCACGCGACAAATTCATTGCGAGAATGCATTTATTAATATCGCGTTCCGCGTATCGAGAACGCGGACACCCGCGGCAGAATTTCCGTTATTTTATTTCAGCCGGCGACCGCCGGCGACATAAATTTCGAACGGCCGCGCCGGTGACAGCCTCTTCCACCTCGTAATATAAAACTTCGTTACTGCGGACCGAAATGGCGGGGCGAGGGGGGACACTATTTTCATTTGTTGCTGGCGTTGCGTAATGTCCTCGCTCGTACGTTTGTAAAAATACAAATTGACGAGACAACGCGGTGCTCTGTAACAGCGGCGACGCGTTCTTCGTCGCGTTAATGATTTTAACAGCGATTCCATCTGGAATATCGTATCGTTGGATTTCCGGCGACAAGTATCGTCTAACGTCCTGTTTCTCTAGCGGAAGTATAACTTGAGCTTTTATCATTCAGACAGACAATCAAGATTTATAGATTGATAGAACACTTTACACGCCAAGTGTTATCAGCTACCATTGGTAAATGAGATCTCTTTTGTATCGAATCTGCTTATCCACTAACCGTCTCCACGTCGTGGAGGTGCGTATTCAGGAACCTATTTCAATAACAGGACCGAGTCCGAACACCCGCACCACGACTTGCCCAATGGTTCGATCATCGTATAATAACCGACCACGTCAAGACAAATATGCGGTGAGTAAATTTTGACGAGGTACTGCGCCCATATTTGCGCTTGATTTTACCTTCCGGCGTAACCGCGATTGGTGACCGTGGATCTCCGCCATTCACGTCGCATTCCAAACGTTATTGCGATATTACGGAAGGTGCATTCACCCCGATCACTCGCCCCCCTCCATTTCTGCCCCTCTGGCAACTCAATCGAAAACCGACCTTTAGATATCAATTCCTCGTCGACGGGAATTGCGCTTGGTTTACACGCCTGACGAACACCATTAATTCTACTGGTCATTGAGGAATTGCATCGCGCAACCTGCTTGTTCTCTAAGAAGGGAGGTGTAGTAAATCGTTCAATCGTAAATATTTTCACGATGAGCAAGAAAACTGAATAAAGAACAGAGGTTCATCGATTTCAATGTACAGAAACGCTCCTGGCTGAGAAATGAACGAGTTTACTACTTGTAGCCTGTCTATAGCGATATTATGCTCCTTAAGGGGAGAGGCTTACCTAGAACGATCGAAACAACATGCTACTGCGTCCATTTAGTATAAAACGAAGGAATTCATTAAATCGGGCTCATCGAGTCCTGCATAAGTAAGTATTTGCATGCGACAGTATCGCGCTCGTAATTGATATCGTGGGAAGCGTTTAACGCTCTTTATTTTCTCACACAGCATATCCCTGGGATTTATGGAATTTCATTGCGGAAGTTGGATTAGATTGACGTGCACCCGTGTGCAGACAATACATTCGGAATAGGAGCTTCTCTATTTACGTGCTCAAGCACTCTGCGCACGTGGGGTGGTTATCTGAACAGTTATTTCGAGTTGTCACGTGGATCTTGTTAAGAGTATACTGCAACCAAGAGGTAGAATAACCACAGAAACACTTAAATTCACGCCGCTGTCGATAAATTCCTGTAAAAGCACCCGACCGCGACGTCCGCGAGGTAGCGAACCTGACTTATCCCTCGAAAAACAATTTCGAAGCGATAAATAACAGATGCAGGGGTATATACATACGTGTCCCCTTAAATCGGCTGGATCGCCTATCCCTTGGCAGGAGGTCGGCGGCGATGTAAAGTTTTCACTGGGCAAAGACAAACAGGCGAGGCCGATCGTAAGTCCAGCGGGACTTAACACTTGCCCCTACCCTTCCGGCCCAGGGGCGACAAATTATCGCCCTCCGTTAGCAGAACGATTTAATACTCGATTTAGGGAAGGGCCGTTACTTGGGCGCAACCCGCCATTAGTCCGACCGACCGTGGCCGAACTTTATGGTACTAACGACGATGAATAATGGCGCTGCAGAAAATCGTTAGCTTGCCATTAACGGACGAGCCGGCGGGGAATCTTGCCAGGTAAACACTCGCGAACCGGGCATCCCGGGATCTTGATAATGGATATCAAATCGCGAGCCAGCCGAATATCCGTGGAAACCCCCTCGGAAAAGGAAAAAAGTCGATCGTTCGAGCCGGAGCCACTTAATCTCTCCGTCGATCTCCGCCGTCGACCGTTCGCTCGAATCAATCGAACGATATTATAACCAGATGCTGATGAATCGCCCTAATGGATCGGACATTTGACCTCGCGTATGGAGCTTCGGTGGATTCAGAGACAAAGTCTGTCGCAAATATAACGCAGTCAGGTCCGTGTTAACGGGGGGCACTAATCGAACCGTGTTGACAAACTTTCGTCGATTATTTGTGGATAAAGAGCCCCGGGAGGGGCGGAGGGGGAGAAGGAAGTGAAAGATTCGTCGTAAAGGGGAGATTTCAGTAGAAAAAACGGTCACGTACTGCGTGCTGGAATTATCGGCGTCGAGGGCGAAAAGTTTCGCGTCGGGGACAAACCGCAACAGGAGGGGGCACAAAGTGAACGGTAAAAAAGAGGAGAGGAATGAAAAAAACGGCGGCAAGGGAAGCAATCGTTCCGCGAATCAGTCCGGGACGATGGAACCGAACGCCGGAAGGGGCAGGTCGCTCGTTTCCGGCACGTGCGACCGAGAAAGATTTCGAGGCGAGCGTCCGCCTTCCAGCGATCCGGCGTAAAAGTTCAATCAAGAAGATTGCAGCGAATCCAATTTGGTGACTGGTACCATTTTTATTGCACTCGTTTGCCTATACCATTGACTTTCGTGCGGCAACCAAACTTCTCCGGCTAATCTTCCGCCTCTACGTTAGTTTAAAGATGGCACGCTTACTGGACTGCAGGGAAAGGAAGGAAACTCAAAGGTCAAGCTGATAGAAGTGTAGGTAAAGAAAAGGCTCGTGGGACATCGTTGTCGGAGAACACTTAGAGCGATAAAAGGAGATACAGTTTAAACTACAGGTTACCATCGGTGTACAATATTCTCCACCGACTGATACAATGTAGGAAACGGAATAATAAATTCTTTTTTGGAAAATATTTTTTGAATCGTAAAAACGTAACAATTCCTGCAGCGAGCCAGTAGAAAAAGCACAACTTATTTAGGTCTCGTTCCTGCGATAAAAGGACAATTTTATTGCCCCGCGATTTCAGCGAGATTTTTTCGTTGCCCGCGTATTCCAATTCTACAATTTTTCCCCGTACGTTAAAATTCGCCACGCTGCAATAATTTCGCAGCGCAATTTTACTTAATCATAGTAAGCGCCGCACGATGCGCCGGAGGTCTGCCGGCGGCAGAATTCCTGGACCAATTTACGGCATGCTTCTGCCGAGTAATCGGTATTTGTTTCACCTCCGTCGTCTACCTTTCCTCCCGTTTCCCGAATTCACGGCATTTCTGTTGCCTTTTCCACTCCTTCGCACAGATCGTACCTTACGACCGACCATTCCCGCGTATCGTCGTCTCCTAACATTGATCGGAAATGAAATGAATTCCCTTTCGGTCTCGTCCCTCGCCGACCTTCGGTATTAATCACGAACTATGCAGCCCCTCTCGTGTCTCTTTTTTATCTCGGATGGACGGAAACTTTCCGCGACCTATTTCGCCGCTTAAGTCGTCGACACTTAGCCTCCCCTCCAACTGAGACTCAAAAGTAATCCCCGGGAAACGGGATAAATAATTAAACATCCAATTAAACTGGATTCAATTATTTTTACGAGTTTAAGTGTTTTAACCGTAACGAGTTGATGTAATCAGGGATGGAGGAGCTAAGAGGCTGGAACGTTCACAATTATACCAAGGAATGAATTGTAAATTAGATGAGGTATATATTGTTCCCTTTTAATCGCGACGCAGAATCTAAATTTACAGAGACACCGATTTCGTTTGAAGAAGCGTTAGATGATCTGCATCTAATTGCAAATCTCTTACGCCTCGTTCCAGATGGAAACCACCGTGGCACGTTTATACGAGAATCTGGCGACGGAGTGTTCGGAAATTAGTCATCCGAACGACTTTCTTTCCCAGGCGCGAACGTAAATTCAATATCGCGAGGTAATTTTCCGCTCGAGGTGGCCGCACAGCGAAACCGAAAAAGTCGTCGCTCCTTTTCGCGATTTCACGGGCCACGTGGCCGTAAAGTACAATAAACGGCAGTCTTGAAATTCCTTTTCCTCCCTCGGCCCTTGATTTCCATGCCTTTGCCCCCGCGTTCCACCCCCCCGACAGAACGATTAAAACTTTTTCCTCTCGCCGAGCCGCGCGCGACGCTGCAATAACGATTACTTATGTTCTCTTCCGGATATTGCGTTTGTCCAACGACGAGAACGAGGGGTCTCCGATTGTCGTTCTTTATCGTCGCGGCTGGGTGAAGAAGTTTCCGGTCCACCGCCGTCGTAACTCGCCGCGATAGTGGTCCCACGCTAGGAGCAGCCACGCCGAACATTTCTTCGACCGAACAGTCTCAGGCGTAATTGGCTACGATCAGCACGACCATCCCGCCTCGTTTCCACGTTCCAGAAGTCCTCCAGCAAACTTTTTCGAACTCCAGTTCCCATGGAATTTTTTAATGTCGCGTAAGTTATCGCGCAAGGAGTTTCTCTGAGGATGTCCGGCCGTGTGTTAGTCCCGTGTGTGAAATTCTGTAAGCAAGTGTGTGCATAATATCTCCATTGACGAGTAAAATGAGCATGCGTAATGGAAGGAGCAGAGGCCAAGAAACAGATAAGAGATTCCCCTTTGAAATCCGACGAGCAAGTAGAGGCGCCCAGTATGTGGTCAGACGCACACCAGTAATTAACGCTGCGAGCATGCCCGAAGTTCCCCTCCAAATTAGAGTAGAAATACGGAACCAGTACCTGTTACAGACCATTGTAGCATCAAGCAAAACGTTGAAAAAGAAACATTTGCAACCGCTGTTGAACAACAAGGAAAAAGAATCGCCCGGTGAAAAACGGTGCTCGAGGTGTTTACACAAGCGTTATCTGTATAGAGATTTATCGTTCGATACACTGTAGTCCGGCGATCCATCGGATTCACGTGGGATTTCAGCGACAGTTCGCTCCCTCTCTCTTCTCCTCAGCTCTCCTATCCTACTTCACGATCCCCCTCTTTCCCTCGCGCAGCTCTGTTCCTCTCGCGAGCCGGGCATTAGATTGGGGTCAGACACTTGGATTTCACACGATCTATAATGCAGCCCTTTCGAACGGGATAGAATACGAGAGTGCCTGAAATGAGCACGAGCTCAAGAAATGGCAATCGAGTATGCGGCGTTGGACTGGAATCCGAGGTGTGCGGGCCGCGCCAGCAGGAACGTCGGCTGGACCGGGCCCGGCTTTTCGAAATCGTTCTGATATATACAAATGCGTGCTTCGTCGTATAACAAGGCCGCGGGTCGTCGAGAGTTTCGAGCGTTTCGGTCAGTGTCGGTTAAACGTCCGGAAAGTGACACTTTTTCACGCGCAACCGACCACTATGTGTTCGGGACGCGAGTCCACGTCACCGGTCGACAATTTTTTTTCAACGATTCCCCAGAAAAATATGTTAAACTTGTGGCACACGATGCTCGCGACATCGCCTGAAAAATGTTTCAATTCGATCCCGAGCATTTTCACTTCTCGAAACGTGTGCCGGCGAGCGCGCGCAAACCAAAGGCCAGTGGAGCGTTCGAAAGTATTTAGCACTTTATGCCACGGCAACCGCCGATAACGGGCACTCTGCGAAACTTTCACCCGCTGCTCCCCGTGTGCCTACATAGTTCGGATCGGTTTCAAAGCTTCGATAATAAGCGCACCGGCGCGTAACATTCCAGGGCTTGACAGATCTATGAATTTCCACTCCGTGTCAATTGAACGATCGTGCTCGTTTTATTTCTTTTATTATTCCTCGATTGACGGCACTTTATCCGCTCCATTCGAATTCAATTTAAAGTTGAACGTTCGCACGGGTTTTTAATCGTTATATCCGACACATTGAGCAGCACATCGTGATTCGCTTTTCGCTTACGAGCGTCGCAGTTAATCCTCGTTCTCCTCGACGACACTGCAAACGCTTCCTCTGAACTACATACACGTATAAGAGGTTTTAATGCGTTTAGCGGGGGTTGCATCGTGCGACGTAACTTTCAAAATGTCGTGCAGTTTAGAACGGGGCCGTGTTTACCCCACCTCTATAATCCCAACGACCCTTCTCTAATACATCGGCTAAAGTCGACCGCAACACCAGCCGTCGAGTTTGCCATTACAAGCACTAAATCCCGTCAAGCCTATCAGGCTTTGCTTCCGCGTTATCCTGCTCCCCTTGGCCCTTCATCCTGCTCTCAGAAACTTTTTCCAGAAGCTAATGCTCGTGCGCTGTCGGGAACACCTTCCACTTTAACATGCTACGTGGCGATTGACGGTGAGGCATTATTCCCATCCAGCTATTGTGCCACAAAATACAAACTTCGAGGAGGTGACATGTACCCACAAACATCTGAAGCCTGCGAAGGCAGTGAAAGGTTTAAGGAAATAGTCAGGCCTAAGCGCCAAAGAATCTTTCCCTTAACAGATAACACCGTCCTGCGAATTTGAAAGAAAGTGGATCGACATAGTAGGCAAAGTTTAACGACAACTCCCAGGGTCTCGTGAAGTCTCTTAAACGCGAGATTCGAGTTGAGGTAACAAAAGACCCGGAGAAACGTAGCTAACGTGTCTACCAGAAGGGCCACGAGTGTTTTATTAGCCAGCTGATAACGAGCGAGAAGTTTTACGTCGAACTCAGCGCCATGATTCATGAGCCTTTCAGGAATGATGAAGAGAGGTACGTTTTATTTCCCTCCCGCGCCCGCCCGCCGGTTCTTCGGCCTTTCCTTCCCGGCGAGAGGAGAATCGAGGAAAACATGCCACGCTTGACTCCCGTGGAACGACGCCGGGGCGACCTCGAGGATCCGTCTCTTCTTTGCGCGTCTTCCGTGCGCCCTCGTCGACTCGACGAGCCGCAATCTCGAGAATTCTCCTCGCCACGTTTGACACTGATAGGGTTCTCGCATCCCTTCGAGCCCCAGACCCGAGGAATTTAAGAAACGAGAGAGTCGAACCGGGCGAAGGAGCAGACAAGGAAGGTGCAAGCGGGAGAGCGCAGTATCCTTAACGAGACGTCGCTTGTCAAATAAAATGCCGGCTTCCAGAGCGCACCGGGGGCTCACGGATCCTGACGAGACTGCTGCAATACCCGCGGCAGCGGGCGCGTTTGTCGGTAAACCGAGGTATGAAAATAAACGAATCGCCGGCAACGGCGGAGAAACTATTGAAAGGTAGCCACGGTGCGATCCACCGGCGCCGCGGCGACGCTCGTTTCCGTCGCCGGGGCGCACGTGAACGGTTTGTAATTGCACGGCGACGTGCCTTCACCCTGGTTCGCCGTTCGTCTCGATTACGATTGCCAGTTGGGGGACCGCGAGGGGCGGCTGGATAATCAAATTCCACGGTTTCGCGATTACTTGGAAAATTCATGAGCGACCGCGAGTTTAACGACCGGACGTGACGACGACGAATCGAACGCGGGTGCGGCGAGCAGGATTCTTGCCTCCGCTTCGTTGGAACGTGGCATTCGGTTGCTTCTAGCCGTGATTAGAGGCGAGAATGCAGTCGATACGTGGCAACGAAGATCACTTAATACACATGGAAGCTTGGCGTCGTCCAGCCATAGCGGTGGTAATAGCTCGATTGCAGCGACCGAGCTGAGGGATCGATAAAGTACTTACGTATCAATTGTACAATTTCAGCGAAATTGCTACTTGAAAGCTTTGATTTCTGCCGGCCGGCGGTATATTGCCACGCATTGTCCGCGGCACGGCTTTATTCCATAAAGCTAATATTTGGGTCAAGGATCGAAGGAAATGCTCGGTCACGACGAAGGAGGACCCTGCCGGGGGAAAAGAAAAACGTGGAAACTAACGCGGAAACGCGTAGAGGGAGCCAGTTTGGAGCGGCAAGATGAATGGAAACGAAGATCATCCCGCCGGCATCGAGAACAAATTGTTAGCAGGGATTATCGACTACGGAATAAATAATGAGCAAATAATTATCCGCCGAGCATAAAGCGGTTCATTAACATGAAAATATCGCTGGCCGATGCCTGCGCCGCTTTTCAAATTAAAACATCTCTCTGTCACCTGCGCGTTCTAATTACTCATTATTTGTAAACCCGATTTTCCACTAACGATCCCCGCGGACCGTGTGTTTGCGCGTCGAAATCGCGATGCAGCCGCGGGCGACAGGCGGGAATTTTGTAGAAATCAAGGGAACGCGGAACGAACACGTAACCCGGACTCCTAGATAACGCAGTAACTCTTCCCCAAATCTGTTTTATATGTTGTCAATATACTACGCGTTAAATGAAAAAGATAACAGCGTAGCTCCCAGGTGCCTCCATCGTCTTTGCAGGGAAGTAGAACCACCCTGTTCTATCCCATCCATTCCGTGTCCCCTTCGAAGGCACGCCACGTTAGTCCCCCCGTGACTCTCAAGACACCGTAACGTTGACGTAAATCAAGGTGATAAATTCATTTACCTCCACCTGGCCATATCCCACTGGGCCTCATCAGCCTTCGGATCCCGTAATCGTAAACGTTATCCGTACAGCTGTCCACCGTGTCAGGCACAGTGTCCGACGCGTGGTTGCGGCTTGTCAGCCGACCAGCCGGATAATCGATTCGTATTAATACAAATCGTCCGAGGAGGGGGCCCAGGGCGGGCTATTGGTACGTTTCCCCTTTGATTCGCGAAGCTGTACAAGCGTCGCGTGTTCCAATGTGTCGCGGCGTCGCCGAGTCGTGCAACACGCAGGCCGCGACCCTCCGTAATAACTCGCTGACATAAGAAGGGGTTCCGACGGCCAGCGAAATGAAGAGATCCGAATGGCGGGATCGGGGCCGGTGGGCGAGGGGCGCGAACAAGCATCCTCTTTCGCTATGACGATGCCAATAAATCCTCCGTGGCAAGGGTTGCCGCGCTCGTCGCCTTGACATCGACAGCTCGTTACGCCGTCAAGACGGGGCCGGCTGACGGCGTTGTATACATTATTCAAGTATCCCCATGTGCGGCTTCTCCGCGCCACGCCGCGCACAGACGTTTCCAGGCGGAAGGGCTTCTCCCCTTGCAGCTGCCATCCGATAGGAAACTTAATTTTCGCCCTGGCATAACCGGTCGCGTTGCGCGTTAACACCTCGCGCACAAGCCCCGTTTCATTACCCCAGGAATACATAATTGTTTGGCTGGTTAATGGCGAGCGGTCCGACGATCGACTTGCGCGCCGATATTTTATTCATTCTCCCAGGATTATAAGGGTGTGCGACGACGACTGCGGAGTTTCAGGGTGTAGACACGGTTGTAGGTGGGGAGACCGTAAGATTCTAATTAGGATTTGAACGTCTTTCGTGTTCTCCCATATATTCGTCTACCGACAACCCTCCGAGAACAGAAAAAAGGAACAAATATTTGGAAGCTAGAAGCCTACGTCTATTACGTGACGATAAAATATTTTTTTTTGAGGTGTTGATAAGAAAAAATAGAAGTAGGTCGTTAATTAAAAAAGACTGATCGTCGCGTAATAGAGACGGGTTTATCGAACAACGGCTTTGCTCGTGTCCTCTCTGTTTACTGTCAACAAAAAATGTCATTCTGACAAAAAAAGCGTTCAAATTTCCATTCACGTCGGATAGCAAGTCCAGCATGCCTCAAAGTCTCCACCGTTATTTAAAATTAAACGACAGCTGGATACACGAAGGCCATTCATTACCCCCGACCAG
Source organism: Andrena haemorrhoa (assembly GCA_910592295.1). NCBI lineage: Eukaryota > Metazoa > Arthropoda > Insecta > Hymenoptera > Andrenidae > Andrena > Andrena haemorrhoa. Next base: position 1,597,287 of record OU342946.1, on the reverse strand, counting down.
TTTCCATCCGCGGTGCACTTCGCGAACGAAACTTAGAAGAAGAAAAATTCCCCCATACGTTACCGCGTGGCAAGGAAACGAAACGATACCAAGCGCATGTAGGATATTACAGGACCCCCCGCTCGTAACAATGGTATCGGCCACGCTGCGAGAACGTATCGCCGTTAATATATCGGCGGGAGGCGCGATCGATAATTCGACCCGGTCAACGGTAAATCACGAGCCCGCGTAAGGCAGCTCTTTCCGCGAGAAAAACTGCGAAAGGGGTTAAATATTACATAGACGATGCACCGTGTGCAACGTACCGGGACGCAGGTTATGTCTACGGCAGTTTGCGCAAAGCCAGGCCACTGCAACTGCAAATCTTCGTCAAGGTGACATCTTTTTGGTACTTGCTCTCCGTTGGGCTCGACAAGGAAACGATTTTTCGAAAGGAACCTTGAAGAAGATTAAAGATTGCGGGAGAGTGCACGGGGTGATTTTAGCGACGCATAAATCAAGCCCGATTGAATCACGGGAATCGAAACATTTTTGTTTCCTTCGGCTGAACGAGAACGAACGGTGCACGCCGACGCAAAGTGTTACATACAACTGGTCTAGATGTGCCGCTAAAGCGCATTATAAATCTCCCTATGTTAATGCGGGGCCGATATTACGAAATATATCACCGATAATATACGGTTAATTCGATCGCGCGCGTTGCGCTCGCGTAAATCGCGAGAACATATTTCCCAGACTGGCGTAAATTCGTGCTTACAGTTTCTGCGCGTCGAATTCGTGAAATACGAGCAACCAAGGATGAGTAATCCCCTCGAAGTCGTCAACTTAGTGTACCAACAACGAAAAATGGTAATCATCGTTGTCAATGTATTAATAATTCCCGCGATCTCTTCCCACTTCTTTTCGCCATCGTTTCGCCGTTCGTCGAAGAGCAGCTCTTCTTGAGCACTCGGTGGCACGTTTCACCGAAAAGCTCACGTACCTCTCCGAGTCCGTTTCTTTTTTTCTGCCTTTTTCCTTTGGTCCCCGGCAGCGACGAAAAGCGCGACAAATGCAAGAAAGATAAGTACGTGACCCGCGAAGGGAGCATCCGCATTTATATTTCCTCCTCTCGAGGTTTTCGGGGGCTTTTGCTTTCTGCGCTGACACTAATTTGCCCTTTCCTCGAGTCTCTTGGACCCTCCCCAGCTCGTCGTAAAACTCTCCCTGCGCGGCTGCCGTGTTCAAAGGAGCTACGTGTCTTACATCCTGGAACGTAGCGGAGGACAAGCGTCTGATGAAGTTCGAATATTTGGCAAGGGAAAGTAGCCCGCGAGGAGCTCGCCTTTTGGAACGGAGCGGGTCCTATGTGGTATTACTCCTGGAAATCGCGGCTGTTCAAGTAGCAAGCTTCTACGTACCGGGAATTAGTGACAAGCTGGAGTAATGACGCAACTATTGACGGACAAGGTTTTGAAAAATCGCAGGGACGCTACATCCCTTTGAAGCCTTTTAACATTTCACGTGTACGGGCTTAATAGAAGCATTAGTAAATGCGTTGCATCATGCACCGGCGGAAAAACGAGCCCTACGACGCGAGCCCATTAAACGACAGAAATACGGTTGAAAAATTCGATAGCCGTAAAACCAAAGCGACACGCATGGAGAATAAATTCACGCGGGTAGCGCGTATAACGATGGCCGTAAGTCACTATGCGCTATCGGCGTGGATAAAACGTTAAACGAAAATTAAATTACTTCCCCGAATCGAACGATATTTACCTGGTTCGCCGTCGATCTTCCCCGCGCTGCGATAAACATTCATAATTGATCGGGGGATAAAAAAGTAAGAGAATCCTTCGAGCAAAAAGATCGTGAATAATGTGGATTCCGGCGACGATGCACTTTGCAAATTGAAACGTTTCTTCCATTCCTTCACAAGCTCGCAAAGAACATCTAGCAGCGGAATAACGTGTCTCTTTCTACTATTGCCAGATGAGAAGAAGAACGACTACCAACAAGCTGAAATGTCACAGGGGCAAGGGGAATCGCCCGCTCGCTCCACCCAATTCCTTGCAACAAAGTCCGCGGCGTAACGCAGAATATGGACAGCCCCTAAAAACCTAAAAGTAGGATTTCTTGGAGGGGTATAGGGAATATCGGGCAACGGATTTTCCAATCGGTGAACTATATCAGTTGCGAAAATCCGGTGACAAGTCGACGTAGTGTGATTGAACATCCTATTAGACTGTTCTTGCACGATTCGTCCCCGTCTGTCGCTTCGTAACAGAGAAAGTAATTTTAAACAGCATTAACCATCGCAATTTATTCAGGGGAACACTATTTACCTCTTGAAGGATGGTCGAGATCGCTGGAGCGCGCAGCTTCGGGGAAAAGTTACCCAAAACTCTCGGGAAAGTGCACGGTAACTAATGTTAACCCGATTACACCGATACGAGGCGGTGAACCGGCTCGAAAACCAACAACACCGAGCAACTTATACTATTTTATCGCGCCGCGAAAGTAGTACGGCGAAAACGATAGCGCGTGGTCCGCATAAATTATGCAAAGGGGGCGGGGGAGGAAAAGTTGTGGTTCACTGACGATAAAATCGCCCTGGAAGATAAATCCAATTAATTGTATTCTCTGTAAAAAGCTTTCCACGCTAGCGGGGTAGCCAAAGCCACCCCTATTTCACACGGAGGCACGGATGACACACAGTTCCGTTGAGTAATTAAACACAGAAATCAGTGGCGTCCTATTCACGAGCTCCTGTTTAACAACTGTTCCTAAGAGAAGCAGTTGCGAGCTCGATATTTGCAGCGACCAGGATCTATGGTTTTGCGGGCAAGGGCGCCCGCCACTGTCCAGGGCTAACGCTGTGGGCAAAGCTTCGGGCAGTGACGTCAGCTATCGTTACAGCGGAGCAGGGAGAAACGGTTGCACAGGCTCGTAGGTGCGTAGGCAGGCATGCGTTAGTAGGTTCATTCTAATTCACCTGTACCGCATTGCCCGGGGAGGCGTGACTTACTCGCCGCCAACTCGTGTCTGCCCCGGGCAGCCTGATCTGTTGCCCGTGCGGGCAACTCCTGAACTGCGCTGCTCTATAACCCTGCGAGCGTATAGAAACACGTCGCTCGAGGAGACACCCCCCGATGTACGCGAGCCCGTCCTCGAAACTTATTTCCAACTTGGCGGGAGTTTATTTAAATGAATAGGCGAACATCGCCGCGAGACAGCGGGCCGTGTAGATAAGGCAAAGTCGGCGGTCCCTTCTTCCCCCGCTTGCCGCTATTTACACCGGCAACCGCATACCAGTTGCTTCCATCGCGGCCGTGCAGCCGTAGCCCCCGACATAGTTGCAAGTTAAAGCGCCGTCTAATTAAGTGGCGAAATTACGAGTTCGCTGTGGAACTCGCGGAATGGGCCGACGGACACGCGGTCGTTTCGTGTCCGGGTTGCCAGCGGGTGAAACTGGAAGCGAGCAATGGCGGACGGGCCCGTGCCCGATCAGACTCCGGGCAATCCGAGATAATTCAACTCCTCGGCGTGAATAATTCAGGCGGCCGCGGTAATCAACTGTTGATCGGCGAAAAATTCGTGACACCGATGCGTCATTCGCACGCGTTTCAATCGCCGGCAGCGCCGTGAAACATTTTAATTGCGCCGATCGTTCGCTGGGGACAGGCGAAAGCAGCCCGCGTTAATGCATATCCGTCGGGAATAAATATTCATAGGCGGGCAGGTTTACACGGATTAATCGGATAGCCGTGCGACGCGATCCGCGGTTTTATTTCGCGTCTGATATCAATTCGCGCCGGGCATGATTATGAATTTAATTGACAATTATCCGTACACGACGATTATTACAAAATGTAAATTGCAATTTAAATAGAGGATTGGGACGGTAATTCCGCGGCGGGAAGATTTCACGGGGAGGCGACCTTACGGTTTCGGTGGGCAACGAATCGTGGATAATGAAGGGGACTCTGGGTTCTATGAAGCGTAATATGACGAGAAGGCTACGGGAATAAATTTAATTATCAAGTTTACAATTAGCCCCGTGGATGGGCCAAGTTTAAAAGTAGAGGCAATTCGAGCTACCCGGCGCTGTAAAGGGGCCAAAAAGTGCGAGAGTGTCGCGGACCAAAAGCTGAAGAAATTCTAATTTCTCCGTCCCAACACGTACCAGGAGAGTTGTGGGTGGAGGCAGAACGTAAGAACGCCAACGAGGACCTTTCGGGCGGTTTCCTCAATTTTGCATACGCTCTGAGCGAAGCTACTGCATGGCGCATGCAGATATGCAAAGCGGGGACGTTGCACGCGTTCTTAATTCGAGGAAATTTTCTCGCGACGGTCCGAGTCCTTCTAAAATCTGGCGGTCCTTGCGAGTTTACAGCGTGTCAATTGCCATCGGGGAGGAGGTAAGAGAGAATTCCAAGCTCCCCTGTGGCCTAATTAGAATTCCCTCGTGTTTCCCTGGCTGCGAACTAGTAACTTAAGACTTTAAACGACGATAGCTTTCGAATTTTCCAGCTGTAAGCTCGCGAACGAGAGGAAAGGATCGATCGATAAAGTGCTGGGAACGTTAGGAAACAATTTGCATGGCTGTTTCTGGTGCACGGGGTCGAATTGGTTCGTGGTTGGAGCCGGCCCTGCTCAGCCGTGGCTCGACAAAGGAAATAGAAATCTGAACGACAAAGGGGGAAGACGTGTTCGGGTGTTGCGATTAATAGCGTGGCCAAGAGGGTTGGGAAGAGGAGGATGATCGGTCGAGTAGCTTCGCAACATGGTTTACCCGTGGAACCGATACACGAAGAGGAGTAGCCGATACACTCGGCCGTCTAGCCGGATTATTCGAGGCACTCGATACATCGTCGCGAAATCCCGGACACATTTTCCGAACCAGCGAGCTCTCGCCCCCCCTATAGGCTTCAACGGATGGATGCTTGCACGGTGGATCTACGCGAATCGTAGTCATCGATCGGCATTAACAATGTACCAGCCGGCTCTCGTCCGCGATAAGGCCTTGCTACCAGGTGTACGCATATTGCGGATTAATTAGAAATTCCAGTGAAAGAGATCCGCGTCACGCGAGACTACCGCTTGCCACTGTACACTCCTCTGGGTGGCAGGCCTATCTACTTAATCGATTAACCGTCGCTGTTACTTAATAATTCGTGGAGAAGTGGAAGCATCAAGATACATATGGATGCATCAGTTTTAATCGTTGTTAGTCCTCTCTAATTGCATCCAATATGTGAAGTCTATGGTGATCGAGAAAGGCTAGAGATTCAATGTCCACCGGGAGTATCTGTTTTAAACGGTAATTACGGGATACAATTGAACGTAACGAAGGAGCAACGAACGATTACGAGTTACTCGAGCATCTGATCGCGCGATCACGATATCGACGAGAATTCCAATACACTATCCCAGCTCGAATAGTCAATAGATTTCACGGATAGACGTAACGTTCCCATAGCTACAGGTCTTTTTTCTATTGTAGGCGAGCTCATGGATGAACGCACGATGGATACATGAATCGAAGCCATCATGAGCGTGCTCCACTTGATCCTCCTGCTGCTGGCATCATCCCGCTACCTGGTACATCCGATCGGTGAGTGAAGCCTTTATTTAACAACCGCGCGCACCCGAGGAACGCTCGCCGACCCGTCGAACTGTGCTGGGAATTGCGTTGTAGGAGAACAATTCCCGAGCACGTTGATGATATTTCAAACTGAACGAGCCACGTGTGGCTATCCCCGTCATGCGCAAATGCCACGCTCCGTTGTTATTCGAGGGTAGGAGATCGGTCTACTTGCCGGACCACGTTAGATATCGCAAGAAACGGGCGCGGAGTCGGCGAGGATGGAGAAGACACGGGAACTCTCCAATTTGCATCGTGAATTATTAACCTAATCACGTCGGAAGCACGTTTCGATTGACTACTGCCGAGACTTTGCCCGGTATCAGACCGAGCTGGAAACTCTCGACGCGAGGGAGAACTGCGTTGTTCGAGAACTACGATTTATAGTCGTCCTCTGGCGACGAGGCTGCCTTTCCTCCTCCCACGCGATAAGGATTATCTCGATAACGGTTAGTGCCGTGAATTCAGCGGGGGCAACGGCAGGGAAAGGCGGAGGGGAAGACGCGATCGGTAATCGATGGAAAAGTAATCTGCGAAGTTTTCAGGTCGGGCTACGAAAGTATGTTTGTGTAATCGCGATCGCGCGACACGTAGTACGACCAGACATTGAAACAATTTCGATCCTCTTAGATCGTGCTGAGAGAAGATAAGTCGGTCACGTTGTCCCGTCCTTAGACGGTCCAGATCTCCGATAAGCGCGAGGAAACCAATTTTCTCGGGAACAAAGCCCCGAATGAAAAACTGTGTCCCGCCCCTTTGTCCAAGGACTCCTAGCGCGCAGTCTTCCTGAACACTTCGCCCTATCTAGCGATGATTAGTCGTAAGGGCGCAAGCTACGCGTAAAAGTTGATTTCGCGATGTAGATACGATTTCTGCCGTTTCATCGGCGCTGGAGAAGTTATCGATCGAACGCTACCCACGAACACCACCCGGAAAGTCCTGACTCGGTGAAACACAGCCGAATCCCGCATTCACGCGAGCCGCACGCAAGCATCGCGCCGAAACATCCCTCCAGCCGATCCCGAGATACGAGTCGGTTGGAAGCAGCCTTTCTACCCTGACTGGTTCGCCAACGATGGGAACCCGCCTAAAGGAACAGGCCTTAATCACGAAGAAGAGGAATGGACGGGCAGACTTACCCCTGCGGAGGTGGCGGGCTATCTTCATGCAGAGGAAACACCAGCGATGGTACCAGGCGAACTTTCTCAATTAGTGCTCCAGCCCGATCGACCAGCAGCTCATTCGTATTCACGATGAACCCGAACCGGTAGATAAAGCAGAACGATAGCTCGACTCTCTTCGACTCCCTCCCCCTTCTCCTGCTGCTCTCTCGACACTTTCTCCCCGATCTCTAGAACTGTCCCTTTCGTTTCTTTTCTTCTCTCCTCGCTGCAAACTCACCCGTTGTGCCCACGTTCTCGTCGACATCTGGAAGCAAGGGAAAGGCGGGTCGGAGGGATGATTAGAATCGGGAGCATTTAATTACTGTCGTCCGTTTAAGCCGCGGTCGGAGACGACATCCCCTGTCGTCAAGGTTCAGTGAATAGATAGGTGCTGCCTGTGTCTGCTTCAAATTATGTTCGTCCCGATTTTATTTGGATAACGAGTGATAAGTAAGAATGGAGAGTAACTTTTTATTCGGCCGCGACGAAGACGAGTGATTGAGATATTAGCATATAATTAAGATTGTGTGTAGCGTGCATCCAAACATTTACGTAGGAAAATGTTAGGATACCATTATCGCGGAGCAAAGTTCATTAGGTAGTCCAAAGTATCAAAATCCCGATGCCCGTCTGGCTACTTTAATTCTCGACCTCCCTCTAAGCACACTTTAAATTAGAGACGTCTCCAGCTTCCCTTTTGTCTCGCGGTGCTCCTGCTTCCTCAGAAAAGAAAGCCGTCGGTTCCCGAGGAACAAAAAGCCGACAACTGTACCAATTTAGAAAGGAAGGATATTCGCTGCTCGGTTCCCACCGCCGTCAGCGCATTCCTTTCCTCGCAAGAAAATTTCCCTTTAATGGAAACGACCGAGCGCTTCGAGCGCCCGCTTTGTTGCATCGTCCACGGGAAGGGAGCATGGCGAAGATGATGCAGGAGTAATGGTCGGGGATCGCAGCGAGGAGAATATACATATATTTAGCAGTCCCCAGTACACTGGCAAACTCAGTTTGCTCATCATTACCGCACTGGCTGAATTTTCGTTAAGCAAGTCTAGTAGCGCCAGTAGACTTCCTTTGCCCTCTTTCCTGCTGCACCGTCTTTGCTAATTTCCCGCCGATGTTAGGGCGAAGCATAGAGCGTAAAAATTCCCTCCTATTTTCGGCACTCCAAAGAGGCGAAATGAGAATAAAACTAGTACATATTAAGAGGAGAACGAATAACTCGGTAGAGGAGATAATGAAAAAGGGGTAGATCAGAATTAGATGCGGTGGAAAAATGAAACGGGAAGGGGTGGCAAAGAAAAAGTGGAAGAAGTTTAACAATTTTCACCTCACTCGCGCGCGCACAATAGAGAGAAAAATTATAAAGCTACTAGGAAAATGAGGGGAAATGATGCACAGCAGCTGAGTGTATAGATAATGATCCCGACACCTCCTCGTGCCTTGCTCTAGCCTTTTATTTTCTTTTTAAATAAAAACCACTCTTCCATGTTAACGTCCTTTCCGCCAGATTATTCCCCAAGATTTATCTACCATCGTTACAGCGAACGAACAACCTCCTCCGGTTCTTAGCCAGGGAGCAACTTGTCTCGAGGTAAGCGATGCCTTTATCTTCGTTAAGCGTATTCCGCGCCGTTTCGAGCCCCTGGCAAGAACATATTTTACCGCTTGCATATCTGCTTGCTCTCCGCGACCGTCAGCTCACTCTGCCCGCTGGTACATCAAGAATCTGTTGCGACAGGCTTCGCAAAAAATTTATAAGCATTAATGGTGACAGTTACGGCGCAATAAAAGTCGGGCGCGAACCAATTCTCAAGAAGCTTTCACAGTTCACGTTTCGTATTGTGCCTTTCAACTGTCACTGATGCGTGAAGATAAAACATGTCCACACTGATTAGAAACGTATTTTATTTGGATACAATGAAGTCCATGTAGGCAAGGGGGTAAAATGCTATCACTGTGTCTTTTATGCCCTTGAAACGATGATTCAAGCAAGTAGTAAAACTTGATTATAGTCAGACTTGTTATCGTAATGCGCAATACCCTTCTTCAGACTTCACAACGCAACGCAGGGCTTGTAGATAGAAAGAGTCTGCGTCAAAGGAAAATTTATACAATCCCCTAATAGCGGGCTTCCTCTCGAAGAAACTTATTTTAGTGGAATGAACGTTAACATCAGCCAAAATCGGCAGGCATAGATCGTTGAAAGGAGTCCGGTGTTGGGGGAAATTTCTTAGATAAGTCGACACTGCGCACCACTCTTATCTTCTATCGAAAAGAAATAGTTTCTTATTTCCTGCTCCGAGGTCCAAGCAAACTTGTTTGCATCGTTATTGGCTACTTTCGAGCACCGTGGGCGGATTTCCTCCCCCGCAGGCGTATGGATGATTCGATTTCCCTTGTTTCCCTAAGACTCGCGCCTTAAGTAGCCGAGGAAAAGCTGCACGAGCATCCTCGACCGGCTCTCGAAACTTCCAGCCTTTCGTCACCTCAAAAAGTCACCATTGCAAATTGTCCAATTACGGCGAACGTCTTCCGTTCCCCTTTCAGCAACTTCTGTTCGAAGATAGTCAAACTGCCTCCGCTGATAAGTCACGGAAGAACTGGAATTTCCGAGGAAACGATGCCTTCCGTTCATCGAGCGTTCAACCGACTTCTCGCTATTATAACTTCCGCTCTCGTTTATGCAAACCGGGTAACATATCCCGTTATCTGATAATAATCAGAAGCTGCATGAATTATTTCGACGCCGACACGATTATTCCAGCGGTCTTCAATTATACACCGCGCGTTATATTAAGAGCACCGATCGATTATAGTCAAACTTATTCCTGCCGTTCGGGTAATACAGCTTCCATCCTTCGTCGCGTTTTGCTCCTCGAGCAGGGGCATATAATTTCCGAATCATACTCTGCCAATTACAAAGCAATATGTAATGAATGTAATCACCTTCACCAGCTACGTTGGCAGAGCAGATCGCAACCAACACAGTTTAATGGCTGCTAAAGCACTGATTACACTACTTAAACTGGCATCAGCCGGGGCGTAGAATTTCAACAATTCTACAGTCCGACATCGGAACCAATTTCGTTCGGCTGTTAGATATCGTTAGGGGAGCGAAATGAAACGCGAGGCCGCATTACGGGTTACCGGCAACGAGTCAAAGGGGGTGGCTAACAAACTTTGATACTGCGATCCAGCGTGCGAGACAGCGTCATTTGCAGCAAAGGATATTTCGCTAACAGCTCCACATCCGAGTACCGTTGATGCTTACCGATTACTCATCTCCGTCCATTTTTCACCTACCTATTCCCTCTGCTATTTTTCACAGCGACGATCACAGATATTCTTGCTTGCCGCTGTACATCGCCGATGTTCGCTAGTTAAAATCAGAAGCAGCCGGTGTATTTGATTAGAAGGTTAATGCATCGCAACTGGTTTTGCACGCGAAGCTTACAAAGTCCATCCAGAGCTTGTTTATCCAGCGATACTGGTCAAAGGCCTTTGACTATCGATCATACTCGCTCTATCGTGAATGGTTGAAACTTGCGCCGATGAAGTTAACCACCGCGTATCGGTGGTCACGACATCCATGCAATACTACGTCCAGATGCCATGTGCACGTGCACGGGGCAGCCTTATTGATACACCATTGAAGATATTTGCGCCGCGCGTCTATGCCCATGCCTTTGTCACTCGCGCACGATTCTCGTTTAGCTGGCAGGGCTGTACGCCAAAGTGTGTCCGTTTCAACCCCGTTGAATGACGTTCTCCGCGCGAATACCATGTTTCGGTCGCACAGAGATCTGTGACGCGCGAATTGATCCGTGTGGCTCGGTTTCGCTGGACAAAATTACATGTTCTTATCTGCCGTATCAGTGTCTGTAATGCAATGCGCGTTATCGCACAAAGTGCTGGAATGCCTCCACGAGACATGCTTCAGATAAATGAATTTTACGGGGGAAGAAATTTTTAAGGGTGGCCCCATTCGAACCTGCCTGCCCACCCATCAACCCTCCACCATCTAGCTAAATAAAAAACGTGTAGGTACGTCCAAGAGCGGGCGCCTCGAGGGAGCGTATTCTTAGCATGTCGCGGAAATAACTCTGCTCGCGTGGGTGGGATATAGAGGCAATAAGAAGAGCACGTTGCTCATACGTGCCGTCGCTCCTTCGAGGTAGCTATCTCTCTATATGATGCTGATGTCATCAGAGGCCACGTTAGCCCGTTGGCAAGCTTCGCCAGGAACGTCAACGGTGACGTCGACGAAACGTATTGCACCTGCAGCTTCTTGATCCGCAAAGTAAACCCGCTCCAAAGTCAACCGAGAGGGCCACGTAGCGGCAGCGTGACAAGAAGAACCGTGCATTTGCAGATATAACACTTGTCTGCATCATCCTAAACCACTCTGTCTTCCGCGCTAGTATGCGTAACGCACTGCGGTAATACTCTAATGCTCGTAAACGCGTGTTACGCGGGCAGGTCTGCCTTTGAAACGTCGCGGTGCCGGAAGCTGGTTATTTGCCAGCGGGAACACCTAGCACCGCCAGGAATACGAGAACATCAGCGCGATATCGATCCAATTACTGGCTAAACAGCGAACGATACAGCCTCCTCTCGTGTTTTCAATCTTTTTAATGAGTGCCACTCACCCGACCGCGCAGCGAGCGCGAAGCACGACTGTCGATGCAAAACGACGACTGCTCTGTGATCAGCGCCTGCTCAGATCTCTGTTAAAGCCGGGCCGAAAGTTTTCGTTTCAACAGATTCATTTCGGCTCGGTTAAATTCTTGAGAATGATGCGACGAATTAACGGTGGTGTGCACGTTATATTGATATAAAGAATCCATTAATCGGGTCTGCCGAGGGAGACAACGATGTAGATGTTCGCGGGAGGAGCTATTAACGGGATTATTACGATCGTACTTTCACGGAGATTCAATTTGGCTAGAAGCGTGCAGTCGTACAGCGACCTCCGTGAAATGCATCTTGTTTATCTGCCCCGTTTATCTACTCACAAAGGCCATAAAACGGGACCGTATTATACACAGACGGCGGCGCAAAGAAATTGCATACCCCCTACGAATGACCATGCCGCGCAGTGCGGGATATCCGAAACGCTGAAGGCTAGCGACGGCAGCTACCTCGGAAACGAACGCGATTCTAATATCGCTGCGATTCTGCTGCTTTTCACTCGTCGCCGAGGAGATTTTACAACCCCCGAGAAGAGCACAGACGCGTCCTCCGCCAGATTGCTTCTCCGAGCAGTGGCTCGTAATTCCACCTCTTTGGAGTCAAAAAATCATTGCTTTAATCAAGGGGGCAGGGGAGAAGGCGAGAGGCTCTCCCTTTGCGGATATGGTAGCCGAGCAGATAAGCCGAGCTAACCCCGAATTACCATCCCCTGTCTTTGCCAGTGTAAATTAACAGGCACGGCTGGAGAGCCGTACAATTTTAAGGCACTCGCTCTAATAGGTAATGCAATTTAAGAAGCTCGTCAACCAGGATGGCAGCAGGACCCTGGTAGACGGATGGCGGCTAGTGGAAGCGGGCGGCAGCCGAGGGGAAAGACAGAGAGCCCGCCCCTTTGAGCGGTGCACGTAGAGTGAATCTTAAATTCTGCGGCCGCCTCGCTTCCGTCTGCATAGCTAAGTGAATAACTTCAGTAATTACCGGCGACCCAGTTGCGACTGTCGCCGGAGGTAACGTTTCGAATCTGACCAGCGGAGCCGGAACGATAACTTTTGATATCGGTGCCACAGGATTTGACAAGCCACCCCCCAACTTTTCGAGGGTGAAGTTCGCGAATATATCCGCGAACGGGCGACTCCGTTTGCTCTGGCTCCGAACGCATTCAAAGACCATAGCTAATCCTACTTTCAACGAGCGCCCTTCGCGCTTTTATTCATTGGGAACTAAAAGGTATCAAACACCGCACGCGGTTTGTACAAATTCGACTCTGACGATGCTCCTGCTCGCCGAGGGTCGCAACCCTAAAAGCCGAACTTGGCGCAAGTCATCTCTGGCTTAAGTAGCAAGGTAATAAGAGAACGATACGAATTTCATGGTATAATAATGCGTTGATGGGGAAGGGTAGAAGGGCGACGCCGGCTGCTATTACCTTGGCACGGCTTTTTGGCGCGTCCAATCAACATCGAGCGCAAGCACTCCTGCGGATCCCAGCGATCGTCGTAGGGTATTCTCGAGTAATGCAATTCCTTAAGTTTTCGGCTTGGCTCCAAGTCGTTACACATACGTTACTCCATAGAAGGGAGTTTCTCGGTCCACGGGGCTCGCCTGACCAATGAAACTCGGTGTTACACGGTGGAACGGCATCGTTGTTCTTAAACAGAGGCGGACGAATATCGCCCAGCGTAAATCGAGACGCGCCGCGGCTGGGAGTGCGACCTACAAAAACCTGGAGAAACCGGTGGAAGGTAAAAGTGTAACGACCAGCAGCCTCGCGCACACGGACCAGACGCATACATATGTATACACCCGCGGTGGAAAGTTTCCAGTCCATCTACGCCCAACTTTCCCAATACACTGCTGGCGGAAAGCTATCGTTCCTTTGGAATTCATTCCGTTAAGAAGCTTCGTTGACTGTCAGCGATCGAGAGGCTTAAACAGGCGTAAACGAAAAGCAACTTCTGCGCTTGGGAGAATAGAAACTTGCGAGCGAAAAGTTGCTTGCCTCCAAGGATTCCCTTCGCGATTTTGAGCAATTGAATTCCGTGAATCTGCCCGCGGTAAGAGTCTCCCGGGGCACACATAGTGTTGCACTGAAGAATAATAAAGTATCCACTATTAAATCTTTGTATTGGTAAATATACTTTGGCAGCATCTTTGAAGCATTCTTTTGAGAGTGACTCGAGCAAAATTAGCTTAAAGCATCGAGAAAGCACAACAATGCTTCCTGCAATGCTCTACATTCGGCAACTCTGTATCCGACCATTCTCACACGAAGTATTGTTACAAATAACATCGCGTTACGCTCCTCAACCCATTTCCCGCGACACCCAAATTCGTCGAAGCATCCAAGAGACGCGAGTATACACGGACACCTTTCAACATTTCCAGATGGTGCTGTTCGTGGCGAGCGGCTGGCCAGCGAGGAGTCTCGGAGTCAGAGTAACGACATTGCCACGGTGGCCACATCTGTCAAGGATGTCCTGGCGCAGACTGGTGGTAACGCTATGCTGCCCTGCAGATTCACTGGCCCCGGAATAGTGAGTACACACGCGCGTTCCGTCCAAGCTCAAAGCGCCCCGAGATATCTCGGACCGAGGTTGAAAGTTGAGAAAGTATAGAGCGTTCTGTGCACCGTGAATTCTTAAGGGTCTTAATGTATACCAACAAGCAGCGTTCGCTCTAAGCTTTTCCAAAGTTTCAATCCCTTCGAGACAGTGAAGACTCTGCAACGCTCCCAAGCCTATTTGGGCCCCGAGGTGTGTTCCGAGTCGCTCAAAATTCCTTATTCTAGAGCGGTTTGGAGATTTTGCCAGCAAAGTGTATCGAGTACTACCGCCTATTCATGAACGCGAGCAAATATATGCGTTCCAGACGATGTATGCAAAGCAGAGACAGCTCGTGTACAAGTGGACCTCGATACACGGGCAAGGCTGCAGGGTCTGTGCACGCGCGCGTATTGTATACGGGCCGATGCCCGCCAAGGAAATATGCACACTGTACACAAGTTTACGTGGCATTGTGCAAAGCGAGAGCATCGATAAACACCAGCGTTGCAGATCGCACGTGTACAACCGTGGCGGCGGCATTGCGCGTTTCAAAACCGCCCGCACGGCCATTCCTCATCACCACCGGGGTTTCGGTTCAACGAAAAGTAGCAGTCCTTAATCGCCGACGAGTTTAACTCCGCCAGAGACTTTGTCGATGCGTCAAAACTGTTTCACCTACTGTCCGCTTCCCCGCGAAAGTTAAATACGCTCCAGAATCCTGTTCAGTTTATTCACCTCACACCGTACTCTTCCTTCGTCCCTTCCTCGCCATTCTATTTCACTGGTAAGAGGTCAAGATATGAGACTGCTTTCACCTGCATCCTCGGCTACCCCGAAACCACGTGGCTCCTCACCCTGGTGATCAATTATTCACCAAAGCGCAAGCTTACTTTCAAATCCAACTTATTGAACAGGCCGCGCTGCCGGCGCGGCGTGCTGCACTTGAGCGAGGTCAAACTCGACGCACGCGTTCCCGCCGCGTTCCTACGGCTTTCTTGCACGGTGTGCTCGTTAATAAATGATCGGAGACGCGCGTTGGCGCATGCAAGCCTCGGGGTTGAGCTGACCGCGGCGAAAAGCGGAAATCGGTGGAACGTGGCCGTAGAAAATGGCAGGGTAGTTTTGCGCGGCTTGACGGCGCGAATCGTCGCGGCGGGCGACGTCTAGAGAGCCCGGGAAATAGGCGGATGAAAGGGAGAAGGTCCGAGGGGATGTGGACCCTTTCCTCTCCAGCTGCAACGTAATTTCTAGGTATTAATGTTGCAAGCGTCAACCGGCTGCGGGAAGCAGCGGTTTCCTACAGCCTCCTACGGAGAAACTGCCGGAGAAAATTTGTATTTCCCTTGAGTATGTGCAGCGAGAGCGTGATTAAGATTCATGCTACATTATACACGACATAGGTGTGCGGAATCGCTCCTCTATGACGCAATTTTGCCCTCCACTCTAGTAAGCGGGGCGAGCTTCGTACTTTAAGGAACAGCATTAACATCCTCGCGGTAACTCCGGAATAATTGTTCGTGTTCTCTACAGGCAAGTGCTCGAACGAGGGCCCAGATGCCTAGAACCTACTTTCGCGTCTCCTTCTCGCGCAATCGTATTTGTTTGTAAGCGATAGACGGGATCGCGTTCTGATACGAACACGTAGGATAAAGGGAAGTGTGTTTTGTTGAAGGAGGTGCTCGATGCCATCGCGCGATAAAGAGATGGTCGTTACGAATACTGATTCTGAATAGTCGAGGGCGCAAGGTACTCCGTACCGTTTTGTATGAAAAACAGCTCTTTCTAATTGACTCTTGTTCGTCGATGGATTGAATAGAAACCGCGCGCAATTACGCGAAATTGTGCAGGACAATAAGGGCTCGCGGCAATCAAGCATTCGCGGGATGCGATTAATCCGTTCGATGAATTTTACATTCACTTGTGGACGAACGGCGGGGGGCAGGGGAAAAACGGGATTAAAATTGCTCGCGATGAGTCGCGATTGAATGGAATCGGTAACGTGGAATTAACGAAAGGATAATTACAACGGTGATTCTCTTTGTCCCCGTGATACTTGAGATACTTTTGCGCCCCGTGGACGAAGGAAGATTACAAGGGAGAATTGCGCCGCGCTGTCGCCGTATAAAGAAAAGTAACGTAAGTTCATTAAAGTGGCGAGGGCGATTACGTTGGTAAAAACAGAAATGAGATTTCTGCGTGGTTGGGTTCACGGGATGTGTACTTGTGCAGCATGAAACAGTGCAAGACGAAATGAAACGACAGATTTATAATGGCGATAGTGGTGTAAAGTGGTGTAAACCTGGACCAGATGCTAATCAAATTATAAATGAAAGTATTTCGCTAACAAGATAGCAGAAATGATGCGTCTAACGCTGTGCCACGTTTAATGAAGCTTCTTGTGATGAATATTTTAATAAAGGCAGGCCTTTGCTTTCTGCTTGCGTTGTGCCATAAAGACGTTTAATAATAATAATAATAATAATAATAATAAATGTATTTAAGGGCGGAATCCTATTCTTTGGGCTAAAAACATAGCAAAATTTGGGTTAGGTAATCATTTGCATATATCACCTAGAGAATTGAGAAACGAACTTTTGTTTGACGTTCCAGCAGGGATAATGAGAGAATAAATCGGGGAAAATCTGCGGCGACGGTTCTTCATTTGCAAGAGAAATTACGCGAGAGAATCGTATTTCCTTGTCCTTTAAGCTCGGGAACGCCACGGCTAAGCTTTGACTCTGTCCTGGACCATTACCCCGCAGGAAGGATACGCAGGATTGATTTTCGGCTCCACTAGCCACAGCAGAGGTGCGTGTACTCAGGAACGACAAATTGCCCCGCATGGTTCCAGGAACGTTTCAACGAGGCATAACACGTCGGAGCATGTGGGAAGTGTTCCCTAATTAAGAGAAATATTTATTCAGACTCATAACGGTATCGTGCATTGCGAGCTGAAATTCTAACCCTCCCACAACTTAACTGCATTCTTCTAGTGCTCTTACAATGACCAGTGGAAGAACTGAGTAGACATTAACTTAAGATGCTCGCAGACTACAATGTTTTATCGCCGATTGTCTGTACAAGCACCCGAACAGGGACATAATACTCCACCTTCCCGTGAATTCTGCTAACACCCGCAACGAGTCCCTCGTTAGACAAGCCCCAATGAACGCGGGAACAAAGAACGCGAGATCAATTTCGCGCCCAAGGTACGAAAACGGGATAAGTAGGGAGATAAGAGGGAGAGTTAGACAGAGTCCTGACAGGGTAGCTGTCTGATCGCGACAGGGTGAGAAATCCATGCTCCAGGACAATGGCGTGAGGAACGCCTCTCCCTCACACACACACACACACTCTCTCTCTCTCTCTCTCTCTCTCTCTCTCTCTCTCGCTTACCCGTTCTTTCCCTGCCCTCTCGTTTACTCTCTCCTTCCCTTCGGCCCGCTCAAAGCGCATGTGCCGCTGACAGCAGTTAATTACACCGGCGGCAAATCAAAGCGAGGCGAGAAGCCGGAAAGAAAGGAATGAAAGAGCGGAAATATCGCGGGCGCGATTAAACAGCGCTTTCGGAAGCCCGAGTGACCGGGGGCGACTTCGAGGACTTTCAAACCGGGCCCTCTGTTGCATCTTAAATGTCCGCAAACGAAAACTTATTCATCGTCTAGAGAAATGAAAAGCACAAAGTTCCATTGCCGTGAATAATTGCAGTAGAGGAGTAAGGCAGTGTCGTTTGTCCTCGGAGAGAAGAAATGGCGTTCTAGGGATAAGGGGTGTCGTTCGAGTCCGGGCATTGTATCAACCAATATCGTGACGCTTCCAAGCAACGATTCACGCGGGTGTCTGGTTTGCAGCCGAGGTGCAAGCTCCCAAGCCAATGCGACTGGGAATTCAAGGCGCGAGTCCGCCTACAAAAGGACGCCTGGCCTCGGCCAAAGATCGATTCGCACCCGTGTAGAATTTCAATTGGAACCGCGAAGGCGGACTGCTCCGATTGCAACTGCTGATACGACAGAGGAACCGAAAAAATTCTATTGGACGTGGCCGTGTCGCGCCACGTTCGACGACTGCAATCCGAAGATTGTACACCGTCGGGGATCGCGACGATGAAGTAATACGAAATTTCATCAGGGGAACTGGGTTGTAAAACAAACTTCCCTCTATCTTGTCCCTTTTTTTTACGACAAAAGGAAACTCGAGTGTACTTGTCGGAATAGAAGTTCGGTAATTGCGAGTCTTCTCGCCGTATCGCTCGTTGTCACCGTGGAACGAAGAGGAACGTGTTCCCCGGCTCGCAAACGCGAGGGCCATGACTCCAGGTAGCAATTTTTTAGCACGCTGACGCGGCAGCGTACCACGTCAAGGTAACCATGAATTTTCTATTTACGTACACCGCGGAGCGTCGCCTATAAAGTGTATTTTCCTGCTGAACTCCTTTCACGACCCAACGCAGGTTTCGGCCAGAGTGTGAGCTTTTCGATGAATCTTTCAGGAGATAATTAATATTGCACCCCAGTTCTGAAACTGGATTCATACGTGGAGTTTCTCGCAGTTCACGGTTAGATAACAGTCGCCTGTTTCGTCCCTACCAGCTCCGGGGGGGTTCCCAGCATCCCCTGCTGCTTAACGCAGCCACGAGGCAGTAAAAGACCCCCTTAAAACAGAGGGTGCAGCACGTCAGAGAAAATTCGACCCAACCGATGCCTCGTATACTTTTTACACGACCCGGTCCGTAAAAAATTGCTTAATATAGAACAACCTTATCGTAAAATCTGCAGGATATAGATTCCGCATCATGAGAATGTATGTACGTTTATCCGAGCGCGTCGTGCCATCCCCAGCAACTTTTACGATATCTCACGGCCCCGAAAACGTAATAATATTCGACAATCCGCGATAATGGAATGTGCACGTCGATTAATCCCTCGATTCTGGTCGGCTAATAAAACTCGTGGGGGGCGGAAGTAACGAGGCTGCGGGGGACGGTTGGCGTCGACCAAGAATTATTTTATCCTGCTTGCCTGGCCCAGGGCAGGTGTAAAATATTTTTATCGCCGGGCGCGATTGTTCGAGTATCGAGGTGACCGCGTAAACGGGGCACGAGCGTGTGTGTTGATGCACGCGTACACGGAGGACCGAGCCGAAAGCATTCCCTGCGTTATATTCGGCCGCTGTTCCGGGGATAAATTTCACGGTGGTCGGGAGCAATATGAATATTTCGGAAATCGGTACACGTGCGTTCGAGATCCTCGAGGAAATCCCCAAGGGGGCCCGGGCAACTTCTCCAATTTTCTCGCGCGGCCGGAGAATTGTCTCTGGAGCCGCGCGGAAAATTCGGCTCGCAAGAGTTTCCACGTGATTGCGGGATATGATCGCGTGATAGGCTAGCTTTTGTACAGACAGAGACTCGATCAATGACGTGTTGGTACTCCATAGACGCGTAATTCAGTTGGATGCATCCTGCCGCCACAGGATACAGTGTGTACGGGAGACCGGGGCTGGTTGTTTCAAGGGGTAGGTTAATAACATTTTCTTGACATTGTCCTATAGTCAACCAATCCCGGTCATGGGGCTAGTTGACTAGCATGGATGATGTTAGAAAAACATTAAGATACCTTAATTGTTGTCACATTGAGTCAACTTTAATAATTTAATCAGGTAGCCAAATGTATGCCCTACCAAATATACTAACCGGTTTAATGACCTTTCGTCTATATAATTTATTAAAAATCAAAAACTGAAAAACTGGCCTACCAACCCCGGTCTCCCCTACTGCCGAAGTCCTCCGCGACTTTTCCGCGCTGGGACGATGATCGGTCCGAGGAGGGATCCGCGAATGCCCACCGGTGAAAGAGGAACGAAAGATCGCTGGGACGCGGTATAATTTTCAATCAACCCAGCAGCGATCGACGATCAGTATAGGGAGAACATTAGCGCGGCGGGGGATTTGAATAATTATCGGGGAGCTTGCGAATTTCACTGGGCTTCCCGGCGAACGATCGTCCAACGTGCTTCGTAATTATCTTTAATGGCCGATAATTTTCCGTCGACGTCGCTGGCGTGGCATTTTCAAGCTTCCGTGCGCGCACCGTGGCAGGAAGCTTTCGTTGAATCGCGACATTCATCCACTGCGACGAACTTCCTTCGAATTAAACACGTCCGCGCGCCGGCGAAGCGGGGATTTCCATCTTCTTTCGTGCGAAAGAATCGGGGAGGGATTGGATGATTAAGGTGATCGCTTGATCCAGCCGAAGCGTCGACAGTAAGAGGCAAACGAACCGGAAACTAGATCGGCCTATTTTCCGTTCAACGGAACCCAGTCCCTCATGATTGCCCCCGCGGAAATGACGTTGCCTCGTTGATCGAAAGCGGCCGAACGGGGAATATATACTCTGTTTGTCTCGTTATCCCGGCGTGTTCGACGTCTATGTACGCGGTTTGATACGCGTATTAACGGATGATTCGAATATCGGTCTAATATGCATAATTATTTCCTGAGCAACAGCTCGTTATCCGTGTTTCCAATTCCGACAGATCAGGCTCCGTACGCGTTTTGCACGTCCAATCGACAACGCGGGGGGAAATCGAATACTCCAAATAATGGAAAGCTCGCGTGTTTTGCTTCGGAACGTTGCGGAATTTTCGAAGAAAACAAAGGGCCGTGATTCAACGAAAATATAAATGTATCTGTTTTTTCCGCCTGAAAGAAATCGATGCAGAAGCTTGCACTGTTCGACGAGTTCTGTCTTCTCAAGGGCACATCCCTTTCAGAAGATGCACCGATGCAGTTGCAGGACGCTTTCTACGCCTCAGAACTCCCGCTGATAAGTTTACGACGCCACGGCATCGTCGTCAATAGAAAAGGATATCGTCGTCAATGGAAAAGGATATCGTCGTCATCCTCCGATAAGTTTGCGCGGATTCTGCAAGGTGCTCGGGTTTAATACCAGTATCGTGTATCGCAGCAATCCGAATTCGTGTATCTTCTGGCCTTCTCTGGCCCAATTCGAGGGCGTGCCATATGGCGGCAATATGGCGGCACGGGGGTGGAGGGAACGGCACCGATTTTCTCGTAAACTGGTGAACTTTCTGTACGAGTTCCCGAGGAGAAAACAGATGCCGCCCCGTAAAAACCACGCCGTTGGGAAGAAACTTCGGGGAACAGGTTAAGAACCCATTAAAAACGCAACCGTACGGCGCGAGAAAGAAAAATGGCCAGGACGTCCCCGAGATTGAGAGACGGCGAGGGGTGTATTTAACGAACGGCGGTAAATGAAACGACGCCGCGCTTCCCAGCGACTTCGAATAGCTACGATTTCGTTTACGAAGGCCCTTGTTTTGAAAGGCCATCGGCGGGAAGGAAAACGAGCCTGCCGCTCTCCGCGACTCGTTACCCGAATATATATTCTACTCGCGGCGATATTGAATTTACCGGTTATTGCTATCCCATCCTCGTTACGCCGGAAACTCGTCGCCACTGAATCCGCTTAATTTCCTCGGGAATTTCGAGCGCGGCCCCCGCGCGGAGCCGGGACGATCATTAAAACGCGATTCAAAGAGAAAGATGGATTATTCTCGCGACGAATTAAATAATGGGAACCAGCAAATAAACGCATGATTAATTCGTCCCGTGTTTACTCCGGATTCGATGGACCGCGCGGGTTTACACGGGATACGCCGAGCGTTCCGAAGAACGGAGAACAAATGTTTACGGGGACGGAAAACGCGATGGGAAATATGGATGGACATTGTCTCGGCCTTTGGAACGGTGAAGCGCGCGAGGGAGAGGAGTAAAATAACAAGGCAACAGCTATCTGTAACTCGACGCGTTAGGATTTAATAGTATGTGGCTAATATAGCCTATTGATAGATCGATTGTTTGCTGACTGGCGGGACTATTTGATTTATCAGCCGCGCAGATTGAATAGATAAACTGCGATGCAATCCTGTTTCACGCAATCATACATGGTGATTCGTGGCTACTGCCGCAGCTTAGCTGATTACCACCGCAGATAGGAAGAAACGGCAGTGTCTCGGTAGACACAGCAACGTGAACTACACCACGGCTAACAAACGGCCACCGAATGGACTTTTTATTACAGATCGGAAAGCTTCTCGATATCGATATCCCATGCGCTCCAACTTGCTGGCTTTAAAACTTGCGCCCCCTATATTAACCATCGCACGATCGTAAGCGAGTCGTAAATCTGGGTGGGCCACGATAGAGCAAGGGACTCGGAACTGTCGAAAAAACCCCTCCCATAAAGTAACTCCACGAGCCGAAGATAAACCCCCTCGCCCCGCTGCTTCCAGTTTCGGTTCGTACATCGCGGCAGATCGAGAAGAGTCAAGGAGGCAATCGATAAGGCAGCAGACAGGGGAACTCGCGCCGATCTTTTATTCATGACGTATTGCCGCCACCCGCTTTCTCTCTTGACACCCTTTCTCCCGGGCTCGCGGGTACACGCGTAGCGGGAAGGATCCACCAGGCAACTCGCGATCTCTGCTTCAACGCATAGCTTCCCTTGTCTACGAAAGACCGCGTGAATCGTATCAAGCTTGCACGTACGCGACGCGAATGCCTTATTTTTTATCCCCCATAAACAGGGAGGGTCCTCGTAAATCCAGTTAATACGAGACGGGGAAGGGATGAATGAGAAATCAGGTGAAGGATCGCCACGGCACTTCTGAGGCCACGCGTTTCAAGGAGAAATAGGTGAAGAGTGTATCTGAGATATGTAATCCCCTCTATCACCAATGGAACGAAAGTTTCAATCGCGTGGTAGAATCGTGAACGAAGGCTGAGAGGATTTTGGAGCTTGACTTGCTCCCCTCATAAAGATCTAGGGTGTTCAATCGCCGCACTGGAAGACGCCCTTGATTCGTGACGTATCACTGTTTGCGTTTCAAAGCGCTCATTTATGGAGCCTTTAGCGGCCCTTAGGTAACCATTCGGGCCCACAGTAGTCGTTTAGATTTACGACACTTGTTGAATTTTACGGGCCACGCACTGCCACGTGTGTGCTCTCCTTACACTGCCTTACAGGGTAGCCCACCTTGGTTGGTTACCAAGTATCGGGTATGGTGGTTAATAATCTTAATGAGAAACTGCAGGGTGGCCAGTTTATGCTCGATGAATGTACACGCTCCGGAGTCGCGACTGCGCAATTAAAGACAACCTCATTACAACGGCAACCCTTTGCGAACGGACGTTCGTTTTAATGGTAATGAATGTTCTGGAAAGTCGTGAGTTGGTGTATGTGTGTCGTGGAAGGAGAACGGTGTCACTTGGTAATGGACAATTACTTGCTTTCAGAAATAAAACATACATCCTACATGGTTTCCTCCATCAGAGGACATTAGGGTTTATACAAAAACCGACTTTTGAATTGAATTATAATTGAATTTAAATTTAAAACCCAGTTTTCGAATTTTACAAATTCATAAATAATAACCGGTTTTTAAAAACCGGCAAACCCTGGAAGACGTAGAACCACTGACACTAGTAGTTTCATAAAAATTCGACATCCATTCTCGTCAATTTTCTGGAGCACTATCAAGCACGGAGATTTCTCGCTATATTTAAGATTATATTGAAAGATGTACATAAGAAAGTGTGTAATAACGGCGAGATATTCCTCATCGATCGAACCTCTCGGCTAGCTAATAAAATACCACTGAAACCTGTATTACTTTGGAAGGAGTTCGCTGATTTATTCAATTAATCCGTCAAAGAGCCGCGTATTAATCTGGCTTCCATTAAGAAAATTGCTAGACGAAGAATCACATCTGAACACATCCGAACGAACCAAGACATCGATCTTCCCGGCGACGGACGCATAATCCATCATTCCCGACATTATAGGGTCGTAATTGAAATTTAATCTGTCCCCGTCGCGATATTGTCTCAATAATCCGCCGTGTATCCGCGGCGAGTCCAAATTCGCGTACCTAATGCATCTTGGCGAACCGCACGACGAAACGCCCCAAGCTTCGACGTTCCATTTTCACGCAACAACAGACAGCGCGAATCAATAGGTAATACGAAATCCCCGACTGCAGATATTCGTTAACGCAACGAATTAATAACTTCCGCGGCTGTTACTTTTCAATTAGCGAGCATGCACCGTGGGCGATAATTAAAAGTGATATTTACACGCGTTCGAAACGCGTGCGTAGCAAAGCGATACAGACTGCGTTTCTCTGCAATCTATGCGTCGATACATTTCCCTTCCGGTTTAAATAAATTCATTTCGGTGCGTGTAACTTAACAAGCACGCGGGAAATTCTCGAGGGTTGGTCGAATCGACGATCACCGAGGAAGAAGATCGACGGTCAAACGAATTTATCTCGATCGCCGGGTATTCTTTCACGGAGGGTGACGTTAATTAAATGGCGCGGCGATGTTATCACGCCGCAGAGTTCACGCTCGCAAAGAAAAGGCTGATTAATGGAACTCGGCGAACGGGAAGGAAGATTACTTTCGTTTCTTTCCCTATCATCGCTAAATGAAGACTCCATAAACGAAGAAGCAACTTCTTTTGGCCAGCCTATCCATTTCTAACGGAGGAACTGGCAGGCAATCCTCACGAGTGTATCGTCGAGTTGCCTCTGCAGATCTTCAGGCTCCAACGAACGCGACTGAATTGAATCGAATGACAGCTCTTCCCCCGAAGACTTGTTGCAGGGACTTGTCGACGTCCGACGAAAAGGTGGCCCGATTGCGTTGCTTCCACGAAGCCAAGTAGCGCGACGATTGCGTTAATGGCTGGAGGAGAGAATATAGACGCTGACTGGCACTAGCTAATGCATAATGCGTAATATGCAACGGTGGTTCATTGTTCGGCTCGTTTATGCTCGAGTGCCCTCGTTGGGGCCGGTGCTCGTCGATCTTCAGGCCCGCATCAGAAAATCGCGAAACCCTGCTGCTTGCCGCGAACGCCGAGTGCACTCGACAAAGACAATTAAGGCACGCGAGTGGCTCGCCAGGTCTCTCCTTTTCGCAGCGTCATCGTCAGGAGTATACACACACGCGCGCCCGCGCTGCCAAATACGTCCCCGATCTTTACCCCCTTGGCTGCACTGCCAATGACAAGTTCAACTGCTCCCGCGAACCGGAAGGACGGCAATTATGGTAATCCCGGGGGATTTTCATCGAGTTATCGCGTACCCGTCACAATGCACCATTTAGTTTCCAAGCTTCGCTTTGTTCCCCGAATACAACCGACTTTATCGCTCGCCCGCGATCAGAGCTCAACTGTTGTATCGAGAAGTTGCTTACGCCTCGAGAGGAATGTGTTCAGTTTCCAATTCCTCGACGGCCCCGCCATCCGCGGCTGAATACTAGAGGAGATTCGCCCACGCGAGGGGATGAGAGGTTAATCTATCTATTTATGAGCCAAGAAAGTACGGGGGACTCGCGCATTTTCGTGGAAATCGCCTTTGCCACGGGAGCGTAAGAACAGCGACGGGCCGAGAGATGAAAACAGTATTACCGTGCGGCTAAGCCGGATGACGATGTTTCGTACTTACGGAAGGGGAAAGGATTTATTATCGGGGCCGGCTTCCTTCCGTTTGGATGGGCCATAAATATTGCAGAAGGAGCAATCTTTCGAGACGAGTATAATATTTATTGTCCGGAGGATACGGGGGCAGGTACAGAGGCCGAGGGCGTTATCAAAAATGCAAAACTTCTCAAAGAAACGGGATCGTAAAAAATGCAGCGCGACGCGTTGGGAGATTAACTTCTCGCTTAATGCACGGATATGGGTCTCTTCGTGCAGAGTATGGAAATAGTTCTTCCCTCGGAAGATTTCTAACCGTGCCAGCAATTTCTGTTAAGGAATTAATGCTGATGGATAGCACACCATAAAATGGATGTGATTCGTGAATTATATATCGGCGAAATACACTGGTCCTCAAACGACGATACCTTTGCATGTCCGTTTAGCTTTCGCGGTGCTGAGAATTTACGAGGATGCCCACTTCTCGTGTTTCCCTGCGGTTTTGAAAAACGCACGCTTCAAGCGGAAATTCAGCGAACGCAATGTCTGACGTACTCCACGTGGAAAGTACCGGGCCGGCTGTGTGCCGTCCTCGAGCAGATAATGCCGCGCGTGTGCAGCAACTTTTTTCCCCCGGCGAGTGTCAGCAGTGAATTAAATAGGGCGACGGCGAAAAACGCTAAAAACGAGAGACGCTCGAAGCGCAAACGTCCCGGAATCTCGGAGTACACTCCCCGCGATCCATTTGTCTATATAACCTCGTCAAATTGCGCTTCCGACCTCCCAGACCCTTCGCACTTTAAACTCGCCCGATCCGCGCCTCCGTGTACCCGCGAGCAACGCTCTGCAATATTTATGTGGCTCGTGGAGCCTCGAGAATGAACTGCAACAATTTTCTCGACACGTTACCGCCGCGCGAGAAAACAATAACACCAGAGGGGAAAGTCTCCTGGAATAATCAGTTGGCCGATTTATTTTTGAGCGCTGCTGTTTCTGCGAAACCTACATACGCCAATTCCCATGTTTCAGGTCACTTGGATCAGAAGAAAAGACAGACAACTGTTGACGGTGGGCAGGAGTACTCATTCCATCGATACACGGTTCATGGTAGTGTCAAATAGCCCCGATTGGACACTGCTGATAAAGAACGTGAAGCACGACGATGCTGGACTCTACGAGTGTCAGGTAACACGTAAAAATGGTGGTTACGGTCATCTTGTGCATAGCCAGTATTCCCTCACCATTTGCAGTAGGTGTACTGTTATACTTCTTACTTAGACAGAGTCCCCTTCAGACAGACTTAATAGATCTATCTCCCTTAGATAGACTCCCCTCTGACAACGAGAAAGACTTGTTTCCTTGGAAGGACTAGTGGCAAGTAGTATTAGACCGTAATTGGTCGGACACGTGTCTTTCTCTTACAAGGAGAATCTCCCAGGTGTCCACCTCCGATTACTTTGAATTTTGGATATGTTTTAGAGGACCAGGTGTCTTTTTATTTTGGCCTGTTTGCATGTTTAGGGGCTGAAACCACCCCTCAAAGTTCATAAGGTTTACAAAATTGTGTTGAGTAAAACTTCATATAAATATCATTTGTGTCATAATTATCAAAAAACCAAAGCAATCGGAGACGAACACCTGATGGTGGTTTCCAAAATAAAAGAACACCTGTTTCTTATTTTTCGGTCCTCTAAAACATATCCAAAATTCAAAGCAATCAATACGACTGATACTGACGCTTGAAAATAAGAATCTATCATTATCCCGGTTCCACGAGGCGGTAATTATCCTTCCAATTACCCAATGCATAACAGCGAAATTCATTTCTCGAGTACACAGAACGACCAACATGAACACTGCCCTTTTCAAAAGTGCAAGCATGCAGTAACAACGAAATGCAACTAAATTATGAGTTTCACTGCAAACCTAGGTCAAACCCACGTCATTGTTGCCCAGTATAAAAGTCGCGAGCAACAGCACAGCATAATGCTACCATTCCCCTATCATTGTTGCTACCCCGTGGCACAATGGTTCTCGAAATGATGAAAGCGAAATATCGAGTTGAAAAGGAAACATTAGAACGAGCACGGCCATCGATGAATTGTTCGTGGCGGGTGGTGGATTAATGTTAGTAGAATGCAGCTATGCGCGATACTTTTGAAAATGGAGATCCTCTGTTTGGAACAGATTCAAACGGAACCGGTCCAGCAACGATTCGTCCGCCTGAACATCACCGAGGCGTATTCGACAATTCCCGGTGGACCTGACCTTCACGTCAAGCAGGGGTCCAGTCTACGGCTGGAATGCAAACTAATGGCCTCCGCGGAAGCGCCAAGTTTCATTTTTTGGTACCGCGAGGGTAGGATGATTAATTACGATGACGAGCCGGGGGTTAGGGTCGAGGCGACGAAGAACGGTTCCATTCTGGTGGTTGACAAAGTGAAACCCTCCCACGGTGCCAATTACACTTGCTCGCCGAGCAACGCCAAGCCAGCCTACATCATAATACAGGTGATCGAAGGTTAGTAATCTCCCTTGAACCAAGCATAATTGTCGCGCCATCGCCTGTGATGATCGTCCGCCCCGATTTTCGAATTTTCAACCCGCCTGTACAACGTGACAAAGAATATCAACCACGGACTTAAAAATGCAGCTGGGGTGTCCACCCGAACGCGCAGATACATTAGAGAAACGCTTGACCCATCGATTTATCTGCACCCCGTAGTTCTGAACCGCGGGAACGATTTATAACTTGATGGTTGATTCTACGCGAACAATAGCCATTTGTTGTTGCTGTTTCTCTTTGTAGAGGAGGAAAAGCCAGCGGCCATGCACGGGGGCGATCGCCAAAACGCGACGCGCGGAGCGTCCGTCAACGTCACGTTGATTTTCCTCGCTTTCCTCGGTATACAGAGCTCGAATCGGCTCTATCTGCAGCATTCCCACGTTACGTGACCAGCCCACCAACCCGTCAACTTTGTCACCGAATTAATATCCGCGGGAACTTGAACAATCCTGACATCCTTCTCATCTGTCTGGCAGCCACTCGTCCCCGCCGGTGTTCAGCTCTCTGAACAGCATGGTAAAACCAACGGTGCATCGATCAACAGCGAAATTGCTACGCTGCGGACTCGATCACGGCAAACCCCACCGACGCTTTGAACAGACACCGAAGAAGGTAGTTTTCTTGGGCGTCGACACCGTTTCCCTTCCGTCATTCTAGGCCATTTAAGCGACTGTTTTCCTTTGCACCGTGCCAGTAGATTGATTTGCTGATTCGTCGTGCGCGCGCGCGAGAGAGAGAGAACTCGCTAATTAGCCGTCTGGTGCGCGGTGGTGAAATGTCACCTTCGAGGCGACAATAACGAGGGAACCGTATCCGGTTTCGAACGCAGGCAGATCTGGCTTCCGCTATACGGGCGAATTCGTTGCGAAGTTTCGAAACAGCTTCGAGCAACGTCGCTGCATTTTGGGGGATCTGGAAATTTGTAGGAAGCATCGCTCGGCACCCTTATTACGGGAGACTGATTTTCGAATGGGGGCTTTTCACGGCGAGCTTCACTCTCACGCGTGGCGCGAAAGTATTATATTTATTAGCAGTCAGCAGGATAATAGATTTTTCATTCTTCAAGCTTCCAGGCAACGTGAAATTCGCGATGTTATATATAAGATGACATTAAATTTAACGAGCAACATCCTTTGGTATTAAATTGGAAGTTACATTCCTACCCATCTACATAGCGAGTGCTGCGAGTCAAACTTTTTCTCAGTTTCCTTTAAACTGAAGGAAGAAATTAATTTCTGTAAGCTGCGAGACGCCCAAGAATTCCTTCCCTTCGATTCAAGTTAGCGGCGCGCACTTCGCGAGGCGTGCGCTGAAAATGGGGTACGTCGTTAAGGCTGGCTCCTTCTACTTCTTTCTTGTCGACGGTGACTTTCTTTCGGTAGCTATTCGAGCGTGGAACGTGTTTAAGTAATTGCACCGCCGTCTAACAATGACTGCGACGCGCCGTGAGTTTCCCTCGGTAATTAAGAGAAACACGCGAGACATTTTATCGATGTGAATTCACGCAGGACGAGCGTCGCATTCAACGGTCGTATTCATTGCATTCGCGAGTCGCGTGGAAGCCTGAAAGCCCTGTCGCGGAACGTCACCAAGAAGAGAGGTCTACTATATTCGCACAGAAACCAAACGCGTCAATGGAGAATTGAAAAGGCCGACATTCTCAAATCCGGGTAAATTTAATCGGTTAAAAGGGTGACGGCACGTCGTTCCGCGCTCTTTGCCGTTTAACCGAGCGCAAAACGAACCTCATAACTGGAAAGCGTGCAGAGCGAGACGTCATTCCATAGGGGGCCTTGCGAATCGATCGGGCCTCCAATAAATGAGGAATCATCCACGTCTAAGAATGTCTTTCGCGTGATTTATTGTATTAATATCGACTACTATTCTCTCTTTGTTTAAACCCGCCGATTTCCAGTCGCCACGAGTTTACCGTTTATCGAGAGCACGATTGTACTACGACCACGCGAAAATACTTCGGTTAACGCGTCGACCTGTGTGGAACGTTTAGGAAATCGCTCGAGGAACATCCCGCCTCGTCTAAAACAATTACGAAGTACAATCGTTGCTCGCTGTGTAAAGAGAAAGTTTCTCTACTTAAGAAGCGTTTTATCGACTGCGAAGCAACATTCGCTGTTTCCAGGTAATACTAAAATGCTCACTCGATGTATTAATGTGATCAGTGTATATACGTGTATGTTAACTGTAAGCTCATTGCGTTTCCGATTGAACACTTGTATGGATAAAGGTTACTATCGCTAGATACGATTAACCTTGCCGTATCTTTTTACCTACGTGATATTGCACACTTTAAGGGATAAGGGATCGATCGGCAGTTTACTATGGAATCTCGCGAGTCTATCAATTCAACACTTGCGAATCGATGTGCTCACTATCTGTAGCGTTAGCTTAGAATCTTGGCTAGCCGCATCCTAGCCCTCGGAATTCCGTTGATTGACGTTCGTAGGTGAAGTTCATTTAACGTAGACGTAACAGACTATTTTCAACGATCGATACTCAACGTTTCTTTCCGTCTACATTCGACGAGCCTGTAAATTGTAAGAGTACGCTCGGCAACTATAGTTGACGAGCCACGTTCTCATACTCGCGATGCCGCGACGTGCAAAATAAATGGAACCTTTTGAATTTGTCGAACGAAGGATTACTTTACCAAAGCGAGATACACGAATTCTTCTTCGGGGGAGGTAAGTTGAATCATAAATCGGCGATTCTAGCGTCTCCAAGTTTAACGATTAAATGGGAGGAGCGTGCTCGACGTGGCTCCACTACGGAGGCAAGATTTCTCCTATCACTGTGATTCTAGCCGGAGGAATTTCACCCTCGACCGGTGGAATGTAATAACCCCTGGCTGCCCCCAGGGTACCGTACACCCAAGATGTATCTTCCGCCCAGAACACACTTAATCGCGTATCACGAAGTAACTCCTCGCGGGATGTTTAACGTAGAGAATTATGGTCAATGAAAATCTTATCAAAATTGAAGCTTCGATAGAAACTCGTGACCGACGGGATCTTGGCCCGTTGCTTCCAATTACCTACGCGATCGCCATTCGCGATTACACCAGCTTCCTCCCCATCGCCATCTCCGATCCAGTTCACCAATTATTTGCAGACATGATCCAATACTTACAATTAGAATTAATAAGATGTAACAGAAAATTCAAGCCAAACCCCCTTGTTACGAGACACGTATGTACAAGCCCGAAGCATTCACCGCGTCCTACAAGGAACTATCTCAAAGGATCGCACACCCTCCTTGCCCCAAGAAGATCGGTCAACATCTTCCAGCCTCGAGTCCTCGGGAAACGTATACAAGCTGCCGATCCATTAGTGTCTTTCCCAAGAACAGGATTATCCGTTTAAATCCAGCCGCGTGTCCTCGGCGCTCGCCAGTCGGCGAATTTTGCACGAAGGAAAGCGGCGTAATGCAGTTACGAGCCATTAGTCTGAGCAAATACGCGGGCTGCGTCACGTTCGATCGCGTCTGCCCAATCGATTCGAAACCTTGGCGGAAAGGCCGACAATAAGCCGAGCTTACTCCCGACGATTAATCAAAACATGGCCGGATAACACATAATATCCAGTATCTGGTAAATAGTGGGTCGAGGGCGGATGCGCCCATCCGGATTGTAATACGGACGAATTGCGGCGACTGTGTAGCGAATGGATGCGCAGGAAATCGAAGCCGCCCGCGATGGTCCCATTTTCGCCGACCATCCCATCTGTCTCCTCCTTTCTAAACATCGTTCCGAGTAATGAGTGCGCGCCCAGCAGACGTCGCGTGGAAAAAAGAGCGTCGAGCCGAATGCCCTGACCCAAATCGTCGCGGATCCGAAGAAACAAGAAACATCGAAACATTCGAAACGCAACCGTTGAAATATTCTGCCGAGCCCTCGTGCCTTCCGGTGCACTCTCCCTGCTCCCGTAGATACGTCGAGCCCCCCGATTTATAGCGTCGCCGCGCGACGAGTGATTACGGATTACGTTGACGGAAAGCAGCGATAAATAAAGGGAAGACGAAGAGGGCTGTCGAACGCAGCGATTGCCAGAGGCACGCAGTTACGACGAGGGAGAGCGAATGATGTATCACGCGTATTATTATTACGTATCGTTGCAGAGATTTCCCGAAGCCGATGTATCGGAAGCAGATGGAGCAGTTCTGGAGTTAAAGCTCGACGGCAAAACCCTTTGCCTTCTCTGCTCGCCGGATCAGCTTAACGATATAAATTGTCGCGCAATTTGCGCGAGCTGGTCGAAATGAATTGACACCCTTCCTTCGGGAATAAATTACTCAGCGACCTGAATTCTCTCGCGTGGAATCTTCTTACGGGACGCGCACTGTTCGAACCATTTACCCTAACTAGTCTTTGCACGAGAGCCCCCAAGACGTAGCTTCTTTGTTATTCAGTCTACGTCGGGTCGCCTCTTCGTGCAACGCGACTATCCTCTTAACTAGATTAATGACGCCAATTAACGTAGCACAGACTCGCGGAAATGAGTGTGCGCCGAACGAACTTCTCGTTACCGTTCGGTAATTTGCTATTACGGCTGAAAAGGTTTAGCGGGGTGGAGAGCACTTTTACGATGAGGCACTGTCCGCGAATCGGTAACCTTCGATCGTTATTTCTAATTGATCCTGTTCCAGCTGTAATACTTTAAAGGGCTGTAATACTTTCCATTCCCTTGTGGCGGGCTTCAACGAGGGGGAGGGCATTTAATTAGTACCGCCCGATACTGGCTTCGTTAAGGAATACATTGCTATTTTGACTTGCGCCGGAGTATCGGCTATAAAGCGACGATAGGATGCTGGGGGCACGGTAAACAGTTTGTTTCGCAAAAAGGAAAGAGACTCCTCGGGTCGCAGTTTTTCATAGCCCGGTGCTTTGATTCGCCTCGAGAAAAAGGTGGAACGAGTCGATGAAGAACGGCGGAAGGAAAAACGAAGTCGACGATGCCCCGCGACTAGATTCACGCTCAAATGAGCCAGCAAGTTCTACGAGACTTTCGGCCTCGGTGTGTTATACCCTATGCTCGACGCGGCGCCGTGGTTTCACCTGCAACGCTGCTTACACGAAATGAACCTAAATTTTCAAGAAACAAAAGAACGATTTTTGCGCCTAAGGAGACTGAGTCTAGAAAAATTGTTGGTAATATCTTATTACATTTTGCTGCACGATATTTCGTTCCACCTCTAATTTTCGTCGGGGAAAATGTAGAAAAAATGGCTACGGGCAAGACTCGGACATTCTGCTCGAAAAGAACAGGCTACGACTGACAACGGGTCTGTTCTACGTTTTATGGCTGGAGCCGTGGAAATGCAAGAAAGGGAGCCACGTCACTGGAAATGTTTCTACCCATGGAAAATCCTGAAAGCGTTAAGTAAATGGGTCAGTCCTTCTCTTCATTGTCAGATACGGGAAGCTCCTCCAATGGATTTTTCTTATTCGCGAGAGATTTACTTTTCCATTTTCCGCAGATAAGAGAAATTACTGTTAAGCAAGATGCAGAAAGTAGGGGGATTCGTGGTTTCTTATTTTGCTCGTCCGCTCCAGTTTCTGATAGTTCCCCGTGAAATATCGTATCTGAGGGAGCGCCATTTAATATTTCGACTGCTTCAGACGAGGATGGATTAAAAATTAAAGGGAGCGGGCGGGAAATCGTGGAATTTTCACGAAGTTTAGTTAATGGCCCGACCGTTTATCTGCCTTTAAAGTTAGCCTGTAATTCCAGCGGAATAAAGGATTTTGGTGCTCTGTAATTCTCTCCTTTTAACTAGAGGGGCTTGAATTTCACGCGCGTTTACCGCGCTCCGGTAAGTAAATATTAATAAAACCGGATAAATTCCCCGTTTACCTGTGTATAAAAAGTAGAGTCAACGGTGTCCACGGGACGGGGAAGTTTTTGCGCGGGGCGGAACAAATTGGAACAAAGAGGAGACAACCGTATCGACTAATGAACTGGACGGTACATTTCGCGAGCACAAAACCATGACACCGTTTCAACCAGCAGCACGCTCGATTCCACGAAGACGTATCACGAGGCGTCGCATTCACGGCTATATTAAACGTGGTTATCTCTACCAGCAGTTTTAATTGAAACAACCGCATAAATATAGCACAGCGAAATGACAC
This sequence comes from Andrena haemorrhoa, assembly GCA_910592295.1. NCBI lineage: Eukaryota > Metazoa > Arthropoda > Insecta > Hymenoptera > Andrenidae > Andrena > Andrena haemorrhoa. The sequence goes on along the minus strand of OU342946.1, from coordinate 1,563,045 downwards.
GGGCGACTTAATTGAAAACTGGCAAACTAACCAGCGCCACCAACACCGGCGAAGAGGCTACGTGTGGCCTTCGAGCTCTGTACAGTCACGGTTGGTCAGTATTTGCGCGAATTCTTGCTGATTTAAGCATTGGAGATTTATTCAACACAGATTTATACGAATAAATCGGGATTCGTTGTGTAAGTGCAGATCCTTGAGTTTCGTCTTATATATTTCGTTCGTTATGCAGAATGAACTTTGCTGTACTCTATCGCGACCGTACTTATAGTGGAAACTGGACTGAACAGGGTCGTAAAACAACCTGTCGCCGACCCATTTAATCCACTTCTGCCTCTAACAGTCTAATGCATCCATTGCCTCGCATCGTGCACGAAAATCACGGCGAAATATGCTTCCGCGAATAAAACAGTAATGCATGTATCGTTCTCGTAAATGGAAGGCTCCACCTATTCCCCGTTACTGCTTCATAATCCACCAGCTATCCCTACTAATATATAAAAGTGAGACGGTGTCTGTTTGTCCTTCTTTCATGCCTAAACAGCTGAACAGATTTCAATAAAATTTTGAATATACATTACACACCTCCTAGTTTAGATTATAGGCTCTAACAAGCGTCGAATGTAATACTGAGTTTTATAATATTCGTATAGGAAGACGAATTTGATTGGATGCGGAGAAGCATGGGAAACATCGTAAATAATTCCCGGGTGAAATCGGGTAACGGATCGGCTAGTTTGTTACAAATGACATCGATCGGTAACACGATCGAAAGTAAGTAACAGACGGATAGGAAGGGGGAGATGGGAGACTGTACGGGGATGAAGGTTTCGCGATGGAGTGCACGTGAAAAAAAAGAGGTACGAGGTCGCACGAAAACAGAGCGAAGCGAAATGCAACCCTCCACGTTAATATAAAACCAATAATCAACCGAGCGCGGAACAATTGGCTCTGAGGGTGTACTCGTTCGGCTGGTACGATTACGGTAGGAGGTAGGGTGTGAAAAGAGACGAAAGGAAATCGAAGCGATGACAGAGAAAAGCTGACAACCGACAGACGGACTACGGTTCGTCTTCGACCGAATTGGAATCCATTTCACTGATTGCTGGAATAAAATTCTACGAGCAAAATATCTCGCCCCTTTGTTCCCTCTCTAATTTCCCTGTGAGATGACGCCGAGGGAAAGTGGAGAGGCACCGGCGTGGATAAATCAGAAAGAGCCCTTTCGCAACTTTTCAACTCCTCGTTGAGTTAACTATATTGCTTCTCTTTAGAGGTATATTAAGCACTCTTCTGAAGGTCTAACAGTAAGACTCCTCGAAATGTGAGCCTCGGATCTTGACGAAATTTAATAGACATCCAGAAAACAGTAAGATAGGTGTCTCTTGACAAATTGCGTGCCACTAAAATGTGAAATATGGCTGGCCAGTGGGCCAACTGGCGAAAATTCTCGCCCTGCTCGAGGGGTTCAAGCTGCCTGCTGAGATATTCGGGAGTGATCTCCGCTGTGGACTCTCTGTCGTTTCGACCACGTCGACCTTCTCCATTCTATTGTCCCCATGAACGAACATCAGGCAAAGTAGTTTATTTCCTGAGAGTTAGCCAGACGTGAACGTTTTCACGCTAAAAGCTCGGCCAGGAAGCCTCTATTGTACCCGCACACGACTCGACGCGCGTACGGGCGCACAGACGCGAGCCGACACATCAATCTGCCAAATTTCATAAAGGCAATTATAAGTTCGAATGAGAGTTGCTATTTATATCGCAGAGTTGCACGGTTTATTTGCCACGACTAACGATACACGCGATCAAAAAACTAGACAATTGCTTCAACTTTACCTAGGCAGTTATATTCGGTTAGCCGAAACTGTTTTTATAAATAACGAGAGCAAAGCTACGCCGGTGCTGGTGGACAATTATTTCTCAAAATTAACACAGTTTCACTCGTCGGTGACGAATAAAGCGTTAATTAAAACACGAAATAAGCGAGTGGAAAAAATGAAATTCATTTGTCGCTCGTCAGCGCTGGACGAGTCAAAAGGAATGAATAAAATTGCTCTTTATCGAATGTGCGCCACTTGGGCGCGGGGAGCAGTAAAAGGGAGCCGAGCAGTGAATTTTCAACAATAGAATGCAACACTTCGGTAATATCCACTTTTGGGAGGAATTTTGGCACCCCTCGTGAGTGTCTGTGTTCGAACAGCAGGTTTGAGGAACGTCCATTCGCATGCGCGATAAAAAGCATTCGTTTACAATGCTGTTCTTTCAATAACGAGAAGAAGAGTCGGTGAATACAGTGTATACGGTAAAACGAAGTGTGGACGGTAGCGTGCAAACTATTTTCCTGGCCAACGATACCAATCGGCAGATCGTAACTCAAAAGTCACCGGTCCACCGGAAACAACCGATTTCCACGCGGCGGAAATATTGTACAATCGCGACTGCATCGGTGCGTCGTTCGAAAACTCGAATAAAAGTAAATATCGTCGAACGGCACCGCTAATGCAACCAATGAGTGGCAAACAACGAACGCTCTCGCCACAACGCATTCGACCAATCGATAGTCACTCAAAAAATCCCACCATTTCGAAAGCCCATTAAAATTTCATCAATCTCGTTGGAGAGTTTTTAACCGCGGATATAGGTGGAGCAAAATAGAGTGGGCACTACAATTATTCTATATACATAAAAGAAAAAGTCCTGACTGACTAATCAACGCCCAGCTCAAACCGTTTAACCTAGGACCGTGAAATTTGGAAAGTACATTGTTCTTATGACGTAGGCACCCACTAAGAAAGGATTTTTGGAAATTCCAACCGCAAGGGAGTGAAAAGGGGTGAAATGTATTTTCACGGATTGCTCAAAATCTCTTAGGCCCGATTAGATATCGACTTGGATTTTACTTCGAAAGGTTACCCACATAATTGCCTAAAAACTAATTTCAGGATTTTGCCCCTAATCAACCCCTAGGGGGGTGGTGAGAATGGGTGAAATGTGTTTTCATGGAGTCCTTAATATCTCTTAAGCCCGAAGCGAAGTCACTTATAAAATTTCGTATAAAAGTCTAAGAAATAAATAGCCTAGCAATAGGCTGTCTAGGAGCAGTCTAGAAATGTATTTATGGTTGGAAAACCTCAAGGTAGGTAGTGTCACAGGAAACAAATTGGAGAGCAGGTTTGAGCAACACCAGCATCGAGTAAACACACAGAACAGGAGATGTTCTGTTATGTGCGCATTGGCACTTCTTCGAGTGTGGTTCGATGGATATCGGTTTCCAATGTGGGATGTATCCGCGGGCACTAATCCCAACTGTCCTCGACAGTCACTTACGAGACTGAGAATCCCGTCCCGGTGCGTTTGCTCCGTTGAATGCCGGGTTAAAGCCGCGTGCCTACGTGCCTAACACGCGGCACAGAGCACTGTCGGCTTGCTTAAGAGTAGTTACTTTTCAAACGTGTCAACTGACCGAAAAAGCGTCTTAACCATGCTCTACAGCGAGTACCTTGCGCGTGGAGACCCAGCTTAATGCATGGTGATGTTGCGATACCGCTCGGCTACCGCCGCCGCCACCGCAAATCCGCACGACCCGTATAATCCTGCGGAATCGGGCGATACGGTCTCACTACTGTGTAAACCACCGATTGGATTCTGGATTATCATCGTTTCGCAATATCCATCTTCCGCGTCTTTCGCTGTAACGTCTTTTCGCCGAGCTGTCCTCAATTGCACTCGAGCCCTTTCGCGCCGATCGATCGAAAACGTCTGCAAGTTTCGTCGCAGGATAGATGAACGTGTCCGTTCGTTCCGATGATATCGTAGCGTCTGCATAAAGCGCGCGGCGCATTAACAGTAGGACAAAACGAATCCCTGCAGCGATCCGACGACAATCACGGGTAGGTATTATGATTTCCGGCACCTTCTGCATTTTCATGAATTCGGCGAATTGTGGATTTTAATTAGCCAACGTAAACAGGCGGGCCGCGACGGCCGCGGCGTGTGTCAACGCTAAAATTGCCGCTAATGACGTAAAATATTCTAATATGATTAGCAGATGTGCTCGGAACGTACGCCACCAATCAGTGGGCGTAGTCAAATGCAGATTTCATTCCGCGGCGGTTTAATCAACCGCCCCTTGTGCGCGTTGTTTGTTCTTCGGGCTTCTTCTTGTCGTAAAATTTACCTCCGGCCGCCGCATTCCGCGGAGTTTTATGCCGTTAATAACGCAAATATTGGCGCGCGCGTTCGAGCGATCCGTCCGGGCATTCGTTTTATTCCCGCTAGCAGAAGGATATCGCGCTGGATATCCATAATTCATCCAGCTCGATCATTCCCACCGAAGACTGAAACCGCGACCTATCGATTTCACCGCGGCGAAGTCGAAATATCCCATCCCTCCCCGCGGGCTTTCTGCTCGGATCCTTTTTGGGATAGCAACGCGAGGACTCTTGATGGAAACGTTTATCACCAGGCCAGATAACAGGAAAGTTGCTGCAGCAGCAAGCTTCATGTGCTTAACCCAGGTTAATTAAGCGCACTTTCAACCCCCTTCCACCTGCCAGTAATGTGGTTTTACCGGGGACACGTGAACAAGATGGATTAATTCTTCTACGTGGCCGGGTAGACCCGAGCCACTATGTTAATATCGCAGCAACAAAGACTGCGAAGACCACAAAGGGTTCAATTTTCGAGAGAGATGAAAATGCAAATGGCAATTTTCTCCTTTGAAAGCAGTTCGATTACATCTAAAGCCGAAACTTCGCCCTTTCTATTCCACTGTCCCACTTTCAATGTTATACTTGTGAATGGAATTCTTAAATTAATTACAAATGACTACGGCGGAATCTTGTACACTTTCAACTTAGCAGATTTATGTAGATTTTAACTACGAACGGGTCCGTTAGATGCCATGGGATAGTTTGCTCTGTTCTTCTCTTGACACAACCGTGTACGGAATGAAAGAGGTTTTTACCGACGAAACGGGTGGAAAGATAAACTTGGCAAAAATTTCCGAAAGTTGGGACGTGTGTCGAATCAATTCACGGTTTCCGAGGTGCAGTCTGACATGAAGTACCGCAGGGATAAGACGGAGGATGAAGGGGATGAAGGGGATGAAGAGGATAAGGGAGGAGACTGGAACGCGAAGGAGTGACGCACGGTGTGCCATCAAGTTGGAAGCAAGATATGTTAAACGCCAACTTCCAGTTGTATGTATTGTATATCTTCAACATCCACAGATGCTCGATGAATAATACCGGCTAAAATGGGAAAAAACCAACCCTACGAGCATGCCATTTGCGTAAAAACAGGGAGTTTCAAGATAAAGGCGTGCCAGTATAATTTTATCTGCGGCTTTCGACCACATTTTGTGCAAAATCTCAATTGTAAGCTGAGAAATACATAAGGATCGACAGAAAATTTTTTGCCAGTCAGCGTAGAGCAGTTATTAACGTGAATATATCCAGCAGCTTTCATAAAATTTTACTTCAAACTTATCGTTGAATGTGGTTCAGCTTTTAAAGGCATTTTCTGGCTTGAAAAAGCGGTTACCTTAATTATCAAGAAAATCCACTAACAAGGGGGAAAGGAGTTCGTTGGAAAAATGTTTCCTTTGACAAATTAGAGAAAGTATTTTCTCGGGAAGATTAAAAACGTACAAAAAGCGACGTCGTTGAAACTGCAAAACCTCGCGATCCTTTCACCGAAGAGATCTTGTATTTTCAGAACAATAAGAAACTTTGTCTTTATTCGAAGTTTCGATGAACCTCCAAGAACTACTTGGCTAATTATTTCTGAGACTTGTAGTTTATTTAGAGTTCGTTTCAGCGATTGTTCCGGATACAAACAATAGTTGGGAGTAAAAAACTTGCGGCCACGGCAGATTTTCGACGAGAATGTCCCTTAGAAATGTATATAAACTTCTTCCAGACCCTTCATAGAAAAACTTCTTTGTTATCCACTTTCCACGTATTTCATTAATATTTTCAATTTTAAATATTTAAAACTCATGCACAGATCGAGCATGAAATACATTATTTCCGCTTACAATTAGTAATTGAATTTTATGCATTAAATTCAGTACAGTGTTAATTTGAAATGAAATAGATATTTTGCAACGATTTTTGTATAATCCTTATCGTTCGTTGATTATAAGGAACCTCGTATTACCGACAACCGTTATAGTACCCATCAGCACAGACGAGATATAGCAAAGACCACAGACCAGGTATAGGATAGACTTATCATCCAATGTAATTTTGTGTCGCACGCTTGAGGGGCTCGCGAGCCCCCTTACCATTTTCGTGTCACGTGCAACGTTACCGGTGAAGTCTCGACACAGATTGTAACGCTACGCATGGCAGGAATTAGAATTCAGGAAGTAGAAATTTAGGTAATTCGATACCCGCGATTTACAAATGAATCCTGTTACAGTAACAATTTAAAGATCGTTTTATAAACGTATTCCGTGCAACGACCGAGAAAGAGGGATCACAACAAAACAAGAACACATTCGCCCTTTAACCTTGCTGTCCTATTCAACATTATTTGTCGAAGACATGCTTTCACGATGTAACGTGGAATACCGCGCCAAGGATTTGTACCTTGGTATATTCAGTAACGTGCTGGAGCAGAGAAGACTTTAGAAATCATCAAAAACCCATCAGTTCCAGTATTTCGCTGAAATATGCCAACTTGCAGTTATTCTTTTATCTTAACATTGTACTCGTGTTCTGGGGTCTGGTTCGAACAATCAAACAACATTCCAAGTTACATTGACCATAGTATTGCAAGTTAAAGAAATTCTTAAATCTAATTAGAATATTTGACAATCGCAGCTATCGGCTCGGTTCTCACCGATTACCAGGTCTCACCACGAGGAGGTTGCTGCGTTTCGAGACCCGTAGAGAGATAGATGGAATCAAAGTTCCATCGATCTCCCTGTACATGAAGCCTACTAAACCAAAGAGATGGATGGAAACAAAGTTCCATCGATCCCTTCGGTTTAGACGTAGAAGCTAGGGAACTGCCAAGCAATCACGCGAGTAAAAGAAATTCAGGAAAAAAGGAAAGACTACCGGTGAGCATGAAAGGAGTATTGGATGGCGCAGTTCCTACCACCCTAATGTCCGAGCCGAAAGGGAAAAGCGCTCGGCGCCTCCCAGACGATTCCCGTTGCACCGATGCAACTCGCCAGGAGCAACACTAAGTATGACCTGACTTGAGCCGTCCAACACGGAGACTGGGCACCGATGCGACTCGCCAGGAGCAACACTAAGCGTGACCTGACTTGAGCCGTCTAACACGGAGCATGGGTATCGGACCGGGTGACTTACGCAGGCAGTGTACCAAAAGGTACACCCCCTACGCCCGAAACTTTTCCCTTTGGACAAGAACACCAAGGGATGGAACCGATCCACCCATACTGATTCCATGCTCAGTCGCTTGCTTCCGGAAAAGGAACCAGCGGCGACCTCCTCATCACGGATGAGGAGCCAACAAACGAGCCACAAAACTAATGATTTAGTGACTACTTCGCAATTTTACATGGGGCCTTAAATACTTCATGCACTGTCACTTTACACGATCACTTTTCACTGTCACTTTTCACTGTCACTTTTCACTATTTTGTTTTAAATATATTATTTTACTGTCCCTCTTCCTATTCTCCTAGATGGAATCAAAGTTCCATCGATCTCCCTGTACATGGAGCCTACTAAACCAAAGAGATCGATGGAAACAGAGTTCCATCGATCCCTTCAGTTTAGATGTAGAATCTAGGGAACTGCCAAGCAATCACTCGATTAAAAAAAATTCAGGAAAGAAACAAAGACGAAGGGTAAGCATGAAAAGAGTATTGAATGGCGCAGTTCCTACCACCCTAATGTCCGAGACGAAAGGGAAAAGCGCTCGGCGCCTCCCAGACGATTCCCGTTGCACCGATGCAACTCGCCAGGAGCAACACTAAGTATGACCTGACTTGAGCCGTCCAACACGGAGACTGGGCACCGATGCGACTCGCCAGGAGCAACACTAAGCGTGACCTGACTTGAGCCGTCTAACACGGAGCATGGGTATCGGACCGGGTGACTTACGCAGGCAGTGTACCAGAAGGTACACCCCCTACGCCCGAAACTTTTCCCTTTGGACAAGAACACCAAGGGATGGAACCGATCCACCCATACCGATTCCATGCTCAGTCGCTTGCTTCCGCAAAAGGAACCAGCGGCGACCTCCTCATCACGGATGAGGAGCCAACAAACGAGCAACAAAGCTAATGATTTAGTGACTACTTCGCAATTTTTGCATGGGGTCTTAAATACTTCATGCACTGTCACTTTACACGATCACTTTTCACTATCACTTTTCACTGCCACTTTTCACTATCACTTTTCACTGTCACTTTTCACTGTCACTTTTCACTATCACTTTTCACTATCACTTTTCACTATTTTGAAAAAATGCTGAAATAATCAAATATGGTATATTAGTAATGGTGTAATAGCCTTGGGAGGAAACTAGGAAAATACATAAAATGGGAATAAATGATGCAAAACCATTGAAGCAATACATAAAATCGAATAAATGATGCAAACCCATAGAAGACATGCATGAAATAAAATCAATCAGGCAAACCCATCTTTATTAAAGAATTCAACAGAGGAAACCATGGCGTATCCCTCGGCGAATCTCTCGGCGAATCCCTCGGCGAATCCCTCGGCGATCCCTCGGCGAATGCTTCGATGATGCGCTTAAAACTAGACGCGCCTGGCTTAATTTTTTAAGTTTCGCAGCCACACACGCCACTCTACATTTAGTTTTCGCAGAATAAGCATAACAGACTATGCTTTGGTATACTAACCCTTTGGACCGTGATTGCACTATAAGGTAAAAGACTACTAGAATTCTTTCCAAAGACTTTACTTTAAAGTCCAAAGGGTTAACATGCGCACGTAACAGACATTCTCGTCGATTTTTCTACACATATCCCATTACAATTTCTTTCGTAAATTTTAGAGATACGCTTGCATTGCTTTCAAGTGACAAATAGACTCTAAGTATCTCATTGCGGAGATAGAAAAATAATTGACACACGGACACGGATTCGCCGTCGCGAGAGATCTCGAGCTGCTCGATACACTCACGCATTGCAGTTGCACAGACAAAACGCTAATACGGTACCACCATTCATCCAGCCCCCCCATTAACGGGAGTTCCCCGCTCGGGGCCGCGCCTGAGAGGTCAGAATCACAGCAGCCCGCCTCACAATTAAATCACATGCAGCTGCAATACGCGCTCCCATCACAAAGCCGACAATTTGCACAGGCGAGTGTATCGTGCCCGAGCATCTTGTGCTAATTCAAGATCTCTCCCGAGAGCGAATTATATTTCCGGAAAGAAAGGTAAAGAGAATTGAAAGTAAGGAATAAAAGAGACACTATGCCAAGTCTCTAAAAGTATATTAGATGGGAAACGATACGATGCACGGTGAAGCTAATTGTAAGCGAAAGCAAAAGTAAAAGATGTCACTCTCAACAAGCAAGCATACCTCCACCCTTAAATCTAGCCTATCGCACTCTTTACAATGGGCCCTAGTGGCATAATCTATTGCAAATATGCACTTGCGTAACTTTCGAGGGATATGCGAAAGCTAAGAATCTCCCGATTGAGATTGCAAAAGAGACTAAACGACTAAAGGACCGAAAGACGCGGCGCAGCGCGACCATTCACCCTCGATCCACCGAAATTTCGTTTCTACATGGCGTACTCCATATCACGACTGTACACAGCCATGGCGAGCGTGACCGAGAACGAGCCATCTGAGACCACAGAGCGGGCCGAGGTGGACCGAAGCCCGGTATCGGCGCGATAACTAGAAAATCAGAATGGTCACGAACTGGCGCACATCATCGTCTAACAATGGTCCTCTGTGTAAAGCCGTAATAAGTTGTACCCAGCACAGCCGGCCTATGAAGGGCGAGCACACCATGCGCGAAATCGAAATCAGCGATCGAAGGCGAATTGTATTTCTAGAAGAGTGCGTTTGGCACTCTTATATTTAAAAAGAACGAGGCGGAACAGAAGCTTATCGCTCGAAGTACGCAAGTGCATTTCTGAATAGATGTCCAGACAGAACCAAACTCACCGAATGTAAGTTTGGCTCGATCTGGACCCGTAAACTAGATCGTAGGCTTCAGCTTGATAACGTTTTGCAAGACGCAATGCATTGGAAAACGTTACCAAGTCCAGGCTACACCAACGTGGAGGTACCTACGAAAGTAACCCATTTCTACGAAATATTTCTGGTCCATATTCGACCAATGCATTTTTGAAAATTTGGAAAAAGTCTTACGTCTAAAGTTCTTAAACTAAGACTTATTGCTAGGACTATGGCTTGTTGAAACTAAGCCGCGTGCAAGTTCTTCCGTCATGTATACAATTTTAGGTTTAGTAGCTGATACTATTCAAAGCATCAAGCTTTGATTATAAAATTCCAGAAAAATAATTTGGAATATTTAAACCGCGATATTAGAACTTTGACCTCGAATTTAAAATTTATTTACATATTGTTTTTGTCTGTATTAAACATTTGGAAGCACGCGCGTTAATCTTACTATTCACGAGTACTAAGTATGTAATCGTGGTCACAGTGCTCGCTACAGCAATCATTTGTTCAATAGAATGCAGAAAAATTGAAAAAATTAAAATGTACCACTCACCGATCGTTGAACACAGTCTCAATGCTATGAATGCAGACAGGCAGCCGCTTCAGCAGGTTCAGAGATCCAAGAGACGCAGGGGGCTCGGAGGGTCCTGGTGGTCCGGGGAGTCCGACGGGTCCAGGGGGTCCAGGGGGTCCAGGGGGTCCAGGGGGTCCAGGGGTTCCGGGTAGTCCAGGTGGTCCGGGAGCTCCCGCGTGCCCGGAGGTCCTGCCGTCCCAGACGGCCGACGACGACTGATAGTCTAGGAGTGCGTGTTAGACTCCCCACTTTGGGGAACAACAGCCGCGATCACAACAAGGTCGACGGTTGACTTCAATTGCGAAAACCAGTTAATTATTCGACAGAAATTGATATTTCCGCTAAAATATTCATTCCAGTGGCTATTACTATAAAAAAGCATGTTAACAACATTTACCCAAACCGCCCACTATAAATAATTATTAACTATGATCGATATAACTCGAGAAATCACGCAATTAATAACATTTGGCCTGGCCTTCGAATTCGACAGAAATTGATAATTCCGCTAAAATATTAATTCCAATAGCTATTACTATGAAAAATCATGTTAACAACAATTACCCTATCCGCCTAGTATAAATAATTATTAACTATGATCGATACAACTCGAGAAATCACGCAATTAATAAGATTTGGCCTTGGACTTGGAAATGATTTTCTGCGCCGAATGAATTCTCTTTTATTTTGAATGTTTAATCGTTCGATAAATGAATGTTAATGCTTATACGTATTACACAGTATTAATTATTAATGTTACATTTTACAAGTAGTTGAACTTGTAAAGTAAATGAATAGTTCCAGGAATATTTGCAGAAATATTTCGAAGAATAATTCTGAGTGACATACATACTTGTTTCTTTAGTTACTAGCAGTTACTAGCATCGGCACACGATTACCGAAGCACTTCAGGTTTTTAACCCTTTCGCGACGGCGATGCTAGCCGTCAATATACATATTACACACATATATATATATATATAATGTATTTTGCAATCGTTTCGTGGTCGTCGAATATATCCGACGCTAGGCATTTTGGATCGTCTTGCGGACGTCGGATATATCCGACGCCGGGCTATTTGGGATTGTTCCGCGGACGTCGGATGTATCCCACGCTAGGCGCGAAAGGGTTAAACGTCCTTCAGTTTCTGAACAAAATCGAGCCAAAGTGCAGCGTAACGAAAGCCTGCCCCCTATGCAAACTCTCACTCTAAACAAGTCACACGTATGCAAGCAAGCACACACTTTTCAGTATTTTAACGCATTTCAGAGTAGTTGCTGAGTTGGACGCTGTTCATGAGCAGATGCCACTACATTCAGTCCTCAAATTATGGGTCGGTAACACAGTTTGGGTGGCGACACGAACATCCATAAGGTGATAGGTTTATCCTATACCTGGTCTGTGATTCTATACTTCGACGATGCCCACCTATACCTCGTTTGTGCCAGCAGCTCTGTCGATTGTAGATTACACAGTACCCTACAGTATCGATAGCTGGTAATATCATAAACTTGTTTAAAGCAACCGAAATGAATGGAAACTCTTCGCAAACAGCCATTCACTACAGATGGTGTGTACGTCTTAAATCGAGAAGTGTAGCGTCTAGGAATTTCTGGTTTTTACTGTATGCCTGCCGTTTCGGTTGTGCCCGTTAAGCCTGGAATTTGTTGCACACCCTGGACCCTTTCGAAAACGTTCCAACTCGCATGTCCGATTCATCGTTAAATAACACAGAGGCTGAAACGTTATCTAACATTTCGCAATTGCATCCTAGATAATGCTGTTAGAGCGCGCACGACAAATGCGTTCTTTTTATGTAGTTGCGTAAAACCGAAGGACGGCGTATATCTAAAAATAGTCGATCGCGAACCGCTATCTCGTATTTCTCTCGACCAGGCCTGACTGAATCAGAGCCAGTCTTCGGTTTCCCTTTTCCTTGCCGTCGCGTCGATCGGCCACGAAAAATGCAAAGGAAAGACGAAACTCGCACTTATATTACGTTTCTGCAGTTTTTCATTCAAGGTCGGCGTTGACCCATCACAAATTCTATCCGTGCTTCGATACCTTTTCGAACCAGGGAAGTCCTGCATACCTGGCAGTGGTTCTCAACGATTACCGATGCCAATAAATCAATACGTGGACGATATTAAGGCGCATTATTCCGCACACCTCGTGTCCAAGCTGTGCAAGCATGGATCATCGCGAAACAATTCCCCACTATGCAAATGCCGAGCAACTTTACACGGTAACTCTACGTTTACCTAAAAAGAACTGGTACTGACAAATCGGGTTACTAGGCGCCATTTGAATAATAGTTCCGATACATTATGTTTCAACTTTACTAGATTAGAGAATGTAATGACTAAATGCATTGCCATCGGCGAGCAAAATTGTTATAAATTACTTATTTAAACGATTTGAACGCCGACTCCTACGCGTCCCTGAATTTAGTTGGAAACGTGGCCATTGATTTTTTTCGAGGATGACGTATCGAATTGCTGTCTAAAAGAAAGATATGTAAAAGCAGCTACGGCTTGAAAGACGGTCTTTAGATTGGACGGGAGACTTTAGGGCTCGGTTACATGCACGCCAGACACAACCGCGACCAGAAAGTGTATGTAGTAGTCACCAAGAGTCTTGGGGTAGGGCAGTGGAAATTTCCACTGTGCCCGCTGAGACGGTCAATACTCTCTCCGTGCCATAACGTGTGCCACGCGAGGACCACCCGGATTACAGGCGGATTCAACTAAACGGGACGAAAAACCCTGCCTGCGCGCGTCTCCATACCTTCACGGTGTCGAGGGTGCATCGGATCTACGAAAGGTTACAGGGATGTCAAAATCATTCGACATACCCCTGTTTACGTAATTATACATGCGACACAGTTGTAGTTAAGATAGAGGTGGGAAATACAACGATCCCCGCGCGTGAACACGCCTGTTCCAACTCGAGAACGACCACTGAAAATGGGACTACCCCTAGATTCTACCGAAATATATTGATTGCGCTAGGTCGCGTATAATGAACCTGGAATGCGTCTACCTGGGACATGAAAATGCAATTTGCGACGCAAATTTAGATAAATAAATAAAATATGCTTGATGAAACATTTGATTGGTCGATGGAAAACTGTGGTTTGTTACGTGGACTTGATTTTAGAGCAATTCTAGGAAGACTTAGCACTGTGGGCAAACGTTTAGAGAATTAAACTCCAACGGTTGAGTTTTACAGGCTGAAAATACTAAATGGAAACTGAATTTTAAAGTTCAATTCCCTAGAAGAACACAGGAGAATATTTTAGGGGCATTTTATCCGAGCATCGGCTCTATCGCACCCTATACCAAACTACCATTACTTTGCATCGTCAATAGAGAACTCTGGCTGTATAGGAATATCGAATCGATAGTAGCACCATCTCGACGAGACCTCTCGAATCGGAGCCAGACCGAGATCGGTAAATTTGACGTGTCATCGGTGGGTTTTTCACCAACAAGCTGTTCGATAATTACGTTGTTGAACATGACCGACCTAAGCGCTACTTTTTAACTCGCAGCGTTATCCTATCGGGGCGTGATTTTTGGCAGCTGATACAAGAAACCGTCCATCGATGTGCCAAATACTCTCTTTATCGTCTTCTTCTAAATAAACGCCGACATTTGAATTGAAAATAACGCGGCGTCTACCTTTATACGCGGTTCAAAGCTCAGTGCCTATACTTTGTCGCATTTCGAAAGTGTGGCCCACATGATCCCCCCGCTTTAGAAAACGCTTATATACAAATCTCCAGAAACATGGGTAATCTTGCGTAAATTACGATGGCACATTAACAATCGCCAACGATCACGATACAAGGCAAAACTGCACGCGAAAGATTACTGAATGGAAAGTGCCACGTTGTTAATTGCGGCATAAAGGTCACGGGTTAACAAACGGCCAGGCAGGCGCCAGCTACTGTCGATCTAGTAATCAGCGGTAATCACTCATCGTACATACGTATGCGAGGACAAATACGGGCTTAAACAAGTAGCAGATATTCAGATCAATCAACCGAACGTAAAGGAGTTAGCTAAGTTCCTTCAAGGTATCCTAGAAGTTAAAGCGAACTTTATGAGGCAATCTGTAATGCAAAACGGGGCAAACATGGCGAACAGCTGGTTGATAACGTCGACTGAGGATTTGAACAGCCGTTTGTCGTTACGAATCGTCGAATAGTTCGATTATGACGAGCGAGGCGGGTTCTACTCGCGTGAAGTGACCTGTAGACGATAAGATTTCTCTTTTTCTACGAGGCACACCGTTCTACGTGTAAACGTAGAGGTATACCAACGGTAAAGAAACGGCAGCTAGCCAACAGTCACGTGACACAATTTGAGTGCAACGAGAATCTTTAAATAACTGTCTGCGCGCGAATGCTCGCTTCTTCCAGTCTGTCTCCGCGTCCCTGTGGAATGCGACGAGGAGGATACCATCCTTTCTACTGTTGCTGAGCACGCTCGGATGCGGCAACCGATATTTCATACCACCAACACACTATGCCGTAGTCATTACCCGCGCCCGACTAATATTTTCCTGCCTCCGAAGATACTTCGGTCCAATAACAATGCTCGATGCGCTAAATCCGTGCACGGCACGCGATACACGGCCCTTCGGCGGTCTAAAATTATGTAAACGAAGGCGAACTTGCTCGACTCACTAAGCTCGATTCTTACATGTATGGAAGTATCGCGTATATTTTTAGCCTAACATTACGTTACGAAGAGTTTCGAACGAGAAATAGTGATGGACTTAGACCTGCGATAAGGCATACTGATTGCCTTGCCTAAAATTGGTAAATGGGTAACGCTCCTGTGAAGATGGACCTGAAAAATGCAGAAATGCCTTCTGCGTTTATTACTGTCTAAAAATTTAAATTATGGACGTTCTCTATTCCACGAAAAAGACCGTAACCATTCGCAACTGCTGCATTGTGTGAAGCGAATAATTACGTGAAAATACGTAAACGCTTCCTGAAATGCAAGTAAGTTACGCCATTGTATTCGCACACATTCATCGGATACCGATACGTGCTTGTTCGTACAATTTGCGGGATATGAATACGCGTACATTTAGACGTTCTGCTTATCGATATTTCTGCGTAAAGACAAGCGATACAAGCAATCGGTTATAATCGACCGACATCGCCTGTGGGTCGTAGTATAATTCAAGAAGAATCGTCACTCTTTGCAAATTCAAGTGGCGCAGAATAGCGAGCTATTTTTAAAATACCCGACACGCTTATTTTTGTTACATCCTACCACGCGAAATATTCGATTACGTTCCGCTTATTTATTTACATATTGACTGATGAACAAGTGTTGTAATATATACGGTATTACGACAGCTTGTGCTGTAATGTGCCGATATCGAACGAAGCAAATAAAATAATTACAATTTCTGCGATTCGATAAAACTAATCAAAATGCAAAGAAATCATTTTGCGAAGTGGGATGTTTTCATTGTAGAATTATTTTCTATAAAACTAATTGAATAAAATATTCAAAGTGTAATTTCTTCGCGAGAAAAAATCCTATTGTTAACAGCAGACATGCAACAAAATACAATATTAAACATGTAAATGCTGTAAACACATGAGAATAATCAAAAAATGCTCATATGGTAAATAGTGCAGCGCCTGTGGTCAACGACTACGGTCACGAGAAAGTATGGTTAAGAATCTACGACCAACTACGGACTTCGGAGCACCGAGACTGTGGTTGAGAATCTACTATATATTTTGCAATATATACCATACATTTTTGGATACTGTTGGTGGAATGTGAAATGATGCACTATAATCGATTAACAATAACAACATATATCCAACAAACAATAAAAAGAAAGTAAACTGTTTACAAAGCTGTTTGAAGCGTCAATGGAGCGCGAGGTATTTGGTACAATACCAAGTCCCGAGACCTTCTGCCCTCTCTGTAGGCGTTTAACGACCGCCCAAAGATTAAGGGACAGGGAAAACAAATTTCCCACGCGTTCCAAGTATTCGCAAGAGGACACGCTGTCCTTAACCTTTTAGCGGAGGCTCTGGCAACCGTCACTTTTATTGCCGTATTAACTAGTCAATCGTGGTAAGTTCTACGCTACACTTTATACGTTTCGGAATCTATGTCACTCACCCTACACGTTGTGATACCCGGATACTCGCGACACCGTTTATTTCACCTAATTTTTGCATTAAAACACGCGGTACGTTCACGTGCAAAAGCAGACGCTTGCCAATCCAGCGCGGGAGAACTGAATGCGCCAGCTGCGCGGATGCGCGCGCATGTGGGTTCCTTTCCAGAGCCAGCCAGCGACTTTTATCGCTTGAGCGATACCCGACTCGGTTGGTAACCGACGGGTACTTTAAACTCGAAGAGCTCGAAATCATCCACAGATGTCATGAAGCTAATTGCTCTTTCAAAATGACAATAACATCTGCGAGTATCCACTACGTTCACAAACTTCCGATTTATTTGCTTCTTTCACTTTTGCAAGTGTACTTGTAGACCTGAAAAACTAGAGTGTAAAATCTTCCGCGACTTTTTTTATAGAAAAAAAAATGAGAAACTTGCGCGTAATAGCGAGTGAAAGAGTAGGTAATAGAAAGCTCGAAATTCGATAAATTTAAAGGAACGCGGCGAAGGTATTATGTATATAGGGACCGTGTCAACACGGTCGACCGATGGTGATGGACAGAGGGCGAATCGTTCGCTGGGTTGTTTTGGAAACTCAGTGTTCAGAGGCTTCCAAGAAACTTGGGGCGAGCTAGATGTCGTGAAGCTATGCTTTTATAGCCATAAGCCAGTCACCTGTAATACCTCCAAGGCACTCAAGACGGTTTGTTTTGGAGCGTGGAAGGTTGTGGTTAGCAATATCGTAGAGGACGTAGATTTAATGTATCCCCGTGTAGATAACTGTGCAAATAAAATTTGCAATTACTTTTCTTCGAATGCCATGGAGTTCGTAATTAACAAAGGCTGTAAATGAGTTAACTGATTGTTTAACCTACGATCCTGGCAGCTGGTCTAACAAATTAGTTTTATTAATATTGCCAAGCAAATATGACTTTTAATTACGAGAGTAAGACTCTTGCTAGGTGATTAGAGATATCCTCGATGGAACCTGATAATTAATAGATAACGAGCCCGTAAATTCACAGCCGGAGCAATTATTCAGAAGGTTCTAATAATAAACGTCATGGTGGAATGGAATAAAACTGAACGTACGCTGCGAACGTTTTACCCGCTCGTATGTCATGCGTTCTGTACCTAATATAGTATTTCACTGGGAAAAGAATGCTGCCCCCTCTTTGTGACGTTATTTTGACATTGAGACATTTCGAATATTAAATGAGGAAACATTGATCTTTACCTATTCGATTATAAGCGCCCTAGTTTTCAATCATCGACAGATTATTTTCTTTGCCCAAGCCGTGCCCACAAAGTAAGAATAATGAAGAAAAGTCTGCCCGAGCCTAGAAGCAGCAAACAAAGGGTCATCGAGTAATTACTTAGGGTATTGGCAACAAAGGGGCAAGGAAAGGTAATAGTAAAGGGACACCAGATCTAAGGGATGTTTACTGGCTGGTGGTACGGAGTCAATATTGAAGCAGCGTCGTATTATCTTTACTTTGGGAGATCTAATCAAACGTATCATTTACTTCTAAAATAAAAGGTATTCGTTACACGGAATTCTAGATAAATCTTCGTAAAATGGGTTGATGGCAGGTCACGGGCGCCAGGATGTCGCGACGACGTTCCTGCTACTGCGTCGTTCCTGTCCATCCAACTCTTTCACCAAGATCGATAGCAGGGGTAAAATAATTATCGTTCGCACGCTGCCTTTTATTTACTTAACCTTCACCAGATACATCCTCCGTCAACAATTCTATGATACACTCAAATCAATCCCTCCCCCCGCGATTGTCCCTCCAATGGTCACCCCATTATTTAAAATCGACACACGAATAAATCCTGCGAACCCTTCCGCTCGTCCCCGTTAATTCCGTCACAAGTTTGAAACAAGATCCGTAATGCCTGCAATCACATTCACCGTTGGAAAGTTTTAATTTCCTTGTTACGTTTCTCCGCTTGAGTTGGACCCCCCAGCGAGCTCTCAGTCGCACTTCCCCCAAAGAAACCTTAGGATAATGACTGGATGCATTCAATCTGCTTAACGCTAAATCCTGCCCCTCTTATTTCGAACCTACTCCAGCTCTTGCCGCTGGAATCCTTCAATTAGCGTGCAAACATCGAAAATTCAAGGTAGATGCGCAGCGTTTAGCATACTCATTAACGATACACGAGATTTTCAGTTCCACAGGCCGTCTCAAGTGCGATTCCGGTCGACCGAATTAAATTCGAGTGTGGAACAATATTTCAGTGTACAGGCTTTTGTTTTCGGAGAAATATTGATGCCGCCGAGTTTGCGACGGCCTGTACTTCCTCTGTATGGTGACTGATGGCTTAAATAGTCGAGGTACACGCATGACGCGTTTTGATGCGATGCGTAAGGACCTCGTGGAAGAGGCCGATTAAGGGGATGTATAGGAAACGAGTGGAGATTTCCGTTTTACTGGTCCGTTATTGTCTTAAATGGCAATTAGATTTAGCTGAAAAGAAGGCCACGGCGCAGTAGGCCAACGTGGTATTGATTTCGGTCGGCGGGAGCTCTCTGCATCCGCGCTTTCAGTGTCATTTGAGTACGACGTAGATACGGTAGAAAGGAGCTCGGTGGGGAGGCCAGGCCGCTCTCATTCAGTAAAACTGCGTTCTGCACAGTCGAATGAAAATAATGTACCAACTGCAACGACCGACGAAGAAAATCCATTTTCCCTCGGCGTTTATTCGCAACGCGTCGGATCACCTCGGTATTGCGTCCAACGCGGCACTGCGCCACATGCAAAACTCGCGCGGAAAATCGGAGTTAAAGCCACCAAGCAGTAAGGTCGAGGCTGATAAAAATTCAAAGGCCAGCACTGACGTTTTCGCGGCGGCAGTCGGACGGTATCGGATACAGAATCCTAGCAGAGACAACGCGTGCAATCGGTAGTTAAACAGATGGATAACGATAAAACTGACGCGGGACGAAGAAACGGAATTAAGAGCACCGGGGATAAGTCAAATATTTGCGTGAAGCGCGGATTGCGATCTCCTCTTACTGCGAACTCAGTATTTACGTCCGCGGGAAATTATAATCTACCTGGAAGTGGCCCGCATCAACGAGGCGCTTCGTTGTAGAAATTCCTCGAAACCCAAGGCGAATCTTCGCCAGTTCGCGTAATTCGCGATTTTAATGAAACCTCCCTCGCCGTCCGTTATCCACCGTGCCGATCAATCCTCAGCCCGAGTAACAAAGGCCAATCGATCGAAGATTAGCTGGGTCGATTGGGCCGGCGGCGCAGTTCTACCCGAATTATCTAAGGAATCGGCGTCAACCGCACGCTTCCTGATGGGAAGATTCATAACGAAACCGGTTCCATCTGCTGCGAGCAAAACGCCGGCTCGTGCTGCGATCGCGGGACTTTTAAAACGGCTGCATAACTGGTCGGTAACCGGTCGATGGCAAAACCTTACACCGGCATCTGTACAGGGGGCAGAAAACCGACGCAACAGAGAGACTGGTTTCCCTTGAAAAAGCGAATCGGCCGCGGCAGACGGCGGCGGAAGAACTTCCCAGCCAGATGATATCGTCCTTGCTGAGAATCCAAGATCTCGTACCAAGGTCGAGCCGACCTCGTGACGATTATGTTGCTCGCCGTCGCTTCGTTGAACCGTGTGATCTGATTATCGGCCCACCGGGATTTTCTGCGATCACGATCAGATGCGCGACACTCCGGCGATTTTCCGCAGCGTTAAAAAAATCTGATTCACCGACTAATGTCTCCTTACGTTTCAAACATCGTGGCCGAAACTAGTCATGGAAAGTTTCCATAGAGAAGCAGCTGGTGGAGCAATGGGGGGAACGCTGTATGCATAACATCCATTCGCGTGCCATTTTTGCAGCAGACTTCGGACCTTGATCATCTCGAAGATAATACATGCTTCTTCAGCCCAGTTTGTCCACGCTCTCTGATAAACTTTTGTCCATGAAGCGAGTGGACGAGATTGATACAAAGGGGCAAGATAATTCGCTAGCCAGCGCATACGTATGTTACATGCACGCGGATATTTGGCAATAAGCTTGGCTCCTATCAACTATTTATTGCCGTCGATCAGTGCCAGACAATCCACGATCGCCAGTCGTGCTAATCTTCAGGGAGCAATTCACGTGCGATCTCGCGGCGCAGCGTGCGGCGTGCGTGATGCGCAATTGCGACGAAGGAACTTGTCACTGCGATATCGCTCTTCGATATCGATTTGCATTTGTAGCCCGTCGATGCGGCTACTATCTGGCCGCTTGGCAATAATTTTCGGCAGATTGTCTTGGATAATACCTATCGTATGTCGCCGGAGAAAGCCTCGCGCGGAAGGTTCCGTCCGAACGTGCATCGAGCGTGCTTCTAATTGAATGAACGTCGTAGATCCGCCTCCGTCTATCGGCCGATTGAGACGTCGAAATTATTTGCTTTACACGATTAGCAGCGTGAATCAATTAGGAGGATATTAGCAACAATTCAGACCGACGTTGGCGTTCAGTTGTATCGCGTGCGCGCCAATCGAGGTGTCAGATGCCAACTTCTCGCGTACGCGCGAATCCAATTGGGGAACGCGATGCGGAGACGAGACAGAATTGTCTCGCCAACTGCGCACGTCTCGATCATTACGAGCCGCGCAAGTGCGTGAAAGGGTGACTTAATGGCTCAATAAAGGGTAACTTAATGGCCCATCGAACGGCAGCATTCATATTTCGACTTATACAGAGTGTCTCAAAAGGGCTGGTCGAAAGATACCGGAGTGTATCTCGACACTCTTCCTTTCGAATTACCAGTAAATAAAAGCTTCACCACCGACGAGGCTCATATTCCACGCGTCTCCTGCTATTTCTTTGAAATACGCGTTCCGAATCGTTCAAGCGGCTGCAGATGCGTATGTAGTTCCACGGACTCACTACTCGACGCGCGTAGCACACCTGGCTGCAGGGGGATTTTCCATTGATGTACCCCGTCTCGTTCATATCTGGTGCACGCATGCGCACCGTCGCAGGCTGTGTTGATTATTACATCCAAGTTTAATACCCGCGTTACTCGAGGATGCGAGAGTCCGAGGAACCGAGTCCCCAAAGCTGGAATATCTAGAGCGATCGGGAACAGAGATAGTCTAAGTTTAGTCACGTGTACGAGGAACGCGAATACCTTTCTCAATCATCTTTATTAACATCCTCTGCGTATTGGTCGCACCTATTACGACGAGTCACGCAATTAGAATGAATTGTATCTTCCGTTGGGTGAAAAGTAGAGAATGGGTGATGTAGCGTAATGCTGAATGGAACAGGGTGTATCATTCATGCTCGCGAAGAAAGTGTATATCATAAGGAGGCAGACGTAGGTGTACTGTTTAACTATTTCGAGTTCCCGATTGACTCAGTCTGCGCACATATACCGTCCAAGTTAGATTGGGATAGGTCAGCGCAAATCGACACGCAAACTATGCGATGCAGGGAAGTTAGGCGTACAGCTGTTCAAGTAGGCAACGCACGTCGATAGTACGAGCCGACACCGTCTAATAAATAATCTAATGTCAGCAAATACGTGAGGGAAAGGTGGGATAGTTGATTACAGTTTTGCTTTTTTATTAAAATAATAATAATGGTTTACTTTGTTTGTATTTAATTCTTTAAGCTGTGGTGCTTAGAGTATTCTCAATATACTTGTACAAATTTGAGAGTTGAAAACTAATTTTAATGACTGAATTTAAACATAAAATCTAAACTTCTAACCACATGACCGTGAAGTGTTACAATAGTGTATATTAATTAAATAACTGATGTGACCATGACCCCCGCTGATCAACTATCCCACCTTTCCCCCGAGCTCTTCGTACCGCGAATTCTAATCTACTTCTACCTCATAACACTTTGCAATCAAAATGAAAGACCCTGTCATCCAGCTCCAGCATAGCGGGCGTACACACTCTTCGCTGTAATTCGTGACATTCATCCCGGGATCAATTTGACCCTGTAACTTAATCGCGACGCGTTCAGAGTACACCCCCGTCGATGCAGACAGCCGGTTACTCCGCACGGAGTTACACCAACTAAGGTTGTACTCCCGCCGTCGACAAATCTTCCACTGTATTCCGGAGCAAAGTAGACGGAACGCTGCTCTTCGAGGACCGCTAAGAATACGCGAATGCCGCGTCAAGTGAAATTCATTGTACCCCGGGCTGCGCGTCCACGTTCCGATTCAGGACGGAAACGGTGGTGAACGGGCGCGTGGTTTACGACGGAAATACCGATCGAAGATCTCGAGCGCGTCTATTCTGAACGCGAGCCGTCCTTGCGTCGGTGCGCGATCGCTGCTGCGGCCACGTAAAACGCATCCGTTACTGTTGCGATCGGTCCCCTGTTGTTACCCTAGTCCGGGCTGCCTGTGAACTGTAGCCGATTTGGCAGCGGTCGTGACAGCGTGCATTCGAAAACGTTCACGTGGGTGCCGAGACGGCGCGTCAGGACGCCGTAGGCGCCGCTCAATGCGACCGGCCTGCGTCGCTGGTCGCCGGTCGGACGCTGAAAATAACAATGTAGAACCCGCCGACTTATAAGTGCAGGACACCCGTGCGTCGCGCTCGGACACGTTCACGTTCTTCACGCGTGACATCGCGAAACGCCTTGCTCTTGGGCGATTATCCAATAAACCCTCGATACCACCGTCGGGGACGTGGCTCTGCCCGCCGGTTAAAACCCCGCTTCACACTTGCGTCGGTGGATCCACCACCTGATAATTCGCGGAAATCCGTGTCATCTTTTTCGAATTTCCGCGCTGGCTCTTAATGCGCGCCAAGCGGCGTGTTTACTCGGGTCCTACTTGACAGAGCTGTCTAGCCGTCCAACAGTGACAATTTATGTACACAGGTATCTAAGATTTGTCTACGTTATCGCTAGAAGGTCTACGCTAGTGACGAATTGTTGCCTCTCTTGCTACGCGATCAAGTTACTGTGTTCATCGGATAAGACGCCAATTCCAGGATCCACGATTTTTCTTCTCGCGAATGGTCTAAGAATTCTAAGATTTCCTCTTGGATGGATCGGAGGGAAACAAACGTGACGTCTTTCGTTGTATAACCAGAAGAGCGCTTATGTTTGAGCTTGACGAACAATCCAATGCTTTGAGCGCAACAGTAAGGTGTTTATTGAATTGAAAATGGTACAAGAGCCTAAACACAAGCCTGAGTAATCAATCTTCTCAATCGCCGTGGCTCTGTTCTATGTCGCTACACGCCTTTGGATCCTCCAATTACGATCAACGGGTCAATCGATCGATTGGCGTTGCAATTTGAAAGGATCGAGGTGAAAATAGAAGCAGCTGGAACGCGTAAACGACTTCCCCACGGGCTGGTGATGTTCGATATCTCCTTACTGAATGCAAGACTCGCGAGTTCCTTTGCGATGACTAATTACGAAGATCACGAGCGAGACGAACGTTACGTGGCACGAGAGCACGGAAATAGCACGCTTATTACGCGCACAGATGGAATTTTATAGAAACCAATCCGTCTTAGCAAATTAGGCGCCAGTACCATCTCGTCGATACGCCGATAAACATGTTATTGCGAGTTGCAAATTTTCTCACGGACACGTCCGAGTAACTGTCGTTGTATTATCGTTCATTGACGACACGCCAATAGGCGCTCGTTATTATTAACAACCGTGGCAGATACACGGGCATAAATACGACACGTCTGTTCGCAGCCACGAGCGGCGAGTTTCCTCGTCGCAATAAATAGCAAAGCGAAACGATAAAGTCCCCCGATAACCCAGGGGCCATTCGTGCACACATGTAAATCACATCGGCGATGTTACGAATTATAATGGCGAGGATAAGTAGTCGCCGGCGCGAGGAAGTATCGAAGGAAACTCTGGCGACGACGAATCTCCGCCGTGGCGCGAGCAGTGGAAAATTCTCAGCGGATTTTTCAACCGCGCCCTTTGTCCCGTTCTCCCTGGACACGACGGAAATCATTTCCCACCGTGTTCTACGCGTTTCTGCTTTATCGCGCCTGGTAAACTGCACCGCGCATAACTAACACGAACTGCGAAAGCGATTGCAACGATCGCCACCAGCTTTTGCGTAACGCGATCGTTGTTGCTTGGGGTCGAAAAAATTCCCTCGTGTTTACCTTCGACCGTTTCGATCTCTGTCCATCGAACTCTCTCGAAGCCTGTGGCAGAGAGAGGACTTCCCTTTTAACCGTAGAAATGGTATACCATAAACGAGAAGTGGCCTTGCAATGCCGCTGATTAATGCAATTTTCCGAAACGGGCCTGAGGTGATACAACTCGATTGTACAGATGTGATCGTGCGATTAGTCACGGACCGTTCCTCGATCGATCGAGCGTAGTGATTTCATGCGATTCTAACGATCGTGAGTGCGCAAAGTCGTGGAAGCTTCGGGTAATCAGTCTTCTGAACGTTATCTTCAGATCTCGCTCTTGTTCATTGATTCTCTCAGAATATACACGCGCTTATCGCATTCGACGTTTCAAGAACTCCACGAGATCCATAAAAATCGACGTTCCAGGAAAAATGCAAGGTCGCCAGCATTCGTCAGCTTCTAATAACTCTCGAATCGTCGAGACAGCTGCGGAGACGCGAATGCGAGAATCTTGTATTCTCCGAAGACATGTCGTTTGCAAGTCAAACAGCGAACGACTGACAAGAGTTCAGGACGTCGATGTACAATAGCATCGACTTACACTTTTCGCAATTTCCTTGTTATTCGATATCTTTTGTTGCACGCCAGAATAAAATACGGACGACCGTTTAGACGTTTCTTTACTTACGCTTGAGAAAGAAATGGAGATGCAAGTAACTCTTTTCAAGTAAGTTGCACGTAGCTCGGCGTGACTTGTGAACGCAGCGTTTTTTTTTCTTTTAACAAAAGATCAGATAGAAACGTGCCACTCTAGCTTTAAATACGATCGTACTCCAAAAAAAAAAACTGTTCGACATTTTCCTGAATTTCCTTGAATTTTCGAGTATTCGCGATCTCGCGAGTCGTCCCGCGTGTAAACAGTGGTTATATCATACCTTGCGTGTTGCATCTTAATCGAGGATCCGCGAAGGGAGCAGTTACGTTCTAAGAATAATTCGCGGCGCGGTAGAAATAGTATCGTCGTACAAATGTATTGATCGTAGGCCCTATTCTGCACCAGCCAGAAAGTCCATCGACCTGAATTCTTTTCCGGACCGAGTGCTACCTGTACTCCAGTTTTCACTCTTCGATCCGATGCATCCCTCGACTTGGTCCTTCCCCGAACCATTTCTGGCACCGATTCCGCACCACTCCCCTTCGCCCCGTACACCTGCATTTCCGTTTAGCACTTACCTGTACGTCGCGTTCGCTTCGCTCGCTCCGTTTCATTGTCCCCCAAGGTTCGCATTATCCGCGGGACCACCTGGTGTAGGTGGGACGTGCCTGTGAGCCTCTAACACGCGGCATTCAAAGCGAAGTCGCGCGTATGCAAAGCAGCATGGTTTAAAATACCGTTGAATCCGGCTGGATCACACGGCGAGCGTAGCGTTCGATCGTAATTACAGCGGCGGATATCGCGGGCCAACGTGTTTCCCCGGCCAAGGACAGGGTGCTCAGCATCTCAAGGCCGACCCTGTCCATTCTAAAGCGCGGCTGTACGCTAAGGTCGCGTGAAATCGCTGGCAGGCCCGTAGGGACGCATAGAATGGGCGAAGGATGACGGGGGACGAGAGCAGAGGAAGGGAACCGCGAAGATTGCAATGGAACGTAGCTGAGGATAAGCAGGCTGCGAAACGGGAGCTGATGCAGGCCAGATGCGACGCTAACAGCTGAATGAGCCCACACGTTGCGAAGCGAGACACGATAAGGCGTGTCGTGGGTGCTGTTCCGCGACTCTCTTCGACTTCCTGATGGTTAACTGACTTCCTGTCGTCGAGGGCCAACGACTGCTTTCGTGGGAGACGTCGATTAATTGCGTCTCGTCGAACGTTGCGAATAATCGGGCGAGAAGGAAGTCCGAAGAGGGTCAGATCGGGAAAGATAGGAGAGTTATTTTTGTTCCACAATCATATCGACGCGGTTACCACATCGGGGACCTAGCTGCGCGATAAGCGCTGTTTATATGCATGCAGATCAATCAGAATCATCGGGGCATCTCGCACCCGATCGTATTTAACACGTTCGGCCCGCTCTCGTCCAGCATTTTTTCCTGATGCAATTTTCGCGCTAATAAGCGAGCGAGCGACACATCATCGTCCGCGGCGAACTCCGTGCGCGGTGGAAATTTCCATTCGCGAAAAGCATTGGCGTAACCGACCGCGAATTCCTCGCTACCACATCATCCGCTCGCTTTCGCGGGTCCCTCTTGCCCCCGGCCGTATCTGAAAATAGCGGGTTTCTTTATTTAACAGTTTTGCAGCGCAGAAATTGGTCGTCGATGTCGCGAGCGATCGGGTCCAAAAGGCGTTCCCGATCCAGCCGTTTCCTCCGTCCCGCATTCCGCTAAAGCACTGGCAATGACAGTAGCTATTTCTTTCGCCGCTAATCGGCTCACCTCGAGCAGAAAAAGCGTCGCACCGACAATGCCAGCCACGCATAAACACGCTCGGTGCTGGTAATCGTCAATACGTTCGGCAATTTCCTCGCGAGGGGTGACAATCGGAACCAGGCAGCGATAAATTATGACACTCTTTCTCCGTTTATCTGTTTCCCTGCCAACCTCCATCGCGTAATGCGACGGACGCATTTTATTCATTAAGATACGAGAGGTTCCACCTAGAAATCTCTCGAGCAATGGTAAACACGAGTACGGGTTACAGCGGATTATGTACCTTTAGATTTCGATTGCGTAACCACGGATAAGAGGTTATCTGCGTCGAAAAGTCTGGTAAGAGAAGCTTAATTGGGGCTTCGCGTTTTGGGTCGGACGTAAATTCTCGAGTTGGGGTTCGTCGTTGGCCGTTTTAGTGACGCCACATCGGTGATTACAGCTGGCTGCGATGACGTGGACGAAATGCGACGTGTTCGGCCGATCATCCACTCTACTGTCTTTAATTTTTCCTTCGAAACATATTGCGCGAGGAACACAGATTAAGTACAGTGACTCAATGATGCTTCTGGAAAGTTCGCTGCTCAGGTGGCCGTGTCATAGGGGCACGGCGCTGCATACTGGATATCCGTCGCAGCATACGCGATACCGCATACTAAGATCGATAATTTCCATTAGCCTTTACCCCCCTCTGATGGGAATTATTCCAGACATTCGGCGATATCTTAAATTCTACTTTCCAATGAGAGCGCTTGAAAGAGAAGATTCCGAATCTGTAAATTCAAAAAATCCTGAAACTTTGTGAATACGTAGGGGATCTTCTCCTGATTACAACGCAATTTTTGTTTGCTGCCCAAATTCACTCGAAGGGGGTGAAATTAACCCCTGAAAATTCGGCTACTTTCCGATTTTGTGTTATAACTCGCGAACTGTAAGAGATAGAAAAACAGTTTCAAGACAAAAGTTACTACTTTTAATTAGATCTGTCATATGGTAAAAAAATTATTTTACTGTTGACGAGTTGTAACACAAAATCGGAGAATAACCGGATTTTCAGGGGTCAATTACACCCCCTTAGAGTGAATTTGGGCAGCAAACAAAAATTGCGTTGCAATCAGGAGGAAATTCCCTATATATTCAGGAAGTTTCAGAATTTTTTGAATTTCCAGGGTCGGGATGTTTCGTTGTTAGATAAAGACCTGTTTATATCATCCTCGCAGTTTGTTGCATAAATAGAACGTGTCTAATGGAACTTGTATCGATGCAAATAGGATGCGCTAATATATGGATGTCTGTAATCATTCTTACGATTCATTTAGACGGTTTTTAATATCGTAAGCCTATTATTTATTGCTGCGTTAATTACTTCATTGTACTTCTTGGCCTTCCCCTTTTCTACCTTATTGTGTCTCACTTTTCTAACGTGGCCTGCATTTCAGAGCACTAAATTTGCGTGTCAAATGAGAACAAAGTTAAGATAGAGAGATAACCGCTCGTGCAATGCTCGCAAATACGATATAAACAAGGCGGTGCTTGCAGCCGGGAGAAATATTAATGAACTTATGCCCACATCACGTGACTGCGCTTGTATGGATTTTTTTTATAGATAACGGCAAAGGTGGTTGCATCGTAGTCTGGTTTAACGAACTCACGCGGCGCTCTGTTACTTTTCCCGTTGTCGAGGCGAGTATCGATGCGTCCACCGACTTTACCAGAGCTTGCGAGTTATCTTGGCCAATGTTTCGCTGATTTCCTTGCCGAGTGATTATTTCATTATCGAGCGGTAATTTCTTTGTAATCCCGATAGGCATCGATAATGGTATCGACAAATCACGTTTGAGGAATGCTCTGCTGATCGTGAATCATAGTGATAGCGTGTAATAAAATTGAAATTTCAAGGACTAGTTTCTTGCGCGTCATGCTTGGTTTGATTGCGATTTTTTTTTAATTATCCGGTGACTCGTTACTAAAGAACTGCTTGAAATTGCAATTTACGCTTGCATGCCGTGTTCGCGAAAGGAACGGTATGTTTGGAGTAATTAATCGTTGGGGAGGAGGTACTTTAAAACTCATTTATTGAACATGACATAAAAATCACGATACATAATAATGATAAACCGAGTCTATTGTAAGCTTCCAAACTTTAGATATATTATTCATTTATTATCTTCGCGTGTAATATCTTACGTGAATGTCTTATCAAACGCTAACAGATTCGTTACTTCATACAAGTATGTATAGTTATTATTTCGTGGAATGTGCAACCCGCCATCTCGCTTTCATCTTTCATCAGATTCTTCCATTCAACAGAAAGGACTATTCTTTAAATTCGCAAGTTCGGATTGTACGTATTTTCGCCGTTCCTATTTCGTTCGCCCTTTCGCTTCTCAATTAGATCTTAAGAAACCAAAAGGACCAAGATAATTATCCTCGACGCCTCGATTCTAAGCAAACAGATCCGAAGAACACGATGAGAAGCGAGCGGCGCGGGTTTTTTTTCAACGACAAAAGCCGCTATTTGTATAAAAAAAAGACGAAGAGAATAAATACATAATGCAGGGATCGAAAATGGAGATGATAGAGAGGTACGTGGCAGTAGAGTTCGAACTGGCTGTCGTGGAAAAAGACGGCAGCCGATTTTCGAGTCGTTCGGCCACGCCAGCTAGACTTTTTACGTAATCCTGGGGATTTTGGCAGTGACATTCAATCGTAGTGGATGAGGAGAAAGGCCTCGAGTGATCGGCGACGCTTCGGCGAAACGCCGAAGAAAGTTAATCCTCCCGGTCGCGATCGCTATGGCCGTACTGGTCGCGCGAACGAGTTCCTTCTACATGACAGAATGTTGAAAATGAGCAGGCTAAAAGCGAGACGAGTAAAAATTTCAGCGCGTTGAGGCCGTTTTAAAAATATCTTTCACGTGGAACTTAGCACGCTGGTGTCACGAGCGCAACGGTAATTAACATGTGAGAGATCGATGATATATTCTACCAACTTTTACGCGAGTCCTTGCCTCCTCAGCCACACGCTAAAAATCAGCTGAAAACGTCCCTAGTGAGGTATAACGAATAATTATAAAGTACTTGAAATAGTAATACAAAAAATAGTCAAGTCGTCGAATAATAAATATACATATATATACATATGTTTAAGTGTGTATATATATATAATATATTTATATATGTATATGTATGTATATATATATATATATATAGCTTTGTAATCGCGCGAACATTGCGACCGTGGAATGCAAGTGGATCGAGCCGTACGAGATAAATTAGAAAACCATCTATTTCTAAGCTTTTTATAGAACACCGTTTAAAGTTAACGAATAGTCTATGTGATTTTTAATCAGCATTACGAACACTGGGTATAAAAAGCCAGGAAATCGGGACACTCGATCCACGTTTACTCCGCGGTCCGAGGTCGCCGTAATAAATAGATCGTATTATCTCGTCAATCACTAAACTCTAGTAACACCATTTTTCTTTCTTTCTAATCAGTACAAATCATCCGACGAAGATTTTGGGACGGATGGTTCGCCAAGGCTCGCCGGAAGTCCGTGATCCTCCGCGCCGTCCCAAACATCCGTCCAGCACCACAAATGTAACATCCGATCGGTAAGTTCTATTTTCTTCTCTTCCTCTTCTGTTTTTCTCTAAAGCAGTCTTACGTGTAACGGCAACATTTACGAATTAGTTTAATCTCGCGACCATATTAGCTCTCGCGGTCTAACTCGGATCTCTCGTTCATTCATCTTCCGTCGCCCCTCTCTACTCTTTTCTTACCACAAAAATACGTAGAACGAGTGTGAAATTTCGAAATCCATCGTCGATGGATTATCCGATGTTTCGCGTTGAATTTCTGTTTGCTTCGAGGCAACCATGAAACAAGACGGTTTCTGGAAGAATTTCTTCGTTCAGAGCTGATATTAAACCTGTTTTCTGTCAATTTCGCGTGACAACTGACACGATTTTCGACGGAAAGTCGATCAAGGGTCGTTGAACCTCCAGTTCCTGCGAGGAAAAGCGTTCGTACGTATTTTCGTCGTAACAGTAACACCTCCCCCAACCTTCTGCATTATTCTTCTTTGCTCTTTCCCGTTTTACTTTGATCGTTGCAAAATAATTCTACCTTATAGCTTACGGTATCACAGAGTTACACGCGGTATCGTTTAATTGCTCCCACTTCGTAAATTTCGTAAACGATAAGAAAGAAGCGCGCGCGAAATTCAGCAAGCTCGCCATCGGAAATTAAACGCGACGAAAGGTGGACGCAGAATGTGACGTTCCGTATCATCGTTCTATGACGTATATGCTTTTATCTTGCGCGTGATTTAATACTGTCGAACGAAGAACAGTCGATTGTCGGCGTGCATCGTGACGCAATTCCGTCGTAATCAACGAAACTGGCCGACTCCGCGATGAAAATAAAAGAGAGAGGGAGAGAGAAAAAAAAAAGAAGATAAGTTTAATCCATGCGGACTATACCTGTGTTGTAATTGAAGACTTATTGCTTTTCCTCGTCGACGCACGAGTAGATCTAAACAAAAAAGAAACACCTTCCTCGTTATCTCCCGGAACAGCACGTAAGGTATCTCTGTGATTTCACATTCGAATCATTCGATGCCGTCGAAAGACGTCGTTCTGCGTCCGAATTTCGAGGACACTTGGCCATCACCTCCACGGGTCGCTCTTGAAAGAATTCTGCTCGACGTTCAGCGAATATAACAGACTTGACTGTTTCATCTCGACGGAAGCAACGCATTTATACTATATAATATGTAAGAATTCAACAAACGCTCTTCGTAACGACTAATAGAAATAGCAAAATTTCGAGTGCCTCGGTCGCGGGACAGAGAGAAAGCGCTATGGAAACACCTCGATGATATCGTCTTCTTAAGAAAATATCTCTTTCACTGTATAATTGTCGTCTAGCAAGAGTTTCTCGTGTGTCTCACGTGCGTGTGTGTGTGTGTGTGTGTGTGTGTGTACAGATTCGCGTCAAAACGATGTCGTTGGATAGTACTATCTACGAACGTAGCCATATAATTGCACACCGTTCGAAAGGGGAATTTCAAATACATAGATGGCTCTAATCGTTAACCATGGCGCGTGCAATTCGGAATTTGGAACAGAGAAGCGTACCGTTTCGACGCGATTCCCGCTGGAGCATCTTCCAACTATATAAAAGACGCTGCAGCGAGATGAGTAGAGGTTTCGAAATAAATATTTACGAGTGTAAGTACAGCTAATCTCGCTGGAACGGGTACGTGGGTTAAAATAAGTATTTTCTTAGGCTTCTCTCGTTGGCTCACCTATATATCTGCGAGTGAACCTCACGCACCTGTGAATTCCTCTCCGCAGTTTTCGCGTATACCCACGCACGTTCCCTTCGGAGGCAGCGAGCGACCTTTGCGATGAAAACGAGCACTTCCGATTGCTCCCCTGCGCGAGGGGCGCTACTTCCGCGCCAGCTACGTCCCCATTCGGCCGTTCATTATTTTTATCTGCGTGCCCCTGACGTTTAAAAATCGTGGAAGGTAAATGTCCCGGCTCACCATCGACTGCTTTCATTTTGCGGGCAAATCACTCGTGAAAGTTACACTCGAAAGATGCACTCGACAGTTAAACAGAGCAAGTATCAATCTGTGTTTTAATAGTGCTTTGAAATCGAAGATCAAAAGGGGACAATATTACGATACCCCAAAATTCACGTTAATTTTTGCTGACCGCCTTCTCGTACGTTCAGTTCAGGGACCATTTACCTTACCACATTCCATGCTCACTATTTCCATGGCTATATATCAATACGAATAAGCAGGTAGAAATCGTAAATTTCTGAGGGAATCGTAACCTTGGGGACCGCACGAATTCTCAGCGCGATTAATTCCCCCGTTCGCAACTAAGAGTCCCAGAAGAGCGGAAAAGCAAAACTTGTGTAACAGTTACATAAGTGGTATATACGTTTCACGGCTCTATACGCGCGATAATGTACAATGAAGGAACTAGCATTTAGGTCTGGACATTTGAGATCCTCTATCGACCCCGACTGGCCACGAACCCTTTGCGGCACTCACGCGCGCGCGCGCGCGCGCGCGAAATGAACGCGACGACATACAATACATACACCCACTCCGACCATCCCCGTCGTGATTATGTACCTCTTTTACTGGCTTCTTCTTCTTCGTTCGGTTGCAATCTTCGCTCCCCGACGATGCTCCTCAAGATCTTCGCTGTATCTCTCTTTGTGTCTCGAAAGAGCTCCAGCGCATCAGCTCTCTCTCTTCTCTCTCTCTCTCTCTTTAACTTTCTGTTTCCCCGTCATCCTAAACAGATTCTCACAGTTATCCAAGGAAATGAATTGTCGCGTCAATTGTCGCGATTCTATCCCGGTCAAAGGAAGGGAAGCCGCGGCGTGCAACGACTCGGCCGTATTCTCTCCCGTCAACGTTCTCTGATTGGAAGCTAAGCGACAACACACGGGGAAACGATTCCTTCCGATCATCCTCTCTCTCTCTCTCAATCTCTTTTTCTCACCCTCTCTCGCTCTCTCTCGCTCTCTCGTACGCCGTATCGCCTGCCGTCTCCGTCACGAAACGATCCAAAGGGGGGCGGGGGGGGATTTTCATCGAACGAAAGAAAGGACTCGCGTTTAGCGCGCGAATCACTCTGCATGGTCGGAGGAGAAACGTAGAAGAGAGCACACAGCAACCTACTGGGTACGATAATTCGGCCGCTCGCCCACACCGCATCGATCGTTGCTCTCGAGGTCTCGAACTCTGTCGCGCGAGACCTCCCTCTCGGAGCCGAGGAAACTGGAGTGCCCCCGAGTTTCTTCATCATCGAACACACTATCCACGTGGACTGAAACTTCCGCCACGCTCCCTTCACCCACGATCACCCACGATCTTCGTCCCAAACTCCAACGTCCACGAGATCGCGCTCACGGGTCTTGCAGAGCGATCGCGACTCGGCGACTCGGCTGCCGTTACGGCCCATCTCGGGTCTCCGTCGTCGCAGCGTTCTAAAAAATTCGGCCCGCCCTCGAGCGTGATCGCTGCACGATCATCGTGTGCCACTGGCGAACGAGACGCGTGGGTTACTCTCTCTTCTTCTTCCGGCCTGTCAGGTGCTTGTCTACCACGCCGACGACGGCGGCGGATCCGGGCACGAACGTGCCGCCGCATCTTTGCTCGGCTGGGATGCGGTAACGGGCGCTGAGGTGCGTCGGATCTCGATCGGTTTCGAGCCGGGGATCGGTGGCCGGCCCAAAACCCCCTGGGTATTTCACGACAAGTTCCGCTGGTCTTCCCCGCACTCCTCAGCCTTCCTCAGCGACCTCTTCAGCTTGTCCACCAGCCGATTGTGGAACTTGTTCAGGGAGTTGGAGCTGCCGGTTTTCGGCGGGGACGAGCCGGTGCTCTTGCTCGGGCTCTGCAGCGAGGACTGCGAGGCCCGCGACGATGTCCTGGAGAAGTGGCGGGAGCTGAGGGGCACCGAACGGTGCGCCGGGGACGTCAGGAAGTCGGATCCTGGGGACGTCGACAGCGACGGGCCCTCTGATTTTGAACATTCTGACACCTGCGAACAGCAAAACAGTGGTCTCGTTTTCAAGCTGAAAGAGAACCTTCCGCCGGGGTGCTCTTCCACTTCGAGAAGACCTTAACCCTTTGCACTTGTTTCTTTCTGCCATTGCCTCCTTCCTACGCCCCGGGTTCGTACGATTCAGTGCAAAAGGTTAAAATCGATAAAAATCCTCCTTTCGCACCATAAGTAACACGCTTTTCGAGCGCGTTCTCTCGTCGCTTCGGCAAAGTCGCTCCTCCTTTCAAAACGCGCGAGAATCTGACTACTTTCACTCGAAACCTACACGTCACGTTCGACTGGGTAGCGAAGATTGGCCTTATCGAACTTAATAATCGATGCGAGACGCAACTTCGGCGCTTTCGAATTCCTTCTAAGCCCGATGACGAAGCAGAAGAATGCGGGAATTCCATGGCCCCAAGGTCTTGGGCTATACAACTGTACTTTAGAGAGAATGGGATAAAAGGTTCGCTGTTGGGACAGTAGTAATCGTCTTAGCCCCATTATGCGGCCGCTGATCGGTCAGTTATCCGGATTTAGCGGTCTTTAATCCGGCAGTGGATGAAATGCACGCTATCCGCTAAAGACGAACGGACTGTTCATTTACTTGAAACGACTAAAGTACTCCGAAATTGGAGGGAACTTGAAGCGAGCATCGCGAAACACGATAGAGTCAGCGTGCTCGAGTACCTAATTGAAAGCGCAACGTTAGAGTCAGACTGGCAATTTTCACGCCGAGCAATGTACGGAGCAATAACCGTGTCTCTCTAACCGGTAGTTATCGATTAACGCGACTTGCAGTTACACGCAATTTGCGACGGTTCGCTCGGTGCACGGATAAGATCGAAGACGACGCCTTTAGGGATTACCAGCTCGGTTTCTTATCTTCAGTTTCATTGAACACGAGTATGATTTGCAACGTATCGAGGCTAAGTAGATTACTAGAATCTCAACTCTGGCTCCAATAGCAGCAGCCTCAGTTCAGCCCTAAATAATAAACGCGGCTGTACTCGATTGCCATTTCTGTAGCAACGAAAACGACGGCCGAAACCCGCCACTGACCTCGACATTATAAAATTACCACCTTTTGTCCCCTGTAATTCGCGATTATCGACGCGAAATGCTGCTCCGGCCGCGGCGGGCGGACGTCAATAAAAGCAGAAGAAAAAGCGACGCAGAAGCGCACGCGACCCTTTCCAGCTGCGCCATGTGAGCACTTTATACTCGTTAGTACTCTGTAATATAATTCGATGAACGAGCCGATAAACGTTATCGTTATCTCCTTCCTCCTCGACTTTGTATTCGCCCCGGCGTGCGTATCGACGATTAGACCGACCAATGGAACACGATAAGGAAAACGTCGATTCTGGCCCGTTGTTCGCCCACGACTCGGGAACCCCGTGTATCTCCCTTATCGCGGCGACGCATCAGATTATGATACGAGCGGAGGCATCACCGAGGAGAGATATTACCGCGCCGGTGCATTACGAAATTGTGGATCGTGGTTGCGCAAACGGGCGTCACGCCGGGAACGAAGGTGTGCATCGCACGTCAGGTGAAAGAAACTTGTAGCAGAGTAGGAGGCGTTTTCTCCAACATCCCAGCAACGTGCTCTCCACGCTGTTGCCTTCGTCAGCGGGATATGATTGTCAACAATGATTACCTAACCGGCTGGGCGAAATAAACGCGGCGCTCTTTCGTCGAGCCGCATTCGTCGCGCGCAATCGGCGATCTGGCTGAGCGTGAAATTATTTGTAATCGACATTCTCGATCCTATATGGCAGAGCTCGATAGTTTCGAGGTTTAAATTCGTTCGGACGAGGCGCGCGGGTGTGAATACCAAGCACCCTGATGACGCTGCTCGCTTTCGGACATTTATTTATCAATTCAATAGCGCGGTATTTTCCATGGCTCCAAGACAGTAACCTTGAGAGATGTAAATGTCAAAGGCACTAAGTGGAGAAAAAAAGGAAGAAGTATAGCAGATGACAGATGAAAAACTATAACAGGGTGGGACACTCTTCGGACACGCGTCGAGATTTTCGCAAACGAGAAACTGGTCGCCACGAGAATTTTTCTTGGCACGATTTCACGGATTAATGAGTGCTAGGAATGAGAAATAGCCAGACGTGACGATCGCGCGTCCGTTCGCTTTTGCATAGAATTCCTTCTCGGGCAATGACGAGTGCCTAAGTAGTCGCAAGTTTCGGCATTAGCCAGGTAGTAAATTCCCTTCTATCGCAATAAATACTGCCAGGAGTCAATGATTCGAGGTTGGACCGTCCCCAATACCTGACCGATGATGGGTCGTAAAAGTGGCGGGCAAAGGTTTCGTTCCAACCCGTGGTCCTTTACGAGCACGAGTTCATTGTATACATAATAGGTACACATATTTCTAACCCCGAATTTGCTCCAAGACTTTTATGATTTTCGAATGACACGATACCTAATGAATACAACGCACTTTAGAGTGTGTACTAGCACGAGCTTTTATTTGATCCACGTTTTTTTTTTTTAACAGTTTTTATTGGAAACGCAGGGGTTAGACGCGATTTTGAGGGGTGCACGCGGAAGTCACGCGTTGACCACGAATTTAAGCGAAACAGACCTGAACGAGTCTATCCGCGCGCGGAATCCTCTAAAGGTCTAAAGTGAAACGCGAAGGTCCTCTAATCGAGGTTGACGCGACAGAGTAGCGCGCTAACAGTCACCTGTCCTCCGTTCGATCTAGCCTTCTCCTTGCCACGAGATGCACTCACCTTTCTGCTGCGACAGGACTGAGGATTAGAGCACTCTGAGGACCGCCGGTTGCGGTTAGTCTTGTAAATGTCCCACTCGTTTTTCACCACGGGCATCATAAACGCCATCTCGAGGGCCGGCACTCTTGAAACGCGCACTCTCTTCTTCTCTCTCTCTGCCCCTGTTCCTCGAGGACGACAGCACCGTTCCCTTTCTCACGCTCTACACCTCCAGCCGTGTCGTGTCTTTCTCCCTCCGTTTCTCTGGAAAGTCGGAGCCTCGGCTTGGCAGGCCTGGGCAGAGGCTTTCCCGGCGAGTTTCCGGCCGCTGAACGCTCGGTGCGCTCTGCGAGCAGTGCGTTCGCCTGACAGAATTTCGCTGGCAGGTCCTGCGAGCGTACGCAAGGATTCGGTTTTGTCCGTTGGCCGTGGCGGGATAATCGCGGAGCGGAGTCCTCGGTCGGGTCGGCTGGGAATCGGATCGATCGCTTTTGTGCCGTCCGCTCTACGACTCGGTTCGGCTACGACAGGGTCGGGTTGGCGACTGCTGTGCTGTTCTCGTCCCTGCCTCTTTAAAGGATCGTCGGCGAAGTGCTCTGTCGGCGGTCTGTCGACTGGAAAACTGCATACACGTCGTGTCGCTGTCACGGGCTGCTGTCTCGGCGTGCTGCCTTTTCGACGTCGATTCGAATACACGCGCGTGTCCGTTCTCAGCGGCTGTCTGCTACGGAATGAGCACGCCGGCGGCCGTGTGGTTTAGGTGTAAAAGCTCGCAACGGTGGGGACGGCTGGGCCAGCCTATTGGTCGCTCCTGAGGCGGGACTCCTACGTCACGGGTTACCATTGATTTTACAATGTTGATACACACGTCGGCGTGACGTCCCGGATTGATTTTTCGGCGGTGGTTCCTGCTGGATCGCACGTACGCATACCTCCACCGGCCGCCCTTGCAGGAGGGTGTATACACGAGTGCGCCGCAACCGAAAACCAACCCCGTCCACCCCCAAAGATCCTGCTTCCTGATCCTCGACCTGCCCTCGACCCCGGCGACTACCATTCCGCAAAACCGCCACGGGATCTGTTCAAGGTCGCCACCGGTAAATCGCACACCGCGATCGCGGAAAAAGTGCACGTGCGATGCACGCTGACGCCGTGCGCCGCACTCGGGGTATATTTAGGGATCGCGAGCTGGCTATTTCTGACGCGTTATTGTTCTGCCCCAACCCCGAAACAACCGATGCGCCGTTAGCACGATTTCAGGCGAAATCGGCGCCAAGAAATGGGCGGGAACTGATTGCGTCGCGGTTAATGAGTCACCGTGATGTAACACTTAAATGGACGTTGCATCCTGTGGTGTAAGCAAAGAAACAACGTAATAGCCTCTGACGAGGCAGTTTGAGGGACTGCTTACGCTAGATTCGCGATTTTCTGTCAGAAATCGGGAAATTATTGCGTCTCGAAGCTGCGAATAGCTTTCAAATGCGTAAAGTATCGGTCGATGATACTTTACTGGCAGTTGATAATGGATATTTGTACCTACGGTCGGTATCTTAACGTCTATCACTTAAATTCTGAATAATAATAATGATTCTAGCGAGGAAGTCGATACGTTATCGTGGGAGCTTTGGATATTACCAACATTTTTCAAATATTTTCGGCGCCTTTTTATAAAATTACTCTAAAGCAACTACGGATCAGAAACTTAAGTAATCTTGTATGTGACTGAGAGATACGATAGTGCGTTTACGTTTGACTAGCGTTATCTTGCAAATTAAGAACACGAATCAATATTCTGCTAATTGCAATATCAAGATTCTTTTAACAGAAACTTTGGCATTGAAATGATTGTACAACACACTGAGTTGTCGTAAAAAGTAAATTTATTCTGTTTGGCGAAGGTACATGTCTTTTCTCAATTAAACTCAATTCACTCGTCTTGCGATCGTCACAGTAGTCGAAATAAATTACAAGACTCGCAACATCGCTGAAAACTATGCCACTTTCGATCTGTCTATAAAAGATAGCCTTTAATCTACCATCTCGCGAATTCTAACTGTACATAGGATCGTTCGTGCTTCGGACATTACAGGAACTATGAATCTTGTCTCAGCGTTGAATGAATCGCCCAAGCTGTGTCTGAGCAGCACGCTCCATTCCATTATTTCATTCGTATAGTTTGATTCGTTGATTCTGTCGGTCGATGTTGCAATGTAGAAATCACGAACGGGCACAAAGACGATTCGTATAAACTTGTACTTGCAGTTGTATGAACGTGAGCAGACTTTCGGAAACTCTTCCTCGCGTTTAACAAAGCAGAGTTCTAGTTGCCCTATTGCACACGCGTAACTCAATCGAGTCCTATGCTAGAATAAAATAGTTCTTCAGTAGACAAGTCTTACGAGAAATACTATCCTTAACGATTCGTCCTTAAAGAAATTACATCGAAGCTGGAGCGCCCAACCTCCCTGCAGACAACGAGAACTTAGAACCGCATTTGACAATTTATACTCGCTTATATCGCGCTATTAACTACGTAGGAAAGTATGAACTTCTCATTATCGTTAACGAGCGGCACGGCGCATTACCGTTTATTGCGTGAATCATTCGAAACGTAAAAACTAGAGCGTATCTTTGGCACAATTAAGAGGTATTTGCACTTCCGTTCTCCGAAGCATCCCGTCTTTCGCTTAGCCCCGATCATTTTAAGCTAAGCCGCCGACAACCTCGCGGTTTTCCTTATTACGTAAAGCACCGGATGTACAAAAGAAATGAGACGGATTCGTTTACGGCCATACGGCGTACTCTGCACACCCCTCCTCTATCCCTCCAGTCTCTCTACACTCGCAAGTATACCTGTCCTGCCTATACTCGATTTACAATTACAGCTTACAGGCTAATAGACACTTTAGCTAATACTTTTCTTTTGGCACAGACTCGACAATCACACTGATCACAAACATTGAAAATACTTTAGCTTCGAATTTTGCTTCGTCAGCTGCGTTTCCATGCGTGCAGCACGCGCAGCGAAACACGATTAGCTTGTCGACTGACGAATCATATAACGTTTTAACGTTTTCCTCGCGCGGAAACGTGGCTTTAGACACCGCTGAATATCCAAATCAGTGATTACCTTCGAATCGCGGAACGATTAATTTACTGTCCCTGTTATCTCTAGTACTTTTAGTCACTTATGTATAAGATGCGCACAAAAATAACGTATCTTCGCAATGAGCACTCTGCTCGAAACGGCATTGTCCTCTCGGTGATTTGATTTGTAAAGGGGAAGCTGATATTTCACTCGAATCGCGCCCATGGATATTCCTCCGTGTCTACGTTCTCTGTTTTCCTCAGAATGCCCTATATACTTTGTAGCTTCATAGAACTACCCTTCGAGACCAGGGTACTGGAGGCTTAAGAATCGAATAAGTACGAGCGACTGCTAAATACAATATAAAAGAGAAAATCAATCTATCAGGTAACAACGAATATATGTACATAATTCAGGCTCTATGTACAGACGACGAAAATAGTTACAATATTCAGGCGCCTATAAAGTGGCGTGTAAATCGTTTGAAATACTCTAATTGTAAATTAACAGGCCTTACTACGATAAGAAAATTGTTTAGCGTTGTCCAAATTGTATAAGTACGTGTCACTTTCTCTCTCTGTCTCTCGCGATTGATGAGCGGAGAACCTGAGGGTCCCGCGAATAAATAAATAAATAGATAATTTACAAATAAATAGATACAGTCGCGGGAGGGTGAACGAAAGCAGACGAAGAAGAATGTTTCAGTTTCGCAGCTCGAAGGTGCAGTTCGTGTAAAGATGGATCCTCTGATGGTCCCGCAGGTGATGTCGATGCTTGAATCGCTTCTTGCACCACGCACATTGAAATCTCGGACCGACGCCGCACTCCAGGCGCAAGTGCCTCGTTAAGTTGCACTTGTGGGAGTAAGTGCGGCCGCATTTCGGGCACAGAAACGGGGGCCCGTCTTCCAGGTCCTTCAGCATCTTCCAGACTGCAACATCGTTTCAAATAATCAGTAAACACAGTCGCTGTCTCCCTTGAACACGGCAGAAGTGGGACGACAGAAGTGGAAGAAGCGGTTTTACGGCAACATAACGTTATGGAGTGAATAACTTGGACTTTGGAATGGGATCGAGGACTTTACACGGACTCATGCTCGGTTGAAACAAAAACTTCGATTCTTTCGCTGACAATGAGTATTGAGCCTCGATCGGCTAAGTACGTTGCAGATTTGTCTCTCCATTTCGATTTTCCTGCCTGATCTCCTCCTTCTCAATCGCGAATCGCTTTTAACCATGCAGTTACCAATAAATTTCTACTCAAGCAAATGGTATCACAAAATGCACCTTCCGTTGTTGGAGAAATGGAATTCTAGCGTCGAATGTATTCTTCTGAAAAAGAACGTACGTATGTTATCGACGACATGCTGTACACATTGGTGCCATGTAGATTAACATTGGAGAAAGATGTTTCTTCTACGGTTGATCGATTAAAAAAATCTGTCAGGTATTAGGTGGTTTTGTAAATTACAAAATATTTATTTCCAATATTTTACAGTCGCCTATTTTCCTTTATAAACATAAACATATATACGATTACTCTCCTGTTGAGGTAATCTTCTCAGACTTTGTTTTACTGGCACCATGTTTCATAAAGAAATTCAAGAGTACGACGTGCGTTCTTCGCACTCGTCCACTTTTAAATCTATAATCCCATCGACTATCCTACAATACAATTTCATTAAGCGCGGAATAACAATGGCAATAGGCAGTCTACGCATGCTACCATAGTGGTAAATGATTATCGAGATCCCTCTTTTCAAGTGGTACACAAAAACATTTCGTCTTCCAAAATATAAAGGCAGAATTGCACTGGTAACAGATCTTGCTAAAGAGAACGGAGTCTTTTATTGGCAAATTAAGTACCCATCGATATGAATATCAAGATCCCCACGGTATCGACGACTTGGAAGCATTCTTAACGTAGAAACACGTCGACGTCTCGACATTTCTAGTACCCATTGAAACGATCAACCCGAGCTTGGTTCCCCTTCGTCATCTCAGAATTTCTGGTGCGTCCTCATGTGCAAGATCAGGTTGTGCTTGTGCTTCGATTTCTTGTGGCATATGGGGCACTCGAATCGTGGTTCGACACCACACTCGAACCGCATGTGCCTGTTCAACGAGTGAAGTCTTACGTACGCGTTCCCGCAACGGGGGCAAGAGTACTCCGTGGAATCGCGCACGTGACTGCCCGCCAGCGAAGCCTCGTTTAATTTCTTCTCTGTCATCTTCTCCGCGTCGGCGATCTTCATTCCGCAGCTCTCAGAGCCCTCGTCGATGGCAGAAGCTTCGTTCTGCGCGGCCACGCTCTCTCCTCTCTGGTTCGCCGCGATCATCCGCAGGTATAAAGTTTGGTACCGATAATACCAATCGACCGCAGCACCTGACGAGTAGTTTCGCTCTAGAAAACACATAAGAGGATCAGTAACCGTTCGGCACCTCGGCCCTTCGTCAGCTCTATTCCGAAGTTTCGTGGTATTAGCCGCTGG
The DNA here is from genome assembly GCA_910592295.1 of Andrena haemorrhoa. Taxonomy (NCBI): domain Eukaryota; kingdom Metazoa; phylum Arthropoda; class Insecta; order Hymenoptera; family Andrenidae; genus Andrena; species Andrena haemorrhoa. The sequence continues at coordinate 1,519,698 of OU342946.1, read as the reverse complement.
AGGTATTGATGACGACAACGTGAACGCACACAAAGCACGAATCAGGGCACATTCAACCGTTTACCATGAAAGCAATCACATGTGAGGCTGATCGACGAGCTCGCGGTTCGATTTCTGCTGACACGATCTGATGCATCCGAGTTAGTCACTGTTAATAGCATTTAGACCAATGTCCTAGCGATAACTGTATTCAACGATCGTTCAAGTTCATCAAATTCGTCCAAGTACTATTGAAAGTGACTGCGAGTGGTACAAAATCAATTGGCTGATCGAGGCCACCATCCCTAATCTGGCAAATGTGAGCTTCTAGTTGTTCCCCTCTCATCAATGTTACTTTCCTTTCTAGCACAGAGATGTTCATCTCCTTTACCTGACAACTCCATTTCAGTTTTACTATTTACCAGAACGCTAGAGTATATAAACAGTATGGTAATGTGCCCCTCTGTTTGAGAAACCGTTGAGTCGACTACTGCGGTAGCCCCTGTTCCGTGACCTCAAGCAACTAATTGATTTCGTTTCGATTATAATACCCATAGATCACAGTAGCTTTCTCCTTACTTCAAAGGTTACGCGTTACATGCCCGAGAAACACCTGGAGGAAGTTGGAATGGAATGGTGTCGCAGAAACGGTACGCGTTTTCACTTGGGAGTCGACGAGGTTGAGTTGTACCACTTGGAGAGGATAGTTGCTATAACAGCGCGTTAGATTCTCCGTGTGCCATTAAACCGCCGGTCTTCAAATTAATTAATTTTTATTCCATAAAGAGGACAGCGAGGTCGTTGGTTCTGATACAGCGTTCAGTAAAAAAGTAACATAGGAATGGAGCATCGTGATCGTGTAACTACAGAAACAGGTGAGAATTGAATCGACGTCATTAAAAAATAGAACGATAATTTTACAATTCTTTTCACAAGTTGCGAGCGTTCTATATGTTCCGGTATTGAAACCTACGTGTACGTAGTATAAATCGACTATACACTTTGCGTTCACAGTTCTGCAGCCGGAACAACGTCAACAATATTCGATCCTTGTTCAACCGATAGTACCAGTCTCGTCCAGTAGAGACTATCGTGTTTACCCTCATTGTGACCAGGAAAGAAGGCAAGCGAAAGGAAATCCTAATGTGTTACAGAAACGTATTCAAATTACTTTAAATTATATCTACATGATCGTACAGTCTTATCAATGGTTTCCCTCCTCCGGATCCAAAAGGATACTTAGAGAAAGGCGAGACGATTCAAGAATCGCAGCGAGTATTTTCACAAGTCTACTCTCGAGTCGAGCAACGTGCTTCTCCGCTTGTTAAGTAACGAAGTAGACAACTTTCCCAAAGAATCCATCGCAGAGTCCCTAACGTTTCGAATCTAGTGGGGCTTGGGTAACTTGTGCCGACCCTGGTAGTGCTCGTTCAGTTTGTACTGGTGGTAGAACTTTTTCGGGCACAGTGTGCAACTGAATTTCTTCTCTTTGTTACCGCACTCGACCCTCTGGTGCCTCAACAAGCTGTCCCGCCACTTGTACCTCTTCCCACAACCGAAACAAACGTTCATCGTGTTCCCGTCGTCCCGCGAATGGTGTTTCGCTTTCGCTTGATGCCGCTGGTGCCTGACGTTGCTAGGATAAGACTTAAACCCAGACTGCAGGCCGTACGGCAGCTTGGCCCCGGCGAACTTATCTGAAATTGAAAGAGACAAACGCACTGTTTAGGAGCTATCCTCGAAACGTCCGCGCTAGAGTGGATAGCAGCGAAGAGATCTTAGCAAAGTCGCTTGGATAACGGTCTACCGAGCCGCGGGCTTTCGTTCTACGGCGAATCGAGTCGATACGACTGTGGTAGAAGAAGAAGTTGTAGTTGAAGAAGTCAAATGAAAACGGAATATGCGACGATCCATTATTGTCGAAGCGTGGACGTTTATTTCTCGTTTGATCTTACAATCGGCGAAGCAGCGCGAAGCTTCTGTTTCGAGAATCTCCCATCGCGTCGAGCATTCGATGGGGGATAACAATGTGTAATAAAATATAGGGAAAACTTTATTAACCAACGAGAGGAGTCAAGGAGAGTAACTAATTGAGTGAACTTCTTCTGATGTCCTCTAATGGAGGATCGAGAGGGAGACTGATTTCATCGTTTCTTGTGATGCAGTACGAAGTGACGAATCAGTTCGTAGCGTCGATTGTAACGCTTCCCACATTGAACGCACAAATGGCGTTTCTTGTTCCTGCCACACTCGATGGACTGGTGAAGCCTTAAATTGCTACTGTGCTTGTACCACTTTCCGCATTCGCACCGATGAACGTCCTCTGGCTGGAGGTCTGATAAAAGGTCTTGGGATCCTGATTGATCCAGTACGTACCACTGCACTCCTGAAACATTAAGCTCCGTGACTAAAAGGCGACACTCGGCGCTACAGGGTTCAGACCTCGCCGATCGATTCACCGACTTGTCTACGTTTCTAAATCTTAAATTTCCATTCGACATGTCTTGGCAAGGGGATGCGAGGACGATAGGTTTCTGTCGTCGTTAGAGGAAGTTCGGCGAAGGGCGTGTTACTCGAAAAATGAAAGAAAATGATAATGTTCATAGCATTCGTTTATCTATTACATGTGTGACGTTCAAACGCTTCGCAGTCACTGTCGCTAATAATGTATAAGCGTAACATAAAATTAAATAGTCTCGGGAGGAAGATTTCTTTGCGCTGGTCAGGGATAAACAGGCGTTCGAAATGAAAGAAGGCGGTTCATATCCTATGGTGGGTGGTCAGGTGATTACGCAGTTCGTATCGATATTTGAACTTCCTCTCGCACATGTGACACGAAAATTTCTTCTCCTTATTCCCACAATCAACCCTCTGGTGCCTCTTCAGACTGTCGTACCACTTATAGCTTCTCCCGCAATCGTTGCAGACGTACTGTGCTTGAAGAACTCCCACGTAGGAATCCGACCCGCAATGTTGATCCGCGTGCCTCGGGTCCATCGTCTCTCCCGCCCTCGACGCGTACGATTTCTCGAACAAGTTCAAGTCCTGATCTTCCCCTATGCTTCTTGTCCTCCTCTCCAGCATCCACAGCGCGTCGTGCTCTCTCGCCTCCTCGATACCTGCGGAAAAAGCGCAAAGTGGCAGCGATTAAGCTCTACCTGACGCTACGTACCACGCCGATACATACTGAGAACTATGATGGAGTGCGAGGAGTAGATGAATACGATAGATAAATGTGCAAGGTGGGCTCGATATAGTATTCAATTGCAGGTTCCTTCAGCTTTAATGGACGCATAGGTACAAACATTTCACACGTCACAGTCGACGTTCGATATGACCGTCGTACAATATATTATTCCGCAAATGGTACTATAAAATATTCGAACAGGCAACTCTAGCTTCTTCTTTCTGGGGTGCACGATGGATAGAAAAGGTCTACTAGAGATCGATCTACTTTCTTCCATCCAGTAATGTCAACGACCGAACTCGATGGATCGGCTTCATAATGGCCCCTCCAAGCAGACAATCGCTCTATCAGGAAGTGGTCTTCTCGGAGTTTGTCGAGGTGCTCTCCTTGTCGCCGCAAACCAGCCTCTGGTGCCTCCTAAGGGTGTCCAGCCTCTTGTAACCCTTGCCGCACTGGCTGCAATAGAACTTCTGTCTATGGAGCCAATCAGCTTCGTCCTGCAATTTCTCCAAGGAGGCGTCGCATTTGATCTGGTGACGCTTCAGGCTGTCCATCCGCGTGTAAGCTCTGCCACAGCCGTCGCAGCGGAACTGCTGATGAGTCTTCGTGTTCTTCTGGGCGATGCTAGTCTCCATGGAGCTGAGAAGGGACGAGTCGCACAGCAAGTAGTTCATCTGCAACTGTTCGTGAAACGAGATCTCACACACCTCGGTGTCCTCCTCTTGGTCCTTCTCCGCGCTGCTCTCCGAGTTCTCCCCTGCAATGACGCGTGTCTCTGTTAAAAATCAGGGCCCACGCCCCGAGGTTTTCGTTACAAGAGTGGTTGCCAACAGCGAGAAGCATGCGTTATTTCGATGCAGGCAGTTTACCTCCAACATGTTTCGTTCGCTCGAGATTATTGGCTGGTTATCGTTTAAGAAACCGTGTTAGTAGCGTGGGATGATGATTACTTTGCAGGTGATCGGTCAGACTCTTCGACAAGCAGAGGTTGAAAAGATTCAAGAGAAATTGCACAAGAAAGATTTATTACGAGGATCCGATAAATTCAATCTTCCGATGCTCGATGAAATACATTCGTATCCTCCATGTACAAAGCGCAGATCTACCGACACATGTTCAACAGAATCGTCTCTGACGAAGACCTTTAACGAAACGTACGTTACAGTGGTTTATATTACAATCGTTGCATGGTTACACTAGCTTCCTCGCCCTTATATTAAAAAATATAATAAAAACCCGCATAAACTTCTCGACTTATAACGTATAAATATCTATCGAAGAAACGAGAAACGAGAAGCTCCTCTGTGAATTGCGACCAAAGCGACCGTTCAGAGAGTAGGAAACACGAAGAAAAAAAATTGGTAAATCGAAGGTGCCGCTCGCGTTGACTGTCTTTGGAAACGCTCTTCACTGTGGCTCCAAATTAAGAAGGTGACTCGGATGCACCGATTTCACGTGCGAGATCAACGACAGCGATTTCAAGAACTTTTTTCCGCAATAACCGCAGTATACCCTGTCCGCCTTTACTTTACAATAATTCTTCTCGTGTCTACGAAGACTGTCGAGCCTCGAGAAGCTCTTGCCGCACTCCTCGCAGACCACAGTCTTCGACGACTTCCTCCGTTCCTCGGTATCCTGCATCGGCTGGTAATTGCTGGCCACGAACTCGAACAGAGTCTGCGAGCCCTCGTAATCCTGCTCATGCTTCACGAACCACTCGCACAGATCCCCTTGATTCCCTGCGAAGAACGAACGATACCCGTTAAGAAACCGATTTGTTCGTGCGAAATAAGTTCGGCTGGGTAATTCCAGAGGAACAGAAAGGCACATGCATCCAGGAGGAATACAAATCTGATCGCTGCTTCGAGAGCTATCGATTAGGTGTGGAGCTGTAATTATTCGAATATTCAAATAATTTCGAATACTTAGATCATTCGAATATTCAAATAATTTCGAATACTTAGATTATTCGAATATTCAAATAATTTCGAATACTTAGATTATTCGAATATTCGTTACAGCCCTAATCAGGTGTCCGCATTATTTAGTTTTCGTGAAAGGGAGCTTCCATTCCCAAAATGGAAAAATGTTAACCCGAAATCGCCGTGCGAGTAGATCTCCAACATTTCGATCAAAAACTATGAATGGAGTAGATCCATGTACATCAATAATAAATAGTACGAACGTTTTAATGCACCGGGTGCAACAGTAAGGTTTCACGATGTACTTGAAATATCCTAACGATCAATCTCCTCTCCACGTATTCCAATTTTTGTTGCGTTTTGCTGACTCTCCTCTCCTCCCGAACAAGACAAACACTTTTCCTAAAAGTAGAACGTTCGTCGCTTTTAGCCAAAAGTTCCTTAAACGGCAACGAGGAACTCGTCTGCCATTTTCAATGAAATTAACGAATTAGAAGGAAATTCGAAGCGGGATTACTACACGACAGTCAGAGATTACAGACATTCCTGCAGAGAGGAAGTGAAAGATGTAGTTATTCCAAGGAACAGATTCGTTTAATGCTGATACATTTCATGCAATATAAATAAATTAATGTCTCAGTCGCATGAGTGAAATAAGGAATAAGTTAAATAAGATGAAGACCAGCGCTGACACTGTTGAATAATATTAAGTAATGAACATGCCCGCTATAAAGTTGTTGTTCCCTAACTTAAAGAAATAATATGATCCATGGGTCCCGATCTAAACAGCGCCGTGCTTGGCGATAAAGTGGTTCGTCAATTCGTATCTACGATAGAACGTTTTTCTGCAAAGTCTACAATGATGCTTGGGCAGTTTCCCGCACTCGAGCCTCTGGTGTCTGCGAAGGTTCGCCATCCACTTGTACCCCTTTCCACACTCCCCGCACATGTAGTGTTGCATGGGCTGGCCGCGAGGGAATCGCAGAGGTTTCACGTTGTCCAAGGGGAATTTGAGGTCCTTGGTGAACTCCATGGCCGTCAGGTCGTCCATGGGGATGGAGTCTGGAACGCGACAGAAATCGGTTACTGTGTATCGATCCCACCTGAACGCCACTAATTACAGTTTCGCGCGAGGGAAGATAGGGAGAGCCTAGCGAAACGGGATCTATCAAGGGTGTTTAATATCACAGCATTTAGTGTAATTCATAACGAACTTCGTCGCTGATAGTTTTATTCGATTGGAATTTCGGAAAAAATACAATTCGATGGATCGTTTGTCGTAGAGTCCAGGTATACAATAGTGAGAATCGACGGCGGTCACAAATGTCTCTCAACATCCCAGCTTGGCAAATAATCAATTCTGACGATTTGTTCCTTGGAGGAATTCTGGGTGGTGAGCTAGCAAGTGTTCCTTGAGCCTGTCGCGTCTGTAGAATTTTTTCGAGCACATCTGGCACTTGTTCCTCGCCTCCTTGTTGCCGCACTGTAGCTGATGCCGGCGAAGGCTGTACATCCAGGTGTACTCTTTGCCGCACAGAGCGCAGGTAAACAGCTGCGTCTTCTTGTTCGGGTCGTTGACGCTTTGGAAATAGTAGCCGCCGTCGCTGAAGTTCTGGTCGATCGACAGGGGGTCCTCCATCAAGGTGCACTGGTGACTGTTCGCCGAGCCCCAGGCATGCGTCAGATAACCTGCCGAAGTAACAGACTCATGAACGATACGGTAATAGTCAAGGGAGAAGATACGTTCGAGATAAGAATTGTTTCGCGACGGTAGGGCGGCAGTTAGATGAATCGAGGTGAAAGGATGAACCTATGAGTATGTACTGTGTGAAAGGACGCAATTAATAGGAAGCAATTTGCTCGCTCACACTTCGCCAGTCTCTCTCAGCTATTCATGAACTGCTGACTTTGTGATCTATTGTCATCTGCAAGTCTAGAGATTTATTTTACATGTATCGCTGGAGGATTGAAAGATGCCGGTGTTATTCATGAGATGCAGATGCAACAGTTGAGTTCGATTGAAACACCTGAATTCAATTGATCGTTCCAATTCGTTTATTTATCGATACATATAAAACAAGAACGGTCCAAACGAGATGCACTTTCCTATTCCTGACCCGCTTTAAAAAATAAAATGTCAATTACGTTACAATCCGAATAACGATAAATACGTCTTACAAATAAAAAAAATTTACTCGATACAATTATCCTGGACTCTATAAAACGATTACGTATAGGTATATTTAGTACGCATTCCATTTCGCTTCACGTATATAAAGTCACGTACACGTCGTCCAACTAAATCGTTCAAAAATTCATCGGATTCGAGGGTTGCCTCGTGTCCTATACCCCTTTCCCCAGCGTTCTGCGTGCACGGGATTCGTGTTCAATGTTCGATAACTCGGCAAACGAATTCTATGGCAATTGTGCTTCGCAATTTCAACGTTTCGTGTACTTGAAATGCCCTGTTACGATTAGAAAGGGAGGAGGAGGACGTCGGCGACAGCGCTACTCTAGCTCCTCGCTGAACACCGGCGAGTCGTCGCTCTTCTGTATGATACGCCGCAGCTTCTTCTGGCACCCGACGATGTGGGAGTTGAGAACGAATCTGTGCTTGAATCTTCGGTCGCAGATGGGGCAGACCTCGCAGGGCACCACGCCGCACTCGAGCCGCTTATGACGGCTCAGGGACGTGGTGGCCATGTAAGTTTTCCCGCACCTGTTGCAAGCGTACTTGGGCTCGGTGTCCTTCGAGTCCCTTCTTCGCTGGTTTCTGCTGCTCTTGCAAGCCGTCCCGGAATAGGACAGCTGGCTCCACAGCGCGTCGCTGTTCTCCTGCGGCTGGTGTATGTCCTGCGACAGCAGCATCGTCGCCAGAAGCCCTGAAACGAAAGGATTCGTCCGTTAGATGTCTGCTCCCATCCGCGAAACAGCGTTCTCCTGTCCCGGTTCGAGAGCTAAGCGAAGCTTAAGCGCGACGTTCCTGCAAATCAAACGTTCCTTTACGCGAGCGTCGAGGGCGAACAGATTAGAGGGAAAGAGGATGATAGAGAACAGCGAAAGTGGCCTCACACGGGCAAGCAAGAAAACGAATTGTTACTTAGAGCAGGAGCAGTAGTATATGAAAGAAGATAGCTTCTCGTGGCGATGGTTATCTTTCGGAGATCCTTTTGCCGGAGGATCGTCAAAGTTACAGAAAGATCATTGGTGATTCGTGGAATCGGGTAAATGTTCATTTCGTCGGAAAACATCGTGTATTTATTTCATCCTGTAAAAGCTGGACGATCGTACATCGATTCTAATTAGTCTCCCCATACTGATCGTGAGTAAAGTTCTGCTTCAGAAGTGATTCACACTTCTTGATATTTGGCCTTAAGACTCGACAGCAGGCAGCACCTCTAGCGTCGTTATAAAATTACAATTCTAGATCCCCGTTCGCTATAAATACCCCACGTATAAAAAAATAAATTATTCAATATCACTTTCCTATGGAAAAGTATCGCTCTCCGCGTGGACGCATAAAAGATACAAAGGCAACCTTCCAGCAATTTAATTGGGAAGGTCACTCGTCTCGCCGACGTCAAAGTACAATATCTTTGTAAAACTGTAACTTGTTCCTTTATTATCACATTTGTAGAAACGTTCCACTGGCGCTTCCATCGTTAAGGCATCTGGTCGACTTGCTCGCTCCGCTTAAACTTAGAGTCACGTCCTGGAGATTCGCCATCGAGATTGCACTACGTTGTAGATTAACAATTAATAACGTTGGCGAACGGAATAGTCCTAGAATCGAAATACCTTTGGATTTCTCGGTCGCGCTGGGGCAAAACTTAGCCACTGCTCGAACTTCGTGGACTCTTTACCCTAAGTCGTTTGATTCCCCATTCGATTGATAAGAGGCATACGCCCTCTTTGGGAGACGGACAAGGTCTCGTGCCCACTAATATTATTCACGTCTTCTTCTGCACACATCCATGTGATGGGTGAGTTTGAACCTGTGCGTGAACTTTTTCCCGCAAATTGGACAGCTCTGCCTCGGTTCCACCCCGCATTCGAGCCTCTGGTGCCTTTTTAACGAAGTTTCCAGCTGATAGCACTTTCCGCACCTGGTGCACTTGTAAATCACCGGCGGCCTCTTGTACCCCAAGTTCTCGATGTTCTTCACCGTCAGCCTCGGCACTGGAAGACACAGAAAAGAAAGAGAACGAGAGTCAGTAAAGGGGAAAGATCGTCCCAGGACATTTAATTCAAGACTTTCACGCGTGAAAGGCAACTCTGTTACATCTGCAGAATCTACAGATATTCGTCTCTGGTACACTCGGAGATTCTTACCTGAATCTTCTAATAATCGGGAGTGCGAAAACGGGAAAGGGTGGACAGTGGGGTTGAAGGCGAACGAACGAAGGGAAATTGTGTCCTTTATACACCAAAAGTGCAGTCGTCGGGGTGAGGAAATTTATTTTAATGTTGGACAAAGAGGTTGTATACAGATATCAGACGAGAAGTGCGTAGAAAATAATTTATTGATCCTCCGTTTTAACAATCACATCTTTCGATCTTTAGTGCATACACTCTGTGAATTTCCGTTTCCCGAAGGTTTATCTGTCGGAAAGGTACGGTGCAAGTAGTATCGCAGGAAGCTCATTTACAAAAGTGGTATATAATTTGAATAGTTTGCCCATCACCTCTACAGCTGCTTTGGAACAGTAACAATGGAAGAAGTCGAAGATCTTACGACGATAAATGAATGTAAATAAAGGGTAAATCGTGACAAGGTTGCTCCGCGAAGTAATAGGACGTTACAGCTGCAGCGTGTTGTTCTGGTGTATCCTGCCAGTCATGTGCCTCTGCAGGTGGTACTTCCTCTTGAACTTCTTGTCGCAGATCGAGCAAACGTAGGTGCGCCCTTTGAGGTACTCCCTCAGGTGCACCTGAAGGTACTCCCTCTTCTTGAACAACTTCCCGCAGTCAGGGCAGCCCACGCTCGAATCCGAGTACTCATAAACAGGTAGATCGCCTGAAAGACACACCAACTTCTAGTTAGAAGATTCCTGCTCACGCGAAGTCGAATTCATTGTCGATGGAAGTGAATACAACGAGTTTTACGCAGACATCCTCATTTTCTATGATCGAACGCAGAGAAAGAAGGGAAAGTACCATTTTCCTCTTCTACTTTAATTCACGACTCCCCTGTATCACTTCCAACAACGCATGTACTTCGTTATGTACACCCTTGAACCCCCCACGCAAACACTACCAACACTTCTTCGGAATATTCGACGTTTATTTTCTACAAATAAGTAACATTCTCAACTACTCTCGTCTCCGCGGCAGCTTTGTACACAGAATTTCCTTAACCGCAATAAAGATCACTCGTTACGAGGAGCAGGGAGTGACAAGGGGATTACGAGGGCGGAGGCACGCAACATGCTACCAGGGAGGGAAGTACTGTACAAGTGGTTCCCGTAGGAATCATAGGCTCCTCGAGCGCAATGGGGCTAATTTTATTCGCATCCATGCGGCAATCGCTCGGCAGGCAACGCGGATGGCTAGCTATCCGCGCGATCGATCCCTCGGAACGATCATATATTGATGTAATGGATTAGTCTGGCGTGGGATTGCCAGCGATGCTTGTGCTTAAACTTCCTCCCGCAAATCGGGCACTCGTACGCGGGATCCTTGCCGCACTCGATCCGCAGGTGCTTCTTGAGCGAGTCGCGCCACATGTACTGCTTGCCGCACTGGAAACACGACCACGACTTCTTCGCAGTGGCTGCAAAGAGAAATTCACACATTACTTGGACAGCTCCGCGCATCCCCCTGATTCGAGCGCGCCACGATCCGCGCAAAAGGACTAGAATCTACGGGAGACAGAGATTCACCGTCACGCTAACCGTGGCATGATTCCGGTAGACGATGAAGTGCAGTCGCAATGTTAACGCGTCGCCCGCCGTTCTATGCTCGATAAGCAATTTCGAATAGGGTTTCCAATCAACGCTTTCATTGATCTTACGGCACAACAGCCAAAGTGTTAAGCGTTTCACTGGCGGACAGGGAAGGAAGGAGCGTTCGGAGTGTTTCGGATACTTCGTTTACTTCAAAATGTATTCTGACATTCATCGTCACGCATTTCCGCAGACAATAATTTGTCCACGATCGTACAATGCAGTCGTTAATGAAATTCTTGCTAATGGACATAGTTCCTTTCGTGTGTCGCTGAAGAAGGAACTCGTCAAATTAAAGTAGAGGCTTCGACTACGCCGGGGATTCCGCAGTATAAATCGAGGTCGTGCAAGGCTCTAGCGTGAGACTGCCAACGATGCTTGTGCTTGAACTTCCTGCCGCAAACCGGACACTTGAAAGCCGGCTCTTTGCCGCATTCTACGCGGATGTGATTCTTCATGGAGGCTCGCCAGAGATATCGCTTACCGCACTGAAAGCAGATCCACACCTTCTGCGAGCAGGCTGCAAAAGAAGAAGCGTTTAACGCTGATTAGCGCTTCGGGATTACTGTGATCGCGATGGGAATCGGTCTCTCGCTATTCTCAGTTTCTCACTACTAGTCCCATTGTATGCTACGCTAAAAACACGATAGAATACGACGCAGCGAATAGAGGTTCGAATGTCAGCGTCGCTAGCTCCTCAGCGCTGATAAATTAAGTGGGAATCAAGGCTGATTATCAACGACTGCTCTCGAACATCATGCAAAATCTGGGAGCGTAACATTCCGTTGATAATCTTTCAAGGATATCTCATTATCGTTAAATCTTTATTACTTCTATGGCAGCTCTGCGTACAATGCGTTGGAAGACGTAGGAAACGTGTAATAAAATAATCATTTATGCGGTACACTCTACACAATTCTACACAACATTCCAACTGATTCGTACAGATCTATATGGACGCCTCGTAGTTCTGTGAAAATACTTTGCAGCCGTTTTAATGGCACCTTTACGGAATTAAAGAAGCATCTATGCGGTTGTAGAAGTTCTGGCTGGAATTTTGCTTGATCTCGAGCCGCTCGAAGGCGGACGATGACACAATGACACGGTTTAAATCGTTCGTCGGGGGTTCTCGTTATCGAAACCGTCGCGCGTGCAAATTCGACGTGAGGTGGGACTGCAATCTATGCTTGTATTTGAACCGCTTCCCGCACAGCACACAGACGAATCTCGGCTCTTTTCCGCAGAGGCGGAGGTGCGTGTACATGGAGGATTTTCTCGAGTAGATCTTGCCGCAAACTCTGCACGGGTAAACGTCCGCTTGGCCAGCATCACCTGAAACACAAATTACGAATAGTGCAGAAGACGGTGTATTGCAATCCGTTCCACTTGCCCTCTTACGTCCTTTCCGATCGAACGCACGAAGCATAATAGTCTTTATTTAAAGAAAGAATTGGCTCAGCCGAATCCAGGTGAACTTAAACTCTAGGTACTCTTCAGCTCTACAAGCGTGGATAAATAAAATATCGGGGCAGGACGGGGGTAGAGTATAAAGAACCCAAAAACGACAATATAGGCGTGTCTTTTTAAATACCAACGAACTCGATAGTATTTTGTTCTCAGTTTATTGCTTATCCTTCGTATCTCGTGGTCCTCTAACGCTACCAGCCTACCAGCACTCGCTAACATACAATATCGAGCAGCGCCAGGCTTCTCAGACTCTCAAAATGATGCGTTCCGCCTTCGAATGTCCGATCATTCGTTCTTAAATGGAGTTCGAGCGCGCGAAAGTGAATACTTTGGTGTGCAAGGAACGATCGACGATGTTCACGAGGTGGTCGGGTCGGCGCACGATCCTAGCTGCCTCTCGAGCTGCTTGGTCGAATCGTCGATCGACTGCCACTGGTCCACGTAATTGTGAATGGACTTTTGGTGTTTCGTCAGGTGGTGCTTGTGCTTGAACCGTCTCCCGCAGATGTTGCAAGAGAACCGCGGCTCGATCCCGCACTCCATTCGCCTGTGCAAGTTCAGCGACTCTTTCCACTTGTACGTTTTCCCGCAGTTGTTGCACACGTAGCTAGGTCGGTACACGAAATGCAGGACTGAAATCACAAAAAGGTACAGGTTCGTTAGTATCGCGAACAGGTTGCTGTCGTTTCGACAGGGCGCTAGGATACCTCTCGTTTCTCAACGGATCAGTGTCCTGAATTACAGTGGGCCATATGCAGCATACTTAAAGAGCCAATAAAGGTCACAGGCTTTTTATTATGAAGCTTAACAAATATTTACAGTAGAGTTACTCAGTATCGTTTGATCCGATCGATTGTAGGAACATGAACGCGCGTAGAATTGTGCTGCTAGGAAGCGATTCATCAATATAGTCGTGATAAAAGCAACTGGCGGATCGAAACCACTTCCTCCACTTCAAGTATAAAGCAGCAGAATGTTGAGGATAGTCAAACCAGAAAACCGAGAATGCGACGAGAGAAGCTCCTCAGTTGCTTTGAGCGACTAATTGAGTTTCTAGTACTAATAATACCTTGTCATTATCTTTAATCAAACATATATAATTATACATGTAATGTCGTACCTTAAATCGAGTTAAATCTATCGCGACAGCTAATCAACTTAGCCCTACGGTTTCCTTCGTTTCGAAGACACAGAAATTCGAAGTTCATTCTGCGTCCAAAGGATACGGAAATTGGAAGTAGAACGAGTTCGTTTATCCAGTGTTGGATAATAAAGATTTCGATTGATCGTATTTGTGAAGCCTCTTCAGGTGTTTCGTCAGGTGGTGCTTGTGCTTGAACCGTCTCCCGCAGATGTTGCAAGAGAACCGCGGCTCGATCCCGCAAACCATTCGCCTGTGCAAGTTTAGCGACTCTTTCCACTTGTACGTTTTCCCGCAGTTGTTGCACACGTAGCTGGGTGGGTACACGAAATGCAGGACTGAAATCACAAAAAGGTACAGGTTCGTTAGTATCGCGAACAGGCTGCTGTCGTTTCAACAGGGCGCTAGGATACCTCTCGTTTCTCAACGGGACAGTGTCCTGAATTATAGTGGGCCATATGCAGTATAGTTAAAGAGCCAATAAAGGTTACAGCCTTTTTATTATGAAGCTTAACAAATATTTACAGTAGAGTTTGATCCGATCGATTATAGGAACATGAACGCGCGTAGAATTGTGCTGCTAGGAAGCGATTCTTCAATATAGTCGTGATAAAAGCAACTGGCGGATCGAAACCACTTCTTCCACTTCAAGTATAGAGCAGTAGAATGTTGAGGATAGTCAAACTAGAAAACCGAGAATGCGACGAGGGAAGCTCCTCAGTTGCTTTGAGCGACTAATTGAGTTTCTAGTACTAATAATACCTTGTCACTATCTTTAATCATACATATATAATTATACATGTAATGTCGTACTTTAAATCGAGTTAAATCTATCGCGGCAGCTAATGAACGTAGCCCTACGGTTTCCTTCGTTTCGAGGACACAGAAATTCGAAGTTCATTCTGCGTTCAAAGAATACGGAAATTGGAAGTAGAACGAGTTCGTTTATCCAGTGTTGGATAATAAAGATTTCGACTGATCGTAGTTGTGAAGCCTCTTCAGGTGTTCCTTCAAGTGGTGCTTGTGCTTGAACCTTCTGCCGCAGAAGATGCAGCTGAACTGCGGCTCGATACCGCACTCTAAACGACGGTGCTGGTGCAGCGACTCTCGCCATTTGTACACCTTGCCACAGTTGCTGCAGACGAATTTTCTGCGGAGCTCTAAAAATCAACCACACGACAAATGTGCATTATTACGTCGAGCAATGCTTAGCAATGATTAGAGGTTCGCATTCCCTAGCTACAGGCACGCAAGGCCGTCAAAATTCTCAAATATTATTTAAGAAAGACCCTCGTTTTGGTGAACCAAAGTTCATTCGTGTGACGTATATATGCAACCTAAAAATGATTTTTCGTTCTTATATGTTCGTAGAACAATGAATTAGATATAATTTCGATTGATCATCCTGACGGATCGTGAGATTATCCACGGAACACTCGAGCGCAGGCTGTTTACCACATTCGTCGCGTTTGTGTTTCGTCAACGATGTCTTCCGAGCGTACTCCTTTCCGCAGGTATCGCAGAAGTATCTCCCAGGATAACGCTTAGAATAGCTTGCGAACTCTGCAAACAGAAAGAAGCATTAGACTGTACCCTCTTGCCACGGCACGACTCGTCTGATTTTACATTCTCATCGCGATATGGGATCAAACAGTGTTCCTCGTTTTTCACGCATCGCGCGCTCTATTACCCTTTTTATTACAAAAAATTCACGTAATGTACATAAATACAATTTCCTCCGCGAAACGCGCACGTTTCAATGGTTCGAGAGTAAAAAAAAACAAAGCGTAGGTAATCAAATTCATTCAGACGTCGATTACATACAATCGTTAATGATCCTTAACACAGACTTATCCTCGGAAGAAAAGTAACGTTATCGCATGAAACACTTGTCGAGTTACAAGTACACCTGTGCGCAACGAATTACAACGTCGCAGGGAAATCGAGAGAGTGGCTACAGAAAGCTGTTCTTCCTTGAGTCAATACAATCATAGATCGATGAAGCTACGGTGCTACAGCTTCCCTGGCAAGATAAACTCGTTCACAACAGGCGTTTGAAAATGTCGGAGCTTAGATCTTCCCGTTCAGGAAGACCAATTGATGGACGTTGACCAAGTGCTTCTTCAGCATCCACTTGTGCCGAATCTTCGCCCCGCAGACAGGGCAAACGTGCTGCGGATCCTTGCCGCACTCTTCCCTCTCGTGTCTGATCAAGGACTGCATCCACCTGTACTCCTTGCCGCACTTGGAGCAGAAGTGTCTTCCGAGTCTCTTGTAATAGTCTGAGCTGCAGTAAACTGAAAGAACAACGAAGCTTCTGTAATTACGACCGCTCAACGGCACATTCTCTCGAATAGCTTTGTTTCTAGGATGCAAAACCAAACAAGTGCGTAGTAAATGGGTGTCTATCGGTCACGTACATCGATCTCAGTGACTCTAGATACTGTGATCCTCCTCTATTTTATAGGAAACACATTATTAATGTTGCTGGCTGTTGGAAGTTATTAATTCTTATTAGAATGATTCGTTGCAGAAACTCGGCTATCGCTAGTTTAGTATTCTACTACTTAGTCCTATCTTTGCCAATCCATTTTGCATTTCTTCCGTAAAGATTGAGTCGGATGTTTTAATTGGAAAGAGAAACGAGATTTCCTCGGATGGGGATATCCGGCTTTTAAAGAATCTATCGGTCCTCCGGTGATTTAGAATATATACACACTGTTAGCGAGTGCACAGATTTGTCGCGTTAGAAATTCAACAGGGCATTCGTAAAAATGGTCTTTTATTAAATAAGCGTTTCAATGAATCAGTTTCACGACAACTTTTACATACATAATGAGACAGCTTGCCAATATCCATTTTATTCATATCGCAACGGCTGTTTTACGTTCTCAAAGCAACAATTTGAACCTTTCTTACAGAATGATAGCACGTCTCGCGAATATCATTTATGCACATCTGTTGTATTCCATTTTAAACATGCTCCGTAACATGTAAAATACATTCAAGGGTGTATTTACATTACGTACGTAGAAAAATGTCGAGCGACATTAGGAACGCGTGGAAATAATTCGTTCTGCGTCGGCCGCTCTCGGCTAGCACGAGAATACAATTACGGATGCGATAATCTGTGGTCCACTTCAACAACGAAAAACTATAGAACCTATCGCCCGTTTAAACGAACGAGTACTCAACTGAAAACGGACGAAGTTTAACGCATTCGCACGATTTATCGCACAATTGAATATCCTATAAAAATAACGACGGAAATCGAGTTAGACGTAGAACGAGTTCACGTTTCCTAATAGACGGTATCAGTCTTACGGGCGAACAAGTCTTCGAGGCCTCGCGACGGTGTTGAGCGACTTAGTACCATGGCGTTGGTGCACATTTTGCTATGCAAGACGAAGGCTAATACTCGAGGATATCAAAATAACGTAGAAATGTGCGGCCGTTGCAGCTACAGCCTCCCGGTCGGAACTTACGCATTCGCATAATCGGAATGTTTTACAAAACAGAAAGACCGCTAAAGAGTCGCGATACAAAGTTGCCTGCGTTGAGCGCTATGTCGCCGTAGGAAAATCGTTTCGTTGCACTGCTCGGCGAACGAAACAGGAAATAACACAGAAGATGGGGTGGCTTCGAAGCAGCGCTTCACTCTAGCTTGTGAACGTTCGTTTCGTGGCGCAACAAATAGTCCCTGCGCTTGAACTTCCTTCCGCAGAGGGTACATATGTGCCTGGGCAACTTCCCGCAGCCTTCCCGAAGGTGCCTGGTCAGGGAGTCCGTCCAAGTGTAACGCCTCCCGCATTTGTAGCAGGTGAACGGCGTGTCGTAATTCACGCGATTCAGGTCCCTCTTCAATTCTGAAACAGACGACAGAGAGAAAGGCAATGAGACTAACCGACCTAAGCTCGATCCCGACGCATCCTTCTTCTAACGTATGCAGTTCGCGTCTCGCCACGGTAAATGGCGTTACCGTGACGTCGTTGCCACGAACAGGACGCTCTTTAGGACTTCCATTCTCTGGGAGCGTTTCAACGAGGAGCGGAGGGTGGAATTTGTAACGAAGGGTTGACAAGGGAATCGAAGGAGAATTATTGCTTGGATCATCCACGCCTTTCTTTATTGAGTTTGCAGCGTGCTACCTGCACGCTGGAATACTAAAGGATTCTTTAAATCCTGTTTCAGTAGTAAAGCCCTAGGAAAGTGCCTACAATTCTCATGTGCAAAGTCCGACGATTATTTCGAGGAAGGTTTGCAGTTAGTCGTCTAATTGGCAGCGTGCTTCGTCGGATTCGAAGGTAGTCGACACTTGGGGGCACAGTTTATGGTATGTACATTGTTCGTCTCCCCTATCAGTGGAACTTGTTCAGGTGAGACGTCAGCAGCTGCTTGTGACGGAACTTCCTGCCGCAAACGGAGCACATGTACCTCGGCTCCACTCCGCACTCGTACTTCAAATGCTTGTTCAGAGAGTCCCGCCAGCGGTACTGCCTACCGCAATTCTTGCACTTCAACCTCTGCTGCTTGCCGCATTCCTCCCGTAAGTGGCGGTGATAGGAGGACTTCCACGAGTAGGTCTTGCTGCAGACGTTGCACTGGTACAAGCCGCATTTGGTCGGAGTCCCTTGTCCCATGACGAGGTGCCACCCTGAAATCGTAGTTCTCTCGTCAGACACGTCATGAAACTGTGAACTCTAGCCTTCTACTACCTTTCAATCGTCCCGCATTTTAATGGCATAGACAATGTATTCGAACACTTGGGACTCTAGTTTCATACTGCGTTACCACGTTAGCCTTGCAGGGTTTAATAGTGTTTGCGGGAGACACCTCTGGGATTGATTTTTTCCACGTGTAAAAGAAATAGAGATTGTAGAGTAACATTACTCTACAACTTCCACTCATTTGGACACGTGGAATCGTCCCACCGTCACTGCCACACTATCTACCAGAACTGAAACCGCGAAGAACCCACAGCTTCAAGAACGCGAGGTACTTCCCAAACCAAGCGTCGAACCCGAAAGGACAAACCATAATCGAGTACAGAGCAGATCGCTGAAAGGAATTGAGAGTGAGGAAACTCGCGGTCTATAGAAAATCTTGCCTTTATTTTGGGATCCGTACAAAGTTAACGTTGCCTTGTGTGAAAACAAAATACAAATTCTGTAAAACGACTTAAAGTAGACTTTCTGGACGATTACTTTCTTCTATTAGCAACGAAATATCGGAGGGCTGGATTTCGTTGGTCGGAACGCAAAGTACAGAATGTGAACGGAGAGGATTTGGGTTCGTGGAACTTCTGTCTCGTGGTGTTCAAGAGCGGTCGGGTCACATGGTGCATCCGTGGACCGACCAGACGTGTCGTTTGAAATTCGATCGCTGCTTGATGGCCTTCTGGCAGTAACAACAAAAATACTTCGGCATTTTGCCGCACTCCTCGCGCAGGTGCCGGTTCAGCGTGCTCTTGTTCGCGTAGGACCTGGTGCACTTGAAACAGGGGTACGGCTTCCGGGAGTCGTCACGAGCTACGTTTCTCTGGGACCTCGCTTGGCCTGACAACAGAATCGAGACAGGATTAATTCGACATAGGCACGTCGTACTATCTTTCGCGTCTCGCGGATTAAGGTTCGGTAAGATCTTCGAGTAGGAATTTGATACCTTTGGAATTATGCTTCTTCGCTTGGATCTTCCGGTGTCATAGAGGGAAGCATGGAGAGCATAAAAACGTGAACAATTAGAGCGAAGGGGTTAGGAGCGGTTCCCTTCGGTCCTTTATTCGTTTAACATGAAATCGGGGCACAGCGCGGCCTCGACACGTGGGAAGATTTAGAGTGTGGCGCCGCGTAAACTTATCAGGACTCGGGAATCTCGGGTTTGATCGATGCTTTTGAATTGTGCCAAGCTTTGGTAGTTTTCATAGCGACTACATGTATAAGAGGCTGGCAAAGAGTTTGAAGACTGGGGAATGGTGAATTGCAAAAGAAGAAGACTGAGAGAGTGAGGAGTTGCGAGCTTTTAGAATGGGTCGACTGGTTAACGATGCAGTTTAATCGATCTTCAGTGATGCTTCCTGTTGATGCTAGGTCTTGCTCGTCTTCAGGGATGCTCGGATCTTCCTGCAGGTAGAATCTTGCCGCGCTCGAGCGCGAAACACGAAAGCACACACGCCATTGCCCTTGTATAATCATAATTTTATTACCGCGTACTTCGATGATTATAATAAGATTATAATAAGCTACACTTACACCGTTTTGCGAAACTAAGTTATATCATAACCAAAGGCTTCGGCGAACATCGTTTTCCATGAACTTTTTTTCGTCATTTTTTCACATTTTTCAAATATAACAATCATTCAATGTATCACAGAACATCGCTTACAGAATGAAATCTCTCTACCCCCTTAAACCAATTTGACGTCGAAATTTGTTCCCTCGAACAATACAGTCTTAACGTCCGTAACGCATGGCGAAAAGTTACCGCGCATCGTGTTTCATAATTCCCACTGGGAAAACGATATATCTTTCCCATTTGCTTTTATTAAGAACAGACCGCTAGTCGTGCGACAACAAGGAAACTTCACACAAGTAAGGGTGGAGACTTTTCTAAGTAGTAGGAATCGTGAGGAAGCTCGCGCGTGCCAGCCTTATCGGTTAATCGCTTACTATTTATCATAAGGTCAGAGAAAGAATCGATTCCAGAGATTTCCCTCAACCCTAACCAGAAGGAACTCTTCTGCCGTCTCAACATCTCAGGCTGCAACCGCCTATTCCTTAAAACTCATACAGCCTCGAAGTCAATTTAAGAAAATAACGCGAATATCCCATTAACGTCATAAAACGTTTCGCATACTTTGTATGAAATACATGCTACATACATGTACATTCTCAGAACGATAGGGATAACACAGGAAGTGGAGTGATTCTCGTTCCCTTAAGTAGCCAAATCGATCCTTTCCCCGACAGTAAGTATGTGAGGACCATCGATAAAAATAGTAGCATATAGTGAAGAGCATACGTAAAAGAAAAAGGCTAAATGCACTGCGCCGCTATACCTGTACGAAAGAGAAAGCGAGGGGTGCGTAAGGAGTCGCGTAACATCTGATTCTTTTCCGAAGAAGATTCCAGGACCCTGTGGTACGGTGCTGGCGGTGATCTTCCGATGGCGCTTGCTCTTCAGCATCGGCGCATCCTCGTTCGTCTTTTCACCGTCTGGCGAAGCCGTGCAGCATGCCGTGTTTGGTGGTGTTGTGCCGCTGGAAATTGGCCTTCTGCTTGAAAGCCCTGTTGCAGATGCTGCAGATGTACCGCGGTGATATCCCGCACTCGTCGTGGAGGTGGCGCTTCAGGCTGCCCCTGTTCT
Source organism: Andrena haemorrhoa (assembly GCA_910592295.1). Lineage (NCBI taxonomy): Eukaryota > Metazoa > Arthropoda > Insecta > Hymenoptera > Andrenidae > Andrena > Andrena haemorrhoa. The sequence goes on along the minus strand of OU342946.1, from coordinate 1,498,695 downwards.
TGTAGGATCTGCCGCATTTCGGGCAGAGGTACGGCTTCAGCAGGGAATCATGGCCCCATGACGAAAAGGACCTGCTCCTCGAGCAATTCCCTGCAATTTAGAGGAAGAAATGCCTCGATTATTCGATCTAATCGCGGACAGGCTGAATGGAGAGCCGCGTGCTCTCTTCGGAAGCAGATCTTCGATTGTGCCAGCGCATATCGCGTTCTATCGTTCCCAATCGCTCGAGATATGATCGATAAATGTAACCGCATCTACATGAAGGGTGGCTACCGTCTACGCGACAGCTAGTTTTCAGACGGGATAGCTACGCCCGAGAAACAAAAGTAAACTGTGATTGACACAAGGGACAGAATGGTCTACTTCGGAAGCGTGACGCGAGCAGGGTGACGGTATGCGTTTCTGGTGGATCTTCAGTGATGACGTTCGATGGTGTATCTTCGAGTGGCGAGCTTGGGTGTGAAGTAAAGAACAAAAAGATCGCTGACAAGTTTACTGCGTGTTCCATCGGTAGCTTTATTTTCATGAACATTTGGCTGACTGGCTTTTGCGCCGCGCTGATCCCCCAAGACAGACTCGCGAAAGAAACGCCCGAGGAGCGAACCCTTTCGAATTGACCGACGTGTCCTTCAAAGCGCAGTATTGCGAGCGGCAAGTGATTGCTGGGGGGACCCGGATTTCGCGAGTCTTTCTCAAAGAATCGGTATAATTCTCGGTTATCTTCAGTGATAATGCTCCGCCACGTGCCCCCGTTCAGTTCATCCTGAAGCCGTGAACGTTCGCGCTGTGCCGCTGGAAGTTCGATTTCTGCTTGAACCCTTTCTTGCAGACATAACAGATGTACTGGGGATTCTTGCCGCACTCGTCGCGCATATGCCGGCGCAGCGTGTCCTTCCTGGCGTACGATCTTCCGCAGGAGTGGCAGGGATACGGTTTCCGGTGGAAACGCGCGCTGAAGATGCTCGGCTTCCTCTCGATTTTGTACCCTGTAACAGAGCAAGAGCCCGAAGGTGGCCAATCATTTTTTTTCGAAAGCACAGCGTTTGTCGAGCCGATCGCAGGGGCACGAAATTCCAGCGAATTTAAACGCGAACAGTGGGCTAGTGGCTAATGAAATGGTTGGTGGAAAAATTCTCTTTTGGAAGATTTTTACATACAATTGTACGTTAAAATCTTCCAAAAGAGAATTTTTCCACCAATTGTAGGAGATTGACTGTAAAGTTGAATTGTCCCAAAGAAAGCTTGGTAACAGTCGAATGAAGTCTTACCTGCGACTATGAATCGGATGTGATATTCTATTGAAACCTCTCAGTCGATTCTGGAGTCAATGAAAGAACGTAAAAGAAGAGACCGAATCTAGTCTGGATTAAATAGAACGTTCAAGGATCGAACAGTGTTTATTGCAACATATTCAATCAAATCATTGTACACGCTTCTTTGGCAGCATTCACGATTACAGCCCCTTCTTTTCTCCAGTTTCTGGTCCCCAAGTGCGTTCCATTTCATTCTCTTTTCGGATTACAAGGATTACACTCTAAACGCTTCGTAGCGTCCATGCTGGTTGAGCATGTGCCTCTGAAAGCTGCTGCGTTGCTTGAACGCCTTGTGGCAGTGTCGACACTTGAATTGCGGCGGTTTTCCACATTCTTCTCGCAGGTGACGGCACAGAGACTCTCTCCACGCGTAACTCTTGCCACAGAGATGGCAGGTGAATGGTTTCTGGCTCAAGTTCACGTTGACGAAGTCGAGGCTCCAGATGGCTAAAAAATCGGGAAACGAAACAATGTCAGTGACATCGTTCTCGTGAAAGTGACGACTGATCGTCAGCGATCGCCTCCAAGGAACGTGATCTCGTATTAGGATCGTTTTGGGGGTACAACACCGTCGACGGTGGCTCGACGAGTCGCGACAAAGTAGCTTTCTTCGTTCCTACGAACACTCGATAGGAATTACGTCAAATGACACGGATTAGTAGAAGCAAAAGTCTGCTGGCAGACACGTGGGTACTATGAGTATTACCAACAGAACACAGCGCAAATTCGATGTTACGGTAAATATGCAGTAAAACCGTACACGTATAAGTGTTCCCTTCGAATTTCGGTGAATCGAAGTAACGAATCATACCCCAGGGAATCACAATTTTGGGCGAAAACGTTTTATTCTGCATTCGTCGTGGGTCTCCTTTTCAAATCATACAATTCCGAAGCGTCAGTACAGGAACATGTATTCGCAGCAGGGTGAGTCGAGCAAGGTTCGAAGGACAGGGATGAAGTCAACAGCGTTTGTGCGTATTGGCCAGGTGATAGGTGAGATGGTGTTTCCGTTTGAATCTTCTGCCGCAGATGGTGCAGCCGAATTGCGGCTCGATCCCGCACTCGAATCGCATATGCTTGTACAAGGAATTGCGTTTGGAGTACGGCTTGTTGCAGTTGCTGCAGCAGAACAGCTGCCCGACAAACGGCGGCAGTATCGTCCAACCTGAAAACCAGACAAACACGAATTAGAAGGATTCTCCCTTGGCAATTCACAGCCAACCCATCCATATTATCAAACCTGAAACTGAGAAGTCCGAATTGTTTCAATGTTTCATTTGTCAGTCACCAACCACCAACATCCAACTAACACTTAAGAACACCGTGACATTTTATTCGACAAAATTACAGGGTTTCGGTAACCGTTGGAGCCACGTGGAAGTGAAATTCGGGCAATGGGTGAGAAAAGATTCCTCCGATCGAGGGTGAACTTCTACCCAGGAATGTCTTTCGTTATTGGGACGCCAACGCGGTGGCCCCGTTCAAGTGGAGCATCTGATGGACAGAATTAATGTGCTTAAGCAGATGATGCTTGTGCATGAACCGATGCCCGCACACTTCGCACGGTATCTGCGGCAACTTTCCACACTCGATACGTTTGTGCTTTTTCAGGGACTCCTTCCACTTGTACGACTTGCCGCAACTCTCGCAGTAGAATCTTCTCCGCAGGGCCTGCTCGTCCTCCGCGTAAGGAGCTGCGGGCTGCTGCCGACGCTGCGCCGTCTTCCGCTGTCCCGCGCCTGCAAAATCGTGCAAGCAGAAAACGATTCGAGCGTTAATTCGGTGCGAGTCTCGTGGGTGTCGTGCAATATAGATTCGCGCGTATCTAAGGCTCGGGTTTACAGAGCTGCTAACAGGGCGCGAGGAAATCCACGGTTCGTCCGGATCCGAGAGCCAGCCGCGCTCCCTGAAACCGCGTGATCGACGAGCGGGGTTAACATGAGGCTTATGTGCGTTTCTCCGGTTTATTACAATCGGTTCGTCGATGTGCTCCGTCAATAAATTACAAAAATAATACAGCCCACGGTCTCATGGTGGAAGATCGAAATGAAACGTGTCGCGCGACACAAAATTCGGGGGGGGGGGGGGTCTCGGCGAGATCAATAATTCGGGAAGTCCGTCTTCGTCGGGTCTTTCAGGCGACAGCTCTTCAGGTGCTGCGTCACGTGGTGCTTGTGCTTGAACATCTTCCCGCACTGCGGGCACGGCACGTTCGGCATTTTGCCGCACTCGTAGCGCAGGTGCCGGTCGAGGGAGCTCTTCTGGCTGTAGAACTTGCCGCAAGTGCACGTGTACCTCTTCGCGTTCACCAGCAACGAGGAAAACTCGTAGCTGTCGCCAGCGTACCACGGGTCTTTCACGAGAAACTGGCCCGTCTCGTCTGAAATCAGAAACCAAGGTAGTCTCGTTAAGCACTTGCGGGGGAGACTCCGCCGTCTGCTTCTCGCGTGCTCGGTTAAAACAGTGTCTTCCTTCTTCTTTATATTTACAAGATACATACGGGCACCTGGGTCCGTTCGTGTTAGTTCTCACACATCTACAAGAGACTTTTAATTCGCCTGTCCGCGGATTTGTCGGCTTATCGGCGCTGTTTGATGAGGGAGCAAATCAGCGACACTTGCGGGGGAGAATTGTTTGGAAAGTGGAGAAGAGTTGCGTGAATTGTAGTTCGAGGGGATATTAGAATGATCATATTATTACGAGATATCAATCTTTAGAACTATATCTGGCGTCTCATGACGATTACATTAGTCTGAATACATGTAACAATAAATTCTCTGAATTCTGAGAGGAATCGAGTGACGGAAGCTTTACTCCTTAAAATTATAGCATAACTTCTATCTTTGAACGTAAACGCGAGGATGGGTCATTTATTTCTTTGCCTTTCTCGTATCTGTATCGCGGAGTCGCGCTCGGTCTGACCATCAGCGGACCGTTACTACTTATAGGGAACACTCCTGCGTCTGGACGTGGCGCAGCCACACGTGCAACTTGTTGGTGGTGAAGCTGCACCTCTCGCATCGATAGAGTGCCCCGCATTCCCCGTACAGGTGGCACATCATCGAGAACTGATGCTTGTAGCGGCGGCCACACTGACAAACCAGGCGACCTGAAACAGAAAACAGAATGGGAGACATGTTAGCACGATTAGAACTCTATCTGGATCATCGATTATGGTTCACTGACATCCAACGCCGTTATCCCTTTAGCATCGATGATGGTGTTAGTGGATGATCGTGATCGAGGGGTACACAATTAACGTTAAAAGTAGAGTGAGCGTGAGTATGATCAGGGTACAGACGGCCGTCGAACGATTAAATTCAATTCTTTATTATTCGTCGAGTATCCTCGCTAACACAATGGTTATCAGTGTCGATACACACCGCAATGGTAATCATAACTTTAAATTCGCAAAAAAAAAACGTTAAACCATAAAGGATGTTATCCATTTCGTATATCGCGACGCTCGCGCGCGGCAAACACGCGGCTGTCTCGCTAAAATCGCCCGTCATTATGTATATCTCGCACGCGTTACCTGAACGAACAATAATATTATTATGCAATCTTTTATTTTTCCCTCTCTCACTTCCATCGATTCTCCCCTCCCGCCGAAAGCTCGCCGCGAAGGGAGAAAGAGGAAGCTGACGAGTCGAGCGCTTACGTGCTAATTATTATCATCGATCTTCTTACAAAGCAAGAGGTACTCCTTCTTTGGCTTTTAAGCTTCCAATTTTCCGCCTCTCGCGCTTGTCACCGTTAAGAATCGTCATTCTTACTTACGCGTACATAATTTCACGTGGCTGTCGCTCCTCACGCCCTCGACCGTGTACACGTGAACTACTTCGATCTTCTGTTTCTTACACGCTCTGCGTATGTACACTTTGCTCTTCGACCGTTTTGTGCAAGCGTACACGGCGAGTCGCGTGTCTAAACCGGCTTGAAAATAATTCTACAGGCATTTAGTGTGTGCGAGGACACGAGTATTACGTCATTAGCCTCGTTCGCATTGGCACAAAGGTTGCAAATTCAACAGAAACACGTCAAAAAGATTCTCCATTGAACTTATTCGGTGGATGCTTGCTGCTATGCAAAGAAATGTTGCTACGGTCGGAATACAACTCTTTGGCCACTATCTTGTTTCAACTATAGGCTGCGCGATGACAGCTTTAACAAGAAACTATATGTATATAGTAAAACTTCTTTTCCTTAAAACTTGGCGAGCAATAAAGGTGGTTGCAGCACACCATCGAATAAGCAGAACGGAAACTTTACACAGCACCGTGTTAATCATTCCTCTCGAACCGTTCTGCGTAACACTCTACGCTGGAAAGTGGAAATCAACAAACCGCGTCACGTTTAGACGCGCTGATATCATTGTTTAGCGATACTGGATACTTTTGTTAATTATGTCTATCTCTCACTTCTTACGATCTTTGGTATCAGTCTATCCGTTTCTGTTCTGTTGTGATCTCTGAGTATAAACGAAAGGTATGCTCACTGTAACAATTGCTCCTCTTTTTCCGTTCGAATCATTGTTGGAAGACACGCTCCATTCCCCTGTACGGATTCTGTAGAGTCGATATAGAGCCGCAATCGGAAGGGAATCAGTTGGCCTCTCATTGATAAAACCCTCGCCACCTCGTGTCCCGCGCCATTGCAGAGATCCGAGGGCCAATTGATTCCATTCCGTTTGCAACTAGACCAGCAGCTCTGCTCGAAACGGTTTTCCCCTCGTATTCGTCGTGACGGCACGCCTCGTGTCGTTGCCAATGATGAAGCGCTTAAAGCTCGCAGTCTAAAAAATAATTTCGTGGTTCACGAAAGAAAAACCGAACAAGCTTCTGTAAGCTCTGTTTGAGAAGGGCCCGCGTTCGATTCGAGAACGTATATAAAACGCGACGACATCGATAACAATAACATTCAGCTGTCGCACTGGCACAACAGTCGCATTCTGATCACATTTTAGGCACATGGGGTCGACTCGAACGACTCGTTGGAGTCTCCATTTAAAAAACAGCATCGAATTCTTTGGCACAGAAGAAGCCCGCGAAGAAACGGAAGAGGCTGGCGTTAGCGCGATCGCGATCGCGAGTCATAGTTCTGAAGTCATCAAGATCAACAAGGGCGAGCGCGCAGAAGCTGAGAGGCTCACAGTTCGCCCCGAGCGTTTCGTCGACGTTTCCATTCGGGCTGACATTCATCCATCCCCCGTTCTGAGCCTGTTGGAGCGTCGACCAGACGCTCGCGATCCCCGACGCAAGCCGGGCAAGTCGAGTGAGAGAAATAGTCGACAGGTAACGTTGACGACGACCAAAGGAACGGCCGATCGTCCAACATCTAGACACTTAGCTTAGCTTTAATCGAACAACTCTCGAAGGTTTTAAGATAGAAGACGCTTAGAGGTAAAATTAAGCGAGGAAGCACGCTAGAGTGCTTTCGTAGAGGACACGGGAACAGTATCCAAGGGAGACAGAGCGAGAAGGAGAGAGTGGAAGTTCGTGAAACTGGAGAAAGTTTGGTAAAATTCTCTAACCCTACGGGATAAATACGAGATTCAACGCCTCTATTAGTATTATCGGCACGCTTCTTCGCTGATTTACGGTCGGCCGGCGCGCGAATCGTCATCGACGCCTCGGTCTCGCTAGAAATTTTGCCACCGTTTTGATCTTTCGTCGAGTCTTTGGTCCTAGATCGAGGATACTCTCGAATTCGTTGGGTCTCGAAGGAAGCTCGTGTCGCGTATAAATTGCCGCGAGGATCGCGTCGAAATGTTTCGTATTGTCCTCGATAACAAAGGAAGCACTAATGAAACTGACATACATCACCGGAATAACGCTCCCTGCGCGTATTGTGTTGTAACGAGAACGCGGTTTTAAACTAAAAATCTTTCGAAACGATCATTAACGATATCACAGGGATCCTCGCGCGATAAGGTCTCCGAGTCGATGGATCCGACGCCCCGGCCAGACCACGTGGAAAGACATGTTTCTTTTTTTTCAACCGCGATGTATGTATACCATTTACAATTTACATCGTAAAGTTGCTATGCTATATGTATAATATATCATATATATAATATATATATTTTTTGATTTAAATATATTCTCTATCTTGGGTATTCTATGTTAGGTAGCGGCCTACTTAGGCCATTCTCTAAACTAGACGACTCTAAATTCAGACAACGGGAACCGTCGCGAGGCTATCGAACAAATCGGCAAGAAATCGTTTCGCGCGACTTCGGCTTAACGCGCTTCCCATCGCTTCGCCGATGGATTCGTTCGTTGACGCCCGTTGATTCCCAAACTACGTACGATCTTCGACAAAAATAATGCAACTTTGGTCCCACGTGACGACGACAACGAACGTTACAAAACTCCTACGCGAACATGTCGTCGCGTTTGGTATTGTGAAAAGGCAACAATCGTCTAGAGCATGGATCCTTATTCTGCATTCCCAATCGGTGTCGTCGATAGCACGTGGGAGAAATCGTTATCCACGAACGAGGATCTTAAAGTCTCTTGGCTGACTAGATTTCCTGAATGTTGCTTAAGCTACGCTATTACTAGAGAGCTAGAACCGGGATGCTACTAGTGTCGGAATATTTTCGTTGCACCGAGAATCTCGATCCTTCCGACCGGGGATCGAGATGTCCTCCTGCCGATCGTTTCACAGCGACGGCCCGATCATCGCGGTTACCGAGCCGTTCTCAACGCTTCTCGACGGGCAACAAGGGGATCGACAGCAGGCTCAACGTAACTCTACACATATAAAATCAGACCCTCTCCTTCGACGATCTTGCTGCCGCAACTTCGATCATCGGGCCGACCTGTCTTTGCTACGATCCACGGATCACGGACGTTCCTAACACCCCCGTGTCCGCGACAGTCCGCGGAGAAACTTTGATTCTCCTTACAATTAGTACAAAAATAATTGGGCAATTTAGTAATCTGCCAGAAGCTCGAAGGAATTCTAGAAAAGTGCTTTGCTGTCGCTACTCGCGACGTTTCGATCATCAAGCAGTGACACTTGTAGTCAGATCGCTGTGGGGTTGTCACTACTCCTTTATATTTCTTATTTTTCAGTGATCCACAGACAGTAGATCCATCGATCATGATCGTGTTCAAGCCCAAAGAAATCGCATCTGCTCAGCCTTTTCTAGCTCCCCCCTCGAGCCTCCTAAAATATTCAACAACGCGTTTTACATTATTTTCCCCTCTATACACGGTTAAATGGGATCCAACAACGGCTTCGCGTGCCACGGTAACGACGGTTCGTCGATTTTTCAACCCGCGCTACGCGCACCGGTAACAAGAGCGACCGGATCGTCTCCCGGCGTGCAGCGCGACAAGTATTCGTTAATTCTCATTGGGTGGTTCTTCACCACGAAGCGGAAGCAAAGCGGATTCTCTTCCGAGTTGCATGACGGAAATGTATTGTCACATGTATGCGGCTGCTTCGGATCGCGTCGGTCAGGAACACACTGAACAATCGTTATCACGAGAAGACGCTTATAATGGCAATGCAGACGTAAAACTATCAGTCATCGACTATCGAGAAGGTAGCCCACACTTCGAATTTCAAACAGTAGCAAACGGCACCGATGAAAACGCAAAAGAAAAAACAAAAAATATACAAAAAAAAAACAAAAAGGAAACAATTACACCAATGATGTCCGAGGTCGATCAACATTCATCGTTCCGCCGAAAGCGATCTGCTTCCCGCGTTCTTACGCTACTATTTGGCATCAGAGGGTGTATCTTCTAAATCTCTATCACATAGAGAAAGGAACAAACAGAAAATAAAAGCTATATATTGATACGATTCTACCAATAAACGTCGTAGAACCACTTCGTCACGGACGAGGATCCTGAAAACTGATCTGATCAGATTCACCCTATTGCTCGATACTCGACCACTTTCAAAATAAACGCGATCTAACGGAACTGGCGCCTCTCGGGGTCAAAGTTCCTGCGGAACCTCGGCCCCCTTCGCCGACTAGAGTTTGCGAGGGTGGTTCTCCTTCAGGCCCTCTGGTTCACGGTGGTGCTCGCGACTGTACCGGTCGACTGGGCCGTCTGCGAGGCCACGTGGCGGTGGTTGATGTGCGCCTTCAGGTTCCTCTCGTACTTGGAGCTGAACGTGCAGTGGGGGCAATTAAAGGACGGCGCCTTGCCGCACTCGTACAGCAGGTGCCTCTTCAGTATGTACGCGTTCTTGTAGCTCTTGCCGCAGCGGGAGCAATTGTGCCGCCGATCCAGGCCGGTACCGGAGATGCTGCCGATCGGTCGGTTATTGTTGTTGTTGTTGTTGTTGTTCCTGCCGGGGTGGCGCGACGGACAGTGGAGCCTGGCGCGACGCTGGGGCGCCAGCGGCGCCGGCACGTCGCCAGCGGGCGCCCGCGACACGCGCCTCGTCCCGCTCGAGCTCCAGCCGAGGCTCGCAAGGAAACCTGCAAACATTCGAAACAGAGGTTTCGACGGGTCGATTAGTGGCTGAGATCTCGCCCAACGGCTCTCTACGCGGCTTCGGTTCGTTACACGACTGCTCTTTACAACGGCGCGGGCCATGCGATATAAAAAAGAAACAACATTCAATGTCTCAAGCTTAGCAACAACGAGCATGTGAGGGAGAGGATCGACGGGGTGATGGCTACGTTCACCGGGGGTCGGTTTCTCGTTGGGTGATTCTACTCGCGGCGGGACCACCTCGCTGGCTGCTCTACGGCGGAGGTGGCCCGCGGGGACGTCTCGTCGCGCGATCGCTGCGACGCGGTCACTGGTTTCGTGGGGTGCGCTTGTGAATTTACGTTGTTAACTTAACTGCCACTGTTAGGGGTGTGAGAGACGGCGATGGTCGTCGGTCACACCGAGCGATCGGTTCGAGGTGAGTTGCTCGGTTGGTTGTGACAGGCACAACCAATGTTACCCTCGTCGAGGAGCAACCTGAAACTCAAAACCAGCAGCTTCATTAGTAAGCGTGTTCGCAACTGAACGGAGTTATGGGGCTGGTGTACAAATCGTCGTTTTAACTGTGTTTCCAAGCGTTCAAACGATCTTCTTTTCCTTCGCGGTATCTCGGAGCCCGTCTTCTTCATGGTGGACATAGTTTTCCCAGTTGATCGACCGGAACACCTGCGAAAAATGAAACTAGTCAGTATACGGAAGTAGCGTGGTTTGCTGACCTGTAGCTGCCTCCGGAGCTGGTCTTCCTTCGCTTCTTCTTCTCCTTGGAACACCACCGTCGATGCTGCCGGACCTCCACGATGAAACGTCACAGTGTCGACGGAAAGAAGAACGGGAGACACAACGAGGCGGAGTACTTGCCTTTCTAGACTTTATTTTGCTCTAAATCGAATACAAGGCTCTCTACAAATTGACAAAAGAGGAGGGAAACAAGCATTTTGGAATGTTCGAAAAGTCGAAACGATACGTGTACAAAGAAATGAAAAGGAAGCACAGTGGTGTTAGATAAAAAGGACGAACGATCGGTCGGTGGACGGAGCTGTTGGCTCTCGAAGCATTTCCTAGCGCGATGATCGGTGTGCCGAGGCGCGTGCTCGTCGAGCGAGATAGAAAACCTGGTCCATGCTCGATCGGACCGACCGATCGTTGCACAAATTTTCACCAAGCAAAGCGACATTTCTCGCGCGATACAACGTGGCCGATAAAACGGCGACGCGTCACTGTTATTATCATTCTTCTTTTTTTTTTATATGTTCGTCATTTGGTTTTCCATGTTTGCTGCTCGCGACGTGGTTTGGCGACGTGCGACGTTCGCTGTCGCGACCGATCCTCGGGATCGCGTCGCGGCAACGGTACATTTGATTCTTGCTGTTGTTCGCGTGTGCTATAATAAACGTGTCTCTCTCTTTCTGTATATAATATACGCGCGTGATTGCATGCAATGCGAATTCGTCGCACAGTAGAACGAAGCGAAAAAAAGAATAGTCAAAATTATCTAGAAAGAATATCGTCGTTATTCATCATAGCGTATCATCGTTAATAATTATTGCTCTCTAAATAATAATTAATATAAAATGGAGAGAAAAAGGAAGTAAATAATTAATAAATCATCGTTCGTTGGCAAATACATGGCGACAAAGGAGTTACGATTACAAGTATTGTTTTGCGTTCGAGGCGCTGAGCGGAAGTTGTAATTGCGTTATTTTTTTTTACGTGCTCTCTGCTATCACACACTTTCATCCAGTCAGGCTGTTCGCCGCACGTGCACACACTCACTTAATTACCATCTTTCACTCCGTCGATCTTTCCGACATTCACTCCCCTGTCTTCTTGCAACCCTACTTTCACTCTCTCCCACTCGCTCCGCCTCTCCCATTCACACTTTCTCTCTGCCTGTCTCTCTGTACAGTCGAGTACTGTGCTTGTACTAATTGTAAGAATATCGTACTTAAGCTCGAGCGCGGGATCCCCTTCGAGCCTGCGTGCTGACTTTTACAAACGGCACTGTATAATACTTTTGTCGCTGGCCCCGTGAACGGTTCAGCTCGATGGACGCTTGTGCCATGAAAGGATCGAAGTTGCGTCGAAGAGACGCCTCGCTCTCGATATTCTACAGGATCACCAGAAATCACGCTGTGCAACTCGAAAATGGATGATGACCTCTGAAAGAGACACATAGAAAATGTGGCGCAAGATGTTTCTACCAGAACCTTCGTCCTTTTTTTTTTCGAGAAAATTCACATTGTAGATGAGATGAATATAATTCAATGGATATCTACTGATATCTCTTTCGACTTGTTTGCAATTGATAAGATCTTGCATAATTAAAAAGTCAGTCTACTTTAATCGATTCTTTGCTTTCATAGATAATAACTATAATCAATCGATCACTAAGGCCACTATAAAGAATATTAAGCTACATTTTCATTCGATTTCCCCCAGTGAGCTTCCACCTGCTTTCAAGTTGCACATCACATTCCCAAAACGCCCTGCATGTGCGCGACCTCGCGGCGCGCGTTAAATTCGCTATTATTTATTACAAGATAATTGTACTGTTTACTCAATAAAGTCGAACGAACGAAAGAAATGCAAATAAAAAGGAACGCGGGCACCGGCGTGCCCGTTGTTGAGGAGAAAAAAATAGAAAGAGAAACTAAAAAACAACAAAAGAACAAGGAGAAACGTATGACGCGAGTAGGAATAAATAGAGACTGGAAGTAAAACATAAAACGCGCGGGAATCACATTGCGGTTTTATCAGAAGTCGTGGACAAAAAAAAAGGAACAAATGTAAAACGCGTGTGTAAGGGATGGTGGTCGCTATGTGTGTGTACGTAGTTTAACATGGATCGACAACGAAGATGAGTACGTCTTAGCGGATAATATTGGCAGTATAAAGGCGAGTGATCGAGATTAAATTCTGCTTCCTTCGGCGTAAATAAATAATTTCTAAAAAAATATCACTGGTCTCAAGATGTCCGCCGGGCATCACTGGTCGCGTAAGCCGCAGCCTTACCACGACTTCCGGTGGACCCGACTCTACCTGTCCTCATTAACGCACTTTCCCTTTCAACCTTGCATTTTCGACTGCACCGTTCTGCGCTGCACCTTTAAGGAGCGACCAATCGACATCCCGAAAATAAGTCCCTACCGGAAACACTGGACAGGCTAGAGGATCCACCAGTGGCGCGCGTCGATTATGTTGTTCCGTGACACCCGGCTAATAATACCGTAAAAATTCGTTCACAGCTGGATGCGCCCAGCGCCTCTTGTTTTCTTTTTTTTTCTTCTTTCTTGTCATCTATCCTAAAATCTAAGTCGTACTTGAAGGCACTTAACACAAGGCTCTCTCGGTTCGAAAGCTACTCCACCTTTCAGTATCATCCCCGTCCCGTGACGCTCTACGTTCGTTTCGCTCTCGTTATGCTAGTTTTCTTCGTTCGTCTCCTCCCCTTTCGCGCGGCATTCCCCAGCGAACACGCGCTGCGCGAAAGCGCCGGGGAAACTGCTCCCGTTGCTAATTCCCGTCGAGCTTTCTCCCCGCGACGACACTTTTCGGTTTCATTTAGGTTCTCCCCTCTTTTCTAACCGTGGCTCGAAAGCGACGTTTGTTTCCCTCCCTCATCGATGGTCGCCTCTGTTCGCGAGACCGTGGTCCGGCGCAAGAAATTAATCACCGTCGACGAGCAAATTCTCCGCGGCTAAAGCTTTTGAAATGGAAGGACGCGAGTGTAGCGTACATGAAAAAAAGTTTCGATAGACCCGCTCGCAGTGCCTGACTGCGGCCCACTCGCGCTCTGAAATTTCCCTCGATAGTACGATTATTAGTACGATACACGTAGTACGGTTTTTCCCCTTCTAATTACCTCCCCTCTCGCAATAATTTCATTTTGCACTCGCGCTCCATCGCAAATCCTCTCGAGCGCCGGATCGGCGTTCGATCGGACCTGGAAAACACCGGGCGGTTAACAATAAAGGTACGGATGCGAAAAGCCATTCCTAACGATTAAAGATAATTCTCTTTTTCCTTTTTCTTTTGAGGGGGAGCTCGCGAAAGGAGCACGCGGTCGTTCTGTCACACAGAGACGTCGAACTCGCTCGTTCCGCTCGCCCCTTATTCAACTCCGGCTCGGAGTTGACGCGCAAGTTATCGACGTTGCCTGTCCATAAGTATTCTTTATATAAATTTTCTCATTTTCTATCACCTTAAGACCTAAACACCCGCCGCGCTATGTTTTCCGACGCGACCTCCGCCAAAGGGCTGCTTCGATAGTTCCTCGCGGGGCCACAGGCCTCTCTATACCCTCGAGATTCGACACGATAGAACGCGATATCTCCTCTTCTCGTTCTTTCTCACGCGTTTACGTTCAGACACTGTCCCGCGCACACGCCAAGCGTAACAAGAGCAACGGACTCGTGCTACGGCCGAAGAGTATCCACGAATTTTCACGGATAGACCCCTATCGAAAATAGAAACGGAAGTCAGAATTTACGACAGAGCCTGGGCCCTGTCGAAATGATGAATTTCCTCCCCCCTAGCACTTTTCTTCTCACCCTCCGCGAATCGCCCGTCAGATGCTCGAAGTGCGAGCTTTCGCCAGCCAAAGGACCACCACTCAATCCTTTATTAAATTTTCATGCTTTCCTGTGGAAAATCTGCTTCCCTGCGCGATCAGACATTTCTTCCCCCGAATACATCCGTTTACGGTACGATAATAGAAATATAATATCGTCATACAAAAAATAAAGCACTGTACTTTCTAAATTCCTGGATGGCATATCTGTCACACTTTTTTGCGAATCCTTCTACGCGTTCCTTACAAGCTACTATACAGATCCTCGTCGATCCACTATGCTTGCCAGAATCGTTTCATCCCCTACATAGACCACTCGATTTCCTCCCAAACAAAAGGTGCCGCGAAACAAAGAAAATATCGGCCATCTTGAGAAACCACACGAGCCTAAATCTGAATTCTCTAACGAGCGATAAAAAGCATATATATATATATGTATATATATATCTATATATATCATCTTAATAATAAATTTCGATCTAAACTTGCGAAGCAACATAATATCTCTTACTTTTTTTCTTCATATTTTTTGTGCTTTTTTCTTCTTTTTCTTTTAAATAGCATAAATTTCGAACAATCCTCTCCTAATTAGATATACCATACGTTCGATTAAAAAAAAGATATCTCTGCGTCGTAGCGCTAAACAATCGCCTAATATAAATAAATTTATTTCTCTCTCTCTCTCGCTCTCCCCCTTAGCAAAACAAAATCACTTTATAAATTTTTCTTTGCGACATAAATCGTATCGAAAATCTCGTTGCGTCTCGATTAAGAAAAGAAAAGGCATATGGAAAAATAGAACGTTCAACGCGTGAGAGCACGTGAAGTTTCTCGTGGGACCCTTACACGTTTAAATTTAGCGTCTAAATATCACACTGTGCGCGCATTTTACGATTTACCGCGAGCAACGATAATTGTAATGGTCGAGGTTCCCTGCACGAGTCGAACGACAACTATCGATGGTTGCACGAAAAGTCCCCCCCCCCCCTCCTCGAAATGTTCAAAAAATTTTCGCGTCCACGCGACCCACGAGCAATGAAAATAGATTCATCTCAAACGCTGCAACGTCAAATCGCGCTGGTACCCTCTAAACGATCGTGTTAAACCGAACAGCCATTTCTCTTCGCCCCGTGGTAAAATAAGAAGGCGTATTACCCTCGCGCTGCAAAATGCTGTACGGCTGAATACGAAATGAAAAGAAAACGAAATAGAAAGACAATGACACTGCCGTCATCGCGTCTCGCCTCGCCGCCCCTCGATGTTTTCAGATGCACCGATTCTTCCAATTGGCATCTCCTTTTTTTTTATTTTTTAATTCTTCGGTTAGAATGTTCCCGATCCCAAACTGACACCCCAAAAAAACCAAAAAAAAGTAATAAAGAAAATTCAAGAGAATTCCTCGTTCCTCGATAATCGTAAACGAAATAAAAACCTAATTACAAAAAATAATGGAAAGAAAAAATATATAAAACACAGTGATTAATAAGCCCAATCATAATGCGCAAGACTCCGGTTAGACCTGATTATAAAAGCCATAATTAATTAGTACGAAGCCGACCCGTAATAAACTTACTTTTCTTTTTCTTTTCTTTTACGACGATTCCCTTGTGTACGTGTATATATATATATCTCTCTATATGTATAGATATATGTATATATGTATACATATAATAATTTTTGCTTACTTATCTCGAAATTTTACAATTTTTTTTCCTCACATCCCCCTTCCCCCGGCCGCGATCTTACATATTTATTAATATATATATATATTTCTTCTTTTTTAAAAAGATTTTAAAACTGACGGCGGGCGCGAATTTCGCTGTTCGCGCGATATCATTCTTTATGCTTTCGTCGTAGTAGCCTACATTATTTTTTTCACTTTTCCCCCTTCATCGTTTTTCGTCGCGATCATTCTTTTACTTCTTTAATCAACGAACATCGCGTTCGTTAGCGATTAGCCGAAAAACGCTCCCCCGAAATCCCAGAACCGTCTAACAGATACAAGAATCTTAGAATCCTGTTCGTTTTTGAATTTGTTCTTTCTCAAACGTTTCGAAGGCACATGTATAAGAACGAATTTAAAGAGTGTAACGCGATCGAGCTATTCAGCGGTCGCTCGTTCCACTCGTGTCTTAAAGTTCTGCCGTCATCGTCGTCGTCAATCGTCACCGTCGTTGTTCGTCGATCGGGTCGATCGACTTCTCGCGAAACTGTCAAGCAAGAGCGTGCAAGCCATTGATTACATGCGTGAAACTGTCGAACGAAGAAGAGACAGGTCGACGAGCCCTAGAAAAGAAGAAGAAGAAGAATAATAATAATGGATAGCAACAGATGAAACGTGACTTTCTGCCCGCGTGCTTCGCCACTTGCACGCAGAGTAGTACGTGCATTTAGTACGTTAGGATTTAATTGAACGCGAATCGACTGAACCCTCGATTATCACACCAGAACTACACACCGACGATCCCGCGCCTCGCCGACCGCCATCTTTTCCTCGAGGTCGTCGACCAACACCTCGCTATCGATGCACGTCGTCGGGGAAGAAAATATTTGCTTTCTATTATAAACGATAGCTTCTATACCTCGCCTGGTTCTATAAAATACGTTTCCGCGGTGCAGATATTTCTAAACGATCGACGTTCGATCGGCGTAAATAACGAGCACGATCGCCGAGCTGGCGAGGAAAAGACGAAAAGGAGAACTTGGCACAGTGGCACGAGTCAACGGCTGGCGTGCCGATCAGGCGAAATCAGAGAAACCGAAACGGGGAAGCCGAAAACAGTCTTCCCTCTTCTAGCGACCCGTCTAGACGGACTCGATTCTGGATGGTATCTGCAAGAATCATC
This sequence comes from Andrena haemorrhoa, assembly GCA_910592295.1. NCBI lineage: Eukaryota > Metazoa > Arthropoda > Insecta > Hymenoptera > Andrenidae > Andrena > Andrena haemorrhoa. Next base: position 1,481,501 of record OU342946.1, on the reverse strand, counting down.
CACACCTAACCATCAAAGCCTCCGTGGAAATATGTTTGAAAGATCAGCGCGCCTCATCCCCTCTAAGGATTCTCCCCCCAAACGGCCCCGGATGTTCTATCACGATCGTTATATTATCACTTCTCGTCTTTGACGACGATACCCTCCATCCCCTGTCTCTGCCATTCCCATCGAAATATCTCTTTCGCGCAGACGCACACGCTCCCTTTCGCTCTCACTACCACCGTCCCCTCTCGTGTCCTCGCGCTCGCGATTCGCCCATCTTAGTTTCATCATCGAAATTCAAATCGACACCCCTTCTAATACCGGCTCGGCCGACCACAGATTCTCGCGCGGGGGACGCGAACAGCATCCCCCCGTTTTCCCTTTCCCTTACCACATACGAAAAATAAGAAGAAAGAGTCATTAAAACCTACGACCTACCTAATAGTACTTCTTACATGCCTAATAATCTAATAATCTCCGTCGATGGCGGCGGTCGGTTGGCTCGTCGGCATCTGAAATCACTTTTTCCCCTACGACTCTGTCGCGAACGTTTTAACGAAAGAACCCCCCCGGCTTCGAAACACCCCCCCGTTCGTCTCGACCGCCGCCACGCATCAAGGCCTCGTGAGGCAGTAGTATTATCGATAAACATTACTCAGTAACTATGCATCAAGTCGATCCATAAACGTATTTTATCGTTAACGCCTATATCGCCTACCGTCTTCTCCCCACCGTAATCTCGCTACTACCTATTCCCAAGCTGATATCAGTGTTACCATGCTAGTTTTCATATCGACACCCCGTCGCAGTAGTCAATCACGATATATGTGCTGCCCTCGACAGCGATCCCTTCGTTCCCATTCTCTCCTCGGTCTCATCACACTCTCTCTCTCTCTCTCTCTTTCTCTCTCTCATCTCTCCCACTCGACACAACAGTAGCCGTTTTGTTCGCTTACTATACGATAAACACGCGTCGACGAACGAATTCTCGATCGGATGTTCGATCAGCGAACGCCAGGGGTTGCTTCGGCGCGGGGATACGAAACGGAAGAACGGATATGGAAAGAGCTATGCGGACGTGGCTAGATATTGCACTCGTACGGAGGAGAGTCGATCCTGGCCTGCTTTCCATCCGCGACAATAGCGACAGCCGCGTCTCCATCGGGTGGATCGCGATTATCCCTTCTCGTCGGCGATTATCATGAAGCCCGCGAAAGGCATCGAGATCTCTCCGCTGAAAGCGTGATCGCTGTTCGTCGAGACTGTACAGTGTGTGGTTCATTTGTTAACGAAGGGCACGTGGAGCCGCCCTTCGATAAGGAAGATTCGCGACCAGACGCGATCGAGAACTCGCACGCGGACGGCCGCGATAAAGGAAATTAAATCTACCGCTTTCGTTTGCGTCAGACGTTGCGCATACTTACACTGTATAATATGAATTACGAGTAGTTTAGTTTAGTATTTAGCTTGTCTCATAAATATTGTCTACAGTATGGAAAGTCGGGCGGCCGTGGCGCGCGTATTTTGGCGTAGGAATACGGGACCTGATGCCAGGTACATGCCGAACACGGGCGTTTCCTTGCTTCGAGTATTACGTTCTAGTAGAACCGACCGGATGTCGGTCTGTTCGTAAAGTTGCGGATGGTATCGAGTCATGGAGCATCTGCAATCGTACACTTTTAAACGGACTTGCTTCTAGAATAAAATCACCAAGGGGTATTAAAAGGTTTCCAGGTAGCACAAGGATGGTAGATGACATATTATGGATGTAATCAAGGAAAAATGATGTTTTTGGTACTATCGTTGAAAAGCGCAGACAGGATTGTACGATGCAGTTGTTGAGAGTAGGAAGAATTTGAGTAAATATCGTGATTGATAGAATGCGTGGCGATTGAAGTTGCAAAAGGACCCGGACCCGTGCTCGGCGCAAAGACCGCTGCGATCCTTCCGATCGAACTGGTTTGACGTGCTTCCTTCAGGGATAAATCGGCAGTGTGACGAAAGTTCGTTTGTATACAAAGAAACGCGACGGATCTTAACTCGAGGACGCTTAATTAAAAGAAAAGCATTAATCGTACGCAATTATTATAATATAAATATATATACTTAAATGCATCGTATAGGAATCTACTAGGTTTCGTGTTTATCTGGCAGTCTGACGATCACAATGTTCATAGGAGAATACCCATGCGCGGTATTTAAATTGTATCCGTGTGTAGGTCGCGTGTGTCTGTGTGTATGTGTGCGTGCGTGTGTGCGTGTGAAGTGGCGTGTAGTGTGTACGTATACCTGACTGTTGACGCGAGCGCGTGTCCCTTAGTGTTTCCGCGAATGTAAAGGAAGCATTAGCAAGAAGCAGAAAGACGCGCGATTCGTATCGCTGATGAAACGATCGAATCGTCGCCGTTTAATACTGTGTACCCTCTCTGGTGTCGCTGGTCTCTCGCAGCGACAAGGAATATAATAAAATGGCTGCCTTTCTCGAAAAGGCCGAAACGAAAGATGTGACAAAAAGGCGAGGAGAGTCTACCTCGACGCGAGGTCCAACTTGCAACGAGTTTGGTGCGTGTCGTTTGGAAGGAAGCACGTGGACCGGATCGAGGAATGGATCCAGCCTGCGACAGTAGAGCGGATAAGTTCTCTGGAATTTGGAAACTGCTTTCCCTCGCGACCTTTCCTCCTTTCTTTCTTTTTTTTCCCCCTTTATTTTTTCGGTGTCCCCAGTGAGCCACACGCGCACGGCCAGGCCCGTTTAAAAAATATGGAACCAGTGTGACCAGAATGGTTGCTATGGAAGAGCTCCGGTTTACCGGACGGTCTTATATCCGACTCGGGGCGGAACGCACTCGACAGACTCTAGTTCTCAGGGATGCGCCGCGACTGGGAGGTGTGCAACGAGCCCCTGAAAGGCAGTGCTTGAACATTTGGAGCTCGGAGCCTAGGAACACTCTTTTTCATAGTTTTCGAGCAGCAGTGTGTCAGTGACTTGGTGTATGCCAAAGCGGGCAGGCACTCTGTGACCTGCGAGGACTTGTAAGGACTGATGAAAAACATATTTGGCGACTCGTACTCTCCAAGATATCGGTTTCGCGCGTCAGATTGAGCGCGGCTTTACGCGTACCTCGCTGTACAGCTCCCAGCCGCGCACTCGACTCAGACCTCTTCTCTATGCTTGCGTGAGACAACCGTGCAGTTGGCTTCTATAGGATTCACATTGAGGAAATGAACGATCGTAACGGGGTCGATCGCGGATCGGTATAAGAAACAAAAGGAACGAAAAAGCACGCGACTTGGCTTCGCAAGCTGCATGCGAAATAAACGAAGACATCGCCCCGAGCGGGAGATCGACGCGTTCCCTCGTTCATGCGCGGTACATCTCGGTTACGCAAAAAAATAAAATAAAATAATAATAATAATTACTAATAGATAATCAATTAATCAATTAATCAATTAATTAATTAATAATAATAAACCTTAAAAAACGTTAAAAAAATAGAATCCAAAATCGAGATAAGAGGAGGATTGACAGGTTTTGCCCCAGTGTACGCGCCGGCATAGTCTTCGCGTTTCACCGTCCCCGATCGGTATCGATCGTCATCGTCGTTGTCTGCCCTCGATCTCTTCTTCGCCCATACTCCCCCGACCCCCTTTCTCCGTGCACGCGGTGTTCCTCCCTCCATCGCTCTCTAACTAAACCCTATCCTCGTGATCATTGAATGAACGTCAACCGAGCGCGAAACAAGTCACCGACCATTCCTTTCCCTTCGCTTCTTCCCCAGAGAAGCTCCGCTTCCTTTCGCGCCCGAAAGACGACATCGACGGTTCCCTCTTTCTTTCTCCCTCTCTCTCCCTCTCCCACAATATCTCACCCTCCCCTCGAGTCCCACCGCTATCCCCCAACCGACGAGCTCAGCTCTGCCTTTAGACGAGCTCCTGCTTGTAAATCTTCTCTTTGTGCATCCGTTCCATGTGCCGCGCGATGTGCATCTTCTGCTTCGCCCTGTACACGCAGTGGGGGCACTGGAATTGGGGCTCCTTGCCGCACTCCCACTTCTGATGGTTCCTCAGGCTGCTCTTCAGCTTGTAGACCCGGCCGCAGGCCGGACAGTTGAAACCCTCCGGATTCGTGGAGCCGGAGCCCAGTCCCTTGCCCAATCCGCCACCGGATCGCCACATGATCGAGGGCACGCTCCATCTCTGCCAGGCGGCGGCCCACTTCAGCCCCGTGATGCTCAGGTCCTCGGCTGGAACACAGGATTCACGGCTTTATTAGTACGTGGCTCACGCTGCTGAGCGAGGATCGGACGGTCGTTAAATCCTCCGGTACACGTGGGTCGTGCGTTCAAAGTCGTTCGTTCGGTTGTCTTTACGGCGATACGGGTCTCGACGCTACCGATCCCCGGATCTATCGCGACTCTACTCTTTGCTTTCATTCGGTATCATTCTCATTCTACGGTAGACGGAACTTATGGACTAAGCTTAGACGCTAACGGCGACGAATCGGATCGCCAGCCGACCGGGCTCGCGAGAGCCCTCCTGTCACGGATGCTTTCCCGTTAGGCGACCGTCGGGCTTCCTTTCCCGCGGACTTGTCCAGGTCGCCTAAGTGCCCGCCGAAAGCTACCCACTGCACGTCGCCGCGACCACATCCGTGTTAGAAAGCGTTCTATTTGTCCTTTAGGGATCTGCTAGGCCTGGAAATTTGCCTCTGCTGTCGCTGGCCGGGGCAGAAGGTAGCTTTCGCGTGATGGTCCTGAAAAGAAACTGCGTGCCGCCCGCTGATCGGGATGGAAACTTTCCAACGCGTCGAACGGTCGTGCTCACCGACGTGGCGTTCCATCCCGGCGCGGGCGGATTATTATTGTCGAGGAAGGATAGAATATAATGCACTTGTTCTTTGTATCCCTACGTTCGAGCCCCAAGCAGCTAGCTATGAATTGTCGCATACGAAGAAGGAGCGGTAATCTGTGCGTGGCGAAAGAAACGGAACGCGACGATCTCCCTTAGCGATTCAATTCCGACGACCCTTGACGCGCCCAGCGGTCTGTTCCTTTCGACGCACAAGCGATAGAAGTCGTGTGGTTCTATGTACAAGGTTTCGAGAAGAGTTAGTGCGCATGCTACTCCCCTAAATGTCGACGAAGAAGGAAAGACAGATATCAAAAGTTCAAGGGAAAGAGAAAGAGAGAGAGTGGGAAGGAGAAATGCGATCGAAGGGCAGCGCGCAATTCACGCGATCGTTTTTCGTCGAATTATGGCGGGAGCATGTTGATCGACGACAGCACAAGCAGGGGTTCCCAGTTCGCGGTGAATTTATCCAGGCGTTTTAAGCTACGTCTGCCCACAATTCGATGAGACACGAGGCCGCCCGTACGATCGCCGATTCCTGCAACAATGTACAGTGTTCCTGCTTCAAAGGGATGGGTGAGAGAGAGAGAGAGAGAGAGAGAGAGAGAGAGAGAGAAACAGTGATAGAAGGAGAGGCAAAATGCGGAAGTCGAAGAACACTCTTGCGATCATCGTCGAGAAGAATTCTTTTCGCTGGTTCAAGAAAAAAAAATTGAAAAAAACAGTGTTTATCGTGAAAGGTTATTTGTACGCGGAATCATTGTTTCGTATAGCTGGAATGGACACGAGCGAGTTAATAATTTGCCAGACAGAGGGGAAGGTTCCCGTTTCCCGAAAAACAAAAAAAGATTGTATTCAGCCCGATTTAACGGTGGTGGGGTGGATATACATGTTTGGGTGTCCATCTGGTGCTTTTCGTCTTCCGACGCATTTTATTTAATCAAACGTACGAAACACGACAGGGATCGCATATAACGTCGACGCCGATCGCAATGATCGTTAATATAAGCACGGAATTCGTGGCTCTCTTGGTCGAACATTGTCAGTCTTGACGAGAGTTCGCTTACGAACCTAAGCATCCTAACGTCTTGTAGAAAATAATTCTTACTCGCAACATCTCTCTACTGGTCTACAGTTTTAAGGCTACACCTCTTCCTGTACTGTCGTTCTTTCTCGTTACGCCTAGGAAATCGCACTTATTGTCATCGTGGCCGATTACACCTACAACGCATCGATAAGGCACTTGTCTGAAAGGATGGAACTCCTTTAAGAAGACAGAAGTATTCGAAACCGAGTCTTACACACACAAAAAAAATATATAAAGAAAGAAAGATTTAAAAAAAAAGAAGTGGCTTATTCGATAAGAAGGAAAGCGCAAACATATTATGGGAAACTAATCATAAGTTCGATGTACAGTAATAAATATCAGTCGATGTTCTAAAATACGAAAGACAAGGCTTAGAATTATGATTATTCGAGGCACGCCTCTAAAAGTAATATAATAACACTCGTTACTTCGTTCCTCCGTTTCATCTTTTTGTACGTAGATTCTCGTCTCACGCGTACTTCACTCGCACGATCGTTTTTGATAAATATATGTACAACAAAGATGGGAATAAAATAATGAATAAAGGAAAATGTACGGAGAACGAGCTACAAGAGTTGGCAACACACGCGTGAAAAGGAAGTCGATTGTCTTACTAGAATAGATAGGTAGTCTTTCACTCGTTTTTTCTTTTGACACGAACAACTTGCAAAAAGGTATTATAGGCTCGAAGTATGTCTTGGGTATCAAATCAAAAATTTATCGCGATCTGAAATTCATTAAACTCAGAACTGAAAACCGTCGGTTCAACTTAAACTCTCGATCGTCAGGAATCGAGGTAGGGCTTTACACGGGGTGCGAGATTAAGAGCGCCACAGGCTGATATTTGTAAAACTTAGCAAAATATGGAGCTTTTGTTTTGATTGATCATCTGATCATCTGAGACACATCGTGCGATCAAGTTAATTTTTTTCCAAATGAAAGTGCATAGACACCAAGCTCATGTTGACCTTTTTAAACAACAACATTTGTGTCCCATTTTGTGATGAATAAAATGTGCTATACATACAATGAAAGAATAGTGCAAAAGCCAGGGATGTTTGGTTCTTGCAACAAAGAAGCAACATTCGAGAAAAATAAATTCCCAACATAATATTCAACCCTAAAATGGTCCACTGGTGGGACATTTCTAAACCAATTCGAAATGAAACGCTAGACGCGTCCAACTAGTGGCCTTCTGACCTGCGCCCGACAAAGCGCTGACCGTTACTACTTGCGCGCCTTACACACTCTGTTTTCCCCGCTGTACTAACTACTTTTTCATCACGTATGGTAATTTTACTCGCCAAGGAGCAGGACACAAACGTAACTATTTAAAAACACATGGTTCCATTACAAAAAATTCAAATGAACTTGGATACATTAGATACTTCCATCCACAAAAAAATCAACTGTCACATGATGTCCTCGACGAGACGAAGCGATCCCTAAACAGTCTCAACGCTAAGTTCCAGAGACACCAGCCCATGGCACACTCTTAACTTCACGCCGTGCAGTTGAACGAACGGTTCTGCTCAGTGAATCTCGAGCTTCGGCGTGTAGGCGAGCAGATAGGACTCGGTGTCCCCTATCTTGTCGAAGTGCTGCCGGCGGATGTGCCGCAGCCAGTGGGCCTTCCGCTTGCACCGTTGCGGGCAGAACGGGCACTGAAACTGTGGCTCCTTGCCGCACTCCCAGTGAACGTGCCGCTGCAGCGAGTCCTTCCTCATGTACGATCTTCCGCACCTGCTGCAGCCGAACCGCCCCGGCGGCTTCTTGCCCACGAAGTTGTACGCTTTCGGTATCTTCAGCTCGGCGAACGGCATCGCGCCCTGCTGCTCCTGTATCTTCCACGCTTGCACAGGCAGATCAGCGTTCTCCTCGTCCACGTCGGCTTTCTTCGTCTCGCTCGTCTCATCTGCAATCCCGAAAAAAAAGAAGAGCTTTAGGCCTGCTCCACCATCGCCCACGCGCCTCCGGCAGCCACCGTAACTGACCACCACACACTTTTCGTTCGCGTACTGCGGCATAGGTCGCTGATCGACGCGCTGAGGGAAGATGGAGGTGCCGTGAAGGGTGATCGGGATTCTGGAGTGTTTTCTGGAGAGTCTCGGTGATTTCGTTTGACGAGCGACGGTTACTTTTATTTCCGGGATTACAGTCGAAGATCGTGAACCACGCACGAGACTTGCGGCTCTAGTCCAAGTGGAACTGTGGCTTCGAGACCGATGACGCCGGGGAGGGTCGAGTTTTATTCAGGGGATCCTTGTTATTTAGAGAAAGGTTAAGGAAAATCAGGCTTTATTTCGTACAAGCTTCGTAAAGTAATCAGAGAACGTTCCTGGGTACTTGAATACTTCTTACAATCTAGGAAAAATAAAGGTGTGCAACAAACAAACAATTAGCATATTAAAGAAACTAAAACAAAGTGATTAAATTGGGTGAATAAATGAAACGCTCTTTTATCGCGGTCTTCTGCGTCCTTCAAACAGCATATTCCAATTCGAATAGCGTTTTAGAGGTTTCCCAAGGTTCCCCAGGCTCTCGCTTCAGAATGTAGCTCGGGTAATCCGCGTCGTCCACTTTCGGGTGACGCACGACAAGGTGGCGGTGGATACCCCCCTCCCAATCAGCGCACCGATTGCAAATGACACAACGGAATTGCTTGCTGCAGCGTTTCTTGTGTTTCTTGAACCCACTTACGTGGACAAACTTGAGACACATGGGACACTGCGTCTTCCGTCCTTTTTTCCGCGATGCGACCGGACAGCTCAGCGGATAACCTGAAAAATCACACCACAGGATGAACTACAGTCCCCGCATTCGTGTCCCACAAATGTCCTACACCAATTTGAACATCCACGGGTGGAGAAACTAATTATTTCTCCTCTGTGGTCACTTAAATACACGAAACAATCTACAAAACAGTAAACTACCATGTCACCATTCGAAAAATTCCCTTGGACGCACAAAATAATAGTATTGGGTAATCTGGTAATCATGTAGGTGATAACATATAGATGATTCGTTGGGAAGGGATAATGTCGATGTAGGCTCTATTATTTATTCAAAGTATACAGTGGGTATGTGACCAAGAATCACGACACTTAACGTATCAGAAGAAATTAAGCTTTTCCCAACGCGCATAGTCCTTCTCCCAAATTAAGCGAATGGAGTTTGACAAAAAAGAATTCTTTTTTATTAAGCTCGTCTTTCGTGCCGGAGCATGTGCCTCTTCAAGTTTGCGCGCCTGTGGGTTCTGTAGCTGCAATAATTGCAGCTGCAGCTGGGCTCTCGGCTGCACTCGATTCTCTGATGGCTTCGAAGAGCTCGTATCGTGTTGTATACGCGTGGACAATTGTCGCAAATGAATTTCCTTCGTACCGTGCTCGCGTAGTCGCCGGGTAGCTTTAAGAGGTGAAACGGGTCTGAAATGATACAAAGAGGAATAACCAATTAGTGTTGAATGACTCGTCACAGGTCCTCCAAAAGTAGGAATGTTGATGGGACAATGAGGAATTAATGACGGGACGCACTTGGTACGTTATCTGGATTAGGTGCTTTTTTTTTCAAACATCCAGATTCACTGATTTACCGTTTCATTGCCATTTCAGAGCTCTAGCTGCCTTGACTCAGCCGTTTCTGGTGAAAGTATTCACAAGCTTCTGCTACGAAACGTTACGTTTAATACTTCGAAACTGTTGCATACAGATATAGTACAATTGGCCGTGGGTCTGCTGTGACAAGCAGTTTATTTTACTTAGGCTTCGCGATACCTTGCCAATCTCTCGCGCCCGATTCAGCCGACGCTTAATAAATGTACAAAGAAAGCGCGATATGTAACAATACTCGACGGAACATAGTTTCCTGGAAGACATAGTATCGTCAGTCAAAGGGTGAAGGAAATTGTCTACAGATGCAAATGCTTCAGTCCTCTGATTGCAAAAGAGAGTCGAGCGCCAGTCGAGTCGATATCGGTAAACTGGAGTAGTAATAGGCGTTAGTAATAAAATATAGCATTCCACTTGAACTAGAGAAGTCAAGCTCGCGGCGTCGATCACGTGGCCGGGAAGATTTTGTGCAACTTCTTCTGGTGCTCCACCAGCTTGTCCCTCCTGTAGAATTTCTTCACGCACAGATTGCAATGGTGCTTGGGCTCCTCGCAGTGGAGCTTCATGTGCGCCGCCAGGTTGTGCTTGTACTTGAACCAGCCCTGGCAGATCTGGCACTGATACTTGGGTGCCTGGCCGCACTCCACCCGCAAATGCCGCTTCAAGCAGGACGCTCTCATGTAGAAACGGCTACAGTTGGGGCACTTGTAGGTAGATTGACCTCGCGCGGTGCGAACTGGCTCGTATATGCTCTGATCCTTCGGCTCCGCCGATACCGCGTCCGCTTGGTGCATGCCGACGGCGTCCATGACTTCTGGGTACGGGTGTAGCCAGTAACCTGAAACGAAAAGAGCCGATGAAGAGGATGTTCCATCCGCTGCGTACTGAATTTTTCATGGAGGACGCGGAGAGAGTCCTCGCCTGGAATATGGACAGACCAAGCTGGAAGCTGATGGACTTCCCAAGCAGATTCTTAACGCACGTGGGACATTGGAGGCTCTGTGTATTACCTGGTCGTGTCAGCGATTAGCTGATGTGTTATCTCCTTGTTAGCTTCTCGTTGTTAGGCGTTAAATTTTTTATGAGCAAAGTGGAAACGGCGTTCACCTACTATCGTGCGCTAATTCGAAACGTCACACGACCGAGGCAAGGGTGTTCCGAGGATAGACAGTTTGAATAAACAGACACGTACCTTGGGTAAGATTTTCGCATGAGATATATACAAAACATATGTACACAGTATAAGATAATGAAGTATGTTATGTAAGTGATTCGGCGTGCAATAAATACGAGTTACATCGAGTAACGTGCCGTTTCTCCTTCGTCGCGAGGGGAATTAACTGCGCAGATTAGTAAATGAAACGGGACCAGTTGCCACAGAGTCCACGTTACTTTGAAATTTATTGCGAACATGAAACAATGGCTAATCTGTACAAATCTCCATGTGCTATACAATACTCTCTAAGGGGCGATACAAATAAATATCCCTCAATACATTCTTCGCTGCTGAAACTTCATTTTCATCCGCAAGATACTTGAACAATGGCATCGAATAACAACCTCCAGCTATCACGCAGATAGGACACTTGAGAAACGAATTACCACGAACCGCATCTGAATGCGTCAACTGTCGCCTCATTATGCAAAGCATTCCACGCATTGCCGGTAGTGGAATATCTGCGAGCGATGCCCGATTACCAAAATAAAATCGACGGTCCTGAGAATTCTGACCGACCATCGGGTTCTCCGGTGTTCTCCGCGCAGGAGCGCAGAAAACCGCGCGATGTGTCAAGCACCAAAGTTCCTCTTCTGCCCGCGCGTCCAGGTCCTCAGTCCCGGGTGTCAGGCGGGCCTCTCCTCCCGCTCGAGCTGGCTCGGTTTCTTCGCGTCCGCCACGTGGACGTTGTAGTGCCTTAGCAGGCTGTGCTTGTGCTTGAATTTCGCGTGGCACAGGACGCACTCGAACTGCGCCTCCTTGCCGCACTCGAGCCTCTTGTGCCGCTGCAACGATATCACCCTCCGGTACTGCCTGCCGCACGTGTCGCACGGGTAAGTCTCGAAACTCACCGGTAGCTGGTACCAACACGCTGAAAACAGAAATCACACGGTTAGCAAGAGCACTCTGGACGGGGGATTCTCATCTCGACGACCTACAGATCCGCTGTTATCTAGACATTCTCTCTTGGATCTGGTCCTTAGTCTCTTTCGCGCGTTGTTAATGAGACGCTCGTAGGCATCGAGGGTAAGGACAGACGAGCACAACTCGTAAACGTGGAGGGGCAAAGGGGGACGTGGGGTAGAATGACACTCACCATGTTTAGAAAATAACCCGCAACAAAGATTGTCTTTTTATTAATAATAATATTAATAATAATAATAATGTTAATAATAGTATTAATTGCTGGTAATAATCGTGATAGATATTCCATAGTTCGCTTGGTAAACCTTTCCAAATAGAGAAAAAGATTTCAGAGTGCTTAAATACCGGAACGAGTATTCGAGGGCGGTGGTTGGAGGGTGGGGCAGGTAGGGGGATAGTTTGCGTTTTCTCCTCGCTAGGCGATACGCTGGTTTGTGTCGACGTGGATGAAACGAGAGAGGCGACAGGCGAACGAAAACGAATAACCCCGTTCTCTTAAATATTAAACGATCAGGATCCGGTAACGATGGCCGATACAGGATTCATTATGCTTGGCCGAATGGACCTTCGCGTTCAAGACACTAAACGTATCGCTACAAGCCTCGGGCTTGCCGCGCGAATATTGATGACGTGGAAGGTACGAAGAAGGAAACGTTTGTAACGAGTATATCCTACGTTAGTCCGCAGGCAGGACGACGCGAGTATCCGCGAATACTGATATCAAAAATACTGGACTCTAATCCGGGAACGAAAGTCTTCTCTTCTCTTTCTTCGCGTTACACATGCTTCTCTCTCATTCTCTTTGTGCGCGCGTATAAATGTTCGTCGTATAAAAATGGAAAAAAAACGTTGCTCCTTAACGGACTAAGATAAATCGACGCCGCGCGGACCGGCAAAAGATGTCGATCCCGCGGCGATCGAGGAATGTTCGATCGAGTTAGAATGTTGTTGTGCAACGTAGTCGATCCGCGAGGGGAATTATATACTCCCGGGGGATTGGAGATCGACCAATTTGCTCTCGGCTTGAGCAAACCCACGATGCGACCTTCTCGTCGGGCATAAAAATAAACGGAGACTTTCTCCGGCGGCTGGTAAATTCTCTTAGAAGGTACAGTGGTCCCTTAAAACATCTAACGTCCATTGTCGAGTGTGGCTTCTCAATCATGACGAGCCTGCGCAGTACCAAAATCGGGGCTCGTTCGTGAACGTTACAAAACCATCGGGGGGAGGATGTACACTTATTGCTATTAAGTATTTCGCTGATACTGGGCGAGTACGATGATTGAAAAGCATACACCATAAATTACGACACGCAGCGGTCGTTAGGAAAAGGCGATACGATATTACAACCCTCTAGCTCGTTATCTACGATATATACTTGCTGTTCCCTCGAACCATGGACAAAGTGCGCCGGGATTTATCGAGCTCGCGTGCGGCTCCGCCGTAACGATTGCAAGATCGTGTAACAATTATTGTCTATCGTAAGTCTACAGGTGCTCTCAGGTAACCGATTCTCTGGAGATTGTTCCGCAGAAATCACCAGCGAGGCGCGACCGACGGTCGATCCGCGTCCCAGATCCACTCACACGTTTCGTTTCCTATTAAAACAAGGCACTTTCAACCCTTACTGCTTAATTACGCGCGGAACGATCAGCGATTTCGTAAACCTACCACCTCTTCGGCTGTCCAATCTCTACCCTATGTAAATTCCTTACGCCCCAAGATCGCCGTACCGTAATATCTAAAGATAAACGTACCTACACTCTATAAAAGTACTAAAAAAATATGCAACTTTCTGCGAGTAAAAAATTTCGAGAGTGGTAACACGATCGTGGATTTTGCTCCCGATATCTTTCGCGCGATAGTGTCCGGCAGCGATCGCCCCCTCCATTGTTCGTGCCGCTACTTTTAAGTGGATAAAATACGGAAACCCGGGAATACACTGTGCATTCGCGTGTTTCGTCAATGGAATGTTTCGCTGATCGTATGATATGTATAATCGATACACGTACATGTATTTCGGAATGCTTCTTCCGTGGTACGATCGTCATAGAAATTGAGATGTAAAATGGCCTGAAACGGAAGCACGTGTTCCAGTTACTTAAATAAACGACCGAATATTGAGGTACATCCAGAAAGGAGAAACAGAAAGGAGAATTCGAAATCCGGAGAACTTTAAATAACATGAAATAGATTATGTACAAGTAGAACCGAAATACCACGATAAATTTATATATTGAGGTACTAATTCGAGAAAAGGGAAATTAATCTAGCAGCTCGCCCATACGACCGTTCGTAAGTGAATACGAACTCCCATATTTCTAAATCTCTTACAATTATTCGACAAGTAACTAAAAAAAGGAATGCTTTGAGACTTGGACACGTGTAACGCTGGCGACCCAGCGTTCTGTTATTTACAACGATTATTCGTGATTTATATTACAATCTCTATCTGTGGCCCAGTAATTGCTCAGCTCGCGAATCCATGAAATAATAGAAAAAGGAAAACGAAGAAAATAAAATGCTCGATGCTGGAAACTCATACAATTTCACGATTAACGCGTTGTACGTCGATATTCCCAAACAGAGGCATTTTCATAACATTCAACCATCGGTTTGAAATTTAAAATACCTCTGACAATAATTATATTTCATATCACCAGCGGGAAGCCCTTTTCCTCGATTCCTCAAAGTCACGAGTGCCACCAAGACACACGAGAAATAATGATCCCCTGTATTATAAAAACGATCGAAACCAAATTCACCGTTTCCCCCAGCGCGATGCAATACTTACTCCAGCTCGCTCATCTTGCCCAAACGGAAAGTCACTTCCCAAACGACGAATTCACTGATCCTCCTCCGTCAAGAAGCTAAACCGTAAGTTTGCAAGAGAATGGACACAAAGCACTTTGCTGGCCGAAGCCCAGCTTCGACCCAGTGTTCGATTGAACCAAAACGACGTACAAAGCGTTAACGAAGAACCGTTTCGCGGGAAGGGAGGGACGAGACGCAGGGCCGTGCGTCTTGTTTCGGGGCGTTGGATTTCCAGGACGATCGTGCCAATCGAGGAGCTGTTATTAGGCGGCGTCGTCGTAGCCGATCTTCTGGTGGTGCCGTTTGTAGTGGACGGTCAGGTTGCCTCGCTGCCTGGCCTTGTACGGGCACTCGGGGCATTGGAACGCTGGCGGCTTGCCGCCGCACTCGACCATCTCGTGTCGACGCATCGTGCTCTTCCACCGGTAGCCCTTGCCGCAGAAACGACACCTGAACTTCCGTTGCTGCTCGTGGGGCACGCCCATGTAGACGACGCTGAGGTCGCGGGGCTGCGGCAATACCTCGAACGAGTCGGGGAACACCACCTCGCGCGTGGACGACGACGAGGTGCGCGCGTTGTTGTTGTCGTTCCCGCTGTCGTAGCTGTTGCTGTCACCCGCGTTGCTCACCCGCCTGCTGGCCAGCACCACGTTGCTCCTCGTCATGGTGGCGGACGTGGACGAGCGGGCTTTCTTGCACGTCTGCTGCTGTTTGTAATCGGACCGCAGCAACGACAGCAACGCGACCATTCCTGCAACAGGTCCCGGCGCCAAGCGAGACGCGAGATCGAGGTGAGACGTTATTCTAATTAAATGAGAAGTTAAACGAAACGGACGTTCGAGGGATGGGGAATGGGGGATGGAGGACGGTGAGAGGGGGGTTGTTGGTTGTGTCTCGAACGATGCACGGATAATGGGTGTTATGCGACTGGCGAGATAGATCAGTGAGATATTAAACCCGTAACCAACCCAACACATAACGTATCAGCCAATAGCCCCGAGAGATAGGTGCGCCCAGGGTAAAATTTTGCCGTGTGTACGTGAAGAGGCGTGAGGTTTCCGAGGCCGGAGAAGGTGGACAGACGCAGGCAATGAATGGTGAAATCGTGTACAATGATTCTGGTTAAACCGCGGATCCAAAAGGGCGAAAGGGTTGCTTCCCCGCTCGATCCCAGAATTAGCGGGTGATCGGTCGCCTCTCCACCTGCTCCGAGCCTCCGTCTTAAATGAAGAGATGCCAATTTCCAACCCCTCCAAACAAAGTAACCAAACAGGATGCTTCGGATGATAATCGTGTAGGGTGATTGTCGCTTCGTGGGCAGTCAGAGAAATAAATCAATGTACAAGTGTTTCATGGAATTCCGACGAGTTTATGGTAATATACATATACAGTTCAGAGTGGGGGGTAACGAGCCTGATCGGCAGAGAAATCCATTGTCTTTCGTTCGGAACGCGGGGCAGTCACAGTCCCGAGGTGCTCGGGCACGGGGATGAAGGTTCGCGCGGCGACTCGACGCGGGGGAGCATTTTTCGATCGCCCGTGGCTCATATTCTGTGAATAGCGATCATGTGGTTGTTCATGCTACTCTTTTGAAGGAACTTCTTCTGACACATGGGGCAAACGAATTGCTTGTCCTTGCCGCACTCGTAGTGCACGTGACGGTTCAGGGAGCTTTTGTTCTTGTAACTACGATCGCAACGCTTACAGGGAAACGGTTTCTTGACAGAGCCGATGCCCCGATACCCTGAAACAAAAACACGCACGATCCAGTTTAATCCTGAGCTGAATGCCGAGGAATCGTCGTGAGAACAGCCACTGCAACGGTAAATCACTGATTCAGCCTCGATACCACTGTACAACGGTCTCTGATCGAGCTAAATCAGTGCGGGACTTTCTTAAATGTACACCTAGCTTACGTCAACATTCCTGATTCACGAGAATCCTCTCGTAAATCCCGCTAGTTCCCTACAGGATAAACGAATGGTTAGTAATCGCTACAAGAAACACGCGCGTAATCGCATCATCAGTTTATTCTTGTTACTCCAGAATTATAAGGAACGGTCCGAGCGAGGAAGAGAGGCACGTGTACCGTTTATTCGCAATCCTGATTACAGACGTGTTCGTAGCTGCTTTTCTATACCCTAGTGTGGGGATCAGGAACCCCCATCATAAGGAGGAGCCCGGACTAAGGGGCCACGGAGAGCCGGAGTTTGCCGTGGTGGCTAGCGCTGCTGATCGCCACGCGGACGGCTCGGGTTCGATTCCCGGCGCCGTGGCTCTCTTTTTCCGAGGCTCCCAAAACGTAGGAATATTACGTCACCGATTCCTACACTATGTGTTATCTCAAACTGTCAGGGGCAAACTTATATACCACCATTCTTCCCTTCCCGTCGACCACGCTCGGTCGTTGCACGCGTATGTACACACCACAGCACCAACGCCGCTCTCTCCAGTCTATTTATTTATGTAACAATTGAGTAGCTTGCGATGCTTGTGGGTGACGTGGGAGTCCAGGTTGAACTTCCTCTTGGAGCTGAAGCGGCAGTAGGGGCAGTGGAACTGCGGCAGCATGCCGCACTCGAGCTTCAAGTGCCGATAGAGGGAGGACGCGTTCGAGTAGATCTTCTGGCATTTGCCGCAAGGATACATCCTCCGCGGCTTGCCCGACGTCCTGGCCAAACAGTGCAGCCGGAAATCTGCGAAAAATTGTAGGGTCAGCGAAAGACGGGCACGACTGCGATGGAAGTGCTGCGGAAAGCGACATTCAAGGAGCAGGAACGATTCGACTCAACTATCAATTTAACGGTGGGGTGGTGGCCAAAAAAGATTGGAACTCGGGACGGCTCTCACTCGGGAGAGATCCTTGGAAAACACAGTATCGCGATGGCCGAGCCAGTTTATCATGTCTACGTTCTGGAAAGACTGTTAGGCTCGCTGGTGCCAACGTGGATTAAAGGGGACTATGTGCTTGATGAGGATGGGCGGGAAGAAGTGTTTGAAATGCGTAGAATGATGGTTAGAATGGGCGATAATCCGAGAAAGCCTGAAAAGGAGGTTTCGAGACGAAACGCGTCGAGTGGGTTGCTTTGTGGCTAGAAATAGCGTCCAGATGGCTCCGTCCCGTGGCAGGGATGCCAATCATCGCCATTTACGTTGCAATACATAGTAGTCTCCGGTATCAGAATATAATAACATTTATTTCTATAAAAAGATATCCGAAACAAAGGTATCCAACAACAAAGTGCGCGCGCCGACACTCGGGCTCTCTGTTAATTGTTAACGTTGTAGAGCATTTTGTAGTGAATCTGTCTGATGAACTCGCCGTTCCCGGAAGTCAGGAGAACGGGCCAACATTCCGGGCTCTCCCTCACGTGCCGGTGCAACGACTTCCGCCATTTGTACGACTTCGAACAGGCCAAACAGGTGTTCCACTCTGAAAAAGAAACGCGTTTCTCTCGTCAATCATTTCTCATCTACTTGGAGGGATACTTGTTAGAGGAGGGCGCTTTCCTCTCGGCAGGCGGTGTTGTGTCTCTCGATCCTTATCGCTAAAACCAGACTGTTCGCCCGGCTACTGTTATCTGTGTGTATTTCTTTTTCTGTTTATTTTTTGTCGAGTAAAGGGTGGATCGTGGAGACAGTGTGGCGTTTCGGGAGGTTGCGACGTCGTTTTGAAACAGAAACAGGTAAGGGCGTTTGCCACGTCCATTGAAGTGTTGCAGATTCAGAGGCCGTAAGCCAGCGTTACGTCAGAGTTGCTTATCACTGAGAACCACCGGCCCCATTCCAAACGAAACGTTGCTTCTCTGCTTCAAATCGACGGCTCGCCATCGACACGCGTTCTTTAACGCGGTTACCCGAAAGTGACGAGTAGCAGCGACTCTCGAAAGCGTGTCGAGGTTCGCTCGGTGGAAAAACCGAGCCCAATTACTCAAAACCTTCGAGTAGCTCCACAAATTACTATTCAAACGATCGGCTACCCGGCTCAGTGCACCAAATCGAGTCTCCCTCGACTGGGACATCGAGTTACTCGAACTTTTCGAGTACTCTGGCAGCTACATAGAACGGACAGACTGGTGGCACTTCTTTCTTGGAAACAGCTGCAAGGAATATCGAATTTTCTACGACCGTACCATCCTGAGACTGCCATATCAGCGAGCCCTGCTCAAAACAGATCGATAGCTTCGTAGAGATTTATTTACAAACACCTAAGGATACCGCCATGCTTTCGACAGAAATGTACACTATGTTACAGACAATTCTTCCAGAGGAAGAACACAGAAGGACGCGAGATTGGTGTTCGCCCGAGAACCCTTCGCGATAATGTACAACATGACTTCTTAATAAGGGAAGGCTACGAGTGGATCAAGTAGTTGAGCATCCAATTACATCCAGGAAAACCGCTAATATGCAGTACCAATCATAGTCTTTCCTCGTGAGAAGTCCACAGGCGCTTCCTAGTGAACGTTTTTTTATTTCCCAAGCCCATCGATTCGTTGGATTCGTTCAATCAAGGTGGTCCACTTCAATCTTAGACCCCTGGAGGAACATGCGCCGTTTCAGCCGTGCTTTTTGCGCATGTGCTTCAACAAGTTACACCGTAACTTGGTCCTCCTCGGACAATAGGGGCACTGATACTTGGGCGCCTGGCCGCACTCCTCCCTTATGTGCCTGGTTAACGAGCTGTAATACATGTACACGTTCCCGCAGGCCTTGCACGCATGCCACTGGCCTCTAACTAGACAACCTGCAAAAAGAAATTACAGCGGTACGTTAGTCAGAAAGGAAAGCCGTGCGACCCTGTCGTTCGTTTGCCACCCTGATCGCTGATACCTGTTATCCATGGTTCCTCCCACGAAACGCCCTCGTTTTACACGGGATTACCACGTAGATTAGTCTAAGCTACTTGGAGGACAAGCTTCGCATTCAATTACCGAATAACATTGCACGCGTGGCTGCAGAAAGAGTACTGCCTGAATCAGTATATAACGAGACGATCGAGCTAGTGGGGAAGCGAAATATCAAGGATCAGTGGAGCAACGGAAATCGGTGTTCATTATCGTCGATTCAAATGCAATTCGCTGCTCATGGTCACGCTACATCCTTCGCGCCATTAAGCTACCCCCGTTATGTTCCTTCTCGTTTCTCCGCGCAGATCTGTGTTTTCATACACAGAGAGGCTGTTTCTCTGGTCGTGATCCAGTGAACAGATTATACAGGGAGTCACTGAGCTGCTAATTGAATTTGGCACCACAACTCGGTCTACGATGCAGCAAAAAGAGGCACGCATGACAAGCATCGTGTTACACATATTCGCCCACGCGCACCCTTCGTCCCCTCCTTTGCGACTCCTGCCCTCGCGACATCGTTCACCAGGCGAGATACAGAGGTCGAGGGACAGTGACAGAAATTAACAGCGTACGTACAGAAAAGCGGGGGATGAACAGTTGCGATTAATTCAACTCGGGGGTTCCATGCACTCATTAGTACTTCGTATTAATTCCACTCTACCGCAGCGAGTCGGACTTGATTCGGATTAAAAGAGAAACGAGGACAATTGCAACGTCCCTTCGACGCCACTTTATTCAGCTTGCCACGTTTTCAGAAAACGTGCCTGCGATTTACACAGTTGGCGATGCACTTTCATCGTTATCGTAGCAACATACAGCCCCATCGAACGTCTTCTTCCATATTACTTCTCTCTCGTTAGGTAGATTTAAACAACAGTGGAACGTTATTTCACTCAAGACATGCCGAAGGACATCTGTCTTCTCACAGCGAACGTCTTCAACCGTGCATGTAAAAATAATCTCGGCTTTTCCGCCAGATTCTGCTGTTCGGTGGTCGTTAACGCGAATAACATCTGTCGCATCAGTTCTGGGCCACACCGAAAAATACCCGCGTAACAAAGGTAACAGATTGGTAAACCGTACACTGAGCGCAGTTCTTCCTCTCCGGAGGATGCGCGAAGGCTAAGTCCATAAAATCACGATGTCCGAAGATCGAAACGTCACGGAACATAAGCACGATAATTGTTTTTGTACTACATTGCACTCGAATTGCCGTCGAATGAAAGATCCTCGGGGCGAGGCTCTCCTTGCTGGAGCTTAAATCTTGGCCGCGCAACCGTGTTCCTTCTTCAGGTGGTTGAGCAGGTTGAACTTCATTGGCATGATACTGTGGCAGAAGGGGCACGTGTACAAAACCCTGCCACACTCCTCCCTCACGTGACGGTTTAGGGCCATTCTGGACCTGTACGTTTTCTTGCACTCGCAGCACACGTGGAAACCTGAAAAGAAGGAAGAAAGGTGCGTTTGAGTGCGTCGGTCCCTCCAATTTTCAACGTTTCACGAGCAAGCTTTCGCCCCCACAAAAGCAAAGCATACAATTCGCCCTCATCGCTCTCGGTCACCCTGTCGTCCCCTCGAATCGAGTTCGAGCGCCCGCGTGTCCACGTAGGCTCCCCTGAAACAGCATACACAGACATGTCTCCCAATCCTCGCGTCGCCGCGCTCTCCAATCTCTTTGCGAAGGGACATTTACAGCCGACACAAGCGAAAGGTCGTTGGAAAGGGGTCCATCGAAGAATGATTCGTTGTATCTCTCTTTATTTCAAAGTGTACAAGATTCGAGTATAAATTCGATTCCTGCTGCGCCCTGGTTCGAGCACTAATCGGCGTGCTCTGGATAAAATACTATGTACAGAGGATCTGGTATTGTCATGGGAGGTTAAACAACTCTCGACCGAAAGGATTCGTCGGGAAATAGGGGGTTTCGTCCAGCTAGTGCCTCAAGGATGACTTTCTCGCCCGTTTCTTTGGCAGGCGTTTGATTTCACCATCCATGGACGCAGCGAATCGACTCTCTGTCCTGTGGGAGATCGGTCGCTGCACGATCCGCCGCCTCACGCGGCAGTCCTGGCCGTGCTTCAATCGCAAATGGCGAATCAGACTGTCCTTCAGGTTCATCACGCGCTGACAGTGCGGGCAACGGTACGGCTTTTTCCCGCATTCCTCTCGCTCGTGGCGCAACAAGCTCTTCCTCCACTTGAAGCTCTTGCCGCAAGAACCACAGGCGTACACCATGGCTGAAACACGGAAAATTAATCACTCGTTATTTGGGAGTTCCAGAGAAAACCGCGACCCACTTTCTTGCCAGACGCTGCGGACCGCACTCCTGCGTTCGAGGATAATCGTTCCGTTCTGGGAAAACGTGGAGACCAAGTAAGATCGTTGCACATTATATGGAACGTTCGTTGACTGGTATAACAAGGGTGTGTCAATGGTGAACGTTGCATGTGCGAGGTCTATTTGGAATCGATCGTCCCCTTTGGGTATGTACGTGGGTGGTTCGTACTGAGAAATGAAGTGGGAAAGATAGTGTGCCAAGACAGAGGAAACCTTGGGCTTCTTTCACTCGATTTCACGGCCCAAACTGCCCACGCGTATTAAAGGCACTATCTTTTTCAAAGACACCTTGATTGTTTTGCTCTCCTCTTTGCTCGTTACCGCAAGGAAGCGCACAGTAATCCACGTTTCACTCGCAGCGCGTCACAGCTAAAGAATAAATCGTAGAAGGTCACTGCGAGAGGAGATCTCCTCAATCTCCCTTGGCCAGAAATGACAGCCCCCGTTCGTTTCGTTTGCAATATCCTTGCACCGATTCTTTATTTCTTTCCTTTTGGTATTAAGAAAATACATGCATTTAAGAGTACTAAGGGTTACGTATTAAGTTCGCGCGCACGTCCTCTTCCGTCGCCCGAGTCTTTCCTTACAATACGCGGGATCGATGGGATCGATTCGTCACGGAGTTACAAACTCTGCCTTCGATTTGTAATCCGAGCGAGCGAATCGGAACGGCGAGCAGTCCTATGGCGTATAAAAGATCCGACGATCTGTATAATGCGTATATCTAATCGATCAGTCGATAAAGTTTGCGTTCTACGGAATCCAGCGGCGCAAACTGGAGAGCTAACAGAAGTTCGCTAAACGAAAAGGAAATTCACGGTCGCGTGCGGGGAAATTCACTTCCCGCTAGCAAACCACATCTATGGAAAACCATTCTCCTCTATCGTCCTGACGACCACGTAAATCTGTTCGTCGAGACATCCTCTAATTTAACAATCGCTGGCGTGTTCGTAATTCACTTCTCGCATCACTTTCGTCTGACATCGGTAAAGGCATCGACCGCGACGACGTTGCTCTTGCCACGTACAGATTATAATCCAGCAGCTAAATTAACTTGTAAATCCTACTTGAATTACCATACCGATGCTATAAGTGAATCATGAAGGTCGCCATTACACAGGCCAGGGAAACTGATAATGTAAAAGCGAGTACCTCTGCTGGCTGAATTTACCAAGAGGTGGCGGCAGGAACAGAAGGTGACCCTTTAATTTATTTACAGAAGAAATAATCCTTCGATCACCATACCACATCCCTCTGTTAAACCTCCATAAAGGGCGCCTTCCGCTCTCTTCATCTCCTGCCAAGTTCGAAGCCAACAGAGACGCCCGGGTGTACACTTGCAGCCGCTCCACCTTGTGGCAGCTAGATACCACGTGTCCTGTCGTCCTTTCGAGAGATCGTTCCCGCCGCTACGCACAGGAACGCCAGGAACTATCAGCTAGAGATAGGCACGAAGGAGCTCTCCGATGCTGATTAAGGCAACTCGATGGCGCGTTTATTCGAGGAGGAAAGGATAAACCGTCCACGGGGTCGGCCACGGGTGTTCACGTGTTGGACGAGGTGACCTTGAAGTGCTGCTCGGCCTGGTGGGCGTGCAGTATGAAGGCCTTGAACGCGGCGAACGGGCACAGAGGGCACTTGAACTGCGGCGGTTCGCACTTGTGCTTCAGATAGTTGCTCCACATCTTGTAGAACTTGCTGCACATTGTGCAGGTGTAGCCGAGCACCTGGTCGCCCATGTACATCTTCCGGTAGGCTGAAAGCAGAGGGACTAAGTTAGAGATACGCACGGCCGGGAAAAGATCGGGAGAGGAGAGAGAGAGAGAAGAAGGGGAAGGAGGCTTCTTCGGTCAACGGAACCGCTAAGGTCCTACGAAAGCTTCGAGGCATCGGCGTTCCCGGGGCCTCGATTAGACAGAGAAAAAGCTTTTTCTGGATCGACAGGGTCACACTCGGGGATACATCCTCGCTGGGGGACTCGATGGGAAGCTTCTGTGGACTCAGGGGGGTGAAAGGCCAGTCAGGGGTCGTCAGTTTAGAATGCAATCCTGTGAAACTCCTTTATTAAAAAGAAAGGTGAATCGTTTTCAATCGAGCTTATGTAAAGTGAATTACATCTAGGTTTGGAACGGTGCGTTAAAGGACGATGACGTGTAATGAAGTCTTTCAAGGATATGAATTACGTTCCTCGTTTTCTTTGCTCCTCGAGTTGCTTCCTCCTTGGTGGATACTTCTTCGTTGCTTAAAAGAGCTATTGCAGAAATGTCAGTTTCACTTTCATTCTTTTTTCTCAACGGAATCGTGTGCTTTCATGGGACAGGTTGTACGAGCGCTGTAAATACTCTTTATTTCGACTGGAATAGTATACATTCGTAAATATCAGTCCGCGTGATAGAATCGATATACAGCATGCAGTAGGGTTAATAGTTTTAAACAGAAGCCACCAGAGCTCCGAATGAAACGTCCCGTTCCCTGGCGTAAGTGTAAGGGTGGACAAGGCCGTTGCGAAAGCCAGTAACAAAGGTTCCTATTTTTAAAAGGAAAACTTCACACAAAGTTCTGTAATACAGAGAAGTTAATTGGCTGGTTTATCACAGGTTCCTCAGGGGCAGCTTGAAACGTGGTCTCAACGCTAGCTTATAACTAAGTTCCGGAAACAATACTCAGACTGCACCATACGCAATTAGAACACCGTGGCCGTTTCGAATGATTCGAAAGGCGGCGCGTTTGTTTGCCGACTAACGACAATATAGTTTTCCTAATACTCGGGCGAGAGGTGCCTCCTATCGCCGGAAGCCCGCTATGCGCGTGCGTCAGTCTTCGGGGGAACAGTTCTAACGAACGGAAAGCATCAATTGTGGTGCCTCTTCTTGTGGTTGTCTATGCACCATTTATGAGGGCTCGTGTAAGGGCAAGCCTCGCACGCGAACTTCGGCTTCGCGTTCACGCACTCGAACTTGCGGTGACGCCACAGCGACCTGTGGACCGCGTACGCCTTGCCGCAGTCGATGCAAACGAACTTTCGTTCCTTCGCGTCCGACATGCTCCGCAGGCAAATCTGCTGCTGTTCCTGCTGCTGCTCGCCCCTCGGCACGATCCTGGTCACCTGCCCGTACGCGTAGGTACTCTTGTAAGGCCATAACAACGCTGAAACAACAACACCACACTGATTAATCGGGTGCCCAAGGATCGACGAGCAATCACAGCGAGACTCCATCCTCCTCTCTCATCGTACAACATACATCTATACACAATCATCGGGTCATTATTTTGCCGCGATTGATGACATTTCGGGGACTCCCTATTACGCCGAGGCTGAAGCGGTATTGAAAGAACCTTGACGCTTCGCCAAGGGAATCTAGAAGCGCCGACTCCGATCAGTTCAAGGAAACACATGCTTGCTGGTACGCTGGACAAACGTATCGAATGGTTTATTACGTTCCTGAACGACATACAAACAACCTGAGCGTCTTAATTCAGTTCGGTAAATGGTGTCTACGGTATATATCGCCTGCTACGATTGAATATACGGCTGCTGTTATAAAATACATAGAAATCGTGCACGCTACTAGTAGCGTTTACAGTTCATCGGCTTAATCTACCCTCCCGCTCCTCTTCGTCGCCCCCGTCGGGGGTCACTGAACGTTAACTGGGAAAGGATCGTGGAATGTCCCGACGTGTCGATTACGGTACCAACGACGCACAGATCTAAGCAATAGCCTAGCAAAAATAATACCTTCGGAAGGGGTAAATGTCATACTGAGTACGTCACAGGGTCGGGAACAGTCCCGCGGAAGATATATACACGTGCACGCGATGACCCTTTCACCGAATAATCCCTAACGATCTCACGAACAATTCTACGGCACTCGTGCGACCTCGGTCGCTTACTAAACTTCTCGAGAAGGGTTTAGAGGAAGAGATACACCGGCCCCTCGCGCGGGTGGCCGTCGCGACGGTTCGTCAAGCTACGATCCCCGGCACTCCCATGCCTCGAGGCAGAGTTCCGTTAAGAATCGGCCTACTCTTTCGGCACGCTCGTGTCCGGCGCGCGATGGAATGTCTTCATGTGCCTGCGCACGCAGAAGGAGTAGTTGCTGCGGAAGTTGCAGAGATCGCAGCGGAACTTGAGCACCCCGGTCTCATGGACGTTCCTCACGTGCCTCTCCATGTTCGCCTTGTAGGTGCTCTTGTACGGGCAGAGGGAGCAGGCGAACTGGGCGTTCCTCGGGTTCATCTTGCAGCCGAACTGCACGTGCCTCCTCAGCAGATTCTTCAGCGGGAAGACCTTCTTGCAGAAGCCGCACATGTGGCGCTTGTGGATGATCTGGTAGGCGGACATGGACTGGGCCGCCTCGGAGATCTTGAACTTCTCGAGGTCCGGGTGAAGCGGCAGGCCGTCCACGGGACTGTAGCCATCCGCGTAGCCCGGAACGTTCCAGGCGCCTGAAACAGAGCGAAAGGACAGCGATGAAGAGGTGTTCGCGGAGGATCGACGATGCCGCCTGTTCTGCTTCAACCTACGCGTGCTTCGCGGGTGCTTAATCGCGCTGGCATTGTACCGAACGACTATTTGGGATCGAGTAACGTGTGTTTTACTCGTCAAGAACAGTGGAGAACAATGGGTAGGAAACTTTTCCCCGTGTTTGCTTTGCGCGTTCATTCGATGCGGCACGAATTGGATTCGTGCGCGACCGATGTCCTGGAATGTTGCAACTGTCTTTACAAAAGACGGACGCGCCGATGTTAGCGCGCAGGGATATGGTACAGGTATGTCTATAGGAGCGTTGGTCGAAATGTATTTCGACGCTACAACCTCGCGAGGCACGTTCTTATTGTTCAGATGAGTTGCTGAAGGATTTGCTGAGCCGGGGCACGCGAGTGCACGTGTCTCGTGTGCCTGAACAGAATGTCCTTTCTGCTGGTCCTGTAGTCGCAGAGCTTGCAGCAGAACATGGGTGGCAGGCCGCAGCCGGTGCTCAGATGGCGGTGGAGACTCGCCTTCCAGGTGTAACCTTTGCCACATCTCGGGCAGACAAACATTGGCTTGCCAGACTGATCGAGCGACTCGTCCCGCGGCTGATTCGAGGTGCCCCCTAAAAATCAAAAGCGTGCACGTTAGAAAGCTGTGCCGTTCAACTGGCTTCGTGACCAGACGATGCAACGGAACGATTGCGTTCAAAGTGAATGCCAGCGGCTTAACGATGTCCGATCGCAACGAGGTATGAATGGCGAGCGACGATGGATGAAGCATGGGGAACCGCGTAACCGGCGTTCTGCGGAGTCAATGATGAATGATCCGGGGTTCATAGTTTCATCTTTACTACGCGATGCGAAACATTGGGATGGAAGTGTGCAGAGTATCGGTGGCCACGGCAAAATGCGATAACATTTATGAATGATACGTTTATTACAAATCATAGTAGGTATGCCAATAATAACTAGAGCTTACTGAAAAAAACATACAAGAATTTGGTCAACTCGCGACAGCGTGGTCCGGAAGAGTATTGACGAGGATCGACGATCGAGATTTACAGGTCGTCAAAGTCCGACGGGCAAAGGATACTCGGGCGCTTTTTAGGGCGTCGACGGAGGAGACGGATCTCCTCGGGCGTCGCGATGGCTGCGTGCTCGCGTGCAATGTGATACTTCAGCTTGTTGGTTGTCCTGCCTCTATGAGTACAATAGGGGCAAGGATAGAGCGGTTCCATCTGACAGTAATAATTCATGTGCATCCGCAAGTTCCCCCAGTCGCTGTATCTCCTCATACATTTCAAACAGAAAAGCTCCTGCTTGCACCGGAACACGACGTCTCCCGGCAGCTGGTCGCAAAACATCATCTGTCTGCGTCTTTTGCCTGTAACAGTGATTAGAAAGACTGATAAATACTGCGCGTGTGTGTTTATGGTTTTCTTCTTTTTAAGTAACACCTCCGGTTACCCATAAGTGACGAGTAGGGAGGACTCTCGAAACCGTATCAAGGTTGGCTTGGTGGAAAAACCGAGCCCAATTACTCGATACCTTCGAGTAACTCCACAAATTACTAATCAAACGGTCGGCTACCCGGCTCAGTGCACCAAATCGAGTCTCCATCGACTGGGACTTCGAGTTACTTGAACAGACTGGTGGCCCTTCTTTTTTGGAATCAGCTGCAAGGAATATCTCATTTTCTACGACTCCCCTCCTAAGACTGACATATCAGCGAGGTCTGGTCAAAACAGATCGATAGCTTCCTAGAGATTTACTTACAAACACCTAAGAATGCCGCCATGCTTTCGACAGAAATGTACACTACGTTACAGACAATACTACCAGAGGAAGAACACAGAAGGACGCGAGATTCGTGTTCACCCAAGAACCCTTCGCGATAATCTACATGACTTTTTAAGAAGGGAAAGCTACGAGTCGATCAAGTAATTGAGCATGCAATTACATCCAAGAAACCCGCTAATATGCAGTACCAATCATAGTCTTTCCTCGTGAGAAGTCTACAGGCGTTTCCTAGTGAACGTTTTTTTTATTTCCCAAGCCCATCGATTCGTTGGATTCGTTCAATCAAGGTGGTCCGCTTCAATCTTAGACCCCTGGAGGAACTTGCGCAGTCTCAGCCGTGCTTTTTGCACATGTGCTCCAACAAGTTGCACCGTAACTTGGTCCTCCTCGGACAATAGGGGCACTGATACTTGGGCGCCTGGCCGCACTCCTCCCTTATGTGCCCGGCTAACAAGCTGTAATACATGTACACTAGGGTGGCTCGTATTTTCGACTTTTGAATTTTCTTCGCGGCACCCCTCAGAATAATTCCAAATTATAAAAAAATCTGCGTAAAGTTTGAGTCCGATCGGATAACGGGAAAAGGTGCCCCTGGGCCCTAGAACATTTAAATAATTATTTAACAGCTCACAAAGTCGATTTTATATAATATCCTCCAAGTTATTGATTACATAAAAAAAGATGTCAAACAAAAGTTGTACACCCAGACAAGGAGCATCTTTTATGTTCTATTACTGTTTCTCGTGTGACCCGGGAGCACCTGTTTCCGTTATCCGATCGGGCTCAAACTTTACACAGATTTTTATTATTATTTGCAACTATTCTGAGAGGTGCCGCGAAGAAAATCTTGAAAAAAAAATGTCACCAAGAGTAAATCAGAGCCACCCTAATGTACACTTTCTTGCAGGCCTTGGACGCGTGCCACTGGTCTCTAACTAGGCAACCTGCAAAAAGAAATTACAGCGGTACGTTAGTCAGAAAGGAAAGCCGTGGGACACTGTAGTTCGTTTGCCACCCTGATCGTTGATACCTGTTATCCACGAGACCCTCTCGTTTTTCACGCAATTAACACGTAGATTAGTCTAAGCTACTTGGAGGACAAGCTTCGCTGTCAATTACCGAATAACATTACACGCGTCTTACGAACGATACGTTTATTACAAATCATACTATGCCAATAATAACTACATTTTACTGGTAAAAAAATAATTTCGTCGACTCGCGGCTGCGTGGTCTGGAAGAAGATCGACGATTGAGATTTACAGGTCGCCAAAGTCCTTCGAGTAAAGGATACTCGGGCCCTGTTTGGAGCACCGTCTGGGGCGTCGAAGGTTTAGGTGGATCTCCTCGGACGCTGCGACGCCCGAGTGCTCGCGCGCCATGTGATACTTAAGCGCGGTGCCCATCCTGGCTTTGTGAGTGCAATAGGGACAAGAATAGAGCGGTTCCATCTGACAGTAATAATTCATGTGGATCCGCAAGTTCCCCCAGTCGCTGTATCTCCTCATGCACTTCAAACAGGAAAGCATCTCCTTGCACCTGAGCAGGACGTCTCGCGGCAGCTGGTCGCAAAACATCATCCGTTTGCGCCTATTGCCTGTAACAATGATTAGGAAACGTGACGTGAGTGATCGGCAACATCTGCTGACGAATTAAAAGTGGGCAAACAAACGAGCGTTATCGGAAACAGTTCTAAACTGTTAGCTGGTTGGATGACATCGATCAGGCGCTGAAACTGGACCAGGCGCCGAATCTGGGCCAGCCGCTGAAACTGCTGGAAGAATGTTGGACAGTCAGAACAAAGAAAAAGGGTTCTGTAAGAGGGAGTGTTTTTTTTTTTCTAGGAGGATAATCAAGGAGCACGTAGTCTTCGACGATCTCCTCGGCGATTCGGTATCTGAGTGTCCAGGGAAAGCGTCACACGAGATACTTAAACCGTGTGTGTGTGTGTGTGTATTTATTGTTTTCTTCTTTTTAAGTAACACCTTACAGAACAACATAGTTTTTATCTTATAGTTGGTAATTTTTTTTGTTTGATGGTATCGCGAGCCAAGATGAACGGAAGGCTCGACACAGACGCGTGTCTACGGGGAGTTTCCGTTCGACTTCATCAACAATATTCGACTCGGGATGTGATCAACGAGAGAGAATAAAACGAAAGAACGAACAAATAAAATGAGAGGCGAATGATTTTCACAGCCCAAACAACAAGTGCTAGTCGCAATAGTTTAACGAGGAAAATTGCCGTCGCGATGTCTGACTGCAGCGATAAAACCCGTCGAGTCGACGCTCCTTTCTAATATATCCCGACATCTTCTCAAACCACGCTATACATATACCCCTATATATCGTATATATAGGCAGTCGTAAAAGTCCTTAAGTGTACCACTTGCAATTATATTTAATCCTGTATAATTCCTTTAGTATTGCAGTCTTAAAAGATTAATTCACTTAAAAAGAGAAACGATGAAAGATGAAGAAAGGAGGATAACTTGAAACGTTCAGCACCATCGAAACTGTACCAAGCGTAATAGGGGCATTCCGTTCCTGCCCGAAGCGCGTTCGCCCCGACAAAAGCACTCAAAGCGCTCTTTATATGCGGTACACGCACAGAGACGTAACTAAAAAAATATTCAACTCCAACTTGCTATCGAATTAATCAGCCTTCGTTTCGAAAACGAACAACAAAGCGTAGTTTCTCGTCTTGTCGATGTGTATGTTCAGATCTAACTATAATAAGACACTTTTTAAGAAAAAAGGGCACGCGACCCTTCGCTTCTCAACGCGATAAAATCCTCCCACATGCTTCCAGTGTCATTCGCAACCTTATCTTACAAGTATTAAGTGTTTATGTGTGTGGGTGTGTATATATATATTCTTATTTTCTGATAGTCAAAAGCTTATCGATTTAAAAGACTATTCACATCGCTGGCCGTTGACGAGCGGTACCACTTCGATCCGCGAATCATTTAGTACTCGCGTCGCAACGGACAAGTCCTCTGCGAAGTCTTTATTCCTTGTTCGCCCGAAATTGATCGAACATTGAGTCCCCCCGTTCATTTTCACGATCCCGTGTAAAGTGTACGAGGGTTTCTAGACACTTGCCATAATATAAAAGCGGAACTTTACCTGTTCTGAGCAAGGAATAAACTAAAAAATCCACAAAAACTTTGTTAACACTTTCTCTTCGATTAAAACACCCAAGCTGCCCCGAGCAGCTTTTATAATATCCTTGGTACCGTTGGTGACGATACTTTGAGCAAGCACCGATTCCACATATATATACTACCGTAACAATAACAGCACCCGGTGCCCTGCAAATTACTCCAGCTACCTTTCATTCTTTAATTAAAGAAGCAGCGCTTTTGAAATGTTTCTGCAAAATAGAGAAAGTTCCGTTTATACTTATTCTCCTCCGTCCGATCGTCGCAAGTGCCTAA
Source organism: Andrena haemorrhoa (assembly GCA_910592295.1). Classification (NCBI taxonomy): domain Eukaryota; kingdom Metazoa; phylum Arthropoda; class Insecta; order Hymenoptera; family Andrenidae; genus Andrena; species Andrena haemorrhoa. Next base: position 1,450,119 of record OU342946.1, on the reverse strand, counting down.
AAATGGTACACCCACTGCTGCACTCCCCCACCAGTCGTACCACAAAGAACAATTCCAGACGCCAACACCAGTACTATGGGATAATGTGGTTATCTTTGTTAAAAATCTTCCTTACGAACTACTGCTCTACGTAACACGGATGAGAATTCTTAGAACATTAAGTGACACTTGAAACTCTAACCCCCTTTTTAGGGCTACCTTAAACGAACTCCGACGCCTGGAGGAACCGTTTCCCTTGGCGAAACCACCCCCCGTTCCAGCCAAGAAATACGAAAATATCGCGGCCACGGATCTCAATCGAATCAAAATAAATCGCTCGCCGGAGCACGCGAGCAACATTTACTTCCTCCTTCCACCTTTCCCCTCCCTTCTACACGATGCACCCTTTAGTGTAACGATCGTTTAGAGTCTCTGTTCCCTCGCCCCCCCCCCCCCCCCGCTGCCCCATTCTAACTCCCAGCGTCGTCGAACTTGGAATCCCCGGAACTCTTGACGTCCGCGAGGCAAGGGTTGATCGGTAGATAGTCCCCGGAGACGGGGCTCGCGCTGCTCTCGAAGCTCTCGTTGTGGAAGTTCCTCAGGTGTCGGATCAGGCTGCAGCGCTGGGTGAACTTGCGGTTGCAGAAGATGCAGCAGAACTTCCGTCTGACGCCGCACTCGAACCTCACGTGACGAACGAGATTGCCCTCGGTCACGTAGGACCTGCTGCAACGCGGGCACTTCCACTTGCCGCTGGTGTTTCGGATCTTGCCGCACACAGTGCGACGGTGGCGGTTCAGCGTGAAGATGTGGGTGTAACCCTTGCCGCAGCTCGAGCACATGTACGGCTTGTCCGTTTCCGGCAGCCAGGCGGATGAACCCTGAAACAACAGCCGAGGGTCCCCCGAGCAGCCTAGCCCCGGGTTAAACGGCGGCATCGCGCTCATGGAGAGGTCCGTGGCGAGCGGCAGGTACGCCTTCAGGGAAAACCTCAAATCGGGCTTGCTCTCTGCAAACAAAAAACAGAGAAATTTCATACGTTAGGGTGGGAGGGTGCGTGTTAGCTTCAGGGGGAGATGGTCTTTAATCGGGGGCTCTACAAGCCGCGGTAAGTCAGCCCAATAAGGGATCGAGGGTTTCAAAAACAGAGAACTACTAAAGAAATCAGTGAAAGGATAAAGTGTAACGAAAAGATAAGAGAAACATAAACGAAATTGGCTGCCCTTGGAAAGTTTTCATTAAATTGCGAGGGTGGTTCGAACGAAAAGGTGAGAAACTCGCCCATCCCACATCGCGAGGGGTTTGAAACGACTTTTGTGCGAAAAGATCGATCCGGGAGTAATTATGGTATACGTACTTACAACATAGAAAGAATATGCACGATGAGCATCTTCGACATGAGACGACGTCGAGCACAGACGGCGATTATTTGTGAGTATTTAGAAAAATAGAGGGGAGAAAAGATACGCGAGCTCGGAGCGGTGGTTACTTATAAGAATGAAAAAATAAAAAGTGTATAAAAATATCTGCGCGTTCACCGCGGCGGTCTCTGTGCTTGTGCTTATGTATATGGTGCTCGCGTGATAATTGATCTTCGAGTGGAAGGCGTGAGAGGTATGCGACGATTGTCAAGCTCCGCTGTATCGTTGTAACTCATCAACGTAAAACTTTATTTGTCATATTTATTATTGATTCGCTAGACACTGGGGTGGCACAGTCCAAAATCTCTTCAAACTTCTAACTAGTACTGGCGCTCTAAGAGCCGATTAGTTTGGACAGTACAATCGAGCGACTCAAATCGAAGAAAGATCAAGCCGAACGCGCTCGGCCGAGAAGCATTTACAACGGTGTTACACACTTGTCAACAGATATCTACGCAATCTCCGCGAATGATCGAGCAACGATCGAAAAAGTCCGTATGCTTTTAGCTAATCTTCGGTGATGTATCTTCGCGAGCTGTATCTTCGTGTGATGCGAGAAGCCGGGACCCAGGGTGGCCAGTCTCTTCCATCGTCCTGCTGCACCGATCTTCGGGTGACCTGATCTTGAGCGATGAACAGGTGTCGAGCGATCTTCGAGCCGAAGGTGATCAGAGGATCTTGAAGCGCAGCATCTTCGGCGGACGATAGATGTTGTGTACGTGCATCAGGTGGCGTCTCAGGTTCATGTTCTGCGTGTAACTACAATCGCAGAAGTCGCAGGCGAAGTTCCTACGGCCACCGCACTCGTACTTGAGGTGCTGTGAGAGACTCGACCGGACCTTGTACCCTCTTCCGCATTGGGGGCACTTGAGCGGCAGGTCCTCGTCCCTCAGATACTTCGCGTGTCTCGATTTACGACGCAGGGAACGACGATGGGGCATCTCGACCGGACCTAAAAGAACATCAACACCAATAGTCGCGTTAATGCGGATATCCATTCGATTCCAGCGTTCTCCGCGCGGCTACCGCGCCGCAGGGGTACATCCCCTGCACCACAGGCGAGTTCCGATATCGATCCACGCGGAACTCTTACTCGCTCTTTCCGCCACGATATCCCCGCCGCGAGCAGAGACCTCTTGAAATCAGACTAACAGGAGATTGAGAAACGAGCGTGATCAAACTGTTGGGAGCTGGTGAGGATGTGGACTATAGAAGCGGTAGACAATTACAAGGAGTATAGGTAACGCGAGCCGAAGAGAGAAGTGGAGGAACCGGCGGGGTAAAGACCTCCTCTGTGCCCGCCGGATCCCCTTCGCTCTTCAATAGTTCTGTCCAAGGTGTCGTATCTAAAGGTACGTTTAAAATTGAATGCATCTGCGTATTTCTAGCTAGATCCAGATGAAAGTTGACAGTGTCACTCGAAAGACACTTATCGCTTTTGAGCGCCGGTCACGAGCAAGATCGAATTGGACAGCTGGTAATCAAACATATATCAGGATTCCTTTCTCTCCGATTCCTCAATTTGACTCCACCTAAGCGGTCCGTGTCTCGCTCGCGTTACCTATGCAGGGACAGAAGCTTAGCAAGATCTGCACAGGGCTTAAAGGTGACACCGTCGTTCGCGACGGATTTTACAAATTAGCTTGGACTACAGTCTCGACTGTCGCCTGTGGACGGGATTCAAGGACTCGAGCCCGTGTACATGAGATTGGGCTCCATCCCGTTCACCACGTCGATCTTATGGATCGCCGTGAGGTGACGCTGCAAACTGGTCTTCTGAGTGAAACTGTAGCTGCAGTAGTAACAAGGAAACTGGCGTTTTCCGCCGCACTCCCACTTCATGTGCCTCCTCAGGTTGCACAGCATCGTGTAGCCGCGGCCGCACTGCTGGCAGGTGAACCGAGACCTCGTCAGACCTGTCGAATGAAAACAGAAACGACGTCGTCAGAATAACGTGGCTCATCGGGCGGGGTCGAAGTGGCGTGGTGTATGTCGAGGAATTGTTCTGATCTCGAAGGGGGATATGCAGGTGTTTAATCCGATCCACGCGATCGTGTCAAGGGTTCTGTTTCTTCGGGAAGGTGAGCAGGTTCAGTGCTAATCTGAGAAACTGGGGGTTCGATGGTTCAGGTGAATTGGGACTTGTGTCGTGGAGCACGATAATGATTCGAATCACCGCGTAACGTTAAACATTTATAAGTAACTAATATCGTGAATTAAGTGAACTAACCAACAAGCAGTGACTTCCATTCACAGCGAGGATTCAGTGTTCTTCCGTGGTGGCTGAAATTCCAAACTAAAAGTCCGTTCTAAAACGCTCGTCTACTTAAAATACAGGTGTCGTACGTTACGTGTACACAAAGGTAGAAGCAAAAATAGTAGTGAACTGCGAATAGACGTTTATTAGACTCTACGAGAAAGGAGGTTGGGGGCATCGAAGACAGACAAAGTTCTTCCTATCGTTTGCAAGGTGATCGCAGGTCTTCTCTTCTTCGTTCGATCACTTCCCGAACGGCGCCACTATGTTATGAAAACGGATAAGGTGTCTTTGCAGACTGACGTTCTGCGTGTACTTCTTCTGGCAGAGCGGGCAGGTGAATCTTCGCTGGCCACCGCACTCGTAACGCGCGTGCTTCACTAGGTTGTGCTTCCTCGAATACTTTCTCTCGCAGTTCCAGCACTGAAACGCGGGCTCTTCAGTGGCGTCCAGGGGCCTAGCCTGTGGTCTAGCTTTTTTCCTGGATGCCTCTTCGTATGTATCGTAACTGTCGTAGTAACCTGAAAAAGAACGATCGTGCCACGGTCAGAACAGTTTGGGAACAGATTGGAAAGAGTATACCAGAGGTGAAGCGAGGGCGAAGATTCTCAAAGAAAAGAAGCAGTTTTTAATAAGACAACTCCTTTATTTTAATATTCCTCTACCAAAGCTCCGTTGAACGTCTCGTCGAGCTCCATTCTTCATCCCCTTCGACACTGCAGTGAGAAATGCCCCGCGAGACGCGCATGGATCGAGCATAAAACGCGCTCTAGCAAGCATTTGTGTACTTAAACAGTTTATTGCCAATGTATCATTTAATCAAACAAAAGGTTACATGAATATAGTAGCTCGGATAAGCCCTTCGACCAACGATAAGAGAAAAATAGAGTCGATATCGATTCCTATCCTCGTTTGTACGGACTCAGGGGTAAAACCTTAAAATGTATCTCCAGCAGTTCCAAGAACTCTGCGATGCCATTCGAATGCTCGTGTGATCGAGTCGCTTCGCTCGTGGCACAGAACGAGGCACAGTGGTCGGAATAGGGGTAGTAGGAGACATAAATTAATAATAAATGAATAATAATGTTTAACTAAACTGTAGATTTCGTCACAATTTCTAATAGTACTATTTTACTTTTCCTTGTAACTCGAAAACGAGAAGGTCTCCAACATGCGATTTAAATCACTTAAAGCGCATTAAATAAACTACTAAATAGTTTCAAATTTTTTTATAAAAATTAAATTGAAAAAATTGAAAAAAGTAACATTAAATAAACGTACAATATATTCAATTATAAATCATTAGGAAGGGATAGTTTTTTCCTATTTTTTGGCGCAAATTTCATTCCTAAAACTTTCATAGTTTAAAAGTTATACACGCATGTCCCGTACTACCCCTATTCCGACCACTGCGCGACAGCGAGATTTAAGCGACGCTAAATCTCGTCCACGTTTTCCGTGGCGGCACGAAGATGTTGTGCGTGTTCAGCATGTGCTGCCTGAGTTTGCCGTTCTGCGTGTACCTCGCCGGGCACAAACTACAGGCGAAATGTTTCTGCCCACCGCACTCGAATCGCAAATGTTTCACCAGATTGTGCCTCATTACGTACGACCTGCTGCACTGGTGGCAGGTGAACGTTCTCATCTCCCTGAGGCAGCACTTCGTGCACTTCGGTAGACAGGTTCCGAGCTCTGTAAAACAGCGAAAACGAGAACATAAAGTATCTTGTTGACCCCTGGCAACCTCCAAAACAGAACAATCACCGTGGGACAGTTTTAACTGCCAATCACCCTCGTGATCGGCTCGATTCTGGACAATGAAAGTAGGCGGAGGAATCGTGTACCCGTTTTATTCAGCGTTTCTCATGCAAATAACAATCTTACATACTGTACAAAACCGACCAGGCCCATGGCCGCTGCAGCGTCCACTTTGGCCTCGTTTCCGTTTCGTGAGTGCTCGTGGGAGCACCGGTCTTTTCGTTTTCTAAGAAAATACGTCGAGGGGAGAAGAGAATATCACCGGACAGAGGGAGGAACGTTGGAGACACTTTTACAAATACCACAGGTCCGTATCACGCGAGTTTTGGACAAGTAGTCCTCGTCAAGGAGCTAGACGTTTCTTTAAGGCGGTCATCTCGAGCGATGTCGATCCTTTTGCTCGGGACCGAACTATCTACGCGAATATTCGCTTGGGATTGGAGAACTTTGGCGGCAGATAAATGTTGTGCCTCTGCAAAAGGTGTCGACGCAGCCCGACATTCTGCGTGTACTTTGCCGGGCAGACGTGACAGGTGAAGTTTCTCTGCCCACCGCATTCGAACTTCATGTGGGTCGTCAGGTTTCGCTTCATCTTGTACGTCCGTCCGCATTGGGGACACATGACGGGAGTCTCTGTGGAGTCTCTTACGTTACTCCTCCTAGCGACGGTGCACCTCATCACGTGGCTCCTTCTGAATCCTAGAAATAAACAGGTTGATAACGTTAGAAAAATAACCGAGTCGCTTTGAGTTACGTGGAACGGGCACTGGGTCTGGGTCGGTCAGTTTCACTTTCAAGGTAACTTTGCTCACGGCGCTCGCGACGGTCCCTGTTGAAAGGTATTGGTTGCATCGTTTATTCGTAACTACAAGCAGCGGGCATGGAATTACTTGCACAGTTTATTAGCCTCGTAGCGCATCGATTGAGGTTTACATAAAATTTGTTCGAATCGCACGGCTACAGGTAGGTAACTCTCCCTTCAACGCTTTATTGCAACTATCCATAACGAATAAGGTATTACATGGTTCAATTAAATTAAACACTACACTTGATAAATCTGTAATTATCAACGATAATAATTAGCGATCACTCGGGTACAACGTTCAGAACGTTACTTTTAATTCAGCCTCGTAATCTTTAAAGTCAAAGTAATACTGAAGCAACTTATTGAAAACACTGGGGATGACCACGCACGCGCGCGCGTTTCATGCGACACACATACAAACATATATTACTACGGTTTCTCGACATATTCGCTCGTTTACGACTCTTCGAAAGATTATTTAGCGTCCGCGATCGAACGACGGAACTTACCGAACGCTGAAGCTGAGCAGAAGTCTCGCGACCTGAAAATGCAGTCAATGCTAGCGAAATCAAAGTGGTAATTTTTATTCCCACGCGTAGGGTGTTCGAAATGAATGCTTCACGAAGTAGCCCTTGAACTGTCGATTTGATGAAATTGCTGCAGTTGCCCTGTCACTTTCAGAAATCAGTAAATCTAGGGCTACTTCAATCATCTCGAAGCACCCACCAGCAACGCGGTAAACGAAGGTTAATGCTTGGTTCTAATGTGTCTGTCGAGATTGCTCTTCTGTGTGAAGCGGGACTTGCAGATGGGGCACGTGAACTTGGGCTCGACGCCGCACTCGTAGTTCCTGTGCCTCCAGAGTGACGTGAAAACCGCGTAGACGCGATTGCAATCGGGGCAGCCGTACTTCTTCTTCCTCCTCCTCTCCGCCTGCCCCTCCTGGACGGTCTTCTCCGCCGACTGCGGTTGTTTGTCGCACTCGAAGATCCTGTGGCGGGTCAGCGAGGCCATCAGCGCGAAATTTCGGTTGCAATCGATGCAGAGGTACTTCCTGGGGCCCCAGCGGTGTATCTTGCCCTGCTGGTCCTTGAGCGACATGGACCTCAGGTGCCTGGTGTAGTTGGCCACCCTCGAAGTCGACGGCAACGTGGGCACCGTCCAGTTCGACGAGCTGTAGCCCAAGCCTGCAAACGAGCAAACGGAAGAAAAGAGCTTTAGTGAACCGGTCAACGATGGGCCTGCACGCAAATCCACGCGATCGTGTCGCGAATTCATTGGTCGACCTGGAGAACATGAAAATTCAATGGGAACTTTTGAACAATGTAAAATACATAGGATCTTTATTTATCGTGAACATGCTCCTGCGCACATCAGCCTACAAACCAACGTCATAGACGCGGACTAGGTTCGATACTCTCGCCGATGGTTCTACCATCGGCCCAGCTCGGGCCAGTTCAACAAACGGAGCACCTGTACGACGTTGAGAATCGTCCACATTAGACACGGCATCGCGGTACACGGGCGAGTGTATTTTACAAATTCTGCGAGAAATCGTGATAGGAGACGAACATGGTGCTCTGAATCTCGCTATGGACGTCCAGCAGCTGCTGCGGCCCGTACTGAGAGTTCTGATCGAGAAGGTGCTGGTGCCTGGCCAGTATGTGCTTCATCAGGCTGTCCTTGTACCTGGTCCTGTGCGGGCAGAACGCGCACTTGAACTTTGGATCGATCCCGCACTCGAAATCGTGATGCCTCTTCAGGTGATGCTTGTGCTTGTAGGTCTTCCCGCAGGTGGCGCACGTGTGCTTCAGCGCCGAGGTAGCTGGGTACTGGGACTCCCCTGAAACAGACACAGATATCCAGCGTTAGCTGCGCTCTCGTGGCGGAGCACACTTCCGGATCACAAGGTCGGACACGTCCCCTTGCTGGATCAAACGATCTCGGTTCTACCACGGACAGATCCGGCGGAGTGATAGCAAGACGTCGGATGAGAAGAGCGAGGGGGAACGGTTTCCAGATGGGAGTTACACAGGTGAAACACAGACAGCTGCATTCGATTGTGGAACATGACAGACTTTTATTAGATCCGCCTCACTTCCGTCGATCTAACTCGCGGAAGCCGGAAAGGAAAAAAACGACGATGGACGCTCACGTGTACATCGCAACGTTCTCTGTCTCTTTACCTGCGTGTTCTCGTAGCCTACACTTAGAAGCTGAAGCTAGAAATCATGGATAGAGCCGACGAACGGGATCAGAGGGGGCAGGGGAGGGCGGGAGATCGGACTGAAAATTATCGAGAGATCATGTGCCGTTTTACAATCGGTCCTTCTACTTCTATCGCGCAATCTTTCGCTCGAGTCAACGTCTATCTATGGATATCTCTCTATGCTTCGATTCGCCTCGATCCCGCGACACACCCTGAACGAGATCGTGATCCACGGACGACTCGTTCAAGGGTTCCTGTGCTGCCGGATGGTCGCCGACCGCGGCGTGAACCCTTGCCTGGCGTGCTTCATCATGTGCACCTGCAGGTACGACCTGTACGTCGCTCTGTAAGGGCAGAAGGCGCACTGGTGCATCGGCTGTTTACCGCACTCGTTTATCACGTGCCTCCTCAGGTTCTTCATCTGGTGGTAACGCCGCTCGCAGTTGTCGCAGGCGAAACGTCCCTGGCCCCGCGATCTTCGACGGTCCTTGGTCACGCGGCTCATGTAGTACCTCATTTTCGCGTAATCTGCAACCAGGAGAAGGATCCGGTTAATAGCGATTGGGTTGGAGATCGTGATCGTCGTACCTCTGGCCGTCATTCGTCGGACCTCGAAAGTGATCGTACTCCTTCGGAGCTCTTCAGGTGGGGGCTCTTTCGTGCCTCGCGACTGGTATCTCGGAGACACGTGATTCTTTTCTATTACCACCGTCGTCGAGCGAACGTGGCCCAGATACCGGACGCGGGCCATTAAATGCCTGGCCTGAAGCAGACCCAAGGGTACGGGAGGAGAGTCGTGCTTGTAAGGGGAGGGACGATCAAGCGGGGAAACAGGAGCCCTTTTAATCTGTCCGAAACGTGAAACAAACCAGACACATCGTTCCTACATGCAGATGACATAGTTGTACACGTTCACATGGGACGAGCTGCGTATCGGGGAGTTCCGCGAGAAACGAGAGCGCGTTAGAGACGACGTACAATATCGCAATTGAAAGAACAATCGCCAACTGCCGGGGACCACTTGGGGTATCAGGTAAATTGTATTTCCGATAAAAACTGTACATCAGCGATCGTCGGTGAACCCCGCGAGCTTCGTCGAGCGCTGCGTGCCCTCTCAGACGGGAAACCCTTGCAACTCACGTCTGGTGTCCACGCGTGAACATTTTCCATCCTCTTCGATCTTGTCGGGGAACCATCCGCCAATGTACATCTTGGATACCAGTTGTCGAGCGTTGACGAACGGTCATCGTCAACCTATGACGAACAGGGAAGATTCGGATGGAGTGTTATCATGTGTTTTATCAAGCTGCTCCTATACTTGCTGCGGTGCTGGCAGTACGGGCACTTGTGCTGGGGCGGGAGCCCACACTCGACCATTACGTGGCGCCTCAGCGATCTCTTCACTTTGTAGCATCTACCGCAACGAGGGCACCGGAAGCCTTTCGCGGTAGGTGCAGCTGCCTGCCAGTCCTCGGACATTTGCTCGCTCATCGATGGATCGAACACCTCCAATTGAACCAGTCGCCATTCTGAAATCGTAAAGCGAGGGGTCAGAGGGTTAACGTTGTCGTGTCGGCAAAGGCCACCTGACACACCTGCAAGATAAAAGTTAGTCCGTGTTACCTCGTGTGCGATCGCATGGCAGACCGGGGTTAGAAGCTTCTCGTCGTTGCTCTTTAAAGTGGCTTAAGTAAAAGGGAATGGATAAAAAGAGATCGCAGATAAAAATGCCTTCCCATCACCAGGGGAGAAGTTCTCGAGGGAAAGTCCCAAGTTCTAAGTATCATCGTTTATTTTATTAAACAGGATAGTATAATGATACGCGCGCGACTGAACAAAAGTCTACCGATAAGACGAGCTCGCGATATTATGGCGCACGAATTTGATTTACTGGCATCGGGGTGATGGTTTATTGTCGATCATGGAAGTGAACGGAAATTGTGGGCACAAATCTGCTAGTCTGTGAGGCTCCTGTATAAATTTGTAGGTGAGGGGTTCGTTTGATCTGGTGGAAGACTCCTGGGCTCACTTCCCCTACTATTCGTGGTTTGGCTACTCTACGTTAATACTTTGGTTGCAAACGTACGTGGCAGTTAATACGGGGTTCAGGTAACGTTCTTAATATTTCTGAGGGGTGATCGAGAAACGAAGGATCGGGGACGACACCCTCCACTCTTGTATCTCGATCGGTCGGTAAGCCTACGTTCTACTTCGTTCGGCTTCGTCGATGTCTCTTAGCATTTGCTAGATCTACGGATGTATATCATCGTGGACAATCTACTCACCTCGAGTATTAGCTCCGGTCTTACAGATACGATACTTAGCATGTATTTAACAATAATACGCATGGAGGTATAGGATGGAAGAGATTCGTGATGTCGCCTCTTCCGGTTTCAAGAAAATATAGTCGCTATGGGAATCGTGGGCTTTGGGTCAAGAATATAATACTGAGATTCTGCAGAGTGAGCTGCCCAAAGTGCGAGAAGCTACTTTTTATCTGAAACTACTAGAAACCACAACAAAGCTTCCCAGGGCTGACTCGAATTGTATTTGCTTCGATATGTGTTCTCCCATCTTGTTCTAGAGAAATCTTTGTGATATTGTATTGTATTATTGAACAGAGTGATTGCCTGCATCGCTTGGACATGATTCAGCCACGTCCCAAGAGCTCTGAAAGATCTCAAAGCTCTCATAGAGACCAGAAACGAGTGCATTCCCTATCCCCCATCCCCCCAGTAGTTTCAGAGAAAATAGCTTTCAAACACTTCCTGTCGCCCACCCTGCACAGACACTAAGGGATACTGCTTAAAATTACCTCCCTGTTCTCACCCTTCTTCGACACCACGAACCCCTCCGCTTATGGACACGCTACGCGGCTATTTCTCCGACAGGCATACAGAGGCAAGCTTCCAACGTCACTGCACTTTGCGACACAAGCTGGATATCTATCGATGTATCAGCTGCAGCACGCTCTAGCCGATTGTTGTAAAAATATATGTGCTGGTACATCGATCGAAGCGTCACACGTGTATCGCACATGTGTATCTTCTTTAATGCTGTGACCGAAGTCGCCGAATGCTCTCGAGTCTCGGAAGGAAAGAGCTTCCTTGTCGGTGAACGTGTTCGAAGGTAGCGGCTGGAACGTATCCGCGTTCCCGGCCAACCCTTACATCCTGGAGAATCGTTCGCGGGGCTGCGAGCTGGATTAGTTCCCACTGTCCATGGACGAGGACAGCTTGTTCCCGTTGGGCACCGCGTAGAACTCGCTCAGGAGCTTCATGTGCCTGCCGTTCAGGTGAGTGTTCAAGCTGGACTTGTGCTTGGTCCTGTAAGGGCAGAGAGGGCAATGGAACTTGGGCTCGACGCCGCACTCGTGCTTCAAGTGCCTCGCCAGGCTGGAATAGTAATTGTAGACCTTGCCGCAGTTCTTGCAAGGGTAGGTGACCCTCTGACAGTTGAGGAAGCCCACCGACCTCGCCTCTGGAAAACACGAAAGGCAGAAGAGGTCGAGATTAGAGACGATCGGCAGACAAATCGGGACACTTCGGGCGGTTTTAAGTTTCGCGGCGCCGGGGCGAACATTCGCGCGAGCTTTCTTGCGAATTCGCTGCAGCGGATCGACTGCTCTAAGAGACCAAGTGCATAGCGCAAAAGGGCTCATTTCGGGCTATGCACTTGACGAGCTCGCTTGAAACGTGGGTTCAAAGTAACATCGTGATTCAATGGCGAGAGACTCGTGGGAGTTCGATTGGGATGGGAGTAGAGAGGCGGTGGAGAGTGGGTACCATGCAAGTTCTAAGAAATCGTTCTTTGGACAGAAATATTATAATTTTGTAGTTTTCTTTCCCTCTGTAAATTGGTTAAGCTGTGAGGTTCAAGAAAATGAAGAATATTATTTCATTCTTCTGATTCCTTGATTTTTAAGCAGGCTTCTTTTCCTTCTCGATTCTCCACGTCCGTTCTGGTACTCCTTCGGGAGAGTTCCTAATAACGTTCCTTCATTTAGATATCGTAAGAAGCATCTCTGTTTCGTAAAATGATGGAACAACGTTCGATATACTTAAGGGGCCAGTACACAGCTGATTTCCAATAAAGGGCTCACATTTTATTTACAAGTCAGACGCTCGGGGAAGGGTGCGAGACTGTGGGTCTCAGGGTGGTCGAGTTTTTATGTAAGATCACAGAGAAATTGTCGTAAAAATGGTACGAATGCTTGTTCGGGAATTGTGGATGTTCCACTAAAATCTCTCCGGCAGAATGGGGATGCCATATTTGCTGTAACGCTGAAGAACGGACTTCGGTATGGCGAAGATTTGCGCCGCCTTCCTCAACGACACTCCGCGATTAGCCGCGTACTCGATGGCTGCCCTCACGCGCTCCAGCTCTGATCTCCCGTATCTTCTTCGGATACATGTCCTCACGGCGTGATAATACTGGCCTGCAACAGCAATTAATAAGAATTGTAAGAACCCTGAATCTCCATCGCTAAGGAGGAGCGCATCGATCGGGTGATCGAAGAACATTCAATGCCTGTTATCCCTCGACTTAAATTAAATTCAGGAGAGACGCTACCCTTTTTGATTGAGAGTCAATAACAAATTTAGTTTCATACTAATTAAATAGATTTATTCATTATTACATTAACACACTCGTAGACTGTGAAAAATCAAAACAATTTTAAACTTGTCTGATGCAAAATCGACAAAAATTTTTAAAAAATAACAGGTTGTTAAAGTGGCGTAGCTCCCACATTTTGTAGGAGAGATGCCGCACCTATAGGGTGAGATGCCAGTTGCGCTAATTTTGCTTCATTTTTTGCAAGTCTCGTGGAGACTCATGTTTTGATATTTCACATTTCTGTACTTTTTCTATAGCCAGCTTTAGATTTGCCTCAGTCCACTGTCCTCTTGCAACACTATGTCGATGGATATATTTCCTCCGCATTCTAAAAGAAGCAAAATCGATAATTACAAGTCAATCGAAACACCTTTCACTGTACGGGGCGTCTCTCCTTATTTTGTGGGAGAGATGCCACCTCTCTGAAAAACAAACTAGAAATCTATAATCTCCACAATACTGCGTTTGATAATTAATAACAAAACCACATTAAACAATGAAATAGGCACTTACTTTGCAATAGGCATTAATGTCTCACATACATAAATTTTTAACGTAATTTTTCGTAGGTACAGTTGTTGTTTTAATGTTTCAGAGACACGACACGAGCAGCGACTAACTAGTTTTCCTAGGCGAACAGGTGGCGATATAAAAACACGCAACAAATACCTATAGTTCCCTTTTCCAATCGGAAGATATTACAAGTGTGGCGTCTCTCCAGAATTCACCCTACCCGAGTTGATTATCGAAATCCGCACGAAACGCGTGCATTCGACAAGAGGAGTTAAGAAAAATTAAATACTCGTCGACTGGTACACGAAGTTGATCGTGTAAAGTCTGAAGTATACCTGTAACACCTTCACTGGAACTCTTGAATTGTCGTACGATGAATCGATCTAGAGCCTCCTATACCCTCATCGCACGTACCTTGTCTGTATCAGAGCGCAGCAGCCGATTGACACAGCAATAAGGAACAACGATGCATCGTTATGCAGAATATTCGCAGCTCGACCCAGGGGCTAATGGAACCAATAAGGTGTACTCGAGAGCAACGGAATACTTTATTGTAAGTTGGCCAGTGGCTATCGAGTTTCATGTAAAGGGCGACGGAAACAGCGAGGATTTAAACGTCCGCGTGGATCCTCTTCATGTGGGACTTGAGGTTCCACTTGCGACTGCTCCTGTAGCTACAGTAAGGACAACAAGCGTCCTTCTTTTGACCGCAGAACGCTTTCACATGCTCCACCAAGTGGTGCTTCCATCGATACGACTTGGAACACTTGGAGCACCTGTATCTACCGCCCACTGGGTCCATCACTTTCGCCCTGAACGTTCTCGCGGGTTTTCGCTCGGCGAAATAACTGCCGCCGTACCTCTCCGGCCTGAAGTCGGTCGTTTCGACGGCCGCGGAGGGATCGAATACCTGATAATCGTCCCAGAGGATCGGCTCACCTGAAACACAACGTCCAAACTCGTCATTGCTCGTGCTCGGGGCTGGGCAAGGTCTGCTGGCTTTAACATTGCCGAGGATCGTGCAGGGGGGGCTTGTGACCAGGGTTCCTTGAGACGTGGCTCGAGCGGGGACGGCACAGTTTATTTGTACAGGATGATTTACACGCACACCTATGTAACCGATCGTTCACCGAGAAACGAGGAATCGGGTTTTCTAGTTCGAAGCAGGGAAGGATACAGCCTGGCATCAGACTTGCTCGAGAAACAGAAGATATCAGGTTTATTTTTCTCTAAAAATATTTACAAATCGTCGTGCTACGAGCTTGCACTGATTGCGAGAACCCGTCGCGTGGATTTTTAGAGTCTGAACGTGTGGCTGCACGGTAGAGTCGAGATTGGGTTCACTTTTTTTACAAGATTCAAGGGTTCTGACGGTTTAAACGTTGCTGGAGGGATCGCAGGGATTGAAGGTGTCGTAGCAATGCATCCGAGTGATATGCTTCTTCAAGTTAGACTTCTTGTACGTACGAAACACACAGTACGGGCAACACTGCTGCTTGTCTTTGCCGCAGAATATCTTCTGGTGCTCGATCAGGTTCCCCTTCCTCTTATAGCTCTTCGAGCACCTCGCGCAGGAATACTTGTACTCCATCCTATCCTCGGCCTCTTCGTTCGAGTTGTCTTTAAAGGCGCCCGAATTCTCCATCCCCTCTGACTCTTCCTCCTCTTCGTCCCTGAAAGTCTGATCGGCTGCAAAGGGATTCCCGTAAGGCTTGACGTCTTCATCCTTCACGGCATATCTCCCCGCGGTCGGATCGCCGTGAAACGCGTCGACCGACCTCAGTCGCTCGTAGATCCCACCCTCTTTGGCCTCGTAGAAATTTAAGAGATCTGAAACAGAAGATCGGCACGGTTCAGATCGACCGGCTTCCCCGCGAGGACGTTTTCGCAACATTTCTTGGACAAGAAGCTCGTCGAACGTGTCGTCGACGATTTCAGGACCTAGCTTTTCGATCCCTCAAGCAAATTCGTGGGCACGCGCCCTGTGCCTCTCGAACAGCAGGGTGATTCAGGCTTGTGCGAAAGTAAGAGTCGTGATTCGAATTATTGGGAATGGGGCAGTGGGCTACAGCGGTGAAGTAAAGCGGTTCCCGTTTATCGGACACGCTTCGGCAGCTTCTTTCTCTTGTCAACGATACCCCTCGAGGGTCGAGCTGTGAACAGAATCGAAAGGGGAATTAAATGTGAAAGAGAAGACGGAGAATGAGAGCGAACGATACGGGACGTTCCTCGAGGAATCTGAGCAGAAGCGTTGGGTATGTACACAGGTATTTTATTCAAAAAGCAATCGACTGTCGAGACATCGTTACACAGGGGACACTTAACCGCTGCGCGGTTACAACTCGCTCGACCTAT
The DNA here is from genome assembly GCA_910592295.1 of Andrena haemorrhoa. Classification (NCBI taxonomy): domain Eukaryota; kingdom Metazoa; phylum Arthropoda; class Insecta; order Hymenoptera; family Andrenidae; genus Andrena; species Andrena haemorrhoa. The sequence goes on along the minus strand of OU342946.1, from coordinate 1,434,205 downwards.
AGATCTACGGATCTATCGAACCGGTTGGATAAGATAGACTAGATCAGATAGTCATGCATGCGTAGACAAGTGACTCGTACATTGAAATTCTTCCTAACATTAACGACAAAGTACGATTCGTCTGTTCTCGCGTCACGTATGATAAGTACACGGGGAGAGTGGGGATGAAACGAGCCGTGACAATCACTACTTGGCTTATCTGTGTGTAAATTCTGTGAAGTTGAACCCTTCGTCGCGTCGACAGCGATCCCATGGATCCTCAACCGCAGAATATGCGAAGGGCCGAACGGTTACGGAAGCCAATCGAAAACCTTTACCCCTCCAAATTTAAACAATTCCCTTTTACTCTCTATTCTTGCAATTTCCACGTCATACCATCTGGAACAAAAGTGTACGAAACTGAAGTACGAAGTAAAGTACCATTTAATGGCCAACGATTGGCTTTCGAACCTTCCTGTGTCTTCGATATGCAACGCGTGTTCGAACAAGAGCAAACGTCCCCCTCGTGCCTCCGTTCGCCCTTGTTCGATGATCCTCAGGGGGTGATCAAAATTAGGCGTACAATGTCCTACTTACAGCATTACGATTTCAACGCGTGATATTTACATTAGCCGCAAACAATGTCTATTTAGGGGGGAAGAGACTGCATGCTTATCCATACTACAACCACTTCGATATCAAACTGGTAGGAAACCGGTTGCCAGAGTTTACTGTACTACCGTTAGTTCCGTGGGGGCGTTTCTGCGTTTTAACCCTTAAACGACGTGGAACGCGACCGAGTCGTCCCGCTGCGCTTCATTAAAAGATTCTCGCGAAACAATCGCGGGTAATTAAAGTAAGATGACTCGACGGCTAATCCGCGACGCGCGGCATCCGTCGTCGAGGATGTTCCTTTCCCTAGAAATACAAAAGACAGCGTCCACGCCACGAATCAGCTCCAACACCACGAATGAAATATCAAAAGGGACAACAGCCTTTAGACTAGATTCAGTTCACATAAAGTATAAGTACAATTGCTTCCTTAATCTCGTTACCGCGTCGAACTTAAGCACCGACCACGGATCAGTCGTTACGCGGACTGCTGCACCGAAAGTGTCCCTCTTCTGCTGCGCTTCGACAAAGATCAACGATAAACCGTCTCCTGCGAAACTGCCGCGTGACGAGCGACCAGTCACAGGTACCGATACCGATTACAACCGAACGTCCACGAGACACCGACACTAGTTAACATCGATTCGTTCGTCCGGGCGTTCTTCCGATCGTCCCGCACCGATGCACGTTAAACGTTAGGCTTTAGCCTCGATTCTCGCCGTCCCCGATGCGAACCAGGGACCCGGCAGATTCTCTCCCTTCGCGTACAAAATAGTCCCGGCCACCGGAATCGAAGGGAGCGCGCGTTATCGCGCGAGCTGTGGGCCCACAGGCGGAGGAGACGGGTCCTTGGACGAGGTCTGTTCGGTGCATCTCCCGATCTACTTGATGTTGTGGACCGAGAGCAGGTGCTTGAGGAACGACGCCTCGATCCTCGATCTGTAAGGGCAATATTGGCAGGAGAAGTGGGTCTCGAACGTCATCATTCCGCAGCCCATCTTCAGATGCTTGCGCAGATTCGAGGCCCAGGAGTACATTTGCCCGCAACGCGGGCAAACGTGCAGGCGCGGCCTCACGATCGGGAATAGGGGGGCATCTGGAAAGAGATCTCGGTTAAAACGATCTATGGGGGAGGGAGGAGCGGAGGGCAGCCACCTCCATCTTGGGGGATCGACATGGCGATCGCGGTGGGATGAAATAGGGGTGCGGGAGGGAAACAAAAACGTGGAGCTCGCAGGGGGTAGCTTCTAGACACCGAAGCGTGCATGCGTTGACGTTAGAACGACGGGGCTCGTCAGCCCCACCGTTACCGCGACGTTGCGCTCTTCGAGTACCAGGCGTGGATGGGACGTAGAGAAATCTCGAGGCGCTCGCCATTTCTCGAGCGTTCCACGGCCACCGACTTACTCGAAAAGGGCACCTTCTCGATCTCGACCAGCCAGGAAAACAACGACGCTAACACACCTGTACTTTCTCGTGCACGTACTTACGAGTCTCTGGACAGTCCTCGACGCTCCCAGTGACGATGCCTGGAAGAAAAACACTGGGAAACGAACAGTTTGCGAGCAGACGATCTAATTAAGGCTCGGGATTGGACTCGGGGGAATGCACTTTATTGCACAATGATCGTTCTGCTGACAATTCAATAATGCCTGGTGCATACTGGGGGGGAGCAGGATCTTTGGAACGTCTGATGAAGAACGAGACAAGCCCTGGTACATGTTTATTCGCTGCTTAGAGTACAAGTGCCTCTTCACGTTCCCCTTGAAGACTTAATAGCAGACGTGGCTGCAGAATTTGGACGATATTCCACGTGCCGTTCTCTGGTGGAGCCTCGGGCTCGTTGGTCAGGTGAACACTGGACCACACCGCTGGCAAATGTGCCTGTTACCTGAAACAGAAATGTTAGTCAGCTTACATTGCCACCGAAAGTCACGTTTCACTGTCACGAGACAGATGACGATGGTAACTGTTTTCTTGCGTTCTCCATCGTTAGGAACACGCGAACCCTACGCTGACGCTCCTCTACATCCTCGAGTGACACCAAAGTGACGTTTTCTCGTTGGACCAATAATTTATTAATTACAGAGCAAACATTCGATCCCGCGTGTCTATATACATAAATGCGTATACACCAGCCATCGAAACTTGCTAGATCCCTCTAAAAGAGCAGGGAACCGTTGCGTATACCTTGCAGCCGCGAGACAAACGCGTATTAGGGAATTGCACGTGCAACGAGCTGATAACTAACGACGCTCGCCGAAATCGAGGGGAGAGCCGGGCTGTCTATCATCCGAAGTGAATCCGCAGAATGTGCTTCTGCAGGCTGCTCTTGTATTTGGTCCTGTGGGGACAGTAGGGGCAGCACTCCTTCGGGTCCTTGCCGCACTCGATCTTCAGGTGATTCTTCATGTTCCTGAGCCAACGGTAGCCTTTGTTGCACCTCGGGCAGCGAAAGCAACCGGGCCGCTTGTCCAAGCAACCGGCCGACCTCTGGGGCACCCTGAAGCTCGAGCTGTTGGACGAAAAGGGTGTCTTGTGCTGGGTCGCCGTTCTGCCGTAGTAATTGTGACTGGGCCAGGGTTGATCTGGAAACAGAGGAAAAATAACATTCTCTCATTAGAGGGTGGCTTGCGTGTGGATAGATTCGATCCCCGTGTTTCGAGCGGCCGACTGGGCACGAGTGACGGTTAAAAAGCTCGGTTTTAGGCTATCTGTGACTGGACAGGGGTGACAAGCGACGAATACAGAGGATAATTAACCCGTTGCATGCTAGATCCATTTACCTATTCGCCGTTCGCAATGGCATCGCTCTTCCGGATGGTGATTGCGTGTTTCTTCTAACTGGTTCAATATTTCGAAGGGTTAAGAACAATTGTTACGCCTGTTTCTCTTCGGGAACAAAGTGTCTAAGTGCTTTAAAAACGTTGCTTTTTATTTGTCATTAAACTTGGCACACGCCTACAGGCTCGCGACTTTTATACGATGTTATAATGTGATCGCTGGGAGAGGGGTGATCGATCGACTTTATTTTCAAACAATACTAATCGTAACAAACAGGACGAAGATACTCAAACTGCAACGAACGCATTGTATTCGCGTCTACTCTATCGCGTCACAGAATCTCATTCACGGTTACGTTCTGTAGGAATAGTTGACGTAATTCCTACGTGTTCGGGAGCCACGGAAAAAGAGAGCCACGGCGCCGGGGAATCGAACCCGAGCCGCCCGCGTGCTGATCAGCAGCGGTTACCACCACGGCTAACACCGACTCTCCCTGGTCTCTTAGCCCGGGCTCCCTCTTATTCTATGGGGGGTTCCTGATCCCACAGTTCGACGGAGAGCTTCTAAAAACTTATCCCTGCCTACGCGTCAGCGCTCCATCTATCGACTCGCACGTTCACGAAAACTATCAAAACTCCTGCGCAAACAATGTAAACGGGTACACTGAACGTTCGGCTGACGAACGTTCCACATCTTCTGGTACCTAAAGAGTGTCCTTTCCGATCAAACACAAACGTTGTCGAAAGGAAAAGCAACGCACAAGTGCACGCCATGGGCGAGCAAAGCCAATCCAGAAATTATGTCCACGTTATGAAAACTCGAGACGATCGGAGTCCATCGAAGACGAGTTTAGGGCGAATGGAAGGAATACAGTGACGTCGTAAATCTGGTCACGTCTAGACTTAACCCAGACCCGGTGGCCCTGTAAACGATGCAGAACACACTTGGCGACCCCAAGGATACCTCGAGGAATACTGACAGCTTCACACCGTAAAGGCAGGCTCTCACTACGCCTCGCCTCGGCTCATTTTATTCTTCCTATGCTTTTCTTACGTAGTTTGACAAATTTACTCACACTGCGCGACTCCGAGCCGCGGATTCTTCCTCGAGAATATTTTGAGGAAGAGAAGCCAGGTGAGCCAAGGCGAGGCGTAGTGTGAGCCTACTGAATTGACGACTGCACAGGAAGAGGTTCTCTGAGCAATTAACCAAACACATGAACCTTGGCAAGCTCAGATAACTTTAGGTAGGGAAAAACCGAGGCGACGCGAGCCTAGATGTGAGTGCGAAAAAAAGTTGCGCCGAGGCGAGGCGAAGCGTAGTGAGAGCCTACCTTTAAAGCAGATGTGCACAAAGAGCTGCCTGGAGCCGGAGACCCCTTTGCGATTCTGGGCACCGGGTATGAGCCGAGCTCGGAGCTGAGCAACGTAATAAGTCCGCGCTCGGCTATTACCCAGAATCGCAAAGAATTGCCCGGCTCCGAGCGGCTCTTTATGCATCTCTGCTGTACAGCGCGAGGTGCGCTTGACGCGCTCGGGTATCTCACTATGTTCCTCCCACGCGCGACGCGACGCGTTGACCTTTCTAAACGGTACTCGAGAATACGTTCTTGCCAGGGTGGTTGGTTCGAATGTGCTGATAAAGGTTGCCGCGTTGCTTGGTCCTGTGGGCACAGTACGGGCACTTGAACTGCGGCTCCTTGCCGCACTCGTGCCTGGTGTGTCTGACCAAAGTGGCGCGGTGCTGGTACCCCTTGCCACAGGTCTCGCATCGATAGGGGAAATCGACGCGCTTCGCCATCCAGAAGCTGGCCAGGTCCTTGATCAGAGGCATCATCGGGTAGTTACAGTCCCTCTGGTAGCTCTTCGGCATAGGCATGCACGGTATCGGTGGCAACTCTGCAAGGCACAGCAAGAAGAAAACGAGGGACGTTAGTTGCCGAGCATAAACTGTGCTACTCTTCGTGTCTTTTTTTAGGGGGGCGTTCTGTCGAGACCAGAGGCCCAACTACGATTGGAAACGCGTGTCAGGGTTCGGGTTTTTAATACTACACCGTACTATATCAACATGGAAACGAAAGTTCAACTTTACTCCGCTCCCTCTCGCTAAGATAGGCACGGTCGATGCTGGCGGTCGAGTGAATCCTGAAGCAACAACGTTTCTCGGTTACCAATAAAGGAGTATTTATTAAGTTACATAAACAAGGTGTAAGAAGGATAGCAAGCCTTGGAAAATATGTTTCTCAGTGTCGTCTTTCTTTCTTATTTTCTTTCTCTGTTTCACCGTTCGTTCAGAGGAGCACCGCGAGGTGTTCGCGAGGATCAATTTCTCTCCACGTTGTACACCTCGAGCACCGCGCGGCGAAGGTTCGGGTGACGATTGCCGATGTGACGGTGGATCTCTTCGATGCTGGTCGCCATGATATCGCAGTAAGGGCACATCTTCCTCGACTCGAACTCGCACACTCGTATCATGTGCGCGCGTAGGTCGCGCAACTGATCGAACTTCGCGAAACATTTCGGACAGAAATTGGTGGCGAACGCAGGATCGCATATCCTCGGGCGGAGGTTCCGCGTTGGTCCATGGATCCCGGGGCGCCGTCGCGACGTATCCGCCCTGACGTTAATCAGCGCATTTTCGCGCGTACCTGAAATCGAACGTGTCCATTAGATCAATGCCCCACCTCGATGGAAGATGAAATACCGACGTGTGCCTGTGTATCACAATAACACAACAAACGGGGGGGGGGGGGGTCATTCTCTCTAAATACTCCCGCACAATAGTCAGCAGAGTGTTCCAAGTAGATACATCGACGGCATTTGGAGGATAGTGAAGCTTCGCGCGATAAGTGGGAGTAGGGTGATGGTGTTGCTACTTACAGAAAGGATTCATAGTTCATTCGTAGTTTATTGTGTCTGATAACTGCTCACCCACGCTACGCGTACAATAAAATTATGGTAACAGAGTGGATTAATAAAAACATTTTAAGTAAAATAGTCGGCGATTGCTGCGTCCCTTCTCCCAAGGAGCAACTCTAGAATCTCGCTACGTCGACATAACATACTTCCTCTTGATTAATTTCATGGAAAATAAAGACACTTTTCACTTATTCCGCGTGACAGCATGCCCTATCCAAGATACTTTAACGACGACGTTGCAAAGAATAACTGACACGTAATACGGATGCGCGGGATTCAATCATCTCTTCGTCTCGACGTAAAATAGGCGTGCAGTGCGTAAGAAAGGAGAATAATCAAGATTTCCAGGGATGGATATGCGTTCAGAAATCGATGGAGATTCAATCAGAAAAGTAGTCCCCCGAAATTCGAAGCTGGTTCCGTATTTCCATGTATTCTGCTAGACACTTTCAATATTTTGTCTAGGAAAATACGCGGGGTTGAAGAGAAACTTTGCTTCGGAATTTCAAACGGACTACCCCTAAATGGCACCACAGGGTTTCCCAGTAAATGTCCACCGATCTGCGCAGATGTGGCCGTGGAATCCAAGATCGTTGTCATTTCCGCAGCCTGCAGCCACGTAGCACCCTTGGTTTCAGTGTTCCGAAGCTAACGAAGGAGTCGTGCAACCGCGGGCACGAGAATCCTTCGGGCACGCCCGGTTAACCCTGCACGGAACAGGAACTTATGACGCGCGGTTTGTGAATCGGGGAAGGTCGATCCTCCAGGAATAAGCTTGGACAGATCTCAGTTCAGGTCGATCACGTACACGTTCTGACCGCGATGGCACTGTCGGATGTGTCTGTACACGTGTCCCCGTTGCTTCATACGCGCCGCACAGTAGGGGCACTGGACCTTGGGCTCTTGCCCGCACTCGAACTTGGTGTGCCTCTTCAAGTGCCACGCGTGTATGTAACTCTTCGAGCACCTGGAGCACGTGTGCCTCTCGATGTCCCTCAGACTGCCGGATCTTCGCCTCCTAGCGCTCAGCGGCTTGTCTTCCTCGTAATCGAAGTCCTTCGAGTCTTCCATCACCACCGAGCACAGGCTCTCCAGGTCCGTCTCGAGCTTGATCCTCTTCACATCTACAAGACAAGATAAAAGAAACGGCGAATTAGTCCGGGTCCTCTTCACGTCCATCCCGCGGCCGAGAGATGAGGGAACGAGAATTATAACGCAACGGTGAAGGGGCCGAGGGTGTTTGGGGTAAGGGGAGGGATAGTTTTCGTTGCGAAGGGTTACCGCGAGTTATTTGCCCGTCACCTGGTCCCTCGTGGCGGAAAGCTGACGCTGCCAATGGTCTCTGGTAAAGAAGCAAATAAAAAGGTAGAGCAAAGACGAACGTCCCAGGTCGGGGGGTTGAACGAACGTTTATCGTGACTCTATCGGCGCGGGTTCTCCAACCAAGGGGCAATGGAATCGCAGAAAAAAAGAGGGGAAGAGAAGTTGCGAGTCTAATCGCCGCGAGCAAAAGTAGAACGCAGGAGGTCAAACGCCGCGCGGCCGATCGAGAACGTCCCCGCGAAGGAGTACTCTTCGATAGCATCGTAACAATGCTTTATTCCATCACATGTACAATTGATAAAAGAACCGTCGTTGCGACCAGCGTCGTTCCACACTCATACACAGCGATACACCATGGACCGACGAAGAGACACGTGACAGGGAAGAGAAAGGAAAAGGCCGTTTGTCCTTCTGGAATTCAACACCGGCGTGTCCATCGACCTAGCAACGGATCCAGGCCACCATCCGTCCGTTCGGTATCGCCTCCGATGGGATTTAAGGGGGAGAAAAGTGGGAGCCCGGCGAGCCCCGTGCTCCGCTTTCAGGAGAGCCAGCAGACCGGGGCTGTCATCAGGGCGAATCGATTATGTAGATCCGCTGGCCGGAGTGCTTTCTACGTATGTGCTCGTTCACGTGGGCCCTCTGCTTGCTCCGCGTGCCGCAGTAGGGGCATTTGAAACGGGGCGCGACGCCGCACTCGTACCGAAGATGACGCTTCAGACTTTTCACCACGGTGTAACCGTTCCCGCACTTCGGGCACACGTAGTTCTTTCGCTTGCTACCCCGGAGCCGTAGGGGTCCGTAGACGTAGTCCGGCGACACCTCGGACTTGCCCAACTCCCGGTACGCGTCCGCCCCGTAACACCCGTACAGCAGCCGGAACGAGCGGTCCACTGAAATCAAACGAACAACAGGGTTAGAGGGAGGGATGTGGTTGCGAAGTGGCGGCGAAGGCCTCGTGTGGCTCGAGATCGGCGCAGACGATACACTCCCGGTTCATCCAACGAGCCGCGTCGGAGGAAGAAACGGTGGAGGATCGCTGGCGATTATAAATCGCGAGCAGGAACCACAAGGATTCTGTGTACGAGCACACTGCCTGGCCGGGTGCCCCGGAAATCTACCACAATGCTCGCGGTTAATCGTGCTGGCGTGGGACACCCGGTATATCCGATTTCTATGACCCCCAGAGACTCGTGGTATCTAGAGTAGACGAGCAGCGTCCATGAAAAACACGACGCGCTGTGGAAAATAGCTTTTATTGATTCGCCCTGGTACAACGTAATACTCGAAGAATCGGTTAAGAGTAGAGCGTGCGGCCTCGACGGGGTTAAAAGCGCACCACGTTCCCCGTGAACACCGGCGGTTCGGTGGACAGCACGTCGATCACGTATACTCTGTTGTCGGCGTGCTTCTTCCTGATGTGCGAGTAGATCTGAGACGTCTGCTTGCTCCTCATCTTGCAGTAGGGGCACATGAACCTGGGCTCGTGGCCGCACTCGTACTTGAGGTGCCGGTTGCGGTTACTCTTCAGGGTGAACCCGTGCATGCACTTCGGGCAGTAGTGGAGGATCTTGTTGGCCGTGGTTCGCAACGGGTGCCGCGAGTAGAACGCCAACGGGTTCTTTTGGTCCGCGCAGTTGGGCGGCGCGAACAGATCTGAAAACAAAGCGGCATTCCGTGAACCTCCGTTCTAAGGCTTTCGTTAGGGAGCACCGTCGATGAAAGGGTCTCGCTACGTCTGTTTACTGTTAGTGACAAAGCTGAACACGTCGGCCGAACGGAGGAGCAGAGGACAGTTGCTGGTTGGACAAAGCGAAACCACCCAAGGAAAGGGGAACGCGCCAGAGGTGCTTGTATGTACAGAGAAAATAAATTGCCAGCGGGATGCAAGACGGCCGTCGGGGCTCGTTAGTGAAAATGAGAGTGCCCCCGTGGCGGAGCCGGGGCTCGCGTGGTTCAGAGAGGGATAGAAGAGGACGAGAGGGCATGAAGACAGATACAAACGTGTAGATATATGCCAGTCTCACCCGACGAGGGGTGCATGCGATCAAAATCGTAGATGAAATAGGTGGGGTATTTGAACATCGATTTATTTGTATCTTACAATTCCACAGCGACGACATTACGATCAATAAAACATCGTGGAAAGTGGGTGAATAGTAACTGTTTAGACATCAAATTGTTATTCGCGGACATTTAGCCGTGCTCCAAGTGACAATAGAGGGGAACAACATCGTTCGTCCGCGCGACGGGCATCCCTAAATCGCGTGCTCGCGGGTTAAACACGCTTACATCGCTACGCAACATCGTTTAATTATATCACAGCAACGAAAACAGTCGGCCAGTAACGTCGAACGCCTAGGTGCAATAATCGTAGAACGAACGGAAACGGAACGGAAAGGGAACATCTTCGCCGCGGCACGAAGAACAACCGCACACTTTGGTTTCAGGGACGGCCCGGGGGGAATCGAAACCGATTCGTACGCTGTACTCAGCCGAACACTTTAATAAGTACGTTTCCTATCTAGGAGATTGAGCCAGTCGCAGGCGCGCCCAATCTCTTCTCGGCTCGAACAACTTCGGCTCCATAAATTCGATCAACGAAATATGTATTTAAGAAAGGGAATGTGGAAAGAAAACGCGTCACGTTCGTCCCGACCGCCTCACCCTGCACCATATCAGCCTTTTTTTTAATTCGGCCCTCGCTTCAGTCTTGATGATACAGAAAACGTACCTTTCGAACGTACGGGGGATGTTGGAAATGAACTTGAAGCGGTGGAGGTTCGTTCGAGGTTTTATCTTGGTGTTGAAATTCAAGGTGGATCTTTTTGATAGCTTCTATGCATTCTAGTGACCAAGAGGAGAGAATCTTAAAAAGAAACTGCACATGTACCATTTCCTTGCAAAAGATTGTCACTTTTACCAATGAGATAGAATAGAGTTGCTTTTCAGGGAGGAATACTTCCTCGTACCTTGTGTCTCCTCACTGTGTGCTACCAGTGCCACAAATAGGTGACTACGTGCTTGAGCGAGAGATAAAGTACCTAAAGAGCAATTATACTTAAGATAATTGGCTGAAACTTTGACAAACATTTGTGACGAAATGGCACTTTTGTGAGATATACTTCCTTCTTCGTAACTTCTTCTCCTTTTGTGAAAAATACGTAGAAATACGTTCATCTTGCATTTCAACGCCAAGATAAACATTGCAGATGCCTCAAAGGAATCACCACCGATCCAGCCACCTCTGATCCTCTGGAAGACGCGATCGTCGCTCTTCTCCTACACCCCGCACGTTCCCCATTGCCTCGTCCTCGCAACGCACAATAACGCATCAGACCAATAATATTACCCAACATTAAAGTATGTAACAAACACGCATTCGTCTCGCGCGCAATTACCCGCCCACGTATCCGTAGCTGGTTCTCGTTCGTTTCCAAGGAACGGAAGTGCAAGTTCGCTTCGTTACGACGAACATCGAGGGGCGACGTTATTTAGTACTATATTATCATTACTTTTCGTTAGAAAACATACAACTCCGTCTAGGACGTCTAGGAGCCGGAAAGACCCCTTCCTCAAAGTACCACCTCATCGACCATACATAAATGTATCATGGAACTTTTCATTTTTTGTTTTCTTTTAAATGCACTTGTACTTAAAACGTGGCATTATCGCCCGACAACGGAATTACTCTTTCCTAGAAAGCACTGAAAAATCGTTTACAACGCATAATTGGCTAATTGAATCGACGATTCGCATTCGATACCTAAGAATTCAGATACACGCTTGAGCATTGTCCCATTCGATAAGGTTGCCTCGTGAAATCATCGTCGTGATCCCTAATTTTATAAAATATCTTAAAAACCTCTTAACAACGGAAAAATATATATATATATGTATTGTGTGTGTGTATATATATATACATATAAATGATTTTTTCTAACCGAGCTAGACCCTTAGAGTCTCATGTGGTTACGGCGAGTTCGCCTCGCGCGAACTGTTTCGCTCGTTGGCAAGTATGCAACATTCGTCCAGCGGAGGCTCTGCTCAAGGCTCGGGGCATGCGGGTGGCTCGGTTCCGTTTCCGGCCGCGCGCCACATGAGCTCCCAGGAGTCTGCCGACAACAGAGATCTTGGAAGGGACATAGTTATCCAATCTCTCGAAGGAAGAGTGAATCGTTTCGCTGATAACCATCGATTGTCTTGAACGTCCTCCATTTATCCATGCACAAGTTTTCCCGCGGTTTTTTCACACCTTATCGTTCGTTAGGAATGTTTAAGAAGAACTTGCTGAGATTAACCTCGACGATATCTAACTAAAGTTTCCAGCGAGGGGAAGCCACGAGCCACGGGAACGTTCCTTCGCTGGAGACGGGCTTGAGGACTTCGGAGACGATGATCATCACTTAAATGCTTCCCAGCTAACGGAACAGTCACCCACGCACAGTGCTCTAGAGTAATCCAAGGAGAGGAGAGGTTTTCAACGCTGTAACAGATTTTATTCACAATCACCACCAAGTAGTAACCGATTCTAAGCGCACGAAGGTTCTCCCTTAAATTCTATTCTCTTTCCACCTTGCTTCCGCAAAGCTTCGTGATTGTTGCCCCGCCATAGACAGGCCAATTGTCAGTCACACAGAACTACGTCATCCTCTCAGACATCTATGAAAAAAAGATTCATAGAGCTGAGAAGTCACGTTGCCTGGAACAGACATCGCGGAGATTCCCGGTCCCCTAAATCTCCCAGCCCCGTCCCATCCAGTGAACGTCCCGCCGCTCGACGCTTCCTGGCGAAAGGTAGACGCCTGACGCGCCCGTCGCTCGTTCAGTTCTCGTACTTGAGGTGCACCACGTAGACCCTCTGGCCGGTGTGCCTGGTCCTGATGTGGGACATGACGTTGGACGTTTGCTTGCTACGGAACTCGCAGTAAGGGCACTGGAACCTGGGCGCCTGGCCGCACTCGTACTTGAGGTGCCTGGTCATGTTGCCCTTGACGGTGAAGCAACGTCCGCACTTCGGACAGCCGAACGGCTTCCTGAAGCAGTCGGCGAACGAGCCCTTCGCGTACGTGTTCCTCACCCTGGCCTGGGCGTAGTAATCGGACAGGGGCCTCAGGATCGACGCGCTGCCGGACTCCTCCTGGCCAGCCTCGCTATTGTTCCCCTCGCCGTCGTACGCCTTGCAAGATTGTAAAACGAAGTTTAGATCCAGCTGCGGCGTCGCGGCGTAGAAACCTGAAACTTCAACATCGACCCGTTAGTCGGCGAATGGCACTGGACCGGCTGATCGGAGGGAGCGGGACCGAAAAGGTGGGGAGGATTCGGGTCCGGGAGCCGAGAATTCGGTGGCCAGCACCGAGATTCTCGCCGGGGATGCGTCGAGTGATAGATGAGGTGTCGGTAGCATGCTTCGGGATCGTCGAGCGTTTAAAAAAAAAGAAACAGAATACCTTGAAAGATTGCGGGCGATCTTCTAGACGAAAACGTCGAACCAGTTTCGACCTTACTCCCCCGAAATAATAATACAGAGATGTGACTCGGCAAAAAACGCGCTACTATTGCGGAACTGTGTCTTTTACTCTAGCGTGTGCACACGGGAAGGTTGCCACTTAATCTACGGATAACGATAAATCTACAGAGAACGAGATCGTTGTAGGTGCAGTCTTCGGGCGACAAGATTCATCCGTAACGCCTGGGAGACCGTGCGCGTGCGGAAGAGCGCAGTGGAATGATTCGCTTACATGGTTAAAACGTGTGTGCGTTGGCTAGAATTCGCATGTACGAGAAGAGACATTAAACTACGATTAGATCGGTCATGTTGGAGTACGTGTTTCTTTCATTTTCTTTTGCTGAGCTCGCGCTTTTTCTTGCACCTTTACAAGGTTTCGTATGTATATATGTATATTTTTTCTTTAGAGACTCTCGAGTGTAAATAAAGTAATAATCTTAAGACTAAAGAGTCCTCGAAGATTCGCGGTGTTCGATCTTCCAATGATGAGCGCGTGCGGCGTACTGGAAATGGTACACACTGTCCCCCACAGAAAGCGAGCGTAATCGATAAGCAACATCTATGATTTGCCGCGGCTTGATCGTCCCAGCTCAGACCTTCATGTCGAAGATGAATACCTCCTCTTCAGGATGCTTCTTCCTGATGTGGGCGTAGACGGGGGACGTTTGCTTGCTGCGCAGGCCGCAGTACGGGCACTGAAACCTCGGCTCGTGCCCGCACTCGTAGTTGACGTGCCGGTCCTTGTTCCTCTTCAAGGTGAACCCGCGGCCGCACTTCTGGCACTGGAACGGTTTCTTCTCGTCGCGGGCGTCCATCTTCAAGCTGCGCCGCTTCGAACTTTTGCTAGCTTCCAAACTACGCTTCCCCATTGAACCCGATCGATTCTTCCCGATCACGCTCTGCACGAACGGAAGCGGCAGGATATGGAATCCTGAAACACGCAGACGTGCACGCTGAAACACCGTGCTCGAGGACCGGGGCAGGGAGGAAAGGATCTATGCTCGTCAAACCAACGTTCCACCGAATGCAGCGAATTACCATTGTACTGGATTCTAGCGCCAGGTATTCTAACGATCGATTACAAGCGCGATGCAGGGTAAACTGTGAGTGTGCGGATGTTCCATCGTTGCTGCGTTCGATGGGACGCCAGTTTCGACGTCTCCTTGCCCCTCCGGACACGCAGCACGCAACTAGGGATTACGATCACGACATAACGCTTCGTTTCCGTGTCTCGTGCTTCACAAAAAACGTCACAAAACAGCCGTTCGCTCGTTTCGCTGCTCGGTGACATTTCTCAGGCCAGAACGATCATAAGACAAGGAGATGCATGGTTCTACTTATCCATTCCTCGAGCACGGTACCGGTTAGACTACCTGCGGCTCGTCGATCTCGGCTGAAAAACATCGAAGGAACAGTTAGAGCACAGTACGATCCGCCTTATACAGGGCGCTCAGAGAGATTGACGGATAAGGGAGGAATATCGATCGTTCGTTGTTTTCTGTTTCGTCTGGGAGCTTTATTACGAGCAACAATTAATATCGTCGTGGATCACGGGGAGTTAGAGGCGGCAGAAGCCGTTCAGCTTCCTGTCCCAGAACATCAGCGCGAGCTGGGGATGGTGGACGCGCAGATGCCGTATCATGTGTGCCTTCTGGTAGTTCGTCATCGCGCAGTGAGGACACTCGAAGCGGGGCGGCTGCCTGCACTGATTACGCAGATGCGACAGCATCGATTTCTTCCATTTGTAGAGATTGCGGCAGCTCGGGCACTCGTACATCCCGTTCCGCCTGATGATCATGAACTCGCGGCCGGAACGGCCGTGGAACCGCTCGATCCTGGTCACCTCCTTCACGGGCTCTGCAACAGAGACAGCGGGGGACAGACGGTTAATAAGAGAGTAGCACGATCTCGACTCGTGGATCGGAGACATTGGGCAGCGATGGTCGCTGGGCGTACTCGTCAAGGGCCCTACGGTACGGTAATCTTCTCAGGCTCGGTGAGGTATCATAGTTTTGGGGAAGCGAGAACACGTGGGCTTAGGGGAGATCCCTAGGCGAACGTGCCGAAAGCTACGCGAATCTTGGATGGTACTGAAGATTAGTTACCAAACGGTCTTGTTGCCCGTAGCGTTTTATATTTTAAACGAGGTGCAAGGCGAACAGAGACGCTACAACCGTCCGTTGTAAGCGAGCGTCCTGCCCGTCGCGGTGTCCACGCAACGGAGCGCGTAACCGCTGTGAACGGTCCGTATGTGGGTCCACACGTGGGTCCTTTGGCGGTAGCGATACTTGCAGTAGGGGCACTGGAACCGCCTGACGAACCCGCCGCACTCGTACCTGGTGTGCCGCCTCAGGTTCCCGAGCCGCTTGTAGCTGCGGTTACAGTTCGTACAATGGTACATCCTCGGAGACGAATCTGCGGAATAGGAAGAATTTCGAGGCAGTTAGTCGGATGATCACTCGGGCGAACGAGAGATTCGTGGCACTGGCATACGGTGTTACGGCATGATTCAGGGTAACCGGGTCGTTGAGGAGCCTCGCGCATCTTAGACACTGCTTTACTACCTGCGGAAGAAGGTTAAATTCGGGGTTCTTGGAAATAAATACCCAGAGGATTGCTGGAAATCTTGGGACTGTACGTGAATTATTTAAAAAAAACACAAACATTTCCCCTTTTTTTGAGACACACCAACGATCGTTATACAACACAACCACATCCACTTTGGGGAGTAACCCGGGGAAAGAAGCTACTTCTTGTATTAGGAACGACATGAACATTCAAAAGAAGAGAGATGGATCACAAAGGACATTAGATAGATTAATGTCACCAAGCATGTCATTCAGAGGAAATGCGCATGGTTTTCACAGACAGATCTGCGTACATGAAATCCACGAGCATTGCTTTTACACCCCGTACAGCTAAAGTTCTCGCTGTGACACTTATACTTGGCCCTTTTCGCGTGCATGTATGTACATGAAACTGTTCGTCGCAAAATCCCCCATTCGATCGCCGCTGCGAATACCAAAGGGATTTCCCTTAAAGCTTGCAGCCTTGCGTAAGACATGGCCAACAGTGAAACAGAAATGCAAAGCTGAAATAAAAGTTCGATGGGCTGCTGGTCCATTCTCGTCTACCGTCCGCGAAGAAGAAACACCGGAGGAGTAAAAATACAGCCGTTTCTATCGCTAAAGGACGTTTATTTTCTACACCAATAATCGCTATCGATAAAAATGTATAACATCGAAGTAACGTTACAGCACAAACCGTTCGTAAAACGGGAACGGAATCATTCCCCCCGTTTCTCGCGCGCGGCAACGAAAAACCCTCGATCTCCATCTTGATCACGCACTCCGTTTTACCCTTCATTTACAATTCGAAGCGTAATCTCGACACTAAGATTTCCCGTGGAAATACGTTGCTGCTTAGAAGCTTCCAGCTGTAAGCTGTCTTCCGTCTGGCACAACGCTCCAACCAGTCGCCAACATTGCAACCATTCTCATTAGAAGTCCGAGGACACCGTATCCCCGAGTAAACCACCTATAGAACCGTGATTTCTCAGAGAGTCGCGGGATCCTACCCCAGAGGAGCACAGCTGCCACCTGGAAGCCTCGGTGAGCAGCAGGTCAGGGCCCTGAGAGCCTCGTATAACTCACGAAAAGATCGGACCCGATCGTGCAAAGTCCTTGCCACAGAGATTCCCAAGACGGCCAGGCGGGCTCAGACCTGTTGGGTGTCCAGGGCGTAAACCGGTCGGTTCCTGTGATTGCTCTTGATGTGCGAGTACACGTGGGACCTGTGCTTGCCCGTGTACATGCAGTGCGGGCACTTGAACCGCGGCGCCTTACCGCACTCGTACTTCAAGTGCCTGTGAAGCCCGCGGTACCATTTGTACGTCTTCTGGCAATTGGGGCAATCGAAGCTGCCCCTGGACGCTGTGTTCACACCAGGCAGCAAGCCAGTGGCGTTGTAGCGCCTTCGTCTTCGATCTGGGCCCAGGGTCGCCAAGTACGGAAGGGCGGTCAGGTTGAACATCACTGTAAAGTACACGTTAGGTTATCTGGGTGAGTGAAATTCAGCGAAACTGACGGCTCGACACATATAAGAGCAAGTTCATAGAGTGCCTCTCTTTCTCGTGCTGTGACAGAAGTTACCTGCTGTACTAAGAAAAGCCTCGAAATCATAGAATCATCGTTAAATGGTGCCAGCCCAGAGGAAGACCCAGAGCGGCATTGGAAATCTTGCGAGATCGACCTCTCGAAGTCTCTCCCTGGGCCGTGTCACAGAAATTCCACTTTATACCGAGTACCCACGCGAGGATTGATCGAGTCGATTTGGTCTTTATTCTTTCTCAGGGTTACAGACAGTGGGAGGGAGTAGAAGATAGCCGTCGCTGAGGAGCGCTGGGAGTTTCATCGAATTCGCTGTGAACCCTGGTGCGGATCGTTCTCCCTGACCAACTCCTGCCGTCGACGATGGGGATCGCCTCTGCTAAGGCAGCTGGCCCCCGTCAGCACCTGAAATCAAGACGACCAATGTGGTTAGTAAAGCGAGAGCAGTGTCACCAGCTTCTAACCCCGTAAAAGGGAATCCATCTTCCTGGGTCCACCCCTTGCTTCCCCTGAACCGATCGTCCAGCTCTGTCTGACGCTCGGAAATGAAGAGACTTGGATGATTGGGGCTCAGAGGACTTTATTAACTTTCTTTCACACATCGAACGGAGAGGCGCGAGTCCGAGCCGGGGGCAAGGGGCGTCGATAAAAGGGGACCCGGGGCTGAACCCTGCGGGGTTCAGTAGAGCCGTCTGAAGCACAGCGGCTGGCCGGGGTGGTACTTCCTGATGTGGGCGTATATGTTCTGGGTGAACTTGGATGGCTTGTCGCAGTAAGGGCACTGGTACTTGGGTGCCATGCCGCACTCGTGGCGCAGGTGTCGCGTCATGTTTTTCTTTAGGGTGAAGCCACGGTTGCACCGCGGGCAATAATGACTCTTGTTCACCGAGTACACCTTCCGCCGATTCCTGGGAACGTACTGGCACATACCTGAAAGATCGAAGGAACGTATTAGCCGCAGAGAGCACCGGCTGTTCGGAATTTCGAAAGCTCTGACCGTTTTCTCGTTCCGGGAGGGGTACTGTGCGCACGTGCATCGTCCCGGGTCTTCGTGACATAGAAAAGAAAGAAACTAGGGGGGGGGGTGGGGGGAGGGAGTACGTGTCTGTATATCGTTTTTTGCTACGTCGACGAAAGAACGGGGACGCTCGGCGAGGATCTCTCACCGTGAGCGAGCAAAGATAGGTGATCACCGGGGGAACGAGAGACCTCGTCGAGCCGACGGTATCAAGCGAAGCTGGGGCGTTGGGACGCTGCACGGAGGTGTAACAATGCGACAAGAGGCTGGGGGTACAGAAAGACACATATATTTTCTTCGTTTTCTGTTGATATCGCAGAACAGCGTGCGCGGAGATCGAATGGAGAGTGTTACACGGTCTTACGTAACTAATCGTCGGTTTGGTTTCGTTTCACCTACATCTATGGACGATCAGGGGTCCGTTTCGACAGTGGAAATGTCCGGGGTCCCATTTCACATGGCGGGACGGGAATTCATCGTGGAGAAGAGCTTGATGGCGTGCGCCTTGTAGCCGACGTGCCGCGACCTCACGTGTCTGTAAATGTTAGAGGAGCACGAGGCCTTCATGTCGCAGTACGGGCACTGATAACGGTGGCCCTGACCGCAAAAGTAACGCAGGTGCCTGGTCATGGTGGTCTTCTGGGTGAAACGGCAACTGCAGTTCACGCACTCGAACCGTTTACGCTCGTTCGGGTAACACCGGTACCCGCCCATCAGGCTCTTCGTCTCCGGCGAGTAGTCGGCCAAGTGGTCCATGCTGGTCCACTTGCAGCCCTGATAGTCATCTGAAAAAATCAACACAGAGCGCGGTTAATCGACGGACCAGGATCCCCACGCTGAAAACCGTGCAATTTGGGAAACGTTGCTGTCGTCTAAGCACACACACGCACACACACGGAAGATATCGTTCTCTTTCTTTTTTCTCTTTTCTAGTGGTTATAGGAAACGATCCATTGGGAGAGACAGAGTGTTGTTCTACGCGCTAAATTACTGATGAACACGCAGCAGGCGAAGAAAATCGTGGGAACTGATAACTCAGCGAACGTTTAATCGTTTAAGTTTCTTACATTGGATACATTGCACCGTTCAATGACGCTGGACCTTGGAACGATCGTTTCCTGTCCGATATTTAATGACGAGAGACACAGAGATGGTCGCGGGGGTAAGGTAAACATCCCCATCAGTGGCCACGTCTGTTTCAGGGGCTATCTTTTCAATTCCCCATTGAAAGGGGAAGATTGACTAGTGGACGGAGCGACATGGGTCAGGATTGAGATTCCTGTATGAAAATCCATGTCACCCTTCGAAAGAGAATATATATTCAAGACTAGAGTTCGAACGTTCTTCCGTAAAGTCACGTGGCGATCAGAAACACCACTTTCATGGGGTGATTTACCTGACAACCCCACTGGAATAGAACGACAAGAGACTCCTCGACACGACCTCGCGCACCCAATAAACTTGGAGGATCTCAGAAAGCTATTCAAAGCAAGCTTGCACGGGTGAATCGTTTCATTCGCGATTAAGATAGTGAAAGGCGACTCCACCCGGCGGAACACCACGACTCTTTAGAACAGTTTATTGTAGTAAACCTCCTTCCCCTGGTGGTAGCGACTTATGTGGTACTTGACGTTGGACGTGTACGTGTAACACTTGCTGCAATAGGGGCACTGTATCCCGCGAATGCCGCATAAGTGACGGACATGGTAATTCAGATCCTTCCGCCTTTTGAACGTTTTCCCGCACTGGCCACAGTCCAGACTGCCGTTAGAGCATATGAAACCGCGAATCCGGAGTTTCTGATCGCACGCGTGCCTCGTGTGGAAGATCAGGTCTCTGCGGCTCGAGAACGTCTTGCCACACTGGGGACACTTGAGGCTCGGCTTCCTGCAGGACTTGGTCCACCCTGGAAACGAGAAAAACACAAAGGCGATATTTAGCGAGACGCAGGCTGGGGGGTCGAAGGAATGCCGTGCGCGTCACGAGATCGTCGAGATAGTTGTATAGCCGTGGGCGGAAGGAACGGAATGGGAGCGTGAAAGAAGCAGAGGGTAAAAATGGTCGCTGTACTTCAGGTGAAAAGTATACCGAGATGTAACGAGGACTTGTGTTATACCCAGAGACACGCCAAAAAGGAAGTGGCTAAATCTCGGTCGCGGAGGGGTAAAATAACTGAAACCAGAATCGGATGCAACGGTACAGTTTCATCCTTTATTCTATACACACAGTACAATCGCAGCAGTGTTCGTTTGATCCTCCCTCTGCTTTCGAGTGTCTCGAGCTAATTGAGCGCACGCTCTTCGTAGTCTTTGGGAGCGAGAGATCCTCTAGGAATGAGTGAACCCAGACAGCTACTTCGACATTCAAACGATTCTAAGTGTATTAATACTGTTGTTTACGCGGGACCAGAGGGCAGGCTCAGAACATTTTGTTCACGCCGACAGGCAGCTTTGGGTGCCACCGTCTAATGTGCCTGTAAACGTTCGAGGATGAGTTGTCCTTCTTATGGCAATAGGGGCAAGCGTATCTAGGTATCTGGCCGCATCTGTGCCTGATCAGGTCCCACATCCTCCGGAATCCTGCGTTGCACTTGGGACAGATGTAACTCGTGACCATGGCCGATGTCCTCGCGCTCGACCACCCCAATATCCGTATATCTGAAAGCAATCGGGACCAGTTAGCCTTTGCGCCGAACAAATCGCACCCCGTCACGACGAGATCTACGGCAACGCCCGTGACTAAGGTCTAAGCGTAGCCAGGACAGATTCGATTGCCCGCTCGAGGCCACTTTGCATGCTCTGAATCGCAGTAGACTCACCCTCGCGTACCTTTTCTCTTTAAAAGAGTGCCCAGGTTCAGCAGCTGAGGAAGAGAAACGGAAAGATGAGGGTGAACTCGTCGAGTGGCCTTGAGCGGCCAGTTGATTTTTCCCCGACTACACATGCTACGTCGCTGGAGCAGATGCAGTCTAGCGATACTGTGTGTCCGCGATGTCTTGGAGATTGTCGTTGTTCATTTCATGCAATGTGCGCCGTTGATGCAGCTCGCCACGGAACCTCGTCTAACGACCATGCTTCGCGGCTTAAAATGTAAATCGTCACGGCGGCTGTCGAGTAAAGGAGATCTGTCGACGTAGAAGCTGGTTTTTGATTTGTGAGGCAATTGAAATAATTTCTGTGTGGTCGACTTCGCTCCAGTGGTGCTTCTCGAGTCGAACGTTTCACGACTTTATTGAGGTACTCTCGTTACATTCGTTTCGCGGCCTGTCGCCCTTAACGCAGTCGATATATTACAATCCGGGCGTGCGCGGCCCGCACGAGAACTATCCGGTTTCTACTCGTAGGAACTGATAACTCTAGAAGAATACTGAAATACGCATATTACGTGTCTAGATCGTCGCACCTCCACTTTATTCACCAACGTCCTCGCAGAATTTCATCAGCAACAATACAAAGGGGAGAATCGACTGTACAATTTCGAAAGGTGCCACGACCAATCACGTTCACCCGAACGAAAGGGGGAAACGGAATACTTGTGTGCGATGCTACAGCACCGTATGTACATCGTGGGTCGCAAGGGTCTGTCCGCATTCCTCGCAGGACTATTCCCTGGATACCGTTTCAATTTGAAACACTTCGACCCTCGATTTCGCGCGTTCGTTCAGCGAAGATTCCAACCAGCAGTCCAGAGTCCCGTGCGCTGGAAGCGCGAACAAAGTGGCGCGACGATAAACACCGTCTAATGTCCAGAAAAAAAACGCGCGAAGAAGACGATAGATCCTAGTTTCTGTGCACTATCACGGGCATCCCGTCGTGCCGCATCCTCACGTGCTTGTAAATGTTCGACGAGCACTTGTCCCTCTTGTTGCAATAAGGACACTTGAATCTCGGCTCTTTGCCGCAGTCGTACTTCATGTGGGTCTTCAGGGTCTTCTTGTACGTGTAACCGGCGTTACACCTGGGACAGTGGTAGGACATCCTGCCGGTGTGCCAGAACGGTCCCTCTTCCTGCTTCCCGTCCTCCCGCCCCGCCGCGTACTCCATGTTCGCTCTGAGGATCTCCAGCAGGCCGGTGTCGTAGGACGTCAGGGATCGGCCTACGAACAGGAAAGACGTAGGTCACGATTAGCGGGACGGATGGCCGGGCAAGTGGAGCTGAGCGGAAACGAGAGAAGAGCAACAGAGCAACGAAACGGCTGGAGTAATAGTAGGGGGGTGGGATGGCGAAGAGAAAGCAGAGATGCAATGAAAATTGCCCTGATAGGACCGAGGAACACGTCTATTTTCGTTATCTTGTACACAACTGCTCACACTTTCGACTTGCTCGAAGGGGCAGAACCATGAGGATCGCACGACGATTCTCCTGCCCGTCTTGTCGCGCTTTCGAACGCGAGAGTCATTGAATGGAATCGGCGTCCTGATTTCACTGGGCGTTTCGGGGTCCCGTTGGTTCTTCCGGTCACAAGTGGATACCTGGCTTAGTAAAGTTTGTACGCCTGGATCCTGCTACCCTTGTGGTACGTCCTGATATGCCTGTAGGTGTTGGACGACTTCCTGTCCCGCTTGCCGCAGTAGGGGCACTGAAACCGCGGCTCCTTGCCGCACTCGTACCTGAAATGCGTCAGCATGTTCGCCTTCTTGCTGAACGAGCTGCAGCACTTCGGGCAAAAATACCTCTGAACGTGAACCAGCTTCGGCAGGTCTGGAAAAAGCAAGCAGATCACGCCACGCGTCAGTGAGAACGTTCACGATGGCCCCGCTCATGCGACACCACTTGCAACGCGGGATTTGGAAGCGGCGTTAAAGGAGGATGACACCGTGAACCCCAGGAACAATGGTACACTGTGACGGTACGAACATCGACGATAGGGTACAGTGTTCTCTTCACGTCGAGAGGGACGCGTCGTACTCGCAGACGGAGCCGTGAACTTTGTGCTTAATGACGGGACAAGTTTTCGGTGGCGAAGTCATGCGAATGAGCTTTATTGTTCCCCATCGTTGACAAGGTTGGTGTGTTAGTTACAAGTCTGTCGTTGCTGCGCAGGAGTAGAACGTGCGGTTACAGGTTGGGATTGTGAACGAGATACGCTGGTTTTGTTTGCTTGGCGCTGGTAAAGCGACGCAGAGGTGCACCCTTTGGTAAACGAGAAAGCAATGGAAGTGCGTGAGACATGGAGAGCTCGACGATTTCTTCGGGATGGTTAAGAGGATCTTCTAGAAGATTCACCGAGATACGATTCCCCGGTAGATTGCAAGGGTGTCCAGAACTTCCTGCTCCTCGTCTATGCGACTAGGTTCCTAGATCAGACTAGGCAACCTAAACACTCGCTGGGGCTTGAAGAACGGCATCTGCTTGTGGATCCTTCGCACGTGCTTGTAGACGTTCGAGCTGTACTTGGACCCGTAATCGCAGTACGTGCACGAGTACCGAGTTTCCTGAAGCTTGAGATGGCTCCTGTAGTGGCGCATCATGCACTCGTTGGACAGGAAACTCCGAGCGCAGCGTGGACACCGGAACCAACCGCCCGCGTTTGCCAGCTGCCCACCTGCAATCACGGATTCGATATCAGAATTCAACGGTCTCGCCGGCAGTCGCTAGTTCCGTTCCACAATTTCACACCTCTCCGTTCTTTCTCCGGATGACAGAAGTCAATAAATTTCACCCTCGTTCGCTCGATGTTCACTAGACCGCGTGAACAAAAAGCGACAGGGTGCTACAGGAGAATTCTTTGGTGTCGAGGGAAGAGTCGATTTATCGGACCTCTTAATAAGAAGCCAAACGCGTTGGGGTATTCGTTGACTCGCACCACTAGCGAACACGCGACAGCGTGCTTTCAACTGACTCTCGGGTGTAATTAACGACAGACGGCTATGATCGATTCGAGTTTGTATAATATTCATACAAACGAAGGTGCGATGCTGCACGAGAGCCTGTAATATATCTGCATGTGCTTCTTCAATGTATTAAGCTCCTGGGAAAGTGTGATTCTATCATTGGACTCGTTGCCATCGCGCCCTGAAAATTGAAACAGCTTGGTCAGTGAAAACAACCCGGATTCGAGGGTTCGGTATAGGAGTTTCTTTCTTTCTTTTCCTGTAAACCTGATTCGGATCGTACACGGTTCATATACATATTGCTGGGTCAACAGAATCCCTCGGCATCTGGAGAGGAATAGAGGCATTCCCCTTGTCTGTACGGAAGATCGACACTAAATTTCGCGGTACAATCGAATCAGTATGACGGTGCAGGGAGTGTTAGAGTGTGTCGAACGGTTGGAATAAAAATTCAAATCGTCCTTTCTTATAGTTTCCGATTTTAATGGCTTCCTTCGAATAGGATAACGTAGAACCCGCGGTACCATAAAATTCGCGGCGCCTGTTCGAAGCTTGAACCAACCCCAAGCAGAGCCGTCGTCCCCTTTCTATCGCAAACTACCATTCGAGATGCTGCGTTGTTTCACGTGGTACAAAGCTCGGATTCCTCACAACAGCCTCAGCGTCCGAAGTCCCGATCTTATGGTACGAATAATAATATTAACAATATCGCTTGCAGGCTGACTATATGCACCACTCGTGTCCTCCACCTATCTCTAGCTGCATACGACGCATAACATAGATTCTACCAGCACGTGCAGCTTCTCGAAGATCGTCGCAGTCGTGCGAACTGTTCCATTACATTCACTACGATCGATACGCATCGATTCCATTTAGGCTTGCCAGGCTCCTTTCAAGCAGGTCGATCGTAAACCGTAAGATCGCCGCTGTACGCTGGGAAGAATTATTAATCGATCGGTACAAGCTCAATCCTTTCCCAAAGCGTAACGCGCTCGAGAATTATTATCATTAAAATTATTATTAAACGACTTTAATGCACGGAAAATAATGGTCGACTAGGGACGCTGGTACAATGTACAAACGCGCTTCTGTATAATCAGAAGGTCGGCACGAAGTCGATTGCAAACGCTCGGCAATTCCCGCGGTACATCCTCTAAACGCAATAAATTACTCCGGTGCGGGACTATGATACAAATGCTCGTCGAGCCTTGGCGAACGCTGCGGGATCGCCGGTCGCGAGGGGGAATGGGGAATTATCCGGCAGATCGGTATAAAGAGAACCGGGAAGGAGAACGCGGCGCTGGTACAGCTCTCGTCGCTATCCGGTGCTGGGGCCCGCTCAATAAAGCTTGACGAACCTCAGCTCCATGTTCCTGTGCTTGGCACGAATGTGCCTGTACACGGCCTGGGTGTACTTGCTGCGCATATCGCAGTGGGGACACTTGAAACGGGGAAGATCGACGCACTCGAGCCTGTAGTGGCGGCTCATGCCGCCGGAGGTGTGAAAGGTGCGGGCGCACCTCGGGCACGGAAAGCCGCGGCGGTTCAAGGACGTCTGTAGTCTCAGCATGTGCCGAGAATTTCGCACAACACCGTGGAACTTCCCCAGGACAATCGGTCTAAACTCTGCAAGCAGAAAAAGAGACCAAGATCTATCGTTAGAGAGAAAGAGAGAAAGTGAGAGCGAGAGTAAGAGGTTGAGGCGGAGAGGTAGAAGAAGCGAAGGCAGGATGGATCTTCTCCGAGTGAGGTCGTGGACAGGTGTCGCGGCGCTATTTAATCGAGACAGGGGAACGCGATCCACTGGGGACTTATAAACTTTTAATTGGCTCGAACGGGACCCGAGAACGCCGCTGGTGATTCTCTACGAACTCGAGCGAGGGCACAACGGCGGAGCGAATGATGGGTGGAAGAATTTCCGCGACGATCGATCGTTAACGACACATAGGGGGATGTTTCGCGCGGAGCTTCGTCGGAAGGAAATGGCGTTTTATTGACAGGTATACATTGGCGGGGGTCTGGACGAGTCCCGTACTGCGAGCGAGTGGCCTCAGTAGAGCTTGTTCAGGCCGACCTCCTGGCCTGGGTGGATCTTCCTGATGTGGTTGTAGATTGAGTGCGTCCACTTGCTGGTGTGGCCGCAGTAAGGGCACTGATAACGGGGCAGCGTGTCGCACTCGTAGCGATAGTGACGGTACATGGAGTAACTCTGCGAGAAGGACTTGTCGCACTTCGGGCACTCGTGCCTCCGTTTCGACGAGGACATCTTCCCCAGCTCCACTGCGATCCCCTGCGAAACTTGCGCTTCCTCCGACGCTTCTCGACGTGCACGCGGCCGAAACTCTGCAACCAAGATCGTGGTCTCGAGTTAATACAGCCTCGCGGGTGGCTACCGGCGAATTGCAAGTCAAAGTAACTGATTAAACCGGCGGTAAAGCGTGATCGGGCGACTGGGTCGCGGCAGTGATCGAGCTGGATCGCTGTACTAGGCTACATGTCTCGCGATTCCTCTCGCTGCCCAATCGCGAGGATCCCGAGGATCGCGGCCACGAGGGCCGGGAATGCGTGCCGCGTTCAGTAGAGAAGATTCGTCTTGACTTCGAAGCCAAGGTGAAACTTCCTCACGTGCCTATAGATCGTGTTAGTGTATTTGCTCCGTGTTCCGCAGTAGGGGCAGGCGTATCGAGGCTCCACGCCCACGCACTCGTGGAGAAGGTGCCTCTTCCAGGACTGCTTGTGACTGAACCCCTTGCCGCACACCTGGCAGACAAACTTCTTCGCTGGCCGACCCTCTGCAACATCTGAAACGAAACAGGTCGGAGGACTCGTTAATCTCGTGCACCTTCGCGCGATCCTCTTACTTGGGTGGACGCCCTACCCGTTTCAGGGTTGCGATCGTTGCTGCTGAAAAACGAGGGGGTGGGATTGAGTGACACGAACGAGGAATTGGCTCTTGGTCACCTTTATTTTCTCCACGACCATCCAAACTGTCGCCATGTACATCGCAGTCTCTGCTCTTCCCCGCGCTTTCGCTGCTGCTTTACTCGAGTCTCTCTTACAACGAAACGCAACGAAAGTCTTAGTCTGTACGAACGTAACAGATGTATCGAAATAGAGGAACCTTCTCCATCCCTGGCTTACTTCTGGAGCACATTCAACCTCCACACCGAGTGCAGCACAACAGTGAAAACGGCAAGGGAAGTGAATATTGCGAGTCACTCAAGACTGCATTCCTATATCCACGACACAAATGCACTCGGACACAGCGGGTATGTTAACGGTGTTCCAGTACCAGCCGTCACACACGCGTGAACAGAACCTATGAGAATCTATGTAGTCTCTGTGGAGATTAGAACTTGCCCGGATACAGCTGGTCCGCGTTCAATAGAGCTTAACGACAGTGACCGGCTCGCTGGGGTGCATGCACCTGATGTGCTGGTACACGTTGGACGTCTTCTTGCTGCAGAGCTCGCAGTAAGGACACTTGTACCTAGGCGCCTTGCCGCACTCGTACCTAAAGTGACCCAACATCGTGTCCCGCCGTCCGTAGCCGTTGTTACACTTAGGACAGTGAAATTTCCCTGTACCCGCGTTGTACAGCACGTCCCGTCCCTTCGCGAACTTTCTCAAGTGATCATCGAGCCTGCCACCTACAAAACATCGTGTCAGAGTCAGGGTACCAGTGATTGCCAGCCGATTCTTGGACAGCATCGCCTTGACAAGCGTGGAAGGCGTGAAATTAGGTGGGGTGGTGGGAAGGGAGTGTGTGTAATTCATGCAGGAAGAAGATAGTAAGCGAGTCTCTTGCGTTCGTGGGCCACGAGGGCATCCCAGAATTGCTTTATTGCTGGTAACGACGTGAACCTAACCCATTGACAAACGATACATCGCATGGACCATGGCGGTGCTTGAATTGTACTTGTTGCAAAACTTTCTTTTCCTATCCATGGGATCGTTGAGTTCGTAGCAGCCTCGCCTATTGGGAGATTACCAGGGGAACTTGCGTGACATATCGTTCGGCGTATGTACTTGGTTCTTTGGCAAGATCTTGTAAAAAAAGTGGGTCCCATGTACAGCAAACTCACGAGTCTGTTGGCACAGATTTAGAGGACTATCGAAGCTGTGCTCTTCGGATTCCGTTACTAATTCTCAAACTACTAGTCCTCCAGGAACAAACTCGTGAGCCACTGTACGCGGACGCGCGAATACTACGCACCCTGTCGACCACTGAACACTCGACTACTACACCTTAAACTCCCTTAGCTACTCAAACGACATTAACTTTAACACGATTCGTTAATATCCTCCGAAAAGAAATTCATTCAACTAATTCAACCGATGTCCCAACACCACCATCAACGCTCGCGATTACCACGCCTACCACAATCTACGAAACTAGTATAGAAAACGGTACCGGACCGTGTTAACGTGCCACCCGCCTAACACCCACTTCCTCTGATAACACTGACGCGCTATCACAGGCAACTGTCTCGAGAAAGCTGCGCGCCACGTCCGCGAACTGTTCCCTTCGATACTTGCGTCCATCCTCATCGAAACACATCGAGGCTCGCAATTGAGTAGCGTTCATACGCGATCCACGGCCTCATAATCACTCGTGATTCACGGAACGCCTGAGCGGGCTTGAGCGACGAATTGGATGCGCTTCGACGGGCCGGCCCTCAGAAGAGGGTGTTGCAGATGACTGGCTTGGAGGGATGCTTGTGCCGTATGTGGTCCTGGATGTTGAACTTCTTCTTGCTCAGCTTGCCGCAGTAGGGGCACTCGAAGCGCGGCGGCTTCCCGCAGTCGTACTTGAAGTGAGACGTGACGGCGCTCTTCGTCGTGTACGACTTCCGACACCGCGGACAGGGGAACCGCGCCTTGCACTTCCACGGGCTCCTCTCCGGCTGATTGTCCTCGAGCCAGGGCAACGGCAACATTTGTAGCAACGCTGGAAAAGAAACGGAAGACCGGGGTTAGCTCGAACAGATCGGCGCGGCGGCTATCACTTCGGGGCGTGGACTTTTCGTTAAGCTGACAAAGCTTAAGAACTCGGGTCAGTTGGCACAGCGATGCTCTCCCGAATGGGATCATCGAGTGGCGGAAGTTTCTAACGATCGGCTTCCAGATGATGGTTAAAGAGCGGTTTGCCGGCGGACAATGAACGTAAAGGGTTGGAATGTGCGAGGCCAGTGTGACAACCCCGTTGCGAGAATTAGAGGGACGGTGTTTATGCGAGGTTCTGGGGTTAGGCAGACTCGAATCAAGTTCGTAAGGAGAATCGCTTGGCGAGATAGGTTTCTGTGTCTGAGACTCGGAGATGCTGCTTGCAGGCTGATACACGCGGAGGGCCGTGGCTGCCGTTCGGTTAAAGACAAACAAATAAAGCGGTTGCAGGCATCCTCAAGCTGTATACGGGGACGTGAAGTCGCTGGAGTGGTTCGATCACACGAGAAAGGACATTGCGAGAATGGACACAGTGAGACGTAGACAAGAGTCCACGATCGATGCTGATCGTTCCCACGCCGACATCCGATTGACCTTCACCGACATTCTATCTGGAAAATGATTCGATAAGTTAGTGAGTCGGTTCGAAGACAGGCGAGGGATCCCTTGATAAGAGACATCTGAATATCTCGATTGCAACTAGTGGTCGTTTGGAGTCTGATGATTCACCAATATTGGTGTTAGTTACTTAAGAGAACTGTACTTTTAATTAGCCAGTTGAGTGATTGATAAAATGGAAAAGGAATTTTGTACGTAGGGATGAAATAATGACCTCCGCAGTGGTATCAGGAAGACACCAAGAGGACCTTCACTTTTCCTCCTTACACGAAGAACACGCCCAAGTATCAGTGCAACATCAGGTCTCCCATGAAGCTATATAGCTGCAATGTCAACTAGAACATCGGAACACGTATTCGAAAAGCCGCTGCTACATCTAAAGGCCTGAAAGCATGATCCCCAACAGTGGACATAGACGATTTACCATTAAAGTGGAGTCGCATGAAGTGGAATGAAAGGATGAGGGGTCGGGAGGTCTCAGAACGCAAACACTCATTCCTCTTGACGAATAGTCTTTTATTTCCAAAATCAATAAAGCAAAAGTGAAGGGATAATTCGTAAAGTAATTAAAGGACAATTCGTCGCGGGGTTCACAGGCGATCCTACTGCTCGTATTGAAGAACAACGACTTCGAGCTTCGAGCCAGGGTGCTTCACGCGTATGTGCTTGTAAACGTTGTTCGACTGCTTGCTTCTCATCTGACAGTAAGGGCACTGGAACCTCGGCGGGCTGCCACACTCGAACTTGTAGTGGCGCAGCATGTGGTGCAGGTGCTGGTAGCTCCTCCCACATTTTGGGCAAATGAACCTGATACATCGTGCCCTTGTTAACGATCGCACTGTTAAATCGCTGTTAATCACTTCTCGGTTAATTCTTCCACGCGTGATGGGAACCGTGCGATTCCTTTGCTTCCATAAAGTGTACCAAGGCGAACATAATATTATCGGAAAGGGATGTATCCCCGTGAAGAAATAAATCGAAATCGCAGAATAACCATCTTCGTTCTCGAGATAATCAATCTGACGAAACGACACGCAGTCGACTAATCCTTGACGAAGTCGACGTCACCCCAGTGCTTGACCATTTCTACTGCCTTGTCACCTGTATCAAAGTTTCATCTAAATAAACGTGTACCTTAAAGGGGAATCCTATTTTATGGGCTAGAAACATAGCAAAATTTAGGAATTTTTTTAAGAAACTGGCATTTCAATTCATCTGAAATTTGGACCATGTTTTGATGCATCTTTGAGGAAGTTGCAGTTTTTTTTTTATTCATTTTCAACCAAAAACTGCAACTTCCTCCAAGATGCATCAAAACATGGTCTTCAAATTTCAAATGAATCGAATCGCTGGTTTCCTACAAAAAATTCCAAATTTGTCTATGTTTTCAGTCCAAAGAATAGGATTCCCCCCTTGAGAATTTCCAAAGTTAACTTTCTCGAAGACCAACTCTTACACCATCGACTTCCCTTTCCACAAAAAAACACCCTCCATCTGTTACTACTGCACCTCGTAGTGGGTGTAAAATAACATGGAAGGTGTAATGTAAAAAAGTAGGTGTCTCTCTTTGCACTTATTGTTAGTGCATCATGCCCCCGTGCAAATCCTCAGGCAATTTAAGTGACCGTGTGGAAAGCACGGAAGCAAGGGGTGACGCAGAGTCCAACGTTGCATTCAGGACAATAGTATCTTGTCTCTTTACGAACACGTTTCCCGTTCTCGGATGTCTTCCTGCAGCATCGAGCGCACTGTCTCGTGGGATTCGCCCTTTTCTCCGTCGGCGGTATTCTCTCTGGGAAATGTCTCTCGATCAGACGTCGAGGTGCAGCGGTGGTCATGGCCCCGCGAACAGAGTCCACGTTCAGGGGGAAGGTGCGATACTTCACCTCCGTCCTGCAATGCAAATGTGTATTTCTGCACAGTGCTACCCTGCCACGCGTTCGAAAGACGACGGACAATGCCTGTGAAAAGGCGCGAGTCGACACGTGGAACAGGGGTGTCTCCGGAAAATCGTACTAAACGAGCAGCGTTGCAAAGTGAACAAGGAAGATGTAACCGAGAAGTGATTAACGTTCGTTCACACTAGTGGCAGCAACGAAGCTTCCGTGGTTGTGCGAATTAGCAACTGACCTGTCGTTATTGTCCTTTCCGTGTTGCGCATCCGGTGGAACGTGACACTGTTGCACCACTTGGGCCGCGGGCATGGGAAATGGGAAGCCCATCGACGGAGGAAAATACATTGCACCTGCAATCAGAAGAATAGCATCGTGACGGGGCGTAGTTTATCGACAGCGTCTCAGAGTCATTAACACCGGATGAGATGAACGAGCAAGCGAGTGCTCGCTGCGGTGGCACGGAGGGGCGACGCGTAGAACGGGGGTGAAATTCGGTTCCGCGAGTTGGTGTTAGGAGTGGAGAAGGTGCTTCGATGCCTCGAATAAGCGAGCTTTATTACACATCTCCTGCGTACACCTGAACAGTTTTCCAAGGCCAGTGAGACTCGGCGTGGCTACAGAGGAGGCACGAGTATCGAGTATCGGTAGAGGACTTGCTTCACCTCTGCCCCTGAAACTTGCTACTCGTCTATTCGCGCGTTGACCGCGTGTTCACTGGGCTGAATGTCCGTGGCAGTGATCGGGGGAGTTACTCTCAAAATCGTGCGTGATTCGGTTAATTCTTTCGCGCGTACAATTGTCTGTTAGTGGTGACGTCGGTGAGGAAGACGCGCATGCCTCGGTGTTTGGTCCTGATGTGCCTGTACACGTTCGATATCTCCTTCGAGTGCATGTCGCAGTACGGGCACTTGAACCTCGGCCCCTGGCCGCAGCCGTAGCGCACGTGCCTACGGAGGTTCGTTTCCCTCGTGAATCCGCTCGGGCAGTTCGGGCAGCAGAACCTCTTCGACCTGTTCCGCCAGACACCGAACCCACGGCAAACTGCAACAGAAAACGCAGAGGGATACTTGCGCACGGTCCACGAAAACGGCGGCTAGACACAAAGATCGACGGCGACAGAGATCGTGCAACTACGACAATCCTCGCGGAGCAGGCTTGGTCTTCGGTGCTCAACGAAGTCACTTAGGAGGAGCTAGGGCTACCAGGCGGGGGCCAAGTCCTCGTGGAAGGTGCTACCAAGTTTCCTCAGCATTCGTGCACAAACCTCTGACAAAGTTAGGTACGATCTTGGGGAAACGTTGGAATATCCTTCCACCAAAACAGGGTGCATACCTGAGTGCCTCGAATGGCAAGGTTCAGTACCCTGTGCAATTAGGATCGAATCGAGCAAAAGTGATCGAGGTTCGATATTGGGAGCAGAACAGTTGGAACGAAAGGAATTGGCTGAGCACTTGTGCAGTTTGAATTAGATACTTCGAATCGAGGGAAGGTGTTGTCGAATATCAGGGTAGGGATGTGTACGCTGAGCGAGCTTGATCAACCAGTTGCTTTCGTTCCAACTGCAGTGAGACGCCTGTAAGAGACACAGCGACGATGGAACTGTATGGGATACAAGAGAGCAATGGTCTCGATTTCCACGGATGAATCTATGCGCTTGGATAGGCCGGGGTACTCGCGTGAATCCAAACGCGTAAACTCATGCACGAGCGCCACGACCATCACTGTCCTCGCACGCCATAGGCGCAGGATAGTGAGAGGATTGAAGAAACGCGACGTCCGCCACTTCTGTTTTTTTGGTTCTAAGGTACACTTTACTCGTTGCAAGCCCAACCGTTCGTACAGATAGCCCGGGTCAATGGTCTCAGAGAATTGGTTTGTTGTCCTGCGTCGGGGTATCTTTCGGAAAGTAGGTTCTCCGGTTCTCCACGTCGATCGCGTACACGGTGTGGCACTCGTGAAGGCGTTTCACGTGCTTGTACGTGTCCGACGGGTATCGGGACTTATAGGGACAATAGGGGCACTTGTAGCGTGGCTCCTTCCCGTTGCATGCGCTGACTATGTGACGTTTCAGGTGGACTTTCGTCGAGTAATTGTGCGGACAGTTCAAACACTGATACGGTTTCGTGCTCCACGGGCAGTAGTTGTACCACTCGTTGTAGTATCCTGGAACAGATCGGAACGGTCGTGTTTTCTTTACGTAAACGTCACACGCTGGTGCTACGGTTAATCGTCCTTAACTAGCTCTGTTTCGGCCCTCTGTGCCGGGGCGATAGCTCGAGAAAGAGAGGATAGTCATACGGTACAATGGATTCTGCGAAATGAGCGTGCTGGGATAAATACAAATTGCGTTTATTGATTCGTACACCTCGTCGCTATACACAGGCTCCGTGGAATCACACGGCACAACAATTCCAACACCGGTCGCGTCTAGCATCCCGCGTGACGTCTGGACGCGCGACGCGATCCTCGACACCGGTAATACTGGCTAATATTTCGCGATAATGTACAAAATTCGAGCGGGGGATGCAGATGGGAACGAGATGGGGGATCTCTCAGAATCTACATCGACGCAGGGGAGCGGATCAGAACCAATTCTCCACTTTGAACACCGTCGACGTGTTCTCGCTGGGCATGCCATGGATATCGATGGCGAACACTCTGCACGCCGTGTGCTTCCGTCTCACGTGGGCGTATATGTCCGACGTCTTTTTACTCCTTTGCAGGCAGTAGGGACACTGAAAACGCGGCTCCTGCCTGCACTCGTACTTCAAGTGCCTCGTGAGACTCGGCTTCTGGCCGAACCCGCTCGGGCAGTTCGGGCATGGGAACTTCTTGTCCTTGCTAACCGAGGCCGGCCTGCAGGAACCTAGAAGGGGAAAAAGTCGACGTTAAGCCAAACGAAAAACGGAGGCGTCGATCACTGGCTCCCCTCCGTCCCTGCCTTACGAACGGGGGACGCGTCGGTCTCTCTACTCTCGCCAACCGACATCGCTCTCAATGCAGGCCGGATGCGGTTAATTTCGCTTCTAGATTCCCGAGAGGTGTTCGACCGCGGGTCGTTGTTAGTGCCTACGTTAATAGCCCGCGTGGATGCGATACCCCCGAAGCCCAGAGAGCAAACAACAAGTGCGGAATACATGCGAAGCTCGAGTCGCGTGTTGGTTGAGTGAGAGGGGTTGCGGGTTTTGGGGTGGGCGGTTTCGTTACTGGTACATACTCTGCCTTGTTACGGGGTATAGATTTACAATGGGCCGACTAGACTCGCAAGCCAGCGTGACGGACAGTGCGCTTGAACGTCGCTAATGAAATTACAGTGGCAAACGGAGGCTGCGGCAACGACGGCCACCGTCGTCGACGACGAGGGGCTCGGACGCCACTTGGCCCCGCTCTTCGCTCACCGAAGAACCTCCCACGACCGGAACATATCGATCACGTAGACGTCGTGGTTCTGGTGCTTGCTCTTGATGTGCTTCCGTATGTCCGCCTTCACCTTGCACACGTACTCGCAGTAAGGGCACTTGAATCTCGGCTGCTGGCCGCACTGGTAGCGCAGGTGGCTGGTCAGGTTCCTCTTCCACGCGAACACGCTGCGGCAGTTGGGGTTCGGGCAGGCGAACTTGCTGGGCTTCGTGAACCAGTTGGTCCGCCGGTGGCTGCTCCACTCTTTGCACCCTGAAAAACAACGTGCCGTTCGCGATCAGTGGTACCGGGGGCTGGCCACACGATTTAAACCGCCAGTCATTCGCCAACATCTCCTAACTAACCCGCGGGGATAGAACAAGGGATATCTTGGGGGTAGACTCGGTCGAATTTTCAATGTTTATTGCGGCAGGCGCGACGCGCGATTCGGTTATACATTCCAGGAGGGTTAGTTCCTCTAACGAAAGGGGAGTGAAGGCTGCTGGAACAGACTGACGACATAGATGCGTCTGTTCTTGTGCTTGCGCCCAAGGTGTTTGTTCACGTTGCTTTTCAATTTGCCAATGTAATCGCAGTAGGGACATTTAAACTGGGGGGGACGGCCACACTCGTATCGCAGATGCCTGCTGAGACTTCCCTTCCAGTTGAAAGTCCGACCGCAGCCTCTATTAGGACACGCGAATTTCGACTGCCGCGTACCTTCCGCCGAGGACGGTGTCTCGACCGACATGAACGGCCCACCGGCACCTGCAATCAAAGGGAACCGGTAAAAGATCCTGAAACGGGCGCGGCGGGGGTGAGGTGCGCTTCTCTAACGTCGCATGTCCGTTAGCCACTGTTCTACGAAAGCGAAACTCGTGAGACTCGCGGATCTGCTCCTTGATACAGAGAAACGCTAGCCTCGACGACGAGACGCTTGGATAAGACTGGTCTCGTAAGACAAACACGCAGAGTTAATTCGAAAAAGGCTGAGCAGTGTTTCTCCCAGGTACCAGTCAACAAAGAGCCTCGCCCGAGGGTGCTGCTCGATTCCGATCAACTCGGCAGTAAATGGCGACTGTATTACTCTCGAGAAATAGGAAAAAGTGTGTTTTATTTGCAATGAAGTACAAGTGTCAAGGTTGCTAGCAGCAGGTTAATCAATTAGAATATCCAAGATCAGTTGGTGAGCAGCTCGAGGACGTAGATCGCCAGGCCCTGGTGCTTCCTGGCGATGTGCTTCTTCACGTCCCCCTTCACCTTGCAACGATAGAGGCAGTAGGGGCACTTGAACCGCGGCTCGTGGCCGCAATCGTATTTCAGGTGTCTGTTCAGGTTCCCCTTCCAATTGAAGGGCCTGGCGCAATTCGGGTTCGGGCAGACGTACATCCCCGGTTCCAGTGCCCTGAATCGCTGCGGATTTCTGCGCCTAGGGTAATTGTTAGCGTAATACCACTTCCGCTGGCTACCTGCAACAAACGAAGAGACAAGATTGTCTCGTGACGATGAAAATCGCTTGGTTCCACGCTGCTCCGCTCTCCTCGCTACCAAATGAACGCAGGGGGTTCAGATTCCGTTAAGGGGAAGGTTAGAAAGTTTCTAAAAATTGTATTTTATTGGCATCGGTACATCCCCCTGACAAACACAGCTCCCTTATCCTACGTGTTCACCCCTCGCGCACCAACGACCGTCCAAAGTCACAGTTAAAACAAAAAGGAATGGGTGCGGATGCCTCTAACAGCGATCTATCAACGGGATAGGTGGATTCAGTACGCAAGGAGCCGACCAGTCAAATCTCAGTCGACAGAGACATTGCAGTTTCCGTCGGGCATAAAAATGCAGAGAAGGTTTATTAATTAAACGTTTCAAGAATTCATTCAGGCACGTGATTCCCCAGATACAAAGGCATCTTGTCCACGTGGGGATGTGGAAGCTGTCCGTTCGTGGGGGAAGAGGAAGCTTTCGCTCGTCGAAATGTCATTATTCTCGGGTGGGGGCCGACTCTAAGTGTCGATCACGAAGACGGTGCAGTCCTTGTGCATCCGGTTGATGTGCCTGAGTATGTTCGACTTCCACTTCCCGCGGTAGTAGCAGTAGGGGCACTTGAACCGCGGCTCCATGCCGCACTCGTTCCGCAGGTGCCTCTTCAGGGTGCACTGCCACACGAAAACGCTGGGGCAGTTCGGGCAAGGGAACTTCTTGTACTGTTGCCCGGTGAACCGTCTCCGTCGCTTCTTGCAGCGCTCGGTCATAAGACGGTGGTAATCTGAAAGCAGAATTCGTGGCTCGATATTATCTCGATGAATCGGAGATGCCTCTAGCCACGACTCACGACGAATTCATGTTAGAACATACACCTGTCCATGGATTGGTTAGTGATCGCAGGTACCCCGAGCAGCGTCTCGAGTAAACGGATCAACGGATGAGAGATGTATTGTAATTGGAGTCTCGGAAAGTGGTCTCGAGTCAGTATGCGTACACTTGCAAGAAGAACGATCGTGTGGTGAGGACTTTGGGGCACCATTTATTGCGTATTTGTTTGATAAATTAAATGGAGAATGGGGATACATTTAGACGCGAGTTCCTCCAGCAAAAGGTTGCATCTGCCTTTATTTCCAAGACTTCTGAGGTTCGCAGGGCTCGGAGTGTTTTAGTAACAGTGGTTCCCTTCTTCTGGAAAAGTACACAAAGTGTCTTTGACCGTGTTCGCCGATTTAGAGAAGCTGCCTGAGAGCTTGCGTTCAGTTGGGCTTGTTGACACAGTCCCTGACGACGTCCATGGCGAAAACCTCGCGCTTCTTGTGGGCGGTACGGACGTGTCTGTAGACGTTACTGCGAAGCTTGCAGCGGTACCAGCAGTAAGGGCACTTGAACCGTGGATTCTGACCACAGGAGTAGAGCAGGTGCCTGTTGAGGCTGTTCTTCCTCTTGAAGATGCGATTGCACGTTGGGCAGGGATGGTGCACGTCCATGATCTCGTAGTGCCGTGGCAAGTGCGCCAGGTGAACATATACACCTGCGAACAAGAGAAACAGATTGCCTGGGGTTAATAGCGTGCTCCAGCTTCCTGCAACAACGTGGCGCGACAAAACCAACGGAACGCGCAACGCTCCTATAATTCGCAGCGCTTCGTGCTCGCCAAATCCAGCCTGGATCGATTACCTGAAAGCGTAATTGCACCCGTAGGCTACTCTTGCAGATTCTTTCTGAAGAGTTCGCCTGACGAACACAACCGAACGAAAGCAGCGGACTCTTTAGATTTCTTGATTCGTGAATCATTTGCAGAAGTAGCTATGGGCGGAGTTGTCATCGCTGTCGGAGCCTCGATGCCTCTTGGTGGAAATGATCGAAGGGTTCGTCAAGATGGACTAGATTCATGGAAAAGAAGGAAAACCTTCTGGTCAAACAACGAAGGAAATTCAAGGTCTCTGGGAAATTGAAAGGGCGGTGTGGCTGCACCTGGAAGAGAAGGGTAACAACTCTATGGATGTCACAGAAAAACATTGAAAACATCTTCGTTTAATGAGTCCATTCTCTGCCCCGTGGGAGTAAAGCGAAACCGGAGGAAACGCAAACACAGAGAAGAGACACAGGAACTCGGGGCAGAATGTGAGCCTGGAGAAGCTTGAAATAAAGTACACGGG
Organism: Andrena haemorrhoa; assembly: GCA_910592295.1. Taxonomy (NCBI): domain Eukaryota; kingdom Metazoa; phylum Arthropoda; class Insecta; order Hymenoptera; family Andrenidae; genus Andrena; species Andrena haemorrhoa. Next base: position 1,395,616 of record OU342946.1, on the reverse strand, counting down.
TGTGGTAAATGCATCTTCTTTATTCACAGTCTTTGAAGGGCGAGTACAATTCCCGAAGGACGACGAAGGTAGCTCTCGGGCACGTTGCGACCGAGATTGAAAACCTGTGAACTGTACACTATATTGCAGTAAAATTGTTCACTGTAATGCCTGGTCTTCATAAGTGTAGGAATAGGTTTAGTAATTCCTACGTGTTTCGGAAGCCACGGAAAAAGAGAGCCACGTGTTGATCAGTCGCGTTTGCCACCGCGGCTAACGCCGACTCTCCGCAGTCTCTTGGTCCGGGCTCCCTCTTATCATACAGGGGTTCCTGATCCCACACAAGGAAACTTGTACGAGGGGTCTGCAGAATCGTTCGAAGAACACCTAGAAAGAGAAACATGCATTGATCGGTTGAGTCTAATCTAAGTTACACCCGCTGGAAGTGGACACCGTATTTAGTATAAACAGTAGTCACAGATTCGTACAGTGCACGGCTACAGTAGCGATAACAATAAGTAGAAAAGTATTGGTAGAAGTGGCCACCGTCCGCCTATTCCCCCTTAACAGAGAATGTAACAGAAATCTGTCACAAGCCGGCAACGGTCGACTCTCCATCCCCGAGGTGTTCAAATACCAACACTTTTCCGTTCATTCTGACGAACGCTACTAGCGTGAACACTTCGCACCAGGAACTCTCCAGCGTTTTACACAGAAGGTGGACACGTAAGGACGACACGGAGGTGCCTCGGTGTTCTTAAGTAACCTTCTTGTGAGCCATCTTTAGGATGTCGATGGCGTACACCTGGCAGTTCTTATGCCTTCTCCGAACGTGCTCGTAGACGTTGGCCGACTTCTTGCACCGGTACTCGCAGTGCGGGCACTTGAAGCGCGGCTCCTGCCCGCACTCGTAGGTGAGGTGTCGGTTCAACGAGTACTTCTGGCTGTAGGCGCAGGCACAGTTTGGACAGGGGAACTTCTTCTTCCTATAGCTATTGGGGTGTGGCGCTCGGGGCCATAGCTTGCCGATCGTTTGAACCTGGCCGCCTCCTCTACCGACGTTGATCCCGAACACGGTGAACGAGGCCGTATCTGGAACGAAACGGGTCTTGGTTGATTGGCGGGTCTATATTTCGACGCGGATGTTCTCGGGCACATCGAGTCCAACTGTCCAACTGATTAACAAGGTCCAACGAGCAAACATCCAAGGAGTGGTCGGTCGCATTGGCAGCGGAGGAGAACGTGGAGGTGGGAAGTTTAGGTCCGGGGGGCTGCTGGGATCTACGTGGTTCGAGTCACATCAACGCCGGGGTAGGAAGAGTCGCTGTTTATTGAAGAAACTTTGAATACTAAAGTGTGCTTCGTGTTACAGGCTAGGTGAATTCGTCGGAGTCATAGGATTCTGGGACCCTACGACAATTGGCACGACTCTGGGATCTTATACTGTATTCCACATTAGAGCATACACCTCGCGATCGTTGCTACGCCCGACTCCCCACTTAACCGCCTATGTTTTTCTCCGTCGCACGGCCCTCTACTCTCTCTGTTAACTTTTCGTCAGGTCCCGCGTTTGGGATGTATCAGTTACTTATTCCTTACAAACCAATCGCGTGCGGTTCAAACAGTGGGTAGTAGTGGGAGCTGCGCAGATCAGTCGCAAATCGGTAGGGGCGTCGGGATGCTCTTACATGGAATACAGTATAGAGCCCTAGATGCGTAGAATGCACGAATCCAAGAATCCTACAGTCCACATTGCGTTCTTTACAAAGTCTCAACACCGCTGCGCGATACCTCGAGTACGCGTCTCCTGTATTTCGCTATCACAGGTGTCAGGTACGTTCGACACGGGCACAAGTTCGCCGCGAACTATCGTCCACGTTTCGCGGCCAATCTTCTCGATCGCGGCCTACGACGTCCACTGTGCTTGCGTCTCTTGCTTGCCGCGGACGTCGAGGACGTACACCATCTGGCCGAGATGCATCCTGCGCACGTGGGACCTGACGTTCGACGAGTGCCTGGTGCGGTACGAGCAATAAGGGCAATTGAACCTCGGCAACTGTCCGCACTGGAACTTGAGGTGATTGTACAGATTGTTCTTACGCGTGAACACGTTGCCGCACTTGTGGCAAGGGTAACTCCTGCTCTGCTCGTTTGGGGGGGCGTTGTAGGCGTAACGGTGCCCCTGTGGGTGACACGGATGCATTATCTGCTGGTGATGCACACCTGCGAACAGAAACGTGAACGAGAAATGACTACCAACGATGCTTGCCGACGCGCTACCGCAGCTTTACGATCCTGCGGGCTTACTATTTCGTTCACCGCCCTGTTCATCGCGACGGGACGCGGATATCGACACGGGGACGGGCAGATATTGTGAAAGACACACACAGAGACTAACTCTAATCTTGGATGTGCTAGGAAGCCCAGCTAGAAACAGACTTTGACTTCTCATGAGGAAAGGAGGCAAGGAAACGTGTATCGTCGAGGGAGAAGGGTGAGTCACATAGATACGAATATACTTTGCGAAATAATAGCAAATGTCTTTTTCTTCTGCTACGTACAAAGTGAAAATAACGTGGTGTGCCTTTAACACGTTGAATGCCTTGGGGGTCACCGGTGACCCCTAGTAAGAATATATTCATTAAACATGATTATATACCTCAACTTACATGTTGTACATAATATTTCAAGATAATATGTATCACACAATACAAAATTCATGTTGGCGCCACATGCAATCCATGTAAAATTAGCGTGGCATTCAACGTGTTAAAACATAACAACTCTAAAAAATCTACTGCAGGCTAATTACAGAAGTTTAAACGAGCAGTATTAACGATGGTCTGGTCGTCTCGTCGATTATAATCGAAATCAGAAGGTAAAGTGATTAGGTGGACGACTGAATATCCATCTTGCTGATGTTCACGACGTAGACATAGTTGCCCGGATGCATCCTGCGCACGTGGGCGCGCACGTTCGACGGATGTTTCGTCCTGAAGGCGCAGTAAGGACAGTTGAAGTTGGGCGACTGTCCGCACTCGAACTTGGCATGGTGGTGAAGATTGTCCTTCCTGTTGAACACGCTTTTACAGTTCCCGCAGGGAAATCCCACCCCGATCTCGGAACGCCTTCTCCTCGGCGGTGGCAGCAAACTGTGAGTCCTCTTCGGCTTCAGCTGACCCGCTATGCGCTCCCATTCTGAAAAAAAAACGATTTGGTCTTTCGAGCTGGTCTGAGCACTAGTAGTCGGAAGCTCCCGTATATCCACGTTGAGACAGGGATCTACGAAGTAGCTTAAATAGTCACGAACGATCCAGCAGAAGAGTACGCCTTTGGCTATAAGAATAACGCTCGATCAGAGTGCAAGGACTCGCTTGTCCCCAGAGGAACAAAAACGGTTGGTCTCTGAAAAAGTACACCGACTCGATGCTTCAATCGTGGACGATCCAAACGAGGAATATACCTTTCGTTTAGTGGTTGCGCTGCGATGCATTCAGACCAACGACGATTACGGATTTGATTATATCCGTCGCAAGGATGCCAACGAGTCGAGAGAGGAGCATGCACTCGGAAGGTTTCAAAGGACACGCTCGAGGAGCAATGTTTATCTTTTTATTGAAGGATCGGTTGCAGCTATCGCCCGCAGGATAGGTACATGAATGTCGTTCACTGTTGCGCGCTCATGAGATCGATGACGTAGACCTCCATGTCAGGATGCTTCCTGCGCACGTGGGCCCGGACGTTGGACGTGTGCTTGGTCCTGTAAGGACAATACGGGCAATTGAATCGCGGCAACTGGCCGCAGGCGTACTTCAGATGATGCTGAAGATTGTAGCGCCAGTTGAAGGACCTGCCGCATTGGGGGCAGATGTGCTTGCGATGAGCTTGCCGGGGATCAGCCACCCGGCTGTCTGCCTGGTACCAGCCGTCCACCTGATTCGGTAGCTTCTCTGGAAAATTCACATGTTCTTACGGTTAATTATCTCTCGGGCACCTGCCCGGGCTTACCAGCTTAACGTTCCAGTTCCAAACGCCGAGCGGCCGAGCCGTTTGGAACGAACGGAACGAGATTCGCCGGGGACGGGGGTTCTCTGGGATCGAAATCGAACGAGAAGCTCTTTACCGCGGAATTTCCGCGGATCTAAAAGCACAAGTTTACTCAAGGAAGCTGTGGATTACTGTCTACCTAGGCACAGGGTTATTTTATAAAACGACGCGGCACATGACATTAAACGGACAATCTGCAGAAGCATGCCGGTTCCTTGCGACTATTCATCGTATTTATTGCGAGATCTCAAGTTACAAGTAGACGTTCGCTTATAATTTTCGTACGTCGACGGCCGATACACGTTTCTTATCAAAATACAGAAGGAGGGGAACTGAAATGTCCTTGGAATCGTCTTAAACGTTAACCTCTCTCAATATTCTGTATCGCCCAGCTCAACATGGCAGTATCTCGCACAGGCATGCGTTACGGTTACTCAGGCGGCAGTAGCGTGCGTGAGAATCACGAGGGAATCGGAATCTCTGTCATCGGGTCCGGAAATTAGAACAGAGTAGTTGATCTTCCAGGGGACTTGGTGTACGCAAACTTTGGTCAGACTAGAGTGGTCAACGACAGCCGGGTGACGCTTTGTCTCAAGTCCTTCAGAAATCTACCCTACATTGTATGACGTAAAATGAGCCATTCCTAAATTTACGCAACGATATTATAAGAATACATTCGATTAGCTTATTGAGCGTCCAGTACTTGAAAGTACACTGATTCACGCAATATCCTTCGACCGCACCATGGAGATCCTCCTCCCAATCCCATGATACAGGTCCAAAGTTCCCTATAAACGCAAAATGCTCCGGGACGCTCGATCAACCACCCTCCGAGACTTCTATAAACGCGAGCAACACGGAGGACATTTGAGGCCCCCGGTGTTTAACTCGTGTCGAGCACTTTGCAGACGTCGATCGCGTAGACGTTGTTACCGGGGTGCCGCCTGCGCACGTGAGCGCGCACGTTGGACACGTGCCTGGTTCTATGGGGGCAGTAGGGGCAGCAGAAACGGGGTAACTGGCCGCACTCGAACTTGGAGTGATAGTAGAGATTGTTCTTGTGGCTGAAGACGCTGGGGCAGGTCGGGCAAGGGAACCTCTGCTTCTCGCTGGGCGCACCCACCACGCCAGCTTTCTGATAGCTCCTGCGCCCCTTCGCGATGGTCGCGGGACACGGGAACTCTGGCAGGAGGGAGGAATAGTCTGAAACAGAAACGAGACGAGAATTTCGTCGTGGATCTTCTCTCGGCGCTTGGTGTTTCATTATTTTATAGATTAAGTCGTAAGCAGCATGCCTTTAGAGCATTTCGTTCTCCGCTCGCCGCGGCCAATCAATTCCGATCTACGGATGCCTGGGAGAGGATAGAGGAGTGAGCGTGCATCTCACCGTGAATAACAGCAATTGCACACAGCGAATGGGTTTAACTTTGTATATTTTTTACGAAAGAAACACATCTGGTCGATATCTTGTTCGCGACTACAGAGTACACTGGTCCGTGCGATCTGTGCGATCGGGGGGATGCCCCGACGCGGTAACTTTTAACGGGCGCTACGAGTGAAACGATTCGATACAATGCTATATCGACGGGCGCCGGCCGCTCGCCGAAGCACGCAGGGCAACGATCTCATCGAGCCCTGTGCGAACGCATCGCTTGAGTCCATCGTAATCGTACGGTAATTGGCGAGCTTGTCGCTTGGTAATGTAAACGTAGGAAATCCGAGAGGCTTCTTGGTCTCTCGGGTAGTGTTCGAGAGGGTGCGTGAAACGTTGCACGTCCACGAATCGTCGCTGAAGTGTCACTCCCACCGCAGCTTCCGTCGACGGAGTACAGGGATCGGGCGAAGGAACTTTGCGTCCCTGAAATGACAGAAAATCCCGTTCAACCTCGAGGATGTTCGTCCATCGCGCGAGGAAACGGTGGAAGATTGCTCTAATCGCAGTCCTCGATGTGTACTTTCACAATGGTTTTCAATAGATGGACTGGGTGGGAGAAATATGGTGACCTCATCACTTATTCCAGGACCATAGAGATTCCAAATTCTTGCAAATTTCAACTACCCACCCGAGCTTGATTAAAGCATTTTAAAGAAATTTTATAATAATAAATATCTATGCATAGGGCCCCGCAAAGTTTACGATGAGCTTTCCATGGACCGCGGGGCCTTTTAAAGCGCGTGGCCGAGTTCCGGGGAACGCGCTGAACCCGCCTCGCGCCGACCCTGCGCACAGAAGGATACCTTCACAGCCTCCACACTCAAGTAAGTACACTCCGATCTTTTTCCCCAAACACCCTTCGCGATCCGACTATATTTCTTCCACCCAGTGCATACATGGACGAACATACAGCCACTGGACGATCGCTCTATTTATAAAGCGAACGAGACCTGCGGCGTACGATTCGAACACTTCTCCCCAATCGGGTGTCTCTACCGTTCTTCCGGCGACAGGAATTCTTCCTGCGACGACACCTTGGTCGCCGACGTCTTCAGAGTCGCTCGGCGAGGCGTCCATCTTCGGCAGTGGAGGTCCCGCGATCTTCCGGTGGCGTGATTTCAAGCGGCGTGCTGCTGCAACTGGCAGAGATCGACGGTGTACACCTCCCTCCCGGGATGACACTTCCTCACGTGTCTACGCGCGTTCGAGATGTGCCTGGCGCGATAAGTGCAGTAAGGACAATTGAACCGCGGTTTTTGACCGCACTCGAACTTCTGATGGTAGGTCAGCCCGCCCTTCCGACTGAACACGCTGGTGCAGTTGGCACAGGGGAACTTCCTGACCAGCATGCCCGACGTGTCGGGTACAGGGAGGCCCGGGGCCGGCCCGTAACGGCGTAGAACGAAGTTCTGCGACGGCATTCCGGCGAACACGCAGTAATCCAAGCCTGTAACACAAAGAAGAAGAACGGGCACCCCTGTCAGAGTTCTTGCAGCGTGTCCACGGTGGGTGGACGGAGTGGCTAGGCTCTAGAGAGGAATAAGAATATGGTGGCTGGTTATCAAACCTTCTTCGAGCTGTCGATCGTCCAGAGCCGCGGGTCACGGCACGACTTGGGATCTTCCGTGTAGAGGAGTGAAATAAGAAAAGAACCTCGTTGCTCGTGTGCAGTGACAGCTAGTCGCTTTATTGATCAACGAAAGAATCGGTCCCGCGATTACCGATCGAACGGCCAACGAGGGAGAAGTGGAACGAACGAACGCGCGTGGCGATCTCAGGATCTAAACCTAAACGATTCGGAACGCTACGGCAGGGAGTAATAGAGGCAAGGGAGAGAATGAGGCGGTGGTATTCCAGTTAAAAGGCCGGCGCGATCTTTACGGTGCTGAGATCTTCCATGGATTCGGCGAACGAGTTGCGCGACACGTCGATCACGCTGACTTTGTATCCGTAGTGCTTCCTGCGCACGTGGGCGCGGATGTTGGAGGATTTCTTGGACGCGTAATCGCAATAGGGACAGCCGAAGCGGGGCAGCTGACCGCACTCGAACTTGAGGTGCGAATAGAGATTGTTCTTCCGGTTGAAGGTACTGGTGCACTTGGGGCACGGGAATCTGTCCTTGTTCCGCTCTTGGGAATCCGCAGTTCTCGGGGTGGCGTTGCACGTCGGTATCTTGAAGCCGCCCAGATGCTGCAGATCTGCAAGATAAATGGTTGCAGCTCGTCAGAGTCGGCGCTGGAGCAACGGCACGCATTCCGTCTATCGATAGCTGATTAATAAGTACCCCGAAGAACGGCTAGAGGACGGTGTTAATCGTCTACGAGCGTGTACGGACGGTTACGGGGCGAATCCCCCCTCTCGGATGTAGGACTTTGGTATTCTCGTGGCGGAAGGATCGAGCGTTTCACTTTCGATTTTATTACCAAATACATAATTGCGCAGGGTACAAAATCCCATAAACCAGGAGACCATTTTCCACGTATCGTACAATACTGTTTCGCGTCTATTCGTTCGAGATTTTGGTATATAAGCGTTGGAGATCGATGGTTGATTGGAGGAGCTCATATGCGTCATTCGCTTTCAGATCGATCACGAAGATGCTCCTTCCACGGTGGTGGCAGCGTATGTGGGTGCGTGTGTTGGACGTTTTCTTCGACCGATAATCGCAGTAAGGGCACTTGAACCTGGGCGATTGGCCGCACTCGCGCTTCAGGTGCTGCTGCAGGTTGTCCTTCCGATTGAACACGCTGGCGCACTTCGGACAGGGGAATCGGACGTACTGCTGGCGCGTTATGTGTCCGATGAGGAAGAGTTGGTCTGTAAGTAAAAGAAAAGAAAGACACGGAATGAATGTAGGGAAGTGCGTTGATCAGCCGCGAGCCACAGGCGGAGTTTTCATTGCACTTTCTTCCTCTAGCCAAGAGAACCCTGTAAGCGAAACGTGTCTTGGAAAGGTGGAATCTCCCTTTTCCCATCGAGCGCCAATGATACACACCTGATGCTTCGAAATCCATGAAAAATCACAAGGGCAAACCAACGGAACCACCTGAACGCTACAGCGATGCTAGATGAACCAACCTCCAACAACGTCGTATGCTGGGAACACTCAGCATGTCAGGAAAATTTGCGTATAATTTTATTACAATGGGCGCAGAGGGGAGACGTGACAAAATCCTATTCAAGGGACATGTTCACATGGAGAGGTTTAAAGGGTCAGGTTCGGTAAACGATAAATATCCTGCACATAGACCACGTTGCACTCGTGCTTCCGGCGAATGTGATTCTGTGACTGATAAAACAAAACAATTGCGTTCAAGGAATAGTATATTTCCACAAATAGAACAAGACCCGTTCGGGCTACTGAACGATGCCCAATCGGGTCGCGTCAGAACTTAAAATTAACGCATCGAACAGGCGTTAATAAAAAAAAGAAAACAGACTAAAAACAGTACAAAAATAAAAAAAGACTCGTTTTACGTGATATCAAATAAAGGAAAGTTCGATTCGCGCAATATCACGTGAGATTGACTCAGCTATCGTCCTGAACATGTAACGAGGATAATACTCGGCGGTATAAACTAAAAGAAAGTACAACTATCAAAACAGATGACGCAAGGCACTAACTCCTCGGCGAAAGGCAACTTAAGTGTTATCGTACATGTAACATAAGTAAAACAGTAGAAATAGTTGAAAAGGCGGGCGCGACGGGTTAATCGCTGTTCTCGTCGCTGGACACGATCAGCTGCGAGTCGAGGTCCTCCTCTTTTGCGGGGACCGTCTTCCGCTTGCAACGTATCATATGCTTCGTTGAAACGCTGGCGCCAACTAACGTTTTGCTGCATTTCGGGCAGATAATGTACTTCTGGCACTCATGTTTGATGTGGTAGGTGAGTTGTTTTCTGACTTGGAATCGGCGCCCGCAATCTTTGCACACGAACGGATGTTTCGCACTGCTAGTGTTGCACTCGGCCTCCGGATTTTGCAGACAGTTGTACTTGATGTGCTTGGCCAAGATGTTGGGCACGGAGAACTTCCTGCTGCAGAAGTGGCAGATGTGACGATTCCTGTACTTGTCGGTGTCCACCACGTCCACCCACTCGCCGATGGTCGGGGGGCTGCTGATGTTGTGCGAGCTGGACGGTATCACCTTCTGGCCGCCGAATCGGGTGTCCACCTCGGGGCCTCTGTTCCTCTTCCCCAACGTGATCGAGGTCTGGCGGCTGGATTTGCTCACACGCTTTCTCGCTACTGTAACAGAACCGAGGGAATGAACATAATCTGGAGTGGTTAGAAGAAGACAGACAAGTAAACGATACGAGGGGTGAACCTCACCCAGACCTAACCCAGACCTAACCCAGACCTAACCCAGACAAGTAAACGATACGAGGGGTGAACGGAAGGAGAGAACCCATTATAGTGGTTAAAATCGTGGAAACGCAGGCGTTAAAGCTGCCGTTCCAATGTGCGGCCGACGACTGCGGCTGGCGACGGTTCCACTAGTGCAAGGGAGAAACAGATGCATACTTCTCCCTTGCACTAATGGGACCGTCGCCGCCCGCACATTTGAACGGCAGCCTTTAGAAAAAAAGAGGTGTTCGCGATCTTTCTCATCGCTGGCGACTGTAATTCACAAATTTCTTTAATATCCCTTTCAAAGTTATCCTGCCAATTTTGGCCTATCATCGTGGCGTTACCGCTTAATGGGAAAATGCGTTACAGATTTTGTTACGTTCATCGCAACAGTATGACAGAATTACTCGTAGAGGACTGTTGGTTTTCTTTTCAAAGAGAACTATATAAGTATAATTCAATGCATCTTGATAGTGCCAGAAGCAACGTAGGAGCTCTTTCTTCTTTTCACTTTTGACATCGATGCTCCACACGAATTCCTCATAATGCTTGTCTCGCACGCGCCTGTAAACCAGGCCCGTCCAACTTTTGCTCTTGCCTTCGAAGAGCAACCGCGGGTGGTTACGAGCGAAGAGCAACTCGCGGTTGCTCGTGCGAGCAAATCCCTGGTCAGGCCTCCTGTAAACGTTCGATGGTCTCTTGTCACGATGATCACAATAGGGACATTGTATCTCAGTGGCTAACCGCACTCGAACTTAAGGTGCGCATGGAGATTGTTCTTCTGGTTGAAGGTACTGGTGCACTTCGAGCACGGGAACCTGTCCTTGTTCCGCTGTTGGCAATCCGTGGTTTTCGGGGTGGCGTTGCATGTCGGTATCATGAAGGCGTGCAGATCTGCAAGATAAATGGTTGCAGCTCGTCAGAGTCGGCGCTGGAGGAACGACGCGCGGTTCGTCTATCCATAGCTGATTAATAAGTGCTCCGAAGAACGGCCAGAGGACGGTGTTAATCGTCTACAAACATGTATAGATCGTTACAAGGCGGATCCCCCGTCTCGGATGTAGGACTTTGGTATTCTTGTGGCGGAAGAGTCGAGTGTTTCACTTTCGATTTTATTATCAGATATATAAGTACGCAGCGTAGAAACTCCCATGAATTAGGGATACCATTTTCCACGTATCGTACAATACTGTTTCGCGGCGAATCGTACGAGATTTTGGTATGTAAACGTCGGAGATCGATGGTTGATTGGAGGAGCTCCTACACGTGTTGACCCGTTTTCAGATCGATCGCGAAGTTGCGTCTTCCACGGTGTTTGATGCGCATGTGGGTGAGGGCGTTGCCCTTTTTCTTCGACCGATAATCGCAGTAAGGGCACTTGAACCTGGGCGGTTGGCCGCACTCGTGCCTCAGATGCTGCTGCAGGTTGCCCTTCCGATTGAAAACGCTGGCACAGTTTGGACAGGGGAATCGGACGCACTGCGGGCCCGTTAGGTATTCGAAGGGAAACAGTTGGTCTGCAAATAAAAGAAAAGAAAGAGGCGGAATGAATGTAGAGAAATGAGTTGAACAGCCGCGAGCCACGTGCGAGGTTTTCGATGCACGTTCTTGCTCTAGCCAAGAAAAACCTGAAAGCGAAAGGTGTCTTGTCAGTGGAATCTCCCTTACCCCATCGAGCGCCAATGATACTCACCTGGTGCCCCAAAATCCATGAAAAATCAAAAGGACAAACCAATGGAACCAACTGAACGCTACAGCAATACTAGATAAACCCTCTAACGACATCGCATTCAGGGAACTCTCGACATTTTAGGGAAATTTATGAATAATTGTATTACACTGGGCACAGAGGCGTGATTAAATCCTATTCAAGGGACATGTTCACATCGGGTGGTTTAAAGGGTCAGGTTCGGTAAACGATACATGTCCTACGCGTAGACCCCGTTCGCTCGTGCTTCCGGCGAATGTGATTCTGTGAGTAATAAAACAAAACGGTTGCGTTAAAAAAATAGTATATTTTTACAGGTAAAATAAGAGAGCATTCTGTCCGCCGACCGATACCAATCGGGTCGCGTCAGAACACAAAACTGACGCATCGAACAAGCGTAATAAAAAAAAACAGTATAAAAATAAAAAAGACTCGTTTTACGTGATATCAAATAAAGGAAAGTTCGATTCGGGCAATATCACGTGAGAATGGCTCAGCTATCGTCCTGAACATGTAACGAGGATAATACTCGGCGGTATAAACTAAAAGAAAGTACAACTATCAAAAGAGATGACGCAAGGCACTAACTCCTCGGCGAAAGGCAACTTAAGTGTTATCGTACATGTAACATAAGTAAAACAGTAGAAATAGTTGAAAAGGCGGGCGCGACAGGTTAATCGCTGTTCTCGTCGCTGGACACGATCAGCTGAGGGTGGAGGTCCTTCTCTTTCACGGGGAGTACCACATCAGTGAGCTTCTCCATTTTCTTCTTCCCCTTGCACAGTGCCATGTGCTTCTTTGAAACGCGGGCGCCAACTAACTTCGTGTTGCACATCGGGCAGATGTTGTACTTCTGGCACTCATGTTTGATGTGGTAGGTGAGGTGTTTTCTGACTTGGAATCGGCGCCCGCAATCTTTGCCCACGAACGGATGTTTCGCATCGCTAGTGTTGCACTGGGCCTCTGAATTCTGCAGACAGTTGTACTTGATGTGCTTGGCCAAGACGTTGGCCCTGGAGAACTTCCTGCTGCAGAAGTGGCAGATGTGACGATTCTTGTACTTGTCGGTGTCCACCACGTCCGACCTCTCGCTGTTGGTCGAGGAGCCGCTAATCCTGTGCGAGCTGGACGGTATCCCCCTCTGGACACCGACACGGGTGTCCACCGCGGGGCCTCTGTTCCCCATCCTCAACATGATCGCGGTCTAGCGGCTGGATTTGCTCACACGTTGCGTCACAGCTGCTGTAACAGAACAGAGGGAACGAGGCATGAACAGGAGGAGAGAACCCATTATAGTCGTTAGAATCGTGGAAACGCAGGCAGTAGAAAGAAACTGGTGTTCGCCATCTTTCTGATTCGCTGGCGGCTGTAATTCACAAATTTCTTTAAAATCACCTTCAAAGTTATCCTGCCATTTTTGGCCTATCATCATGGCGTTACCGCTTAATGGAAAAATGCGATAGGTACAGATTTTGTTACGTTGATCTCAACGGTATGGGAGAATTACTCCTAGAGGCGTGGTAGTGTCCTTTTAAGAAGTATATAGGGATATTTGGATGTATCGTGATAGTACCTGAAGCAAGGTAAGAGCTATTTTTCTTACCTTTATTGTAATCGGCGCCGTGCACCATTTGGCCATCATAATAATGATGTTCTCGCACGTGCCTATAGACGTGCGATGATACCTTGTACCTGCGCTGACAATAGGGACATAGGTATCTCGCTCGCTGACCGCAGTGGAACTGGAGGTGGTCATCGAGATTGCGCTTCCAGTTGAATGTGCTGCCGCACTTGGGGCACGGGAACTTGTCTTTTTTCGGTAATTGGTCATCCGTGGTTCCCCGGGTGCCGTTCAGATTCTGCAGATCTGCAAGATAAATGGTTGCAGCTTATCAGTGTCTTTGAGAAGCTAGAAAGATTAGTTTGCTAAGAGACGTGTTTCGTCGTTTTGAAAAAAAAATACAATTGGTCGGAATAACAAAAAAACAGTACATGTCGTCTTCTGTTTTACCTTTTTTGTCAGTCTGTAATACAAATTCAAGGTTTATTCGGATTAGGTAGGAATACATGGTTGGTTGACAGGATGGGGCTACAAATTTCGGAATTCAGACGTTGCGTTTATACAATTTGATGGAATTCTAATGTGCATATGGCACTTGACTTTATTCTAATGAGGCGTCCAGAAGTTACTCTGTACTCTCCCGTTCGATTGGTGTCCAGGTATTGTCGCCGAACTCTCCATATCGAACGGACATCCAGGCATATTCTCCCGTACTCTCCTCTCTCATTTTAACGAGATATTTATACTCTGTACTCTCTCGACCGATAGGCATCCAGGTATTATCGCCGTACTCTCCATATCGGTCGAGCGTCCAGGAACACCCTAATGCGTAGTCCCTCCAGCAGGCGTCCAGGTATTATCGCCGAACTCTCCTGCCGGAGTCCCTAAGCTGTCCGAGAGCGGCCGTTGGTCTTACCTCGTCCTCTCTCTCGGATGTAGGACTTTGGTATTCTTGTGGCAGAAGGATCGAACGTTTCACTTTCGATTTTATTACCAAATACATAATTGCGCAGCGTACAAACTCCCATGAATCAGGGGGGCCATTTTCCACATATCATACAATACTGTTTCGCGGCGATTCGTACAAGATTTTGGTACTGTAGCGTCAGAGATCGATGGTTCATTCGAGGAGGTCCTACACGTATCGAGGTGTTTTTCGATCGATTACGAAGATGCGTCTTCCACGGTGGTTGCTGCGCATGTGGCTGCGGGTGTTAGAGGATCTCACCGACCGATAATCGCAGTAAGGGCACTTGAACCTGGGCGCATTTCAGGGAACTTTACGTATAACTGTATTACACTGGGCACAGAGGCGTGATTAAATCCAATTCAAGGGACATGGTCCCATCGAGTGGTTTAATGTCTCATGCTTCCGGCGAATGTGATTCTGTGACTGATAAAACGAAACAATTGCGTTCAAGGAGTAGTATATTTCCACAAATAGAACAAGACCCGTTCGGGCTGCCGAACGATACCCAATCGGGTCGCGTCAGAACTTCAAATTAACGCATCGAACAGGCATAATAAAAATGAAAACAGACTAAAAACAGTATAACAAGTAAAAAAGACTCGTTTTACGTGATATTAAAAAAGGAAAGTTCAATTCGCGCAGTATCACGTGAGAGTGGCTAAGTTATCATTCTGAGAACGTAACAAGGGTAATACGCGGCGGTAAGAAATAAAAGAAAGTACAACTATCAAAAGAGATGACGCAAGGCACTAACTCCTCGGCGAAAGGCAACTTAAGTGTTATCGTACATGTAACATAAGTAAAACAGTAGAAATAGTTGAAAAGGTGGGCGCGACAGGTTAATCGCTGTTCTCGTCGCTGGACACGGTCAGCTGAGATTCGAGGTCCTCCTCTTTTGCGGGGACCTTCTTCCGCTTGCAATGTATCATATGCTTCGTTGAAACGCTGGCGCCAACTAACGTTTTGCTGCATTTCGGGCAGATAATGTACTTCTGGCACTCATGTTTGATGTGGTAGGTGAAGAGCTTTGTGACTTGGAATCGGCGCCCGCAATCTTTGCACACGAACGGACGTTTCGCATCGCTAGTGTTGCACTGGGCCTCTGAATTCTGCAGACAGTTGTACTTGATGTGCTTGGCCAAGACGTTGGCCCTGGAGAACTTCCTGCTGCAGAAGTGGCAGATGTGACGATTCTTGTACTTGTCGGTGTCCACCACGTCCGACCACTCGCTGTTGGTCGACGAGCCGCTAATCCTGTGCGAGCTGGACGGTATCACCCTCTGGCCGCCGACACGGGTGTCCACCACGGGGCCTCTGTTCCACTTCCTCAACCTGATCGAGGTCTTGCGGCTGGATTTGCTCACACGTTTCCTCGCAACTGCTAAAACGGAACAGAGGGAATGAACATAATCGCTTTGGCGGCTGGAGTGGTTAGATGAAGACAGACAAGTAAACGATACGAAGCGTGAACGGAAGGAGAAAAGCCATTACATATAGTCGTTAGAATCGTGGAAACGCAAGCGGTAGAAAGAAACTGGTGTTCGCGATCTTTCTGATCGCTGGCGACTGTAATTCACAAATTTCTTTAAAATCACCTTCAAAGTTATCCAGCCATTTTTGGCCTATTGTGTTCATGGCGTTATCGCTTAATAGGAAAATGCGTTACAGATTTTGTGACGTTGATC
The DNA here is from genome assembly GCA_910592295.1 of Andrena haemorrhoa. Lineage (NCBI taxonomy): Eukaryota > Metazoa > Arthropoda > Insecta > Hymenoptera > Andrenidae > Andrena > Andrena haemorrhoa. The sequence goes on along the minus strand of OU342946.1, from coordinate 1,379,881 downwards.
GCAACAGTATGGGAGAATTGCGCGTAGAGGATAATTAGTGTTCTTTTCAGAGAAAAGTGTATAGGTATATATTTGGATGCATGGTGATAGTACCAGAATGAAGAATGGCTTCTTTTTTATGCACCACACCATTTTGCCAGGATGGTTCCGTCTGCCGTGTTTAAAAACGTCCACTACTTTCTTGCAACGATATTGACAATACGGACATCGTGGCGGTCTGCCCTCGTACATACCATAACAGGTGGATGCTTGCCGTGCTGGAAACAGTCTCTGATGCAACCGATAGCTAACCCGTCGATCCATCCCGTTCGTCATCTCGACCGGGGGAACATACACGGAAATCGCAGGATTGTGTTCAAGTGAATTTAACATATTGACTGGACCACGCTATACGCAGGACACATCGACAGGGGCTGTGAATGAAGTAATTTTTAATACAATAATCACTTCGGTTACCATCGTGTTTTAAATTTCGATAAGAATGCTTTGGGTTTCCGCCAAGAGCGGTTTTGAATGCCGGCGCTGAGACGACTCGAGGGAAGAATGACGGGGTTGAATTACTCTCTCGGGTGGACGACACTAGTTTATTCTCGTCACTCAGCGAACCCACTGATGGTCGTACACCACAATTGACACCGACAGGGTCGTAGGCGCGTGTGCGCGTGACGACAAACGAGTCGCTGGTGGACAACTCCACTTAAACAGCACGTAGCGCAGTGGGCGCGAGCAAGACTTTTCTCTAATCAAACGACGGTGTTATCACGACGGTGTTATCACGACGGTGTTGATTAGCGGTCAAAAACGTTACAAAGCACCGCAGCCGGCTCATCAGCTGTGATGAGCCAGCGGGCACCAGTTGCTTGCGGCCGCAACACTTTGTTATATTGATTCTATAAGAGGTGTAGGACTGAGTGTATAAAAGTAAGGAAGATATGGTTCTGTTAATGAATATTACATTTTCGGAAATTGTCTTTATTCGTTTCTATGGTTTTACAAAGTCTCGCACGCTCGGGTGGTTTCGCCTTCGAGTTTGTTTGATTGCCGATCGCTACAGATCTGTAGGAAGGCAGCGTCTGAGCAAGTTGGCTCCTCTTGCTTTTACTTGCATATAATTAAATGAATTAAATGCAACTTAGAGTACGTATGGCATGTGCCCAAGGGAACTCGATGTCGTCGATGATACATGAACCATATTACAGTCAACGTATTAAGACAAGCCTCGTATCGGAAGCATACACGAAAGGATGAAATGCGCCAGTTCGTTTCGAAAGGGACACTCTTTATTCACACATGCTTCAACGAAATACATTGAGATGGATATCGAGTGCATTTTCGAAAGCGACAGGAATTCTTGAACCATCCTTTGGCGTGGTTGCACTTCCTCCTCTAGCCAAGTGAAGCCTGAAAACGAAAGGTGTCTCGTCAGTGGAATCTCCCTTACTCTCAGCGAGCGCCAATGATATACACCTGGTGCCTTGAAATCCACGAACAATCAAAAGAACAAACCAACTGAACGCTACAGCGATACTAGAGAAACCCTCCAACGACGTCGCATTCAGGGAACACTCGACATTTCAGGGAACATTACGTACAATTTTATTACACTGGGCACAGAGGGGAGGCGTGACTAGATCCTATTCAAGGGACATGTTCACATTGGGTGGCTTAAAGGGCCAGGTTCGGTAAACGATAAATGTCCTGCACGTAGACCACGTTGCCCTCGTGCTTCCGGCGAATGTGCTTCTGCACGTTGGACGTCTTCTTGGAGATCAGGTCGCAGTAGGGGCATTTGAACCGCGGCGGCTGGCCGCATTCGTATCTCAGGTGCGTGTGCAGGCTCCGTTTCTGCCTGAAAACACTGGTGCAATTGCTGCAAGGATACTTGGTGTTATTTGGCACGAACGTCCTGAAAAGCCTGCTCCGCTGGCCCGCGGTAAGGAACAGCCTCGACGCGGCGAACCGTCTGAAACCTGGAAAAATCGTATCCCCAGTCAGTGCAGTCGCGGGGCTGGCCGCCTTTCTTTCTAAATTAAAGGACCCAGGACACGGTGGATGCTTCGCGAGGTAGGTTCTGTTTGCTCTACGATACGAGGGATCATTCGTGTAACATACAACGCTCCGTCACCGTACCTACCGGTCAGCGGGGCCCTTCACACCGGGTGGGAGGGAGAGATGTTTGCTGGACTCGTGGTGACGATCATGCCAACGAAAGCGAAACAGAAAAAACGAGGAAACGCAAATAACTGTGAGATACTTGTTTTCGTATGGATGCGGCGAGCAGTTTCGGGAAGCCTTTATTCGGGGCACTTATATATAACAAAGATGTCTAGCTAGGTAAATCGAGCGGCTCCTCAACGGTCGCGAAACAATTCTCAGATACGCTTCCACGGCGATGGCCCTCAACGGGCGGTTCCGACACAAGTCTCTGTCGAACGGGCATGCTACTCAGTGGATACAATGAAACGGAATACTCTCCGGACGCTGTGAAAGCTCACTCATCTACGAACGATTGCCCTGCTAAACTTCGCGCTCATAGAAAACCATAGACTCCGGTGGGGAACACTAACGACATTTCACGGGAATATGCAGCGAGACTCTTACAGAAACTTAAGATATGTATCGTCCACGAAAGTCTTCGTCTTTCTTCACCGTCTTCCGAGCGGAAGACTCCACGGTTCACGGTGGATAGACGTGAATGCCTCCCCTTCGTTCGCAGACGAAGGGAGGCTCTAATCGTTTAATAGCGAACTCTGGAGAGCTGCTTGTACAGGTCGATGATGACGAGCTTCTCGTCCTTGTGCATACGGCGCACGTGGACGTACATGTTCGAGGAGAATTTCGCCTTCTTCGTGCAGTAGGGGCACTGATAGCGCGGCTCCTTGCCGCACTGGAAGTGACAGTGGGTCTTCATGTCGGACAGCCTGGTGTAGCCGCTGTTGCAGCGGGGGCAATAAAACTTTTTTCTAGGCAGGGAGTTCTGGGCGACTAGGCTGTCCGGCCAGTGCGGTCTGGACACGGAGGGCAGTGGCTCCTGACGGCAGCCCGGCTCTATGAACAGGTAGGACTCATCCTTGGTGTCCTTGATGGAGTCCCGTCTCGCCAGGTAAGCCTCCGGCGGCAACGAGCCGGCTGCTATCATGTCGGAACGAATGTAGGACGAGCGGATTCGAGCGTACAGCGAATCTAGAAAAAGAATCGAATGTTTGGGGGTAGTTAGTGTCTGCGGAACCTGGCGCAGCGATAGAATTCATCGGCATTCGGATAGCGATACAGTTTCGTCCATGCTTGGAGAGGTATTGGCTAAACGCGCGGCTTGGATTTCGATGGTCTACTTGGGTTCATAGAGCTGTGGTCGAGACAGAGCATCCAGTACTCCAGTACTTTCTTTCAACCCGCGTGTATCGTGTTCATTATTCACTGTTGGTCGCAGAAGTTTCGTGGTTACAGGGCTTTAGTTGTTAAGAAGGTTTGAAGGAGTGATAAGTCAATCCGGGTGACCCCAGACCAGTGAAATAGGGACAGTTTGATGTTTCCAACGGCCTTGAGGGGCTAATTGAATTTTGGTTGGCTATTGCCGGGTTGGGGATCGACGCAGGACGATGCTCCTCAATGTATATCCTGATGTTTAGGCGCGGATCTTTATAATTTACGCACTGTGCCTTTTGGAGTTGGTATGTGACTGAATTCGACTCAAAGATCAGGTAATATCATCGTGCAATGAAGTGAACTTTCCACCCCCCTTTGAATCGCGGCTCTCGGTATAGATCAAGATTCCCTTGAACGCCATGAATTCCCTCAAACATCGCGGACACTAACGGAAGCTGGATTCTGTGAGTAATAAAACAAAACGATTGCGTTAAAAAAATAGTATATTTCGATAGGTAAAATAAGAGAGCATTCTGCCGGCCGACCGATACCAATCGGGTCGCGTCAGAACTCAAAATTAACGCATCGCACAGGCGTCATAAATAAGAAAACAGTATAAAAATTAAAAAAAGACTCGTTTTACATGATACCAAATAAAGGAAAGTTCGATTCGCGCAATATCACGTGAGAATGTCTCAGTTATCGTCCTGAACACGTAACGAGGATAATACTTAGCGGTAAAAACTAAAAGAAAGTACAACTATCAAAAGAGATGACGCAAGGCACTAACTCCTCGGCGAAAGGCAACTTAAGTGTTATCGTACATGTAACATAAGTAAAACAGTAGAATCAGTTGAAAAGGCGGGCGCGACAGGTTAATCGCTGTTCTCGTCGCTGCACTCGATCAGCTGAGATTCGAGGTCGTCCTCTTTTACGGGGAGTACCACATCAGTGGGCTCCTCCATTTTCTTATTCCCCTTGCACACTGCCATGTGCTTCATTGAAACGCTGGCGCCAACTAACGTTTTGCTGCATTTCGGGCAGATAATGTACTTCTGGCACTCATGTTTGATGTGGAAGGTGAGTTGCTTTCTGACTTGAAATCGGCACCCGCAATCTTTGCACACGAACGGATGTTTCGCACTGCTAGTATTGCACTCGGCCTCCGGATTTTGCAGACAGTTATACTTGATGTGCTTGGCCAAGATGTTGGGCACGGAGAACTTCCTGCTGCAGTAGTGGCAGATGTGACGATTCCTGTACTTGTCGGTGTTCACCACGTCCACCCACTCGCCGATGGTCGAGGGGCTGTTGATGCTGTGCGAGCTGGACTGTATCACCTTCTGGCCGCCGAGACGGATGTCCATCTCGGGGCTTCTGTTCCTCTTCCCCAACGTGATCGAGGTCTGGCGGCTGGATTTGGTCACACGCTTTCTCGCTACTACTGTAACAGAACCGAGAAAATGAACATAATCGCTTTGGCGGCTGGAGTGGTTAGATGAAGACAGACAAGTAAACGATACGAGGCGTGAACAGAAGGAGGGAACCCATGATAGTCGTTAGAATCGTGGAAACGCAGGCGGTACAAAGAAACAGGTGTTCGCGATCTTTCTGATCGCTGGCGACTGTAATTCGTTTATTCTGACGTGGAGCATTTTGTACAGCAATTTCATGGAAGTTGGGATCATCGACGAATCGACGACCGTTCATTTGCAGTAAACGGAAATCGCTGGGACTTGGAGCAGGGGCTGCAAGTGCCTTACGAGTAGATTCGTCTACAGGGAAGTCCCAGTAGGGCACGATACAGTATTCCTCTATTTCATTCTGGATCTGCAAATCGATCTTCTTCAACGTCATACAGCAGAGAATGGTACATCGCAGCGGCCCATTTCGAGAGGATACTTTCTGACGCCACCTTCTTCGACGGTACACCCTTCTTCCAGCGCAGGTGGGATCTGAAAAGACCAACCAGCCCATCAGCACACCCCAATCCGAGGGGCCAATTAAACCAAAGAGTAAACGGCACAGGAGAACCAATTGCAAAGGTAAATCAAGACCAAGACTCTGTATCTTCTTACATCTCTCTATTTCTCCAATATTTATCTAACATTTCGCGTGCCTTATAATAGTCCGTACTCGTTAATCGAGATTCTAAGAGTTAAGGGATTATACAGAATCTTTTCTTTCAACGTTCGCGTCTTTTACGGAGTTTCGAGTTTGTTTACGCGCGATTGAAAGCCGCACGGGGCTCGTTGCCGGTGCTTGTGCAAGCTGCTGCTGTGGAGAAAGGTCTTGCCGCAGTCGGCGCACTTCTGCGTCCTTCCGCAGTCGTGCCTCACGTGGAAAAGCAGGTGGGACTGTTTCGCGTAACAGGCGCCGCACTGGCCGCAGGAATACGGCCTGCTCTTTTGAAGCTGGTGGCAGGTAGACCTAGGGTTCCAATAGCAGAAGGTCTTCTGATGGCTCTTCAAGTGGCCGCTCAGGATGAAACCTTTGCCACAGTATTTGCAATTGTACTTTCGCTTCGAATCGCCCCCTCGGATCGTTTCCGCGAGTCGCTCTGCAACATTATTAACCACTCGTCAATTACGCTCCCGCCGTGTAATTCGTCGCGGGTAGAGTGTGCTTCGCACGGGGACCTCGCGTGGAAAATAACAGAAAAGTACCTGCGTGCAATAAGGTCGCTCTTAAACGACCGATCGCCACCGATCAGTCAGATACACCTTGACAATACGATGGGAATTCAACGTAGACCACGGGGGAACGTGTTGCGGGTGTAAAAACTGGGAGAAGGTGCGTTCAATAGCTCTTTATTATCTTTACATTCAGACAAGTAGAGGAGACAGAAACTCGCGACGAGTACAAGCTGTTTTTCATCACTGATTCACATGACACACGCATTGTGATCGTTCAAAATGACGACGAATGTCCTCTGTTCTAATTTTCAGAGACAATCCCTTGCGATATACACGAGCAAGGCTTAAAAGAAATGAATGGAACGTGACATTTAATTGACGAACGATTAAAAATGAAAGAAGAATTCAATGAAACCATGGAATCAACGCGATTCTGATGTCAACGAGGCGTTATTGTTTACTCGTTCTCGATCAGACAATGCACCTTGTGCTTGCGCAAGCTGCTGCTGTGCAAAAAGGTCTTGCCGCAGCAGTCGCACTCCTGCGTTTTCCCGCAGTCGAAGCGGATGTGCGACTTCAGCGACGACTGTTTACTGTAACTGGCTCCACAAAGTATGCAGACGTACGGCCGCGAAGCCTTCGTCTTGTAAAACTCCGAGCATGGATTAAAGTAGCAATAATTATTACGGTGCTTGCTCAGGAACCGCGAGTGTGTGAACGGCTTGCGACAATACTCGCACACGTACTTCCGTTTCAACAGCTCGGGGTCCAGATACTCTTTCACAGACCCTGAAACACCGGTCAACAACATCGAATTAAACAGAGCACCAATTGTTCAAGGGGGATATCGATCAACATTCCTCGTGCCAACCCATTATCAGCAGCATCCTCATTCAGGAGGGTTTTGTCAATTTTTCCCTGTACCGCAGTTGGTGGTAGTAGTTGCATGGTTGCATGTGACGTTATTGCCGTTATTGGCCACAGAGTTGGTGAAAGATAAATTGCATTGGATATATTGTTTACCACTTAGAGGCGAGACGGTGAGAATTTTGGGATAAATCGTGTGAAGACATATCGGTGCCACACGTGTCACTGATGGAACCATGTAGATTCTACTACCAAGTGCTGTGCAGAAAGAATCAGTATTCCCTGTGGTTAATTGGTTAAAGTAATCGACGTTGTTATACATATATACGGATGTGGTGAGGATTAAGTTTCTTTTTCTTTGTTCGAAATGGAAAGCACTTTTCTGCGCTTTCTGGGGGTTATTTAAACGCCGATGCTTCTCCGAAAGCACTTGTAATTCAAGCTATTAAACCGAAGTAAGTGTACCCTTTACTTGTAAGTAGTTGGGTCGAAGAATTTAATCCACTGATAATATCTATTAATTTCCGCTTATACGCAATGTGCTTCTTTATTTACTAGCCACGAAATAAATATGCGAGGTTCCCTTTCTGAACACCTAATTCCAGCTTGGACACTAATACCTAACATCACCTGTGGATCGTCGAAGAAAGACCAAGCCATTCGTCCAAAGCTTACGTTTATTCAATAAAAACTCTATAACGCCTTACAACGAAGAATCACACTGTAGAAACCTTTACACAGCCCCCATAGACCGAAGAAACGATAACGAAGCATTGCCACTGGAGCAAGCCTCCCAATATCAAAAGTAGCATACTACACGCGAAGGAGTTAAGGTTTACTCGCGAGCGATCCTCGCAAAGTCGATACACACCTTTACGTTATTATCGTTTGCCTACCTGCAACGTCTGAAGACACAAGTATTTTCGGGATTTTTTTACAACTTGAAGACTTTTTTCAATAAACCTTTATGTATTTGAAAAGGTACATGTTAAACTACTTGTGGTAATTTTTTCGATGGAAAATATAAATAAATAACAAAAAATATCAGCGATCTCCCAGCAGCGATTTTTTTCAGTACTTTGCGGTGACCACTATAATTCTGACGTGGTTCATCTAAAATAAAAAAATCGCGGGTATTTAGTTAGTATATTCGATTATCTTGTCCTTAATCGTTCATTATCCCAAAATATGAATTTGCTATAAAATGGCGGCTTGTCATAGCAAAAGTATCGATTTTCACCTGAGAATCGCGCTCATGTTTCCATCATTTTTCATCTGTAAAATAAAAACTACGCAACGGAAATGAAACAGCCGCGATTAAGGACAAGAGAATCTAAGTACTAACTAAATTTGGTCGAATTTTTTATTTCTGATGAACCAGGTCGAAGCTACAGTGATCACCGAAATAAAAAAACCGCTGCCGAGAGATCACTTATAATTCCATTATTTATTTAGATATCGCATTGCAAAAGAAACTACAAGAACTTTAAAATATATAAAAAAAGTCTTCAAATTTAAAAAAAATGACGAAAATACTTACGTTTTCAGACCTTGCAGGTAGGCATGACCCCTTAAGGCAATACGCGTATCAAGATCTCGTATTGTACAGGCAAGTATATGCAAGGATCAATGTATAGAAAGGAGATGATGCCATCAGAAGTCCAGAGGGTCCAGTACCAACTGATTCCTCAGGGAAGTATCGATCTCCAACGCCGTCAGATCTTTGGTGTCCGACTTGGCCAGCTTGTCGACGATGTGACGAAAGGGGCAGTAACGGCTCCTGTGCTTGTACAGGCTGGTTCGATGCAAGAAGGTCTTGCCGCAGTGCGTGCACCTCTGCACCTTACCACACTCGTGCCTCACGTGCCACATGAGGCTGTTCTGTCGCGAGTAGCTCGCCCCGCAAATGCTGCACACGAAACGACCCGGTTTCCCCGCCCTGTACAGCTGGGACTGGGGATTCCAGTAGCAACGGTAAGTCAGATGCGCCTGCAAAAAGCTCGCCCTGGTAAAGCTCTTGCCGCAGTAGCTGCAACTGTGGCAACGAGTCGCGTCTTGGCACTTGGACGCAGCTTGCCCTGGAACGCGATACAGCTCGCTCTCTGCAACATCATCAAAGCATCTATCAGAGGGGCCAACAGTCCTGTTAACCCTACCGCTGTCTTCTTCTTCCGACACTCTTTTTTTTCTCCCTCTCTCTCTCTCTCTCTCTCTCTCTCTCTCTCTCTCTTTCTCTTTCTCTCTAAACGCTCGTCGCCGCTCTTCCACGGGGAATTACGTTAAAATTCGTCTATCGTTGTGGGCTTGATGGCGGGTTGGTTAGAAGTGGAAAAGTATGGAGATGAGATCGTGAAGATGATGGGGTAAAAATAGGTCTCTTTTATTCGTTCTTTGGTAACAATTATTTCTCTTAACGAGAAGAATATAATAGCTCGGGGATGCTACTATTTGTTGCGAATGGATGATGTATAGAAGGTTTGGTAACACTCTCAACCTTTCCTCCTTATGTATATAAAATAGTCAAACACAATGAAACATTTTGTTAGAGATAAGTATCTTCTGTCAGTAACGTTGAATCTCGCTTAAACGTGAAAACTGCAGCGAGGCGATGGAGTTAAAGAGATTCCAACTCTTGCGTATAAGCGTAACAATATCGCACTGAATCGTGCACTCGAATGAAACGCAGATCTAGTAAAAAATAAAAATAAAGGCTAGTCGCTGATCGTAAACAAAAATAATAATTGCACAAAATATTGCGATGATTGCTTAATATGCAAGGACAGAGTTCGTTAAACCCGTGCCAACGTCTTAACTAAAACCTACGACTGACCATACGTCACAAATCGATCGCTCTGCTTGTGATCGTACAAACCGTTCAGCAACGATTAAAAAGTTGCAAACTTACCAAAAAGAAAATAAAGAAACAAAAAGAATTTTACCAAGAATTCGTGGTTCTAGGCTCAGGGTCGTAGATTTGATAAACAGTATAGATACATTAAAAATCTCAAGCTTCATGTCAGACGTCACACGGTGTTAAAACGTTGTTAAGTGCCGTGAAACATTTGTTAAGACAGTAATGAAAAGCAGGCAGACTGGTGTGCATAAGGTATTAGAAGCCATTTTCTGAGAAATTAATGGTAACCAAGTACTTTTGTCCACCTATAAGTGTTATACTTACAACTATGCAAGCTCCACTGCTCTCGGCCACACGAAAAAGAAAAAACTCAATCCCCTCACGATCCCCAGCAATTTCTCAAAAAAATGGCCCTCCGAACATCATGTACATCACCCTGCGTTGCTATGAACCCGTGAAACGAAATCCAAAATGCGTCGTGTCGGATAAAACTTTTACATGATTTGAAAATCGAACAGGTTTGGACGGTGAGTCCAGGCACCGTGGTCTCGTTTCCTCGCAAGGAAGGAACGGGAGATTGTTGCGCATGCTTAGCAACTCCGAAAGTGATCATCCTCGATGCTAACTTAGTGTCTTGCCAGGGTGAACACATTTAAACACAGGACCTTTATATTTCCAGATGAAAGGCCTTGTGCAGTTAAGTCGCACTTGTTTCACTGTGCGCAAATCTTTCTATGGCGACAAAAGCTCGCCCGATACGGAAAACGCTTGTTGCACCTAGGACACACGAACTGTTTGTTACAATCGTTGCTCTTGTGCGACCTTAATGTCGTCTCCCGTAAAAACGATTTCGAGCACTTTTCGCAAACATAAGGTTTTGGTCGACCGTCGACACGGCGTCGCGTCATAGACGCGGACGAGTAGAGACCAATCCTACGACGCATTGATGTGCATTTGTCAAGATGCCTGGCGTACGATTGGTCTCTACACGTACGCATCTATGACGCGACCTTAATAAAGTTGTTCTTTTCAGAACTTTCGACCGGCTCGACGCTCCGTGGCTCCAGCTCCGCCGTACGCTTATTGCCGGTGGAAAAGTTGTCATTTACGCTGACCCAGAACTTTGCTACAGCCCTCGCTGAAACAGAATCGCAGAAAACATTCGTTTATGTGCCACTGTTGGTCTACCATCTGGAATTCCTTGATCATCGTGGCAGGATAGAGCCGTGTGCATGCAAGTCCCATTAATACACTACGGTCTAAAATAAACATGTATTAACTATCTACTAACGATTAATATTCCCTTCGAAGCTTTACCCTTACAAGTCTACTGAAGATAGTCACTAATTACCCACGCGGATGTGTATATACGTTTCTACCCCATCTACTATTACGTTACGAGTGTCACTACTCAGCTCACTACTCTCGAAGTTCCTCTTTGAGCATATCTAGCAATATAACAGAGGAACATACCTACAGGGAGAAGGAAGGAACGATACGCGTTTTGTTAAATTACCAGAAATTTATTCTAAACGTTCGCGTGGAAGGTATACCGCTGTGTTTGCGATATCGAAGACTCCCAGACGGTTTGAGGCTGGAACACTCATTGAACACAATTCATTGCTCAGAATTGCTTCACGCGGTAACGACTGAAAATTTTATAAAACGTGGCGAACGAGTGTTTATTTTTACAGAGAGTTTAAAAGATCGTTTAACACTGCTCCTGGTCGACGATCAGGAAGAGATCCTGGCCCTGGTGCCTTCGCCTGATGTGCGTGTATATGTTGGGCGGGTGCTTGCTCCTGAGGCCGCAATAAGGGCAGCGGAATTTCGGCTCCCGGCCGCAGGCAGTGCGCAAATGGGTGTCCAACGTTCGTTTGTTCTTGTACCCCTGCGAACAGTTCGGGCAAACGTAGTTCCTGGACTTCATCATGTTCATCATGTGCCTGTCCTCCACGCGGAACGTGGGGTCCATGAAGCAGCCCTTGGTGATGTGCCGCTTCAGGTGGCTCTGGGACGAGTAGGGGCAGTTGCAGAAGCTGCATCGGAACTCTCCGATCCTGTTGTCTGGGAATGGGACTGTAACACACAAGCAACACCTGATTTACAGACTTCAGTTGGCCCTTCGAACCATTCGAAATGGTCTACGAGATTTCACTGGCCGTTTGGGCACGGTTTGGAAGGTGCACGGGACAGGATTGTAAATTAGGGAGCGTGACCAATATTTGCTCCTTTTCTTGAGCTTAGGAAGAAGAAAAAGAAGGGTTAAAATGCTCGCGTGACTACGAAAATCATGTACAATTTGCAGATCAAGCCATCTTTGGTAGGATTAAAGTAAAGTCGTTGCAGTTTGAAGGTAGGCTAAGCTGGTAATACTATTTCGCAAAGTATCCGGGATGTGGATAGGGAAATGCAATGTGGAGGTGGTTCTGTTTCGAAGAATAGACGAGTTTAGAGGTGTTCTGCAAGTTATTTTGCTCACACGTTGGCTGAGTATTATTGAAAGGGGTGGTATTCAACGTGCAATCGCAGGTGTATCTTCTTTTATTACAAAGTCCATCGTTAGTGTTACGTGGAAAGAGACGGCCCATAGCTACGAATGTCAAATTGCTGGGTTAGCAGAAATTTTAGTTAATAACACCCTCCATGACGCAGAGCATCACAGTCCCTCTGCTTTAGCTAGCTACACACGATAATTCTACAACGAAAGAAAAGGAAACGGCGTAGATCATCCCCAAAATTGGTCAAACTATAGTTACCCTGCACCACCTCCGGCCCTTCGATGGACACCATAGTAGCTGAAGATAGACTCGACAAGTTCAAGGATGCACCACGTGCCTACAACCTCGACCATCCTTTACCAAATCGACACCGTTAAAGAGCAATCACTCATCCCACGAAAGTCTCAGTTTCAATGTCGCACTCTTACCTGAACGCCAGAAACAAGCCATCAACCCCCAGTCGTTGCAATCTACCCACCGCTAACTTTCCTTTCCTTTTCCTTTACCCAGGGAAACGTTCATGCAATTAACTCTCGTGAAATCCTCTGTACCTAATCAACAATTAGAGAGCAGAATAAAAGGACAGAGTCAAGGGGGAGGCATTCTTTTCAGATCCTTTTTATTTACGTTCCATAAAAATCTGTAGACTCTGCCGAGCAACAACTTACACGCCCGTTGCTCAGCGATAACGATATATACACAATATATATATATCCTTAGTCTCCTCGTGGTATAAATCGGTATTCCAAATCCACCATCCTCTACATACAAATATATCTTTTGTCCACACGCATCCGTATCGCGACTGGAAAAATAAGATTCAACAAACGACCGTGCCATCGATCTGTTGGACGCCTAATCCTAGTAGTACTATCTTTAAAATCATCTTGCTCCTCTTGCCGAGCCCATATAGATCTGCACTCATGCACGCGCGCACCTAGAAGTAGGTATGTACAATGAAGCGCGTCACGTATTCGAGGAAGAGAGAATTTTCCGGAAGAGAACTAGTTTATCGAAGTTTTTTTTTTGGCATACCATGTAAACGCGGACTGTCGTTACGCAACAATCCCTCCCGCCTTCCGCTGAGAATCTCTCGTTGGGCATACTTGACGCGCTTGGAAGATAGATCATCGTGCGCGCGTGCCCAATCACACCCACCACGCGCAATCGTGACGCTGCGATCGCGTAGAATAACTTACAAATACGTTATATTGCACTGATAAGCTAAAAAAATAGGAATCTATCATTCGTTTGGCATTCGTGATCAAATCATTTGGCAGTTGGCGCACGCACGTCGGTGGCACACGGCTAGTTCCTAATTATTAGAGACCGAACAACGTCACACCGTCTCCGTACGACCGAGGATAGTTGGTTCCGACGAGTGATATACACCGTGTTCGCTTAAATGCAGCTTAAACGAATCTTAGCTAGGAACGTTTGCGTTGCCGTAACAGCACGCGTCTCGATATAGAGGCTGTTCGAAAGTCACTGTGTTTTTTCTGTGAAATGGGACCGATTTCGGGGCAGTATCTCGGTAACAGTTTGTGGAAAAACGCGAGAAAGGTGGAAGTGAAAGACTACGGTATCGAGAGTATCACGTGCGATTCATATGAACGGTCATCCCAATTTCATTGAACTACTCAGTGATCTTTAGAACACCCTGAACACTGCAATTGCCAATATACAAAGTCGAGATTCGTTGGCGTTCGTAGAACTCGCGAAATCATACATAAAATGGAAGAAAAACGCTTTGGCACCTTTCCTATACATACATCGATCGTATTACTATAGATTTCTCCCAATTTTTGTGGAAAGTATCACACGAATTACGGCCCCTCCGCGCAGGGTGCAAATGGTAACTGCGACTCAACCGTTCGACAAAGATTCCACTCGCAATAGTTAATACATAGCAGGGGTAAATGTTAGAAACAATTGACGCGTTTGTACGTACAATTTAAAATCCTATTATAAGACTCCCTTTGGTATTCCTTTGGATTAAGACTGGCAGGGACCAGAGGATAATATCTTATCGCGTAAAAGGCGCGCTTAATTCTCCAAACCAGCTAATAAAATTACGTAGAAATCCCCTGACGTGCTACGGTACGGGTAATAAATTAAAAAGTCACGAGGAAGACTCTACCCGCTGATCGAACTTGACACGTTCACGCCCTTCCCAGCTACGCTACACCAGACAACTATATTATTCCAACTAAAGCAATAAAATTCCACGGTAATTCATAAAAAGCTGTATACTACACGCGAGAATGAAACCTGGGGTCTGCGCTTCTCATAGATTCGCGAGGAACTGACAAACCATGATGTTGCTTACACGTGAATCTCTACAGAATGTTCCCTCGTCAGTGGGTGCAACTTTGCCTGATACCTTCTCATCGCATCCCGAATCATATCAGTGATACCCAAGCCACTCAGAAACCCACGGTACACCATTTACCTAGAGACGACTTCTACCCCTTCGTTCGAGTAGAGATCCGCAAGTCCCGCGACTAAATTGAAAGGGGTTGGAACTCGCGTACCCCCGCCCCCACCCCCCCCCCCACCCCCCGTTACACCCGCTCACGCGTCAAGGCGTTACAACGAAAAAAGAATAGGTAAAAACCTTCGCGCGATGGTCGAGCGGCGACGGAGTTCGAGAATGCTAAGCGGCCGAAACGGAGGTAAGCTATTTAGCGACCGATCCACCGTGAATATTGAGGATGTGCTGCTTTAGATGATCCGGCCGGCAGAAGTACTTTCCACAGAGGGTGCACGTGAAAGTGTACCTGGAGCCGAGGCCTCCGCACTCGTACCTGGAGTGTCGGGTGAGAGAGGACCGTGACCTATATCCGCGCCCGCACATGACGCACCGAAATCTCAGCTCGCTGGCAGAGACACCCTCCATCATGGGGCTCGCTGTAAGCATACATGGAGGCGTTTTTACAACAACAGGCCTTTCTCTCGTTTCCCCCATTTCACTGGGACGATCGAACAACCCAAGCTCTCTCTCTCTCTCTCTCTCTCTCTCTCTCGCTCTCTCTCTCTCGCTCTCTCTCGCGCCTCTTCAACGTATTCTCGCCAATAGTTTCTCTCTTCTTCGCATTCCAATTCCACCCCCTCGCGATCCCTCTACCCCCTTTTATCCCTTCGCTTGGCCATTCTCTCTCGTCAGACCCCTTTCTCTCCCTCTCTCAATGTAATATGCAGAGTACACGAGCACAGTGGTAATTCGAAGCGGGGCTGTATCTTTTACACGGTCCTCCCGCTCGCGTCTCTCGACAACGACGGAGAAAGTGAAGCTCGAGCCAAGCATGTGGACGATGGACGGTCAAGGCTTAAGCTTGCTCCGAAAGAAGACTGCGCGCGCCATGTAGCTTTCCGTTCTCCTTTTTTTTTCTTCGCATTCTTAACGTGACATTGAAATAGAATTCACGGGGAAGCAGCGTCTGTTTTTGCAGTGTACGAAAGACGACGGGGGTGCGTTTAATGGTCTGTCGCTCAGGCAAGGATAGATGGCGAGCGTTTTCTCTGTGAATCTTTACCGAGGATCGAATAAAGGAAGACGCACTTGGGTCAGTGTGCCGTTATGTTTAATTTTTCAGGTGTAATCCAGGGATAACTGCATGGACGCGTCATCGTACACGAAAGTTAACCGAATGAAGAATACCGTGACGATGGAACTGCAGAGAATCTGCTCAGTTCTCCAGATTATCTTAGCGGCATACTCGGCGCAGTCTTCTTTACTCTGAGCCGTTGTTATTTACATGCTGCTCCAGAATGAATCGATTTTTATTAGTGTTCCATTTTTACAACCGTGATGCGCATAGCTATCTCTCGTTAATTCAACCCAACGTGAAAAATGCCTCCTTGTATAGTTCTTCAGACCCCCCACACGCACGCACACATACACCAGCGTACACGTCCATAGTTGGCACACGAATTATAAAGTATATGGAACGAGTCACACGAGAGTGAATGATTCGGTCAAGGGACTGGTGTTTCCTTCGGGACAGCTCGGATTATGTATTTTATTTCGATCGAAGATTACTCCGCATTACATGAATGATTGTGAAGCTTGAGATCGTGGCAAACCATAAAAGGCCGGCATGCATTACATATCGTATCGCTGAGCATGATCATCATCGCGTGACGGCACGCGTGTTGTCTATCAAGAATATTCTCTTCAATCGATCAAGTTTAATAGAAGCTCTCCGTACAGAAAGCTTTGCGTTTTTGCAAAAAAAAAACAGGTTTCGCATCAGAATTAGTAGACAAGTGTTCAAGCTTGTTGTACGAAGTGGAATGGAAATTAAAATAAATTTAATCCAACAAGTTATGTAACACGATTCAACGCTATTATCTGTTAGACAATCGACAAAGGAATATCGTCAGAAATTAAGAAAGAACTGCGTTTAAGGTACATCAAATTCGTCGCCTGTATCGTTCAAAGTTAAATTTGTAAGGGGATAAAATTACCTGTATAGTCGAAGCCATTTTCAAACAGGATAGGTATACGCCGAATAACGTAACGAATTTGTTTCACGAGATGAATATTACACCCGAGCGTTCTGGCGATTTGACTGGTAAACGAAGAAACGAGAGGGATCGAGCGATCGACGCATCCACTTCGGTGCCATGATCTCTGCCGCTCTAAAAGAAAAGAATTGTACAAGCTAAACCCACCTTTTGCAGTCTGAACAGAAAAGAAGGGTAAAAAATAAAATTCAAAACAGATTTGCGGCTTCGATCGGCGTGGCTGAACGAGTGTGACTTAGAAGTTACTCGATCGGGTTCCAAGTGATGCTGGTCCAGAGATCCTTCGCTGCTGAGGTGGTGGCCATCGACATTCAAAAGCTACTCGCAAGCTTTTTCCATTTGCGAAGACACTTGGCGATCGCGCGGGCCCATTAAATCGCTTCAACATCGATTGTTCTTAAATTTTGACACGACAGTCTACGAGAATCCACTACGAATTGAATCTGAATCACTCTAACGCGATTTTAATCAACCCGAGTCTGTTAACCACACGCTAAAACCGCAAAATTAATGGAAGTTCTGCAAAATTACGATAGCTAAGGAAATGGCACCCTGAATGGAATCTCTACTTGCAAGAAACCGGCAAAAATTTACTATAATGACTTTCTACGAGCTGTTTCGATTAATTTCAACGAACTCTGAAGCATTATTCTGCATTTACAAAAAAAAAGAGAGACCATTATGACAACCGAAGCCTCCACGATCGTGGGTTACGAGTTGTAGTTCCTGAAAAGCAGGACGTAGGAAGGACATGAGAAAATGACGACAGTGAGATTTTCAATTGAAAAATAGTTTATTACGTATCTTTTGGTGCTCCATCTCCCATTGGCCGACAGCTGGAACCGTGCGATCGATGGATTGCGAAACTACTCCTAATTTAAGCGACAAGTTCGAGCAGGAAGAATTCGAGACGCCAAATGAATCTCCGCGTTAATGTACTTGAGAAGCAAGCGGAACCGTTTTCCTCGCAGTTAGGAAAACTCTGCGCGAATGCGTAACGCATAGTCGCGAGTTTCGTTTCAATCTTCGTTGCACGAGAGATTCTACCCCTGTCGAGGCTGACGAAAAGGAAGATGCAGCGATCTACCTTTTCGATCCGAGCACGCATCGAATTCACGACCACGGCTCGCGGGCAACTTGCATTTGAAATCCAATCTCAGACTTAACTATTTAATTAACCAAGGACGAAGGAAACGTTTCGAATGCTCGTTTGCCCGCGAGCCGATAGAAATCCCCGTGCTTTCCAGCAGAGAAGACAAAATGAAAAGCATTGCTGCAACACACGACTGAGTCTCAGTTTTTCCAATGAACGATCATTTATTTTAACAATGTTTCCTTTCTCTTTCACCGTAACCTTTCCCGCAGGGATTACTTTGTACAATGATCATAGCGCCGATTGAGTTCGAGAGCCGACTTCGCGTACAATTTTGAATTTGGATCCTCTTACAATGCTCGTCTACAGACACCGAAGGGGAATGATTTATTAACCGACTGCTACGTACTTCGAAACGGGTCAGAAATCGTGCAGATATCATTTTAAATTGAAGCTCCGATCGCGAGGAAGCAATGCGACGGTTAATTAACACCCGAACAGACAAAAACTACCAGAATTCGCACCTGCACTTAACGTCGCGAGCCAAGATGTCCAAGTCACTTGACCAACATAGAATACCCCAGGGGATCTTCTCCCTAATATCACGCATCATAGGCGCGCAGAACAAAAGTAACTTAAAAAAATCGAAAGGTACCGAAAGACGCTCTCACCGGTGTCTACTTTCTAACTTTCTACATCCACCGTCCACGTAGAGAGCTTCGAGGATCTACTTTACTAGTAGAAACCAAAAAGAAGACGCGTTCTTTCCAGTTTCCTGAACCCACGAACGAAACACCTCCCCCAATTGCTCGCAAGATGGTCAAGTGATTAAAGTTCAGTATCCCACATTGTTGGTTCCATAAACATGTACTATTTAGATAGGGGAATCACGCGAATATATGCGTTGAAGCAGAGACGTGGAAACGGGACACGCGCGACATACTTGGCATCGCGACGCGGTTTTCACCGGCTAGCTTCGGGGTCATCGGTTTCCGCGAGGAAAAGTGCGACACCACGAGCAGAGAATTGATCGATCGATCGATCCTCCCCCTGGTACTTAAGCCTCTCTTAAGAGTCCTGGCATGCCGCCACGGTGTGCTGCCCGCCGCTGTTGCTACGACCTGGTGAACCGTCCTCGGGAATAGGGCGCCAGATGGTGGCCCGTCCGCTTCTGGTGCACCCTCATGATGTCCAGCCGAGTGAAACGCCGGCAGCATGTCCTGCAGACGAACTGCTTCTCTACCCCGCACTCATACTTCCGGTGCCTGTCCAAGGAGTACTGGACGGAATATCGCCGGCCGCATCGAGAGCAACAATAGCCGAGAATCGATTCTGAAACACCCGCTTTTGGGCCCTCACCGCAATCACACACTCGTACGAATCCCTGAGTACCTAACACTCCATCGCCCCGTACTCTCTTTACTCCGTCCAGCTGGAAACGAATGTCTCCTCCGTCTCTGTTCGTCTGTTGGTTTATTGGTCTGTCTAAGGTGCGATCATAGGAATAGGATTGCAAATTTGTTGCCGCTATGGTAATGATCGCTGCGCAGCAAGCATTGCCACAGAAACAACGATTGCCGAGGATTCGGTGGGTTGGGACGTTTGGAGTGCTCGTTAAGCCGTCGTTGAACGTCTGCGGTCAGAGTGATCGATTGGCGATGGTATTCGTAATCTGCAGTCTGCGGAGCGTTGAAACGAGGTCGTCTTATCAATCGCAAACAGTCTACGCGTTCCCATCTCTGAAAGAGCTTCTTTACTGTGTTCCTAGCGCCGAAGACGATCGTTGGCACGATTAAAGACGGATTAGAAGCTGGTCATTGGATTCCATAAGTTTGGTTTACGATATTGAGGGAAGGGATCGTGAACGATCGATATTCAATGCGGCGATGAGATCTCTGCGATACCCGCAACGAGATCTCGTGGACGGATTGAAGATTCAAGTTCAGTATGAGTGCCACGTGGAAATTATTCAATGAATCGGTTTTCAGAGGTTCGTTCATTGAATAGATCTATGTGAGGATTGCTTTCGAGCCCATGATGCAATGTCGTAAAGCAAAAGATAGAATCCGATGACCATTGGTCTGACCAGACACAGCTTATACTACTGTGTACTAATTCGCAAGTAAAAGTATCGCTATCACAGACAAGTTATCGCCACAGAGAGTGACTAGTTCAAACACGATCGTCGTCGTATGTTTCTAACTTCAATTTCCATCGATTTTCTGATTCTCAAAATTGCAATGAATTTTCCTACAATTGTCCACTTCTTGTCACAAAGAATCACGGTCGATGAGAGGACGCAATCTTTCACTCTTCCAACGTCCAGCGCCTTAGATTATGGAAGATACAGATTGTGCAAACATCGAGCTTGTAATTTTTTTAGAAGACAAAGTTTCCGAGTTTCTCCTGCTTGACTAACTTTCCACGAAACTGTCTAACAGCCTTTCATACAGAGACTTATCCGCACATTTCCGAGACCACTCGCAAAGATCGAACGAATCCTGTCGTCGTTGAATCCCACAAGTTGCGCTGAAATGTGGCGAGCAAGAAGATGGCCGAAGGGGAAAGCTAGATCGCCAGGTGTCGTCGTGAGAATCCGTTTACGATCGTCCATTAGCGGGAAGGACGGTGCAATCGCGAGAGCACACGGCTCTGACGTGTGTCGAGGAGCTTGTTTACGTGGAAGATAACAAGGATCTGTCGTCGAGAAACGAAAACCAAAAAAAATAGAAAAAGGACGAGTCAGAAGGGGGACCATGAAACGAATTACCTAAAAATTCAGGGGAAATGGGACTTAAAAACGACGCACGTAAATGTCCAAGCAACAATGTAAAATCTTCGGGTGTTATATCGTAGGGAAACAAAAATGCAAATTCAGAAATGTACCAAGAGAAATATTGCAGTAGAGTATACGTAATATTGAAGCAAAGATGATTGTTCTGGATCTACAATATGCAATGCATGGATAAGAGAATCTGAAGCAATAACTGCTTCAGTCACAGCAGACTTTCACCGTATACAAACAATCATTTTTGCGAAAGTAATTGCTATATTAATTATAGGAAAACTGAAGGGCATCTCGCGTGCCGATACAACACGCAAGATTAAATACTTACACTATATACCTTTTACCTATTACAAACCTCGTTTAACTCTGTTAACGAGGACACTGCACGCACACCATGCTTCTTCGCTTGGCACAGAACACACGATTTCTCGAAAACTCGAAACGAGTATTCGAGAACAATGATCGAGTACTCTTCTTTTCTTCCAAATGTGTAAAAGTATAATAAATGGGAATTTTACGTCGTCGCAATGAGCAACTTTGAATTCCAAAATAACGATGATTCAAAATATAAACAGCGGAGATAAAGAACCACAATATCGCGTTAGAAATTCACTTTGATTGATTATCGAAAACATATGGCACATGTGTATTAAACAGTTCTCGTAGCACGAAAAGATGTCGCGCTCAAGAACTGTCTCTGTAAAAGCATGAAATAATACAATGGTGACAATTCCTGGAAATAAAGACAATTAATGGACAAAAATATTTTCTTGTTTTACAAGTAACAACTTCGTCAGTGACTGGGAGCAACCCATAACAGGAAGCCCATAAATGGCACTGACGACACATGGATCATAGAAATAAATCAAACAAACCTTAATGAACAATAATTGTAAATATAATAATGTCCCTGCTGTATGCAATGAGACATACAATTTGCAAGAGACAACCTGGAAACTTTTCAAACATACAGACCATGAAAACCACATCAGAACACATAATTGTAAATGGATAAAAAACATTTGATCATATGTGGGGAACATTTGGAGACCAATAAATATAACTTAAACTAGGAATTACTCTAAAATCGAGGAAAGGTTTACCAATACTTTACCACTCCACCATTTCTGTTACCAAGTTACTGGGCTCCTACGATGAGGTCTACATCTTCTTTCTTCGACTCAAATCACTGTTCGAAGTTCTACAAATTGTGAACTTCGAACTTCATTCCTCTCCACACTGCTTCACGATAGAAAGATACCAAATTCGATATCTTTCAGCGGCTGAAACCGTGGCGATCAATGGAAATACAATATCTAAATCATTAATTACAAATAACGCGTCTCCAATTAAATGATTTTGAATGCAATAGTCGAAGCAAGCTAAAGGAAATACAGAAGCTCCAAAAAATCGAAGCTTCTTAAAGGAGACCGTAGCTTTTGTGTTTGTTTCTAAAAAGCTCTTCAAATTGAAAGCTTTTTAGAAACAAAAACAAATGAACAGCTGACATCTTCTGTCCATCTTCTTTCTTCGCCAATCTCTTCTTCTGGCATCGAGGTCCGAAAATGTTCACTGGTAGCTAACTATCGATACAAAGGTAACAAAACATCGCAAAATGCTACTCCAAGGCGTATGTGCAAAAACTGCAAAAGGCCCAGGATCCACGCGAAGTTTTGTTCGCGAGTATCGACAGTTTAATGAAGCACGAATGCGCGAATTTCGCGGAAAATTTGACCATTGAAATATGAAGACTCAGGCGCGAAATACTTCAGTCTTCGTTTCCCTAAATCACGTCCCCGAATTCCACCGAATATAAACGAAACCATCACGAAATATCTTTAGAAAATACCAAAAGTTCAGATATGTCCTAACATTGCTGAAAAAGAATATTCAAAACTGCAAATCACATAGAAATTCGTCACAAAAATACACTCTGCGATCGTACAGATTCTCTCAAAAATTTTCATTCAATTCTCCATCAACTGACATCCACATAAAAGACGCACAAAGTTCGTCGAATTGCAAAACGAAGGTTCACCCTCGATTCAAGAGAAATAATCCAATTCTCTTACCCAAAATCAAATTTTCAACTGAATCAGGGGAATACAGCCACTTCGTTTGCAATATCGACGACGTAATTCATCTCATTATACACCACGATCGTAATATTATGTATCCAGATCAAGTACGTACCAATGCATAAGGTTAATGATACAATTAATACGCAATAATTACGGTGCATCGTAGAATATGGCACGATACATGTGACAGAGTCGACAGTACACCTTTTCAATGTTACCTTTTTACCTCTCTTACCACGTTTATCATTCTTACCATTTTTACCAATTTTACTATTTTTACCAATCAACTATTTTTACCATTTTTACTTTTCCTTACCACCTGCTTCCAGTATTGCCTTACCAAACAGTCTCCAAGCTTCCTCGATGTCTCTTCGATCTTCGGAATTCGACCAGACACAGAGAGGAACGTGGTGAACGGCTAGTCGCTGGCGAATCGCGCAAAACAGCGTCGATTCGCTTCGACAAAATTCGCCGTGCACCAAAAGCTTCCAGAATCCCCGAGGATCGATAAGAAAACGCGAGAAATCACGACGGAAACATAAAAAGAAAGAAAAAGCTTCGATTACTGTCGCCGAAGTTTGGAAAACGATGGATTTTCGTGGCGCAGGGCGCCCAATGAAAGTGCGAGCAGAATTTCCGCGGTACCAATCAGTGCGCAAAGGGCGCACTGCTCGATTGCTCTTCTCTCTTCTCGCACCGAGCTGAGATTGAAAGCTCACGGAGGCGCGTGTCCCGGTCGAGATATCGCTCGACCGCGACTCACCGAAGGAACCTTCCTTAGGCTTTATCATTGGCTTGGTATCTCTTCTCTCTTCTGTATCTCTTCCCACGATCGTGGCCTAAACACTTGGGAGGTAAGAACGACTGAGAGAAAGAAACAGCGTACAGGATGAAAAATTGACATGGCATGGTACAGAGAACGTGAAATCGAATGGCGAGAAAGGTACAATACCATGAGCAGTAATCATCGACGAGATAAATGTATATATAAGTGGTATGGTCTTCGTACGCAATGTAAATAAATTATATAGACGACAATATATGACAGTACATTATCGGGTTTGAAAAACAATGCGTATTTGGAGCGTGTGTGCACCCTTATATACGTGCATACCAGCAGTGTGTGTGTACGTATATAGAACCGTGTTTACGCACATACAGGTGTAGTATGCATAAACCACGTGGACACACGGCAACACAGATACACAGGTTCATGTAACTTCATTGATATACGTATGTTTATACGCGTATATTGATACACTAGCGTGTACGTCACATATACGGCGTATAAATGTACATACATACACACACGTGAAACAGCGTATTATATACATATATATATATATGCATGTATGTACACATATATATATAAATATATATATATATCGGGTTAATCGAATATTTGATGTTTATATGCGTTACGAACAAAGAAGCGAGTTATGTACACATGGGTTAGTCTTTAAAAAAAAAATAATAAATGGTATTTGGGAACGTGTGCAAGCGCGTACGCCTCGTATTATTACATGTCCGTAGGAGAAGAGATAGTATAAAAATAATGAGTGTGTCGATCGAGCACCACCACCACCCAAAAATGTCTATATACGTGTGTACAATTGTATATCACGCACTACTACCCTGAAAGAGACACAACACGTATCGGATGTACGCAAGGCAGAGAACACAGGACAAGGAAAAACATCGTCTGCGCGGCTTTCCGCGGTTTCTTTTCATCTCTCCTTTCCCCCATTCAACACGAGAACGCGCCGCGCTCGCTCACCTCCGCAGAGTTATTTAATTAAAAAAAATATATATAAAAAAAGGTAGAGTCTTATATAAAAATTACACTACCGAAGGAAGCGTGGCATGCAAGACGAATATTACGCAAAAAATGGCACAACGCAAATGGATTAAGAACTATTGAGTGTACGCATACACGGATGGACAAAGAAAAAGTATATATATGTTGGTAATATATATATATACATATATATATATATATAAATATAAATATATATATAAATATCACACATCGTATATATGTATACTGTTCGTTTGGTACGCGTGGAAAAAAGAGGCTTTCCAACAGGCGTGACACGCGCGCCCACCCGACGGATGTAGAAATGCAACCGTCGACGGTGTCTAGCCACCGGTGGAAACGCGCGTCACGCATGCTACTACCAATGGAAACGTGCTTTTTTGTCGCGACCTCGTCCAGGCGTTTCATATCATTCTCCAATTAAAAAAATCTAGGAAGGTGGCTAACCGCCCGACTTCGCCCATCGTCGTGTCCGCGTGAAACGTTCCACTAAGTAGTTACTTCCCCAGATACTTTAGAAATTTCCCTATGCTGGGAACGACATGCTTCCACGACGATTTCGCGCGAGACTAGACGCAGGACCAGCCGTTTTAATTTCCAGACATAAGAAGATAGAAGAAATAGGTCCGGGGATAATAATGTGAACAGGGAGCACGAGGTTCTCGAATAGTTTCGGGGAACTTTTCGAGAAAGAACGCGGCATAGAAACAGCACGTATGATTGATACTTTGCATTTCAAATGAATGATGTAATCAGGGAGATCGAGTTTGGATGCATACGGTTGGCTCTGCGTCGCAGGCCGAGAAATTAGACTTTGGAAGTGATTTTTCCATTGAATTTTCCCCCGGTTACTTGTCGATCGACAAAAAAACACGTAGGTACACAACTACAGTGGGTGATTTCCTTCTTTTTCTTCGTTTAGGATACGAGGGTTGCCCTCCGGCTCGTCGACAGAGGCGATCGCGGTATATCGAGTCTGCTCGAAGAACGGGTGCTTCGAACGCGTTCATCCGAATCACGAAGCTGTCGGGTACCCTTCGAGCAATCACGAGCAGGCCACCACCTCTGTCATTTCCCACCGGATAATGTGTAAATGTATACATATATGTATATATTATACACATATATATATATATATATATATATCTTTGTTTCCACAACGACATTTAGAGGAACTCTCTACGCGCTGCAAATAACGTGGCGCAACGCCGGTTCTATACTTCTCTTCTTCGCTGATGTTAGGTACGCGCCAACCGGCAAAGAGAAATCGTGAAAAGTGAAGAAAACTTCGTCGAGAAAACGGGACCAAACGGAGAAAACGTGTGTACTGCCAACGAGAGAGCGTTCAACTGAAGGCTTCCGTCAAATCGAACGACTGCGGTGCTATCAATTTGTCAATCCCGTTGCTAGAATCGTCGAGTCGATTCCCCAGAACACGTTACCGTGTCGCGCGGAGTTCTATCGAGCTTTTCCGTTTGCGCACTCTCATCATCATCGAAACGTCGAGTTTAGTACATAGTATTCACGAAATGAACCTATCCGCTTTCGAGCAACTAGGAGATCGAGAAGCAAAAGGATGCCAGATGTGCAACGCCGAATTCAAATGCTGCGATTGGGGGATGAATCGAATCGGGCTTTATTAGAAATGGCCATGCTCCTCGTAGAAGCACCACTTGCATAGATAAGGTTTGCCGGGACAATCATCGCAAAACGTGGTCACTTTCGAGGTGCCATTTGTCGCGAACTGGATACCGAGTATCTTTACATTGTCGCAGTAGCATTTCTTGCAATGACGCCTCACTTTCCATACTGGGCCCTCTTTCTTTTTGATCTTGTGAAGGATCTTGTTTCTGCCCCATAGATCTGCGAGAGACAAATTACGATTCTGATCATCCTCTATGCTTCTCTTCACTGCGCGATCAATTTTTCCTAACCGTTTAAAAACTACCATCGCTATTAAATTCAACGCGATGGAGATCTCAATACGATGGCCAGTGCCCGCGTGTAACTTGAATACGACAAGAGGAGGCTCTGGAATTCAGATTCCCTAAGTAGATCGACTTTGAGGCGCGCGCAAACGGGAAAGTTCCCTTTGGGGAAAACGATGGGAGCCCTCGCGAGACACGGAGCGTGTTGCAAGCTCAAAGACTCGTACGCGACTTTGTAATAAAACTCCGCTCCGAACAATCGATTCAAGGTAACAAGTCTCTGACGGTGAAAACAACGACCTTCCCCATCAATGCGAGCACTTGTAGGACCTTTCATTCTGGCTCTCGACCGTGTACCTTTTATCGCGCTTGAAACCGGGGCCAACATGGGGCCATCGACAGAACACCATCGCCTCTAATGGAGATGCTGCGAACGTGGCAAAAATCATGGCGA
The DNA here is from genome assembly GCA_910592295.1 of Andrena haemorrhoa. NCBI lineage: Eukaryota > Metazoa > Arthropoda > Insecta > Hymenoptera > Andrenidae > Andrena > Andrena haemorrhoa. Next base: position 1,352,967 of record OU342946.1, on the reverse strand, counting down.
GTGCGAGGCGCGTTAAAAGACTAGCATTGACAGAGAGATCGCTCCTCTCTCTCCGATATTACCTTGCATCCCGCGTTGGATCACCTTTCTAGGCGATCGTCCACCCTAAACCTCTCCCCTTTCAGGCAAAAAGAAATTCTGGAGAAAAAACCGCGGGGAAACCCCCTCCTACGAATCATCAAACTGCTTCCCGAAATTTCTGGGTCTCTCTACGGGCGTCTCTTTCCTTCTTCCAATTCTACTTCGCTTAACTATTCGAGTTAACTCTAAACGCGCGAGTCTATGTGCTTTTTTCGAACCGGGTTTGAAGGATGCAGGATGTACGGCGCATCTGCGCGAGCCAGCACGGCTCGCATCTGCTAGTGCAGCTGTCGCTGGCAGATGCAACGGCTCGAGAAACCGACAGCTGCGCATTTCTTTCTCTCGCGCCTCCTATCCTCGCTAGCGCGCCTGTTTCGCCGTTGCTCGTCGGCTTTCGTTGCCAGGATAGACTTTGAAATTTGTATGGACTCATGGTTGACTCGGTGGAACGCCCACATAAACGGTGACACGTTAATAGGAACGCTTCGCATGCGTCTGGTTACCGCGTTAGGTTCGCAGAGTTGTATCGTTACATAACTGATCGATAAGGTTCAATGGTCGTGGACGTACGGGTAATCGCGAATCTAGGTCGACGACTTCGAAATCGCACTCCGCCGCCTTAAACGCTTACGAGGATTCATCTATTCCTGAAATCATCGCCACACCTGAAACCCTCCTGATTCTCTTTGGCGAGATAACGCGATTCAGCTTTCAACGTGCATACTGTCGAATATTCCTGCGGCTACGAGTAACGTTGCGAGTCGTTCACCTTGTTTTTCCCCGCTAATGAGTCCTCTCTATCGTGGCAATTATGCTTCTGTGCCCGAGCCCTATTTGAGATCAAGGCCGACGTGTATCCGTGGGAACCGTTCGCGCGCGATTCCCAACCGCGAATCGCCTGTATAGCTCGCTTGGCGCTTCTGATAACCTTTGGCCTCGCAGCACGACGAAAATAATCTAGTTTGGAAAGTCTAATATTTTGTCGCTTCCGCGATGCTTCGCAAGTGTGTCGAGTAACAAGCGAAGTAAGCCAAACACGCGAGTTGCATCTTTGGTGCCCGGTGCATTTCTACGCGGATTCTAAAGTTCTTTTATGAAAATCACTCCTAGCGGCAGAATTTGATTTATCCGGCCTGCATTGAATCGATTCGCGCCGCGATGCTATTCACCTATTCCGAGGTAGTTCCGTTACGATCCGATTTCTCGAAAGAACGACCGTTTCGAGGAGGAAGGAAAAACTAGGACAGCTCTCGACCGTCTCGACTCACGCCCCGTTATATCCTTTTCCCAAGCTCTCGCGTTACTTCGGCTTGAATTTCTCATAGCAACAGCGCGATCGCGCGATACTCGCCGTGCAATACCGTCTACGAGCGACCTAAGCTTCTTCGCTTTCAGATTTCTCGGCTGGGACCTTCGATACTGGTACTTGTCTAACTATGACGCGATAATTCAACCCTTCGCACTCAATATTCGTCCGTACGGTGACATTCGAAACACTTGGATCTGCAAAGAGCTACCCGGCAGTACCCGTAAATGTAACATGTATTCTTAAGTTTCCCTTGCAGGCTACGGTTTCGTCGTACGAAACGGCGAGAAACTTTGACCTCGCGACGAAGACCCGCGGGGAGTTTGAGCTACGCGCAGTGCAAAGGGTCAACTCAAATGAAAATTCGATTTTCCAAAGGCAGAGGAGACCCTCGAGAGACCCAGACAGAACCTACCTACACTGCAATCGATCATAATTAGCAGAAATCACCGATAGTTTCACGCGCGAGGTCTCGAAACGTCCGAGTTCGCCGATTGCATTCCTCCATATACTCGCTGGATATGTTCTACGCGGATTGAATCGAAGTCAGCGCGCCAAATCGCCGCGAGAGACCAACGACAGCTGGCTAAGATCGTTTAGGTAAATTCTCCTAAGCTCAACTTCCGTTTTCCTGCTACGTTCCTATCACTCTGAATGTACGTCGTGGCTCGCGCTCTCTCTCTCTCCATCTGTCTTACTGATATGTTTGAATCCTCTTTAGGTATGCGGACACGAAGGTATCGCGATAAAGACGCGCCGGATCGTTACGTATCGGAGGGGGTACGCGCGAGTGGCTACCGCTGCGCTTTTCTTTCGTGACACGAGTCTAGCGTGGAGAAAAGATGCGATACACATCGGGTGTCGTATTTCCTTCGGTGGTCGCGGCGGAGCGACTCTTCTCTCCGCTCGGTCGACTTTTTCCTTGCAGAGGAGAGAGAGGTCGCGATATCGCGTCGCGAGGCCAACGATAAAGAGACCAGCCACGGAACAAGGGAAGGGGAATGTCGCGGATCGCCGAACGGCCGATGCGTGCGAGAGAGAGAGAGAGAGAGAGAGAGAGAGAGAGAGAGAGAGAGAGAGAGAGAGAGAGAGAGAGAGAGAGCAGAAAATCGTGGCGGGTCCCCCCTGTCGTCGGCCCTGTGTCGCGGTATCGCGTCGGAAAGACAAAATAAACAGATAAAGACAGAAGATGTCAACAAGAAGAAACTTGATTGAGAATCAACGGGAAAGCTACATGCCCTGCCTCTTTTTGTTCCTTAAAACAGAATGTCAGAAAGCTCTTTCAGAGACCGTGCTACTCTTGAACGTACCGGCATCTGGGGTTGAACCACGTTATTCGAACAGCGAAAGAAAAGAAAAATAAAGCCCCGCCACACCTGCGCAATGGGCACCCCCCGCAACGGCCTGATACCGTGGACTCTGTCTGCAGGAACCGCGAGGGGTAGATTCTAGGAATGTGTATTTATTTCCAAAGCCGTTTCTCAAACCGATTCCCATTTTCCTTCGTTCTCTAGTTAGACACATTCGTAGAGTGCGCCCGGGGGCTTTCTGCGAGTTCGTTGCTTGGGTTGTTCCTCGCTCGACCGGTGGATAAACTCGGGGACGCCGAGGAACCGCGGCACGGGGTTAGTGCATCGAGATAATTGCGCCAGTGTTGAGTGCCCATTGTTACGGCGACCAGGGTTTCGTGAAGAATGGTGTGGGTGAGCCTACCTTGCGAGTCGCGGTGGGCCTGGGCGGCCTCCTGGGCTGCAAGGAACACCTCGTCCGTCGTTCCAGGGGCTCCCGCCACCGAGCCCACGACACCCCCCGCATTACTTCGATCGCCGGTAACGTGCCACGCACCGATACCTGCTGTTTGGACAAGAAAACAACCGTACTCGTAACACACGCGCCATCACTCGGGGCCAAAAACTCGTATACAGAGTGTCCGCGGGGCCTGGGGAAGCTAGAGAGATTTCAAGGGACACCCTGTGTACCGAGCAGTAGGTAAACGTAGACGATGTGTTAACCCTTTCGGTGGTGTTTCCACGCCCGTTACGCGATCGTCGATCATAGAGGAGAGCAGTATATTCGCGGGAACGCCCGTGGGCGTTTGGCGCACACGGCGCGGCGAGCGTGCACAGGCACCCAAAGGGTTAAGGGGGAAGTGATAGAGGCGAGAAAAGATTGTACAGAATTCGTAGTCGGTGAATGCTAGGAATGAAGGGTACACTTTATTCGCAATTGTGACTAAGACGAGAACAAAGATACCTTCAAATCGTTTGGATAGTCCGAGGTAGTGAAATACAGGGTACATCACGATAAGAAATTGTTGAATTGTACGCATTGTTTTACAGGCGAAAGGAGAGACGGGGTGTACAACCTGACGCGCGGTACTACGTGCGTTACGTATAAGGTACCATAATATTCTTTGACTCGCCTGGCTCGTCGACAGTTTGGCAATTAACACGAAATATATCCTTACAGTCCTAATCGATGCGACGTACGCTCCGCCGTATTGCGTGCATGCGCGGGCGTACGAGCAAGCACCTTCTCCGCCCCCGACTCGAATTAGTCTCATCGATCGATCCCTATTTTAACACTTAGAACGAAGAGATAATACTGATAGTTTCCAAGCTATTTCACAGTCTGACACTTTGTACACCACTGATCGTGACTCGCGTTTGATACAAACGTTAACGGCTAGTCCGGAATACATTAAACAATGAACAAGATCGATACACAGGACCATCTGAAAAGGCTACACGCAGCGGCAAGCTTTGTTGCTTTCAGAGAATCGACAGTGTCGTCGGAAACGAAGTCGTACGTTCCGAAGAGGCGAGTCATTGTACGGAAGAAATTCGATCTGGGTCGTGGCGTTCTTCGAACTGTACGACTTTGTGCTTCTATATCTCCGTTTAATTGAAAGTAACAGAGATGTTGGGTGTATTCTCTTAGATAGCCCCACCCTGTATATATTGTTTAAATATTTACTTAAAATATTATCGGCACGCTCTTCTGAGAAGCCATTCTCGAGCGTTGTGTAAAAACGAAGGTAAGGCTTTAACCCTTTGAACCCTGAACTCCAACACATCGATTAACCCTTGAGCTCTGATTAAAAGAACTAAGAATGTGAAAATGCCATAAATAAATAATGTACCGCAGGGAACTGATGCTTTAGTAATTTTGGCAAGAGATTCTCGAAGATAGCTGGCAAGACTATGTCAACGATATTCGACTTTTATGATACTTTCTGCTAGCAGAAGCTGCAAGCTTTAATTTTCGTCGTTTTATACAAGTTCTGATTAGGAATCAATGGAACTTTTAATCTCAAATGGCAACGAGGATTCATTGGACTGATTGAACCGCCGATACTAAGGGTTCAAAGGGCCAAACGTGAGATGTATACGTGGTATACCGAAACACACTTCGTGGAACAATAGAAGTGAATCTGAAAAACTGAATCTTTTTTCAAAAAAGACATCGACGTACATTAATCACCGAGTGACCTACACGTAACAAAAATTCCATCGCTCCTCCACGGAACCCAGGATAATACGCGTGTAACAATGCTTCATGCCAAAATAGCTCACTATTCCCAGAGGCTGGCACAAAACGCGCATGTAAAAGAAACGACAACAACAGAGGTTACTGTATACCGCTATAACGTATCACCGGTAGAAACACGCTCCCCGTTCCGGGCACGAGAAAACTAAGTACGAAAAAAAAAGAGAAGAAGGATCGCGTGGCAACAAACGGAACAGCCGAACGAGTCTCGTTTTCCTCTCTAAAATTGATTAGTGGGGGCATGTCTCGCCAGCCGAAAGAGATCCACGAACACACCGAACAACAATCGTTACGTGAAAGCTACATGCACTTTTCTTTCTTTGTTAGATGGCTTAACGCACACAGCAGGACTAAGACTGCCTAGGCTGGATCGGGTTACTAGGTTGCTGCCTCCATCGCCTCCTGACGACGTTCAACTTTTTCAAATAGAACTGCAGGGTGGATCGATTAATCCCGTACATCTCGGACGCCTGAGTGGTGCTAACGCCCTGCTGCAATATCGCCTCCAGGGACATTTTAACCGAGTCTAAGCTATACTTTCGGCCCTGCTTGTTCGCCAGCGATTTAAGCAACGCGCCTACGTCAACGTCCGGACGTGGCCGCCTTGTGTTCGGCCCTTTTTTACATTCGAGGAAATGGGACGCCCAAAGGGCACCACCACCACCACCGCCTACACTCTCCCGAGACCGAGACGACCGCGCTCCCGCCCCCCCACCTGCAACGAGGAAACCCAAGCTAGTGTCGGCCGATCATTGCACGATCCGTTTTTTTTTTTAACACTTACAGGGGCGCCACAATGAAGTAGTAACGAGCACAATTTTTTACCACTCGGCGTGGAACCATGCCTCCCAGACGTGCAACTTGTCGCAGCCCGAACAGGGTCGTGCACGTGTCGGAGACATGGTTCAGCCTTGCCTCTGATATAGAAGCTCAGCGCCCGCGGAGTCTTTCGCGTTTCAGATCTGATAAATTGTCAGTGTGGGTGGTGTCTACTTGGACGAGTGATTCCCTTTGATTTTCTGTAGATGAGTGAGTGCGGTATTGTGTGGTGTGGAAGGTGTTTTGTTTCATTATATTGCACGTTTTGTGAATACTGGTTTGAGATTGAGTGGCAAAGTGTATGCTTCGAGAGTTTAACGTGATTGCGATATCCGCGGACTGCAGATTCGAATGGAATGCTAAATGGTGAACGAGTATTTCGCACGTCGATAGGGAACCGGTAAGTATGTCGCCTGAATTCGATCGTTCGTCTAGACACGCAATAGTTCTCAAGATTTTTAACAACAACCATCTTGTTCCGTTCACTGGCGAATTAAGTTTTCACGACTTCGGATTTCTTTCTAAATTTCCGCTTTGTTTAAATTAGAACAGTAAACAGAGATAATGGCGAAACACTATTTGCTGGACCAATTCAGACGAAGTTTAAAAAGCGTGAAGTTGGAAACAACGCGCCAGTAAACAGTGCAGGATGTCTATTATTAACCGTCTCGTAAATAACTGGGTGTCGCGGCTAGCAACCGTAGGCGAGGCAAATATTTTCCGATCTTCTATCCACCTACGAGATCTCGCCGAGATCGGTGCGTACCACTTCACGTGGTCCCCTTGTTGACAAACAAACAAACACGGGGGAACGTTCGCCAGATTAAGCTAAATCGAGTCCCATCTCTCCTACGATCAACGTATTTTCTGATTCGAGCCTAATAAAGCGCGGTCTCCTCCACTTTCATCGGCAACGCGTTCGAATTAGAAAGCTCTGCTTCGATCCAAAAATGAACTTTGGTTCGAAGTTTCTTGCATACTGTCATACGTATCTACGTATGTAGGTCGTACGATTATTTAGGTCTGCACAGAGTACTCTCACCGAACAATTTTAAATCAACTCGCATTATTTGCGTAGATCCGCGAAGATACCCTGTATTCCACTATATCACGAGGCAAATAAAAAGAGAAGGACATTGAGAGGAAGCGCGACTTACCAGGATGTTGGGAGGGGTCGTGGGATGGCCCGGCTCTGTTGTTGTCCTGATCCATCTCGCTAAGATCGTTCATATCGTCATCGAGCGTCAGGTCTTCGACGCTCTCCTCCGCGTCTTCTAGATACTCAGACTTTGGCTCGATGAGATTATCATTTGGCTCAGGCTTTTCGAGTGGCAGCTGCACGGAAAAGAAAGCGTTTTATTATATTGAGCAAAAGTGTGTTGGATATGCCGTGTATCGCACCGTTTCCGCACTATAAGATCAGATTCTATAAGAGGATCGTATAGTAGGATGTAGTACGAGGTTTGATCTGCCAACGCGCGAAAGAAACCGAGCATCAGAGCGATAGTCTCCATTATACGTTGGTAATTAAGAAAGGTCACGCTGATGAATCGATATTGGCCTGTGACATTTACCTGTAACATCTCGTCCGCGGGTTTCGTCAGCTGTGTCATTAGAGCTGACCTGCCGAGCGAGTCTGTGGGGTCCGCGTGTACTTTCTCGTCCGCCACGGGTGCGATTCCAAGTGCGGGTACGCTCATTTGTTGAGGCATGTCACTCGAATTCGAGGCCTCGTGGTTCTCAAGGGAATTGTCTTCTCCCATGCTCCTTCTTCTAAACCTTCTTCTTTTCCTCGAAGTCGGACTTTGGGAGCCCTCTCTGTAACAGAAACGACCGAACGGTGAACTAAATAATGCACTCTCGATGTAGGGAATATAGAGAACACTCAAAATTTCATGTTAATTTAATTTAATGTCGACTCGTTAATGGTGCTTTCTTGACTGTACTCACCTCGAGGAGAGACCCTTTGATACTTGGGGACTAGCCGAGTCTTCCGGCAAGTCCCCTACGGACCCTTGTGCCATACCCTGCCTAGGAACTTTATTTTTCTCAATCGTGAGACCGGAAGACGAGTGTGGAATGTCTAACGACGGGGCCGTCGGCTGTGGAACGACCTTCTGTTGTGGAACGACCTTCTGTTGCTTCGAGTCCGTCTTACTCTCCGAGAGACCCTTAATTTGTAGCGACTCGGCAGCTTTAAGAAGCGCTGCCAATTGGTCTTGGGAGATATTTACTTCCCCCCTGTACATGTAGTCCATCATCGCTTTCAATTCTTTAAACTTAACATCTTTGAGTATGAAGACCGGATGTTTGTCATAGTGTTCGCTGAGGAGGCCCTATAATCAAAACACGCGCACATAAAAGCTTAGAAACGACGTGCGATCAACTTAGTTTCTTAAGTTGTAACTTTCAAATTTTTCAATTAATAGACACCGTATACCAGAGTCCAAAAATGAATTTTCATTCAAAATGCACCATTGAATCTTTTTTAATCGCAATGTAAAAAATTTAATTGCAAAGAACAGTAGTAATCAATAAAAATTGAAATAAATTTTGAAAGCGGGCCGTTGATTAATTGGAATTTCCATTAAGCTAAGCCCGAGATAATTTAAAGAGTTGAAATTTAATTCCACGATCCAAGTATAAAGTGATGGGGCACTGTCTCTTCATACACCCCCACCCATCTATCAGGGCAAAATCCCAGGGCAAGTGCCCTGGAAATCAGCCATCTTGCTTTCTCTGTATTGATCACGAGGAACTAGGGGGGGGTTTGGGCTTTCATTCCCCCCTGCCTCTCAGGCTTCAGCCCAGGCAACGTTCAACAAGGGCAGCCATCTTGTTTCAATTTCAGGTTCCCCCTTGCCTACAGTTTCAATTCAAGTGTTCGCTACGGGCCCTAACTATGCTTAGCCAATGCAAACACACAGTTATGACAGAAATCTAAAGCCAAGAATAGCTGCTTTTACTAATTTTCAATGTCCCTGCCTTCTGGCTTACAATCGTACAAATTGAATGCGAATGCGATCTCTCCTTCGTAATTCTTAATTGAAGCCAAACAAGTTACATATAGCACTAACAAGATATATATATATATCTCTAAAGCTAAATAGCCAATTGGGAGGAGTAAGTGGTTTATTATGGAAAGAGAAATGTACTCACCTCGAAATAGGGACTGCACGCGGAGAGAACAACCTTATGGGCCTTTAAGTATTGTCCCTCCGCAGCCAGGGTGCAGTCGACCAGCGTCCCGCTTTCGAGAAGCGTGTCGAAGTTTTGGATTAAAGTGCTCTGATGATTATTCCACCTGAGGCAGAACTGCTGGTCGTCTTCCATGTTTTTTTACTTCGTTCCCTCGTTTCTGGACAAGAGAAAAGAGGCCGGTGCCGATAAGCAGACCCAGGATACGAGGACTCCACACTTGCTGTCGTTCGATATCGACCCGTGTCCCGCCTAATGCTATCTAACTCTCTTGCGGCCGATTAACGCGAACATCGGACCCGGACGACTCGCGGGTACACGGCAGAACACGAAAAGTTTAATCGCCCCCGTTCGCCCCGATCAATATGCGACACCGCGGCGAAAAGCTCCGCAAGGAAGCACCGAAGCTTCCAAAATGGCCGTACGATGCAAGCGCGTCGGTCGAATCGGTCTTCTGGCCTTTTCCTTTGTGCGTGTCCTCATAACGGTAATGGACGATCTGGTGGGGATGATGCAGGAGGACGCGCAAGCATCACGCATGCGCAGCTGCGCCCAAGCTGCGCGCTTAACTTGCGCACTAGCCTCGAGGCCCCTGGAATTCAGGGGCGTCTGCTGGATCCTCCGGTGCCCGGACAATAATGCCGAAGTGCCCGAAAATTTAGGACAACGAACCGGTTCCCCGCGTTCCCGAATCGATATTACTCGCTTCCAACTTTAATATTCCAAAGAATCTCTCAAATACGAACAGGCTTTCGATATCATTTCAATCTCAAACCATACGAATACTGGATTTCAACAGATGTTCCGCGATCAATGAGCGTCTGTATCCGACGACCGGTCAATAACATCGGTAACACGTAACAAGAGGGGATAAAAGAACAGAAGATTCAAAGTGGAGAGTCCTTACCTATTCGAAAAGCCACATTAAAGTTCACGACACGAAGAGAGGGGGGGGGGGGGTGTAAGCCAGGTTTACGTCACCGAAGTTTACATCACTGTCGCGCAATAAAACGGAAAATCGATTACTCGCTTCACATGCGCGCAACGCGTAAGTTCCCCTGTCATGGGGTGCAGGAGGGTGGAGGGGGTGGGCCGATAATGCGAGTATCCGAGCGTTAAGATTAATGCAAAATAAAGCGAGAAGAAGGTTCACTGCTTACGCGCGATTGCGTAATCTATTTATATTGTTATCTTATGTCGAACGTTACGTCAGATGGCGCCGGGCAACGTGTGCAAAACAAAAACAAGTTCACGACAGATAATTTTCCCGATCGCATCTACGCCGACGACCGGTGAAAAGGAACGATGCACTTTCCTCGCACCGCCCCCGGAAATCACGAGAGAGAGAAAGAGAGAGGTGAGGAGACGTGGATCGCAATATGGCTGTCCGCGAGGTCGCGCCCGAACAAAATGGCGATAGAAGAAAAGCTCGCGGGGAAAAGTATAACGATCGAAAAATTTTCCGCAACTTTCCGAGATTTCCCCCGTTGAAGCGCCGCCTGGACAATAATACACGAGAATCACATACGCTCGCTTCACCGGGGGGACCCCTCTACCGTTAACGAAGCTAAGATGATGTTTCCTCAAAAGTATATAGAGAGGATCCGCCCGCGCCATGTCACCCCACCTTAAGATTTTCCGGAATTTTCTTACGAGATCTAGAGTAGCCGCGACTCTTAAGATTAAATGTATCTACGTGTTAGAAACACTCACCTAATTAGGGGTACAAAACAATCTAATATCACAGCAACGGGATCGATGAAAAGTGAAAAAACTGCGTAAGCGTCCAAGCTCGGCGTGCGCCTCGAGCGCTGCCCTTTTCAACAATGGCGTAGCGCAACGCCTGCTAGCTTGGCCTGTACGCCGGCCGTCAGAGAGCGCAGGCTTCCCCGGAAGAGGGCATCAGAGAAGAAAAAACGAAGGAAACTGGCGAGCATGCGCTCTAACTTCCAAAAGCTATAATCTCGCCGCGAGTGGAAATTGCAACTAGAGGACGCTAACAGATATTAACACGTATCTCTCTATTTTTCACTTGATAATACGCAACAGCCTATTTAATATTGATCGAAGGCATTTACACATCGAATTTTTCATATCGATAGAGGCACCACTGTAGTTTATAATAACGTAAGTAGGCGATAATTGAAGGCACGCGAACTGCCGATCACACGATGAAATTATAAATTAATCGCCAATACACTACTATCATACCATGCGGCTATTTTACGAAACAGATTAACGGTCACGGCATCGTGTAACGAAATGTAGTAAATATCATTGTGGTGAAGAAAATTCAGGATCAATATACTTTCTATGTATACGTAGTATACTGTCGGGAAAGACATTATTTCGATCGAACTGAACTCACAAGGCTGTATATATGCAATGAAATTGAAGTAATTAATAACGAAAGAAGACGAGGTGTCTTCAACGTCATTAGCCGGCCCTGGACCGCAACCTGGCACGCGTACGTAATGGCGGACTCTGCAGACTCGGCCAAGGCAAAATGGCGAAAACTGTCCAAAAAAGCTCGGAAAATGTAAACTATTTGGTCCGTATCACAAGATAGTTCACTCAAATCTCACAGTAAACATTCTTCCCGCAATATTTCGAACACGTTTAACCGAAGCTAAGTCAAGAGATCGTGGGTTAATGGTGAAAACCCAAATGATTGTTGGCATAGCGAGGCGACCTGATTTTCCACGAACTTTCGCGACACCGGAGGAACCATCCGAACTGGAAACTAATCCTAAATCACCAAGTATTGATAAATAGATGTAAGGTACTCACCTATATTGGCACAGTCTAAATATCACAGGAGGAAAAGTTGGAAAAACTACGCGCCTCCGTCCTCAGCGTGCACTACCCGGGCGCCGTGGGTTCTCTCTACACAATGGCCGTAACACTACGCGTTAACGATCGACCCGCTCTGTGAAGGGATAACCGGGATGCACGGAAGCGGCGGTGCTCGTCGTGGGGAGACGCGGCGCAGAAACTTAAAAACGGTCTTCTGCGCACATCGAGGCACGAACGGTGGGGCGAAGAGAAGAGTCGGCCAATGCAGGATCGTCGAAACACTTGCGGGACCTAGTGACTATTTTTGCGAGACATTCGTAAACACGCAAACGTCAAAAGGATATTCGGTAAAACAACAGTAAATACTTAATCTTCAAACTCATTGCCCATGGCGATAGCTCGCACTGCTGATCGCTCTGTCGCTTGATTCCCTGAATGTCAACGCGCGTCAGTCGTACATTCCGCCGCGTACATTCAAATATACATCGGCACACGATTCCGTGCAAGGTTATGGCATATAATACGCATTGTCATTCGACGAGAAGTGTGATATTTGAGGTTAGACAATTTCATCGGCATGAAGTTGGCAAGCCGTGAGCGTCAAAGTTGATACAATCCTGATTTTTGCCGGTCTATCTTCACCAGCGATCCACGGTGGTAGGGGGTGTCGCTTGCCCACGATGGTGGGGAAGGAGGAGAGTTTCCGTTGAGGGGCGCGTTTACCGGCGTAGCGCAGCCGAAGCGGAGGGAGAGGCGAAAGGCGGCGCGGGAGAAGTGGAAAGCCGGGAAGAGAGAGCCCCGACGAAGGGAAGAATCGGGGTCCACAACAAAATCGCTTAATCGCTTTGCGCCACCGTCCGCAACGGAACACGGGCCGTCCGCCGCCATCACGGTGCCCCCTAGTGTGCATTTATGTCTCTCTCTTTCTCCACCTCCCGCTTCTCGTCCTCCGTCTCTCTCCGTAATTCGCTACGCCACTTCGTGCCGCGACGTTTTCACGGGCAAACCGAGAGAGTGACAGCTGCCAGTCGTCCACGCTCTACGTGCCTTTCGCGACCACTGACAATTGCCCCGCGGTGTCATCGCGCGAATACGTGCGGATTCCTCGCGAGTATCGCCCCGCGGAACAGACAATCGTAAACCGTGCGTGCTCCTCTACACACCGTGTGTCATAACCCCAACAGCAAAAGTGAGTGTCTTCCCGCGGACCTTGGCACGCAGTTGCCAAGAATCGTGGAAACTTTCGCACCGCCGCTGATTTCGTTCGTGCGTCCCGGTTGTCATGGTAAGGTAAGTGCAACCACGGTTTTTCTCCGTTACCGCTGTTTATTCTCGCATCGCCTCGCCGCCAACGCGTACGGCAGATCTCGCGATTCTTAAGTGCTCTTTTGTTCGACGGCAAACAGAAAGGTGTATACGCTTCTGCAGTTTGTCGCCACTTATTATCGCCTCCGCTTTGACAGGCGTCTGGCATTCACTCGTTTCGATGTAAAACTCCTGTAAACTGCCACTGGCAACGATCTTACGCATCTCTGAACGTCATTGATGACGATAGGCCCAGATTCAGGTGGAATCCCTGCTATTTGTTTCGTTTCGTATGACATTTTCCATTACGTGCACGCATTTCGGCGCGAGCGTGCGCCCGCGCGCGCGTATTGTTTTGACTTTTAAGCGTGTAATCACGGCACAGCTGGTCAGCCTCGACCGCGTGTGTAGGTGTGCGTGACAATGATCTACGACGTTTAACGACCTGTCGTACCGCGGAGCGACGAATTAAGCATGTCCCTCCATGCGCCTCGTGGTTTCGCCTCCATGAGGATTTGGAACGCGCCGCGTGCACGTTCGATACGCTGTCGTCGATTACCGTAGGTCACGTGCACGATAACTGTCCAATAATCGACGATTACGTATGCGCAGGAAACGCTTGTTTCATGTTGTGCCGCGTACTATACGAACGACGTACACAAACTCCGAATTACGCAAATCAAACGATTCACATACCATTCGGTTACGTGTTTTCTAAAAGTCATTGGGAATTTATATCATCGCTACAGATTTGTTTTTCTTTCAACAACGTACGAAATATCGTCGATGAATCGATGAGTGGTCAACTATCAACTTGCACGCGCGGCAAATTCAAACCCTCTAACAGGTGATATATTGTACAGGCTGTATGAGAACTGTAGGGTGTTTCGAAATGGTAATTCAGAGTCGCGAGGGTAGAAGTTTAATTGAAAATGCTTCGCAAATGGTTTATTAATTCTATAGTACGTCGAGAAGCACTGTCGGTCTTAGAAAATTATTAGTTCGTGATCTTGGATTGCTAAAACACTTGTTTTACCGCATTAGTTCCATCGCCATTTACATTTGGTGCCAGCGAGCGCCCAGCACATTGTACTATCCTTAGTATTACTCTAAAATGATTCGAAGAATGTCTTGATAATCTTACGTGGCACAAGGCCGCAAAGGAAAGGGAGCCGAGGTGGGGGTGGGGGTGAAAGCCTGGAATAAATAGAAAGAAATCTTGAGGACACTGGCGGTGCTACAAATTGGCGACGCAGGCAGGTATATTCTTTATTAAATATTAGAGTGGAAACGTTGACGGAATAATTAAAGGACATAGCGGTGGCGCGCAGAAATCTAAGATTTTCTCCGGCGATCGCGGAGCGGCGAACGGTTTACCTGTACATTGTGCTCGCGGTGGCGATGATAAAGAGAAATGCTGCCTAGAAAGCAGGTCTTGGCTGAATCTAGGCCACCCTGATGCCGCGTACACATTCTCCACAATTTTACTGTTCCTTCTCTCGGCCTTGCCTCGCGTTCGTAACCATCGAGAAGAGGGAACTGCAGCGGCTTTTTCTCTCCTCTCCTAGTTCTCTCCCTCTCTCCTCCCGTCTCTCTTCTCTATCCCTTCCCACATCGTGTTCCTCCTCCCCCTCTCGCTCTCTCTCTCTCTGCCGTTTTCTCTTCCTATTTTTTTCTTAGGACGATTCAAGGATCGTGTTCCGGAGGACGACCGGCTGCTAGACAGATAAAAATGAACGTTTGAATCACACCTTGCCATCGATAACGTTCATCGCGTGTAGTTTTTTTTTTTAAGAAAAAGAATCGCACGATCCGTGGACAGCTTCTCATTCTAACCCGACGACCCGAGGATTTCTGATAACTCTGATAGTCGGATGAGGCTCGTTAGAATGAAGGGGGATGGAGAAGGTTGGAAGCTGATAGGATCAAACCGCTGAGATGTGTCCCCGCGTATCGTGGCAGGATTTTGATTGATACCTCGAAGCCGCGTTGCCGACGACAAAAGGAAGACTGATAGGGAACGGGAGCGTTTCCCATGTAATCCTATCTTGGCCGTGGCCGCTGAAAGAAAAACTGCGGGACGGGTTCGGCGATTTTCTCGAGAGCCGCGAGCGGAATCGCGTGTACATGAGTAACAGTGGGGCGATCGAGAGCGACCTAGAAAGGTTTCAAAAGACATTTTCCCGTTCACCCACGTATAAAGCTGCCCCCTCGCCGCAAAAGCGTACATACAGGCACATAACGTGAAACCTCGTATAGTAATTGAGATGGTAGAGAAGAGAGAGAGAGAGAGGAGGAGGAGGAGAGAGGAAGAGTGCGGCAAGCGGGAGAGGAATGGGAAAAGTCTTCGTGCAGAGCATTAAGAACGGAGACAGAGGCAGGGAATGAAAGGTAATGGACGCAAAGGAAGGCAGAAAAGAAAGAGAACACGAGTGAATGTATATTTCTTTAGATAGGCTATACTGCCCACATATAAGACCGCCTGTGTGCGCATCCGCGCGGGCACGATCGCGCGTACGTGTGTACGTGCGCCTATAGCTCGGAACGCGAGCGCATAGGAACAACGGAAAGTACGGAGCATAATACGGAGAAAACGCTGGTAAAAGGAAAGAGGCCTCTCTGCCTGCCTTTCCAATCGAATCGAACGCCCCTCTCGCCTTTGTCATTTTCTCTTTGTCCTCGTTTCTGCCTCGCTCTTCCACCGCAGAATTCACCGTCCTCCCTTTTTCTCTATTTCTCGCCCGTCTATCTCTTTTTTCCTCCGCGGCTCGGCCACTCTTTCGGTTTCCATCTTCCATCTCCTACGGCTTGTCTGACTCACACAGAAGAACTCGGGGGGCCCCGTTCTCTCCGTTCTCTTCGACGATCTCCTTCCACCTACTACTACTTCCCCCTACTTCGTCTTCGCCGTCTTCTTCGGTATCTTTCGCTTGCCGAGAAGGAGGAAAGCACGGTAGAAGGGGATCGCGGAGGAAGAGGAGGCGAGGAACCTCTTGCCAGCTCGATTCAGCCAAGTCCTGTTCCTCTCCCTTACCTACTCTGGCTTCCAGTAAAAGCATCCTACCACCCTAACCTCTCTTCTTTCCTCCTCGCGTTTCGATCTGCCTCTGCCCACCTTTTCCTTCTTCTCTCCTTGCCGTTGCTCCCCTTCCTCAATCCGCCGCCATCGCCGCCTCCGCCGCCGCCGCCTCCTCCGCCTCCTCCGCCTCGCTCGTTCGTCGTCGTCATCATCGCCGTCGTCCCCGTCGCCGTCGTCGTCTCCTGCTTCGCCTTCCGTCCCCTCGTGCTCCCTCGAGCCGCTCTTTTCCGCTGGCAACCCTCTCGCCTTTCTCTCCCTACTCTTTTCCCTCGTTCCTCGTCCCGCTCCGCTCACATCCTGTTTCTTTAGAAACGGTCGGAAAGAGAGCGCGGGAAGAGGGCGAGGGAGGGAGACGGATGAAGCAGTGGAAAGGGGGAGAGAGTTTTGTTGGTCGATTTTTTCACGCTTTTGTCTCTCGTAGTTTACTTACGTAAAAGCTTTCTATATTTGGATCTATTACAATTTCCATAGTTCACAATCCGCGGCGCGCATAGTCGCCTCGCGTTCAAGGCGTCCACGGACGAAAGGTGTTTTCGCTTCAAACAGTGACCACGGAAAAATGTGTGGATTTTTAAGGGCGACGCGATCCTGAGAGTAAAAGGAGAAAGGTAGCTCGCCGGTGATCGACAAGAAAGTGGTCGAGCTGCGTATAATTGCCTCCGAAGCCACTGTTTATTTGCACCATCTCTGCATCGACAGACTTTGTCTCTTCCTGCTCTATCTATATCGCTCCTCCAAATACAAGTACGAAATAATTTTCTCCCAACTGCTTTCGGTTTTCCACATAAAAACCTACACCGCTTCGGCGCGGTACGGTTGCTCTGGAAACAATAGAAGCGCGTGGCCTGAACGCGTTTGCACGATAACGTGTGGCTGGATCGTTAATCGCGTTCAAAGATTGTCCGCAGAGTCCATCCCGCCTCTGACTCACCCGTTTTCCGTCTTTCCTCCTTCTCCCTTCGCTCTCTTTCTTCGTTTTTCTCTCCCTCGCCCTCCACCCCGCGCGGCCCCCTTTCTCTCTTGCCCCCATCGTTCATTATATCCCTCTCTCCGTCGCCGTCTCAAAAAAGCAGTTTTGCCTCCTCTTCTTTCTTCCGCCAACCTTTTCCCCGCTGCTCTTTCTCTTTCTCCCCCTTAGATTCTCGCTCGCGTTCCCCTTATCTCCGGAGTTTCTCATTGTCTGAAAGGGCCATCTGTCCCCCGGCTTTTTCATCCTCCGCTTTCATCCCTCCGTTGTACACGGGCACACAAAGAGACTCCTCTTATCCGCTGTTCGCCCCCTCCTCTCTCTCTCTCTCTCTCTCTCTCTCTCCCTCTCCCCCCTCCCTCCCTCCCTTCACCCTTTCTCCGGCTCCCTTCTCTTCTTCGTTGCTTCCGTTCGGCCGAATCTACTCCTGCGCCGTTCCACGTTGCTCCTTTCTCCTTCCTCGAAACTTGAACGGGCGACTCCTTTCGCAGGCCAGACGGAACCGCCGCGGACTATTAAGAGAAAATGACGGTGTAACGATTCGAGGCTCGAGATCCCCGCGATAACCGTCGTCATCGCGCGACTGCTCCTCGCAGCGGTCGCGGAGCGCGGGCAACTTTTTTTTTGCAATGACGAGCGAGGGATCTCTGACGATCGTGTATCAGAGCGGGGGAGAAAAAAAATCGTGCACCCTCGAAGCCAGAGAGAAAAGATCCCTTCGGGCAGGCCACGTGCGACCTTGGGCAAGTCCACGTCACCCTCTTACGCTGCACCCTCCGAAGGGACGCAGCCCCGATCACGCGGATCTCGGGGGTAGTTTCCAACCCTCGCTTATATCCTTGCGCCACAAGAACAGCGTAGAGAGAGTACGGCGCGTAGACGACGGGCGAAACGCGCGACAAGTTTGCTAAAACCCTTCCTGTCCAACAATTTCTTTGAATAGTGCGGAGGGTGACGTTCGGTGTCCGCGCAGAGAGGATTTTCATCCGACACGACTGCGTACCCGTGGAAACGTCCCACCGCCAGCAATTCAATAGCTGAATCTGACAAAATTCGCGATTGCACAGGTGGATCGTATAGGGCAGAATTAAATATCGACCCTAATCTCGTCCTTTGACTCTGCTCATCTTCTCCATGGGCCTCGGAGTTCATTGATCGTGCTCTCCCTCTAATGCAGAGCTTTCCACGAGAGGCTCCTCGGAGGCATCGACGACAGGGTCCATCGAAAGCGGGTGCCTATTCCGATATACATAGACCGTATCTTTCCTTTCTCCTTTCTCCTTTCTTGCGTCTCCACGTGTCGGCTCCTCCGCTCTCCTCCGGTTCCAGTGAAATTGCCGTTTCCGGGTCCCCTACCTACGTGGCCGCGAACGCCGGCCGCCGCTGGTTCCTTCGCCTCTCCTTTCCTTCCCTTCGAAAACACGGCGCACCGCTCGGGAGGGAAATGGAGGGAGGTAAAGGTGGCAGGATGAAAACGGAGCCGTGGCGACGTGTAGGTATATACGCGGTGCCGCTCCTCCGAAGTGGTAGGGCGAAGGGGAACAGGTGAGAGGCCGAGAGAGCCCGGTTCTCTCGGAAAGGTGAACGGAGAGAAACGAAGAAACGAAGGGCATTCGGAATGCGGTACTGTTATGCCTTACGGTACAGACAGGACGGAAATTAGGACTGCTCCGACTCCGTTGACCATTGCTCGTTGTTCTTCATCTTCGTACGCCGTCCTTCCCCGTCGTCCGTTTCACTCGCCTTAATGCGCCTCGGACGTGGCCACGCTCTCGTCCCACACCCCTCGGCGAAGGGCGTAGCGTCGTTCCATCAACCGCGGACGAAGAGTACGGACGTGTAGCGTCCTGGGTCCCAGGGGCTCCGCGCCGTACGAAACTTTTACGCGCGGGTGGAGACGTGGCTCCGTTATGAATCGATATTCTTCAGGATTCGCGCGGGCAGGAGGAGCGGCTCGTGCGTTTCTGTGCCATCGGGGCTGCCTCGAGGTCGCACCGCTGTCGATGCCTTTCGATTATTAGCCGGCATGGGGAACGTCCGGGTATTGCTGTAAATAGGTATCGACAAGAAGAATCGACGAAAGAGAGCGTCATCGATTCTAAAGAATCGCTGCTTTTATCGATGCCAGTCGTAGGAACCTCGTGTCGCATTATGCCCCCTTCTCTGTACTCACCCGTCCCTCCGAGTCGCACCTTGCTTAATGCAACTCGGTCTTGTTCTCTCATTCGGGGTAAAAATAGACACCGCGCTCCCCGCCGAAGCGTTGCGAAGCAATCGATCGGGATGCGAGTACCGAGCGTCAATCGCGTTACGAGCACTGAAGCGGGGAGTGGATGCAGTAAAAGCTTACCCGTGCCACCCCTAAAATTAAGACACCTTAATTCGGAAGATCGCCTCAGGAATTGTAGGCAATGGCACGATGATCGGTTCCGAAACCGTGGACGGACAGGTGTTCTATTTTCCCCAGAAAGGAGCTTCCAAAGTCACTTCTCCGGCGAGAGACATCCACGATGCGGATATTCAACCCTCCGACTATCTCTGCCCCGAATAACAAAGGGAGCGACGGGCGAGTCGCCTGGAAGAATCCTGGAATCACGATTGCACGCGAAAGGAAAGGTCGTGGCGTAGCTGCAGGAAGGTTGACGCGGGCTCGTTCGCCAGTAGCGATGGAAATTTTATTAATCCGAACGTTCCCCATTCCGCTGGCGTGCCGAAGGGAGGGGAAGGAAAATGGAGGCGAAGCGTAGGCAAGCGTTCTGGAAGATTTCAGAGAGCGTTCCCTGGAAACGCGGTGTCCTGGATGGAGGAGCTTGATGGCGAGGGTGAGCGGAGCAGGATAGCGGGCGGCGGCGGGAGGGTGGTGAAGAGAAGTCGTTTCCGCTTACGTTTTCCCGGAGAAAGAGCTGGTTGGTCGTCTCGAGGACGGCGCGGCGAAAGGAAAAAGTCCGGGAAGAGCCGAGGAGGAACGTCGATAACGTTGGAAAAACGTAAAACGCGCACCGGCGAGCAGCAGAGGAGAAGGAAACGTCGCGTGGAGTATAGGGAGAGGAATGAGAGGAGAAAGGGAGAGAGAGGGTAGCAACAGAGGTAGCAGCAGCAGCAGCAGCACCAGCACCGGCTCTTCCCCATCGAGCGACAGAAACGGCTCGGTGATGTCGAGAGGAGAGCAGATAGGAGAGCAGAGAGGAAAGGAAAGAGGAGGATGAGACCCTCGGAGAGAGAGGAGAAAAAGAGAGAAGGGTGGCGGAGACCGTGGAAGAAAAGGGGCCACGAGAAAATAGCGTCTTCGCCGTGGGGAGGGAATGAGGGAACGAGGGAACGAGTAAATGGAGCCAACGCGCGGAGGAAGAGGGAACGAGAGACCGGAGGGTCGAGAAAGAAACGATGAAACGACCCAGAGACAAGGAGGGCTAGAGAAAGGAAAAGAGGGAGATGGCGCGAGAGGCACACACGTATATCTGTACATGCACCGTGGGCCGCGCACACACAGAGCGGCGACGACGAAGCGACGACGACGACGACGACGATGGCTACGGGGGTAGAAGAGAAGAGCGAGGGGGGAGGAGCGCGCGCTCGTCTACTCCACGAATGGCAGAGGGACAGACAGACGGGGAAAAAGAAGGTGGAGATGGGAGATCCGAGGGAGGCGAGGTGAAATTGGACACAAAAAGCTCGAAGAAAAATTGAGATGAATCGTGGAAGGGAAGATGGGGGAAGGGAGGATTCTCTGAAAGGGAGAGACCAACGCAGTGTCCTTCTTCGAGGCCGCGAAAGAAAGCGCGAACGGAGCGCGCGAGGGATGAGAGCGCGCCGCGAGATACGCCGATATTCCTCGCCGATTTCAACCAACGGTGAACGCTGAACCCGATCGTTCCTCGACACTCCACGGCCGCAACGTGTCGCTTCTTCTCTTAATTCCATCGTTCGACCGCTGGGGATCTCCGACACGTAAGTGAAAACGTTTGTGGAGTCGCGAGAGTTGAATTATAGAGATCGGCGAACTAAGGAAAATACTAAGGGTTTATAACTGAGTAGTCCTTCCTTACAAAAATGGCTTTAAAGCTTTGCGTCTTTGTGACGTCTCTGGAATTCAAGTTTCTTCCACCACCCCAGTTAAATGGATCGAGGTGTCCTGAATTACAACACGGGTGATAAAGATTGCAAGTGTATTCGATAGATTTATATAGAAACGTAGCGGGTTTCAAATTGAATATTTCAGTAGACAATTTTATTTCTTCAGCTTCTCCTTCGCCAGCATCCCTCAACTCGATCCTCCAGTTTTCTCCCGTCCTTCGGAACGAAAGATCACGATACCCGGCTTCACATTTGGCTCCAGTGATCGTCGCCGCGTAAGTTCCTAAAATTCCTAAAATTCCTTGTACAGCGTATGGCAATCGGCGCGGCGATCGCTTCGCTCGTCAGTTATCGGTGAAAGTAACGGGAAAATGGTTAAAGGACGTCTGTAGAACCGGAGAGAAACCGCGGTCGCAAAACCGCCGAGATCGGTGTGTGCACGCGCGAAAGATCGATCGTCGAGAAAGCGTATCGATCGATTCGATCGGGCCCCGATAGAACTGTACTGATCCCCGCGATTCGTCCGAGGCGCCCGTCACGTATCGATAGGTGTGCGTTTCGCAACTAACACGCCTCGATCAGCCGGTTCGACTTCGTTTTCCTCGAATCTTCTTACGCACTCGGGTTTTCCTCCGTTCTCCGCGTCACGAATCATCGTCCGAATATTTCCAAACGAACTCACGTCCGCCAGCGATCCCTTTCGAATCTTCCAACTGCTCACTAATCTCCGATGATATCTACAACTGGATCTTGTAAACAACGCATACACCTCTCGATTACTCATGCTTTCCGCGTTCGCGAATACGAAGTCAGATCAAAGCTCCGCGCTCTCGCCATCTCTAACTTCTCGCCCGCCTTTTCGCGAGCTCCTCGCTCAGCGACGTCGCCGCTCGCGATTTCTCCGAGAAGATAGCACGAGGAGGACCGATCGATCGGCTGTCGTCGATTCGCCACCATTCCTCGCCCGTTATCGCTGATTATCAGCGCGTCTCCAAGTGTCGCACCGGCTAACCCAATTTCCAGATATCGTTCGTACTTCCAGCGCGGATATTGTATCGTTGTGCACACGCTCGACCTGCCAGGGGAACGCGAGACCGCCGTACGCAAGCGCGCGCGTGTGTTGCGCGGTTAACGAACAAGCAGGTAAAGATCGACAGGTATAGGCGCACCAGGTGCGCTCGCTTGCTGCTACCTGCGACCTCCGCGCGAGCACGCGCTCAATGCGAGCCTTTGGACGAAGCAACTCGCGATAATGCGCGGACAGCGCGATTTAACAGTGTGCCCGCCACCGCGCACCGACATTCGCTACGTTCTCTGAGCCCCATGGGTCATTGGTGACCCAGAGCAGTCAGGTCAGTAGTAGATTAAACGGCTAAACGGCAGGCTTCAAGGAAAAGAGTTCCCTACTTCTGAATCCAACTATAACAAAAGAACAGCGAAGCGACGCGGCCGAATCGCGGATGAATACTTTAAATTACACGTAGAGGTGTTCGATAATAGTCGCTGTAGGATTCTTGAAAGGCACGTAGGGTTGGTAGATCGGTGCAGTTGAAAGATAATCGATGACGAGTGAAAACAGAAGTGTTCAGCCCAGTCACTCCTTCCCCGCAGTTCAATATCGCAATCCGAGGTTTTGAATTCTTCCGCAGACCCTACGGAAAGCCTGAAACGTTGCGGTAGCGTCGGCCGCGTCCGTCGATCGATCGGTTCATAGCCGATCGCACGACTCGATCGTTCATTGTCGTTACACCGCAGTATCTTATGACCATAATACGCCGCTCGATATCGTTACACGTGTCGCGCAGGGAATGTTTCTTAGCTGCTTCGATCGGGGCCGAGCGTGTTAGCACGGTTCGCGAAGGGAAACGGAGGGACGAGCACCGGGTCCGTGCGCCTAGAAGAAATCGGCGAGCGAAGAGGAACAGGGAGAAGAGGCGAGGAACTCGGCGAGGCGCGACGAGGCGGGCAGCTTAAAGTTTTCGCGTTATCGGCGCGCGCGTCTAAGCAACTGATAAAACTCCGTGTTCCTACGGATAGATAACGCGGAATGCCCGTATAAAGAGTCACATAGATAGAGGCAGATAAAGCACGGTCCACGGAACAGGTGAATGTTACGAGACAGACCAACGCCCGAACTTTATTCGTTGCTTTTGCGTGCTGTCAATCCGCGGCGATCTTGCACGCGTATCGTTTCGTCTCGCCTGTGCGTTCCCAGCAAACAGTTCACCGCGCTTCCGGTCACGAATAACGCGCGTACGGCCGCGGCTCTTCCTTCCTCCGTTTCTCGGCCGCGAAACCTGGTGCCGCGCTCGCCCGTCATCGGTACCATTATCGACTTTGACCGAGCCGCGAAAGTGTCGCGCGATCTCGATCGCAGAGAGGATTCCTTACGAGCTGACTCTGCCAGCAATTAACCCTCACTTCTTCTCCGCGCTCTCTGCCTCGTCGCTTCCTGCGATCGCTTGGAAAGCTCGCTTAGGTACATACCGATTTCCATCTTCCCCCCCTATCCATTCTCCGTCTTCGAGCTCTTCTTCTGCTCGTGGCTATAACTCTCTTCGGCTCCTGGCCGCTTGAAATACGTCTTCAGGTATCCCCTCGTAGCCGCGCTGGAAAAGAAAACGAATATTTCATGGAGACAGGTCGTTATTGGGGCGTGCACTACAGGTACTGTCCCGCTTTGCGGATCGATCTCGAAGTAGAGAAGGGCACCCGAAGAAAACGGTGCCTCGGGTGTGTGTGTGTGTGTTTGGAGGGGGGTGCGTAGGGTGGCCGAGGCGTGTATGTGTGTGCGAGGACGTCGATGACTCGTCGACGAATCTAGGGAAAGACGAAGGATCGGACTGAATGGACACGCTTTGCGGTGTTTCTGTTGCAGCGGCGGCATGGCCGGGCAGCACTACTGCCTGCGCTGGAACAACTACCAGTCGAACATGACGTCCGTGTTCCATCAGCTTCTGCAGACGGAAGCCTTCGTGGACGTCACCCTGGCATGCAACGAAGCTTCCCTGAAGGCGCACAAGGTGAGCCGATCGATAAAAGATAGCGGCGATCGCGGCTACGTCGCTCGCTCGAAACGATAGGACTGGCTGGCCTGATAATTCTCGTGGATTTTCACGTTCTTCGCTCGTCCTTATCTCGGAGAACGGCTGCGAGACGGAACGGGCGAGCTTCCACCTCGGCACTTTCACGGATAAATTCTTTATAGAGCTGTATAGCGTTGGATCGTCTTCGATAGACTTCTTCTGCGTGACGTATCAACGAACAGGTTCAGGCGGCGATCGATCTTTAATCCGTTAACTGGGTCGTTCCTCCGCTAGAAACGCCCCCTTGTGTATTCGGATATTTATTTATTTACAAACCGGGAAAACTCCCATTAGTGTACAAAAACAGTATACGCAATAGTGGCAAAAAGAATGTCGAAAACGTCCACGAAAAACGGACGTGTACCTGTAGCTACTTACAAAGGTTACAGAAGTTCGAGTGCAGATTCTCTGAAAGAGTCAATATTACAAACAAACAAAATCTAAAGCCAGGCAAAACGAGTTTGCTACCGTGCATAAACGAATTACGGTATCAGTGTCGGCCAAACGAGACGTATGGCAATCCCGAAGAAAGGTACGAATGAGTCTGTACGATCTGGTCGATGCGTAATAATTGATAGATTGTAAAAGTTGAGGGCAATCGATATCACCGTTAATTAACCTGAAAAGAAATAGCAAATCAGCTACAGTACGGCGCACTTCAAGAGATTTCATATTTAGTTTCGTCATGAATTGGGCTATAGTCGTGATCCATGAAAGACATTCTTTTACCCGGCTTAAATGCAGCAAACCTAAGAAATCGACGTTGTACCCTCTCAATAAGTTGCCTACATTTGGTTTGGTTTGGCGACCAAATTACGGACTAAATACGATTAAAGACAGCAATGATACGCTTCGTCGTTTCGTGCATGCTCTTGCGCCGTGATTATCAAAGTTTCGCGAGGTGCCAGCTCGGTTAACAGATTAACAGCCCTCGCTTATTTCGTAAACAACGTCGTCTCGCGATTCAGATCGATCGATGGAAGTATCGCTTCGCTCAGTGGACCGTTTCCGTTTGCGCAGGTGGTACTGTCAGCTTGCAGCTCGTACTTTCAAAAGCTACTGTTGTCGAATCCCTGCAAGCACCCCACGATCATCATGCCGCAAGACGTGTGCTTCAATGACCTCAAGTTCATCATAGAGTTCGTCTACCGGGGAGAGATCGACGTATCGCAAGCAGAACTTCAGGTGAGTTTCAGAACTTAAGAATAAAGCATAGACCTAGCACAGTTCTCTCAAACAGAATTTTTAATCTCCACTGTGCCGTATGCCGTCGACCGCATATGGCGCGGTCGTGCTAACTGTATAACTCTGTTTAATGAGATCGAACGTGCAAAGCTCCCGTGGAAATGCGTCAGAGAGCGCGAGGGAGCGGATAAAAGATAAAATATCATTTAAGCCGCGAAATGTTTGAAAATCCAGGGTACACGTTCGGTCGCGTGAACCGTGGCACAAAGAACTCGGGTACCGTTTCGTACTCGTTGAACGGGTGAAGCAATACCGCGTCACGATTTCCTGTATCATCGAACACCGCTTTTGATTAAAATGCATTCGCGAAGTGAAACGAATAGGCACGATAGAAACGACGAGACGATCCAAACTTTCTCTTCGTTGCGCACTACCCCGGGTTCGATCGCGTTTACGCGAAACCATCCTCTCACGCGCGCTCTTACCAACAGCAGAGACGAATTCTGCCGGGGTATGCTCGCCCACTTCCTTTCCGCCCCTGCACATCCGTCGGAAGTTAACTTCCTTCTTCCGTTTCAACCAGCCTCGCATGGTACCAGCATTCCGGTGCCTAGTTTACCGACCGACGTTCCTCTCGCTCTGTTTTACCATGTTTTTATCTGGCGTATAGCCAGTAAGCAAGTAAACGTGTTGAGTTTGCAACTTCGAGATGGCGCCATAAATACCCGCGCGCGAGTCAGTCGTGGATCGCGTTTCGATCGCCTATTCACGCGATCCTGCCTTTCTTCTTTCTATTCTTCCTCGCTCCCCATCGACTCCGATACTTGTCATAAATCACGACTCACTTGCCACCAGGGAAGTTCTACAAGCGCGTTTCAAATCTCCGCTTTCCCTTCCGCGCGCGTTTCTTTTAATCCCGCGAAGCACTGTTCGGCCCAAGTCCCACGATAGTTTCGCCAACAGTTACCAAGTGTATCAAGAAAATCATGTTCCTTAGGACGCCATGTGCGACACAAGGAAAGGTATGGAATATGTTCTCTTCTTTGATGTAATTTCAGTTGCTCTGTCCAGTACAATTAATTTGTTGAGACCTACGAACTGCACCCCCACTACTTTCCAAGCAATCTAAATGCGTCTGCAGGCAGTGACCGATACAATTACCGATCACCTTCTCTCGTGTGCCGAATACATCGCAGCGATTGTACACACTTGCGGCTGCCTCTGATCCGATAAGAATCCAGCGTCAGACGCGCGTATGTTTCACCCGAATTATCAACGCTCGTACACCGTTATTATGCGCTTTACGCTTTTCACTTTCGCGAGATCAATAAGACAGTCTTCAACCCCGTCTCGTTAGATTCCATTGTCCAGCAATCAAGCTACTGCTACCACGCGTACCGGCGCAGTGGCACTCAACCATTATCACCTTGGCTATCGTATCCCCGTATACACACGCAACTTGTAAGCCCGACTGAATTGCTTTGAAAGCGGGCGGGGCGATTGTTTCCAACGCTAATTCTAGTCCGTCTAATCCGTACGTTTTATTCCCCAGATTCCTACTTTACGCCCTTTCTTATTACTCTATGAAATATACATGGAATGCTCGGTCGTGCCCGTGGTCGTCTTTCAGGCCGGTTACGCGCGAAAACGTATGCCCGAGAGAATCGCGAGCGAGCGATGCCTGGAGTTTCGTTACTCTGCCATTTTTTACCTCCCTTTTGCCCCGTTCCGTGAAGCAAAACGTGTTGGCACGCAACGATGCTCACGCCCCTGATTGGTGCTCTCTTCTCGCTCAGAGTTTCGTATCTGGCTGGCAGCGTGCTCGTCTCGTACCGTACGTAATTCAGGATCGGGACCGTTGTCGAACTTCGTGGAACAATTTCTTTTCGACCGATCCCCTGCTCCGGGCCCCTTCGTATCCGAGCGGCGCACGTCGAAATCGTCGCGGTTTGTAATTAGACCGGGCAACGATGTCGCGAAGGACCCAATGCGAAGAAGAACGTGTCGAAACGGGCGGCGGATCGACGCTCGCGTTCAATATCCGAGAAGCGTTTTACGGTACATTTTCGGAGAAATGCCTATAGATAGGGCCTGACACGCGTGGTCCTTCGACTCGCTGTCCTTGACACGAGAGTTAAGACGACGGCGTACGAAGAAAACGCATATCGCTCATGTGCATCAGGCTTGGCTATATGCGCCGGCATACCGTATATTCACGGTCATTTCTGTGCGTGTCGTTAGATGGCAATGGCCCTGAGGTCTGCGTCCACGATCGAGCGACGACTTCTTGATCTAGCCGAAACAAAAGCGCCGCGCGAACTCCACAGTCCGATATTCATTTTCCGATCCAATTAAAAGCTGATCTTGTGATTGATAGAGCAACGCGCGACCGAGACTGCTTGGCGTAAATGTCTTTTACGACTATCCTTTGTCAATTGCGCGCGCGGTGATCGTGCAAGGAGCATCCGAGTAGCGTAGGGACAAGGATAGTGTTCTCTACTGACCTCGTTCTCGATCGATATCTCCTTTCATCGAGTAGTTCGAGATTCCGCGGCCGCGTGACAAGTTTAAAAATGAACGACGGGACCGAACTATCGGTCTTATGGCACCGGGGGCCTTGTAATTTCGCGAAATTTCGTCGTCTACAGCGCGGCTGGGGGAACGAATTATAGAATGCGAGCGAAAGCAGGCGCGGGAAGAACGGGCGGTAAAGAATGAACGGTACGTCGAGACGATATTCGATTCACAGCAACGCGATTTAATTTCCGAATCTGTACCACAATGCTCATATTGGCTGGGTACATGCCACGCGAGAGATAATCGATACAAGTGGTCGTGACCACTGCCAGACAGTTTAGTTGTACGTTTTAACCAAAGATAGAATCAATATCGCTGCCTACCGGCTTCCTAAACAATAATTAAACGGCTGTTAATCGTTCGCGGCCGATATCCGTTTATAGGTGAGCGCAGGGCGGGCGGGATCGCGTTGGACGATAGTCAATTAACGAACCGAAGTTATGATCTACATATTTCGAAGGTTATTCGTACAGCTTTGGTACTCGTGGGCGCGTGGCATAGGCGTCGCAAATGAAAGAAATCTCCTTTCCTCCCAATATTCAGTGCGGGCCGGCGGAATGGAATTTCGCGACTGTACTCGGGCCAAGTTCAGTTTCTGCATGTACGGCTGAGAATTTCGCCTCTCTCCGCACGCTCCTTCCCTCGTGTTCTTACGAATGTGACGAGCGTTGTTCGGGTCGTGCGACTCCGTTCGCGGTCTCTTTATTCCCCTCGATAGACGCGCGAAGCAGAAGGCAGAAGGAAAGGGACCGTGACGAGATAAAAGCGGGAAAGAGGGGAAGGATAGCGGGAAAGTCGAACGCGGAGGAACAAGAGAATTCGCGCTTCCTCCGTCGACTGTACCCGCGATTTCTGCAGTGGCGTGCACATGCGTGCACAAGGATGCACCGGGGCCGTGTGTGCGCGCGTGGGCACGGCTGTGTGCGTAGAGAGACGACTGGAGCCGCAGATTCTCTTTGTCCGCCGCGCAAGCTCTGCAATTCGCGACTCGAACCTTCCTTCTCCACCGTCCACCGCTTCTCTCATTCCAACCGTCCTTCCGTCCCGCTCCGGCTCGCCCGCTTTCGATGCCTCTCTGTCCTCCTTCGCGGCGGTGCTCGCTCTCCCGAAACCGACCGTGCCCTCTTCCCTCGCCGCGACGCGGCGCGGCGCGGCGCGGCGTGTCTAGATCGCTCGCTCGTTCACAGCCGCTCGCGAGTCGAGTCGAGTCGAATGGAATCGAGTCGGGTCGCGTCGCCGTCGACTCGACTCGAGTCGGCAGGGCCGGCTCCGTGGACGTGGACCCTTCAGGGTCCTGCTTAGGGGCCCGTTAACGGCCACGGGAAACGGGGGTAATTCGATCTCCTCGGCGCGTTCCACGTTTCTTCAGCTCGCGATTGTTCAAGTGTCGTTAGCTCCATGTAACTTTCATGCAGTGCTGTTCTATCAACTGTGCTCCATCTTTGGAGTTCAATGTAACGTAACTTTGAAGGATGCCGCCTCTTCCACTCGTAGTTCATTCATTTCATTCGATCCGCTTCACGAGCGTTAGGTTTATACAGAAGCAAGTTCAAGGGTAATGTTCGCCTTTTGTATGCCTTTTCAGTTCAATGTCCGTTTTTAAAGAACCACGGAGAAGGGAAGGGTCTCTCTCTCATAATTCATAAGAATTTCAACTCGTATCGTAACGAAACGTGCCTATCATTCGTTCGATCACACGGTATTTCCCCCTGTCCCAAGAAATAGTATAAAGAAGGTTTGCGGTACATGAAGTAGCGGCACGAGAAGGCCCAGACGCAGTCTGGAATTCTTCAAGTTTTACAGTAAAAGGCAAAGAATTTAATCATCAATAATTTTACGCGAAAAGATTCTACCGACGCCCGAAAATCAGATGCTCGTTCGCAAACGTCGAAAGAATAAATTCCCTTGCAGTTTGCCCGCAACGTCCAGGGAACCGGGGTCCTAACTTTAGACGTACATCACTGCAACAGTCTTCTCTCTCTCTCTCTCTCGCGTGTGCACGCATGTATATACACGCGCGCGCGTACATATATATACACACGTATATATGCGCACGAGGAGTTCTCGACCGGCGTGTTCACGCGGGTACATAACGCTAGCTCTGTCTGGCGACCGCGGTTGAATCTCGCCTTGACGTCCTTTCTCGTTCTCTCGCGAACCTTGCATCCGTCTTCGTCAGTCTGTCGCCGAACACCGTTCTCCGTCTCCTGGACGCACCGTCTCGCTCGCTTCCGTGCTCTCCGCTCCGCTCGGCTCGGTCCTCGTCCGGTCACCGGGAAGTCTTGCTCGCTCCCGCGGGAACCGCGCGCGCTAGTCGCCCGTCCTCGTCGCCCTCCCGCAACAGACGCAAGCCCTCTCTGTCTCTGACGCGCGTTTCTCTCGAGCACCGCAGACTTTTGCGCGCCCCCTCTGCCCCCCTCTATCCCCCGACGCTTCCCTGCCACCCGCGTCCCTCGATCGCCGTTCCCACCCCCGTTTCGCCCGTGCATCGTGGCTGTGCGACTCTCACTCCCTCTCTCTCTCTCCCTTGCTCCCTCGCTCCCTCTTCGTCGCCCCTCCACCAAACGGACTCTCCTGCCGCCCCCTTCGCCGCTTCCCGTCGCCGACAGTCCTGCCACCCGCCGGTTTTCAACCCCTTGCCCCGCTGCCTGGGACTGGTCAGGTGTGCTGGCTCGCTCGCTCGCTCCACGCGAACGCTCAATCGGTCTCTGTCCACCGGCGAGCACGCATCCCCCGCGAGTCTCGCCTCCTCGTCGTACGCGCTCGAGCGCGGCCTAAATCCGTCCTTGTTGGTCGCGTCGGCGAATTTCGCGGCGTCCTCCGCCGTCTCCTCCTCCACCTCCCTCTTTCTCCTCTTCCTCCTCCTCTTCTGGCTGTGGCTGTGGCTCTACCTCCTCCTCCTCCTCCTCCTCCTCCTCCTCCTCTACCTCATCCTCCTCCTCCTCCTCCACCTCCTCCTGCTCTCCGCCGCGTCCTCTTCATCTCCTCGCTCCTCCGAATGCCGTGCGCCCTCAGCACGGAGCGCCGAATGCCATTTCACTTTCGTTGGGCTTCGCCGCGTAGGAGATCGGGCCCTGCCAGGAATTATCCTCTCGTTCTACGTGGTCGTAACCTCCTCGTACACGGTTTCGTCTGGCTTTTTCACGACGTCGTCTCTACTAACGGCGGCGGCGGCACCGGCACCGGCTCGTTTTCCCGTCGTGACTTCTTCTTCTGTGCCTCCTCTTCTTCTTCTCCTCCTCCTCTTCCTCCTCCTGCTTCTTTCACTTCCTCCGTCTCCTCCTCCTCCTCCTCCTCCTTCTCCTCCTCTACCACTTCCTCCTCCTCTTCCTCCTCCTCCTCTTCCGCTTCCTTCTCCTTCCTCTTCGTCACCACTTCCACTTCCTCCTCTTCCTCTTCTTCCCGTGCCTCTTCCTGCCTGTCTGCTTCCTCTTCTCCTTGCTCTTCCTCTTATCCGTCTTCACCTTCACCTTCGTCCTCGCCTGCTTCCTGCTCCTCCGCCGACTCCCCCGTGCTCCTCCCCTCGCAACACTCGTCCTCTCGTTCGTCCCTTAGCCCTGCCACCTCCGCGCGCCCTTCCCGTTTCCTTCCCTCTTACCTTCGTTTCCTTTTCCCTTCCTCCTCGTGCGCCTCCGCTCGCTCGACGAGGGACCGTTCGCCCACGGACTATCGCAGCCAGGTGAGTGATAAACGATACAACTTCCTTCGCGGCCCGGATCGGAGTGTCTTGTTCGCGGGGAGGCGCGTCGTGTCGCGGTCGCGTCGCGTTATTCCGACCCCGCCGTACCATGGACCTTGCCTCCTACGGAATCCTCCCGAGAAAAGGAGAGAGAGAGAAAGGGGCGAAACTTTCACGTGGACAGCGCGACGCGACCCGGCCGACCGGCGGAACCGTCTCGGGCGACGGCGACGGCGTCGTGCACGTGAGCCGTCGCCTATCGGGATATTTTTGTGCGCCAGAACGTTTCCTGCGGATCCTACCGCCACCTCTCTTTCTCTCGCCCGATCGCCAATCGAGTCGCCGCGCCGAGATATCCGCCAACGTATTAGCCCGTGAATTCCGAGCGTCTGGGCCTCGCGGTCGCGTGCAAAAGTGTCTCCCTGTCGGATCGCAGGCACAAACGCAACGGCCCGACACGCGGCCAAGTGATCGCCGGCTCTCCGCCGTTCGGTGTGATCCACCTCGACACGGATCCATGGATTTACCGCACCGCGAACCGTCCATCGAGCGCGTGGAACGTTGCAACTCGTTGTGCACGGATAATCCGACTCGCGCGATTCACCCAACACTCGTCACCGACGGTCTCCCTGCGGTCGTGCGTTCCCTCCCGATGCACTCTCCAATTCGGCGTACGTGCCCATAATCACAGGCCAATAGTCGGTACGTTACGCTTTCATTTAACGCGGCTAACGGGCGAATCAATCTTCTCTCCGTTGCAAAGTGAAAACCATAATCCTGCACACGGTACGATCAAATCAAAGACCGTCCCTTTTCAGAGAAGAATGATCGAGATGCGGCAGCATGTGTGCGAGAATCCTTTAGAACATCCGCGAAACTACGCCGTCCACATTATCAGGCTACTCCGCTCCACGTTCGTAAACACTCGCTTCACGCGCCTCTTATCTTGCCGATTTAGATCGCGCCGCTGGATAGTCGTAAACCTTCCGTTAATTGTCAGTGGAAGCGTACGTTCGGCAAAGGCTTGGTCCAAGTACCAAACTGCAGTTACGCTCGAAATTAACGGCCGCTGCTTACTGTAAGGCACAGAGGCTGATAAACATACAATTTTATTAAAACCGGCGCACTCCGATATCTTAGCCAGATTCGATAGATGGCGATCGATCTGCGGCACAGAAAAGCGACGGGGTTGAAAGATCCGTGGTGCAATCACTACTCGCATAAAAAAAGCAGCCCCCGAATACGAGTATTTTAAAGTGAAACGTAAGTAGAGTACTCGCATCCCGAGGGATCGCGTCCTCGCATTCTCGCACTCGCGTGTTCTTGCACTCGCTCGAGGAGAGCACGTGGTGTCCGCGCTTCCATTCAGAAAGGAGGTTATGTAGCGTGGAGAAGAAGAGAGGAAGGTTATGCTCGTGACGCCCGTTACATTATCAATTCCGTTATGGCGCCGTATTCGTAATAGTGGAGTCGACCCTACGACCATCTTCGGGGATTCCCCCGTTGCGTTCTCCACTCCGTTTCCATCCTCGTTTCTCTCTTTCACATCTATCTCTCTCCCCTTTCCTCATCCCTCCCACCCCATCTCTATACTCCTCCCTTCCCTTATCTCTCTCTCTCTCTCTATCTCTCTTTCTCTCTTTCTTCCGCTATTCTACCTATGCCGGGGGATCTCTTCCTGCCCCCGGTATGTCTGTATAATGTACCTTACACCGTCTCCTGGTACGGTCTTACGGAGACCAACCCCCCGGCCACCCTGCTCGCGTCCTTCCTGTTCTCGGTGAAACGTTTCCACGGTCGATCTTTTTGCGGATTTACACCTGTTGGACTTCTCGTTCTACCGCACCCGTTATTCCTTCTTCCTGCTCAAAGAACTCCGCCCCTCCCTTCCTCCGTGTCGCGTTCTGCATCGACTGAAGATCTGTCCACGATTCACCCTCCCCTTTCGGATGCCTCTCTCGTTCGCATTTCCCTCGGCTTCGGCGGGTGTATTTGTCCCCCGGTCTGTCGTTCCCCGTCTTATCCGCGGGCTCGACTTCCTCAAGGTCGACTCCTCTAATACTCTAATACCCGGCGAAGTAGATTAGATTCAAAGATCGGCAACGGAAGTAATCCCTGTCCCCGGGGAGCTGCCGACGGTCGTTGACTCCCGAAGACACCCCGGTTCCGCGGGGGTAACCGGCGGAAGTCTCGTCGCCGAGGAAGGGCACAGATCGGAAGAGGCTAGGGGTTTGGAATTTTTTTTTCCCCTCCCGTCTCGCGTCAATTAGTCTGGGATAATTGGTCTGGCGATGCCCTTGAACCCTAAGTATTGATTGGTGAGGTTGGATTCTGCCCCGGTGGCTTTCCCTCTTGCCTCCGAACCGATGGCACCACCCCTATGCATCCACCGCCGAACCAACCGACTACCCGCCCGTTCCCTAACCCCTGCACCAACACCCGCGCTCTGCCCTGCCTGCCTGCCAGCCCATCGCCTAGCGACCGTGGTTCTCCAAGTGCCCGCGTCGCCGTTAAACCTCTGCCCCCGCAACGATCTTCGCCCGCTCTTTATTTATTTAATTGAACCGCGACAGGCCATTTAAAGCACCCGCAACGCCACCCCCGCGGGCCTAGCTCGGGCGCCATCGAATCTTCGCGCCGCGGAGGGCAACGCTCGATTCGATAGATTCGGTGCACTCGGTGGCACCCATTCGCTTTGGAGCAGCTCGGAGGCCGCGAGGAACGATCGACGGGGAGCGTTGTCCGCTAACTCCCCCGGGGATCTCTCATAGCGCACGACGTCGCGATCGTCGGTCGTAAAGTTCCGTATCGGTTCGACGGGGGATGCGCGCGTGCCGAGGAATTACGGGAAAGCGGCTGTAACGGTGGAGGATTTTGCAGTGACCGCTCCTGCAGCCGGCTTCTCGAACTCCACGCGTATTCCTCGGGCCACGACGCGCCCACCCCCGCGAAGATTTCGGAAAGCGCGAGGCGATCGTGGCTGCCCAACCTATCCCCGGGCAATCTTAATTACTACCCGTTAGAAGGGTGACGGCATCGTCGTGTCGCCGCGGCATGCACGTCCGACATGGAAGTTCGATCACCCTGCTGCAATCAATACTACGAAACTCACGGATTGTCGAGTTCGAAGATTCGCGGACATTTCAACGAGGTTATACGTATCCGCCCGCAACCCGGAGGGGGCGGTGGTGGTGAGGGGAGGCGTGTGAAAGAGGGATGGAAGGCGAAAGAGAGGGAGAGGGAAGGCGGGAGAGGGAGAGAGAGAGAGAGAGAGAGAGGATGCGTGCGTGGAAACGGTTGGAAGTCACCGGTGTCGGTGCCGTCGCGAGTGCCGAGGAGAGAATCGGGGGTTGGGGGTGGTCGATACGGCCCTGGGGCCGCGACAGCCGCGTCGGAGGCCTCCCCATTCTTCCTGCGGACGTTTTTGCCCCCCCCCCCCCCCTCTCTCTCCCACTCCCTCTCTCTCGTTGCAATTCTCTTCTTCTCCTCCAGCCATACCGCTGCGAACCTAGTCCTACCCACCGCCACCCAGTTTTCCACCCACGCTCCGCTTTCCAGCCGCCACCGACACCCCCGGCGCAGCCTGCCTAAACCCCCACCTGGAACCCTCTGCTTCCATCGCCTAACTCTTCCTCTGCCTCCTAGCCGCCCCCTCCAAGCCACCGCCACCGCCGGCACCGCTCTCTAGCCGCCTGTCCCCTCGCCGACCCTGTCTAATCGCACCACCCCTGGCTTGATTAAAGAACAGAGAGCCTCAACTTCAACGCGAGCCTTCTTCCTCGTCCCTTCTGTCCCTCTGCCCATCCATCCATCCATCCATCCATCCATCCTTTCTCCACCATCCTCCTTGTTTTCCTTTCCATTTTTTCCCAATTATTCTACTCCCCGCTCCCTTCCTTCCTCTACACTCTCCACGCGCGTTTCTCTGCCCGCGTTTGCATTTAGACTCCCGCGGTGTTGTTTCTCCGCGTTAACTCGCATCGATTGCTGATCGTCATTAACTGGGGTGGGCTCTGTACATGTGGGACTCTGAACTATCGTGTGCGGCTCGCACGGGGGTTCGCAGTCATCGCACCCCATCCGGCGCGCAACTTGAAGCTAATTTGATG
The DNA here is from genome assembly GCA_910592295.1 of Andrena haemorrhoa. Lineage (NCBI taxonomy): Eukaryota > Metazoa > Arthropoda > Insecta > Hymenoptera > Andrenidae > Andrena > Andrena haemorrhoa. The sequence continues at coordinate 1,317,157 of OU342946.1, read as the reverse complement.
GCCGGCTTATAAGCTGGAGAACGATGAACCGGCGTTGCCCTCGCCTTCGTGCTCCTCCGTCGGGTTGTTGCTTCATCGTCGGCGCCCGGAAACACAGGGAGCCGAGCTTCGACACCGTTCCGCCACGCGGAAACCGCCCATGTTCCACTCCTCTGCTTCCTTTCGCCCTTGTTCCGCCGCGTTTCTTCCGCTCCGCTCTGGGCCATCCGTCGCGCTGTCGCTCCTCGCCTCTTCTTCCCTTCTTCCCTTCTTCCCTTCTTTCCTGCGCCAGTTTCCTTCGGCCGTCCGCTTTCAAGGTTAAGATCACAGCTAAAGAGGGGGCGGGGTGGACGCGTTCGCAGGGAGGACGTCGCTCGACTTTCGCGGGTCGACGCACCCTGCCGATGAATCGCCGCGCGCCGAAACTGGATCGTGAAACTGATTTTAGAACGAGCCCGCGGCCAGACGGCGACTGCAACATGAAACTGTATCCGTCGGGGCGGCAGGCCGCAAGGATGACGAGCTTTTACCAGAAATATGCAAATCCGCCCGCCTGTCCTCGGTCCTTCTTCTTTATTCCGCTCCGGGATAGGGGTTTATCGGAATGGGTTATTCCACGTCCACGATCCCCGCGCAACCCCGCGATTCGGGGACGTATCGGCGCGACTTCCGGCAACGCGGTGACGATTCTTCGGGTTCCACTGCGCCGTGGAATTCTGGTTGGTCGCTGGGGGAATCGGTGAAAAGGTCTAGCGTTGGTTCCTTGGCAATTAATGTTACATCTTCTTTTTATTGGTACCCAGAATCTACGACTCTCTAGATCCTTTATTCTCTTCGTGCCCTCGTGACTTTCGCGAGCCCTCTATGTACATTTCTTCCACCCGCAACATACTCTAGTTTACTGTTAAGCTCGACGATATCGTGTCCGAAGCAAGCAAGCAAGGAACAGTTTAGAAACGAGGTGGAGTTAACACGTGGCGTTTGTTAACTGGCTTGTTGCAGTCACTGTTGAAGACGGCCGATCAGCTGAAGATCAAAGGTCTCTGCGAGGTGCCGGAAAGCAGAGACGGCCCACCCTCGGTGAGCCTGAGCTCGCCGTCACGGGAACCAGGCACTCCTAGGATAAACTTCACCAAGCTAAAGCGTCACCATCCGAGGTACAAGAGGGCCAGAACCACGTTCGAGCCTCGCGCCACCGACTCCAGGCACTACGACAGGTACAAAGAGGAGGAGTCGAACGAGAACTACAATCGAGAGAACAAAGAGGTGAGTAACGTTCGCGGGGGCGCGCGAGAGGAAAGCGAGGAGGAAACGGGGGCACGGAGGGAAAATGCGTGCGAACGTGACAGCCGTCCGGCGATCTCCTCATGGCCGTCGCTAAATTCGTACCGGATATTTCCGCAGAACCACAGGGACTGGCAGGCCGAAGATGAGGATTGCGCGGAGGGAACAACGGCAGCAGTAGTCTTGGAAACTTGCCAGCGCAACAACAACAATAACAACAACAACGGTAACGGGACGAACAACAATAACAACGGTAAGCAGAGTGATCGAGAATCACGCCTCACACCTCGACCCTTGCGCATCCACCGAGGCAAAGGGTGCAGCTGCAATTGCTTTAACAGAGGGGGTACGGTAGAAATATCTTGGGCCTTCTAATAATGTCCACGATTCTCCCACGGAGAACTGAACGTTAAAGGGTGGTGATTCTCGTCTAACAGCCCCAAAAATTAACTGATATTTAAGATTTTTTTTTTAAAAGCCTGTTAGTCGTATTGGATTAAACTCTTTTGGCATATAAGGAGGCATCTTTAAACTTGCAGAAAATATTTTTTTTATGCCGATCCTTCTTATTATTTATTAATTATTATGGAGTCTTGTCCACCTCTTCGACGATGCAATTCCTGTTGGCGAGATGTGTAGCACCTTTCTCAGTCACCTGATTCCAAATAAAAATAGAAGTTTCTTAAAGTTAGATAGTTTATGCTGGGATTGGTCCACTTTAAGGGGAAAAAATGAAAAATTGAGAGAGTTATAGCGTTTCAAAGAAAAAGTAAATGTTTTTCTTAGACAAATCTTTTATATTATTCTTTACATCGATGAGAAAAGTATTATAAATAAAAATTACAATTACAATTAGGTCCAGTCCCAGCGTAAATTATTTAACTTTAAGAAAATGTTCTTCTTCTTGCAATCAGATGACTTTGGCAGGTGCTACACCTGACGCCAAAATCGTCAAAGAAGTTAACACGATTCCGCAATAATTAATACACAATACAAAGGATCGACACACGAAAAAAAATTTTACGAGTTTAAAGATGTCTCCTTATATCTCAAAAGAGTTTAAGATGCAATATTGACAATAGTTTTTAAAAAAAAATTCATAAATTTCGGGGACTGTGGCACGAGAATCCCCCTTTAATTCAAGACGCAAGCTCACTCTCGTTTAATTAATCACCCGCACGGTGCCTTCGCAGTACGCGTGTATCACTTTAAAAATACATGTCCATTTTCGAGCGTTGATACTCGACAAGAGTGCAAGGGACTCGCAGGTGTGGGGCGGTTTATCGCTCCGGCGTACGGCAGGACAGACACTTTTCACTCGAAATAAAAAGGCGACATGTTCTGTCACACAGGGCTCGGCCACTACGGCCACCATCCTGATCCTGGAGAGGTCGATCTGCCCCCGGAGACACAGCCCACGCCACCGAGCGCGACCTTGGTTGGCACCACGATCACCCATCTCAGAGATCCGGATCATCACTCTACAGGTGTGGTCTTTATAAAAATTCATGTACTTCGATTACGGACCGTGCAGAGAAAGATCGTCGCTGAGAGATTGCTCGTTAAAATCTGAGAGTTACGCATCGCGGATCTCTCGCTCGCCGATTTCAGTTGCTTCTCAAAAAACTCTCCCACGTAATTATCACAGTTGCCAGTTAATGCCGCGCGACCGACGACGAATCGCCAGGGGAGGGAGGAATAAAAGTGTAGCCGGTCATTAGACAGGCAGGGAATCAGAATAATTGGTCTAATCGGGCTTAACTGGTCGCGATTAGATTTGCGTTGCTCCGTTCGTAACAGCCCACGCAACCTCATTTAGTGCACGCACTGGAGCCTCGCTCCTCGACGTTCCTTTCGCGACGGTCCAGGTAGACAGTGGACGATCGAGGGGCTCGCGTTTCGAACGTTTAGCCAGCGATTCTTAGTCGATTCCGCGAGCTCACCGTAGCCGATCAATCGAAATGGGGTCGGAGGGATTGCCGTTGTACGTGCGGATCTGCTTGCAGAGATTCAGAACTGTGACAGCGTGAAGATAAAGTTCGAAACGTTGCACACGATGGACTCGTCGGACACGATCGACATCGACAGCCACATGTCGGACCGCGCGAGCGTCAGCTCGAAGAACGCGGCCGACAGCGACAACATGATGATGATCACGCCGGAGCTGCTCGGCCTGATGCCGTCTGGAAGCTCCGTCCACTCGGATTCCGGCGAGAACAACTCCAGGGGCCATTCCGGCCAGTCCAGCTCGCATCACCACGGCTCGAAATCGTGGACGCAGGAGGACATGGACGCCGCGCTGGAAGCGCTGAGGAACCACGACATGAGCCTCACGAAAGCATCTGGTAATTGAAACCCTTCGACTCGTCTGCGACAATAGTCTCGCCAGTTCTCTTTGTTCTCTGTGCTCATTCAATACTCGCGGCGACCGTTACAGCGACCTTCGGCATACCATCGACGACCCTGTGGCAAAGGGCGCACCGGCTAGGGATAGACACCCCGAAAAAAGACGGGCCGACCAAGTCGTGGAGCGACGAGAGCCTGAACAACGCCCTCGAGGCGCTCCGGACCGGCACCATCTCCGCGAACAAGGCCTCGAAGGCGTTCGGCATTCCATCAAGCACGTTGTACAAAATCGCTAGGAGAGAAGGGATCAGACTGGCCGCGCCTTTCAACGCCAGCCCGACCACCTGGTCGCCCGCTGACCTGGACCGTGCTCTGGAAGCGATCAGGTCCGGCCAGACGTCCGTGCAGAGAGCCTCCACGGAGTTCGGCATACCCACGGGCACGTTGTACGGCAGATGTAAGAGGGAAGGCATCGAGCTGAGCAGAAGCAACCCCACGCCTTGGAGCGAGGACGCCATGACCGAGGCCCTCGAAGCCGTCAGGTAAACACTTTTCTTTTCAGCTCTTGTCTTATGAGAACTATTGTCGGAGAGTATTCTGTATCCGCGAAAAGAGCAGCCGGCCGAGGCTCGTGCACCGAATTAATTTGCGTGGATCTATCGGGAACGCGTCCCGTTCGTTTGCGTGTTTCAGATTAGGGCACATGAGCATCAATCAAGCGGCTATTCACTACAATCTACCCTACTCCTCTTTGTACGGCCGTTTCAAGAGGGGGAAGTACGAAGAACCCGCAGTCGGCGACATATCCCAAGACGGAAGCAATCCGCATTTCCATCAGAGCCCCAGCCAGAACCATTCTACCGCCGTTCCCGATCAAATGCCTTACCAAGGCAGCTGAAACTTACCCCTCTATTAGAGTGATAAGTTAACTTAATGATCCATCAGACTCGCCGCCACAGTTCGATCGATTTTCTTTTTTCCTTCTGTGCGGAGAACGCCGCGGAAACGCCACCGACCAAACTCGTCGCTGGACGATTGGCGAATATTGTCGACCGCATCTGTGCAAAGTCGGGGCGGGAAACAGGGATACGATGGCCAGGGGAGCCGTGGAAGAAGAACTCGCAGTATTAATGGTGGAACTACCGCAAGTGCGAAACATTGTGTACATTGTATGATTTTTATGTCGAGACGGGAACGTAGAGTAATTATATATAATTTATAAGAATTATTTATAAAGAACACTTGTACAGTCGGGAGAATCCCCGTAAAAACCTACTTTAGCACGTAAGTCGCCCCGTACCCCACATCCGAGGGGATTTTCAGCGAGGATATCAGATATCCTTCAAGACGGACATCCTGTTAATTTAAACTGACGCGAAAGCCGATCGATTCGTAACTTAATTCACCTTACGTCCATACTTGTTCTTTTGTCCTCTCTTATTTTCTTAGTTGGTCGTTCTTCTCGAAGCAATACTTTCTTTCTATTATATATTCGTGATTCAGATTAGGTGTTATCTTTGCGATAGCGCGCGAGGGATGCTTTTCCTGTATAAATAAAGAACTTACGCATTCGTGGACGTTTTTAGGTAAGAGGGGAAACCACGCGCGCGCGCGTACGCACGCGAAACACGTACATTTCGTACGTACGCTTGCAAAATTTAAACGCGAAAAGCGACGTTCAATAAGATTGTAGCGTGTGAAACGAAGGAAAGGATAAGGTGTATGTGCCTGAGGGCCAGTGTTTGTGTAATATCTTTTTAGATGTCACAAATACTTATATTCGATCGACGCGAACTTTTCCTAATTTCGCGTGGATGAAGCAATACTCATTTTTCTTTCACAAAGTTTCTATACAGATCTCCTCAGGGCGAAAGAGAGCCGTTTTAAAGAAATGTGCGAGCAATGATATGCAGACGATCGGCGAAAGAGAATGATCGGTGTTTTACTGTGCGCTGAAATATCGTTATGTTGCAATATGGAGTCGAGTTCAAAATGAATTCGAATGTTGGACCGAATACGAGTCCAAAAGGTGCTTTATTTATTGAACGATCCTCGATCGTTCACATTTCAATGGTGGAAGCGAACGTTAGCGTTGCAAAACCTTGGTTTCGTGTAACTTGGGATCGTCTCTTTCATCGTCCACTTTTGATTTTCACAATGGGCGAAATATCGAAATCTTGCGTACTTTAATTAGATTGTATAGATGTTGCATTTCTTTGTGTTTTTGGAATGGACTGAATAGGATATGTTAAATATAGAGAAAGAGGGAGGAGGGAGAGAGAGAAATAAGTGAGGACCGTTTGGAAAACGGAGGAATGTGCTGGGTATCTGTGGATTTTATGGATTTCTAAAAACACAAGTTCTTTCTCGTTCGACTCAACTGCCACATGTAAAAATACGTTAGATCTACTATTAATTTATCATGCTCACGACTATTATATAAAAACATATGGATATATACCACTTATAAATATATGTACAGTTTATATATTTTAAATTAAAAAGTAATGCAATTTAAAGAAACGGGTATGATTATTTAACGCGCACATGAATTACTGTTTCCCGCTCGTTAGCTTGATAAACATTCACGGTAAGTGTCATTAAAACCAAGCTTTAAGCAAACATGGGCGAGCCCCCTCTTTTTCAAATCGCTCGATCTTATCGATTAGTTTCTATTCGGTATATTCAAAAATCCTATTATACGAATACCATGTAATACACTAAGTTAGTAGTTATAAATTATTAGCGATAACTGAGGAGGAAGGATAGTTATAGGTAAGGCAGTGAAAATTTGCTTATGGCTTTATTTATTTGTAATTTGGAATACTACTTAGACCCGTGATACGTGTATTAAATACGACGTGCTCAGTTTTTGGAGTAAAAGAAAATAGAGATCCTGAAGAAACCTCATTTATGCCTTTTATGAATATATTATGTTGTTCGAAGCGGAAATCGTTGCATCGCATTCCATCTTTCGTACAACGCGTCGGTAAATTAGTTCCCAACACGTCGATAATTTGGTCCATTTGGACCAGGAAATTCGCCCGAGTTAATAGGAATACATGATACCAGTGGAAGCGGCACGGTGGAGCTATGCGAGAGAGAGGGAGAGAGAGGGTATGCGGGTGTGACAAAGCTGGAGATAGATGGCGTGCAAGTAACTTTGGTTATGCTCTCCTGCTCCCGTATCAGGGGCACATAACCAGAGTTAGTGGCACGAAATTTATCTCTATCTTCGTCGCACACGCTAGCTTTCTCTCTCGCACAGCTCGGACGTGGCACCTCCACCAGTATCTTGTGTTCCTCTTAATTCAGCTGAATTTCTGTTCCTATTCGGAACAGAATTCAGTAGGTAGATGTCCCTATTACTGCTCACTGGCCACAGTAATCGGGACAAAAGCATGTATTTCCATTTAAATTAAAAAATAGTTGAAAAATTAATATTTTTAATCCGGAAAAATGCCTTAATAAAAAGAAAACTTCCAAAAACCAATATAAATTTTCACCAAACAAAATTAAAGTAAGACAAGTCAGTAATTAATTCGTGAGCAAGTCGGCGTCAAAGCACAGTAATGGGGACACCTATCTAGATCTATGTCTTCATCTATCATTTCTACACTACTTACATACCCTTCCCATATAATTTCAAAATGCTTTCCACTTCTATACAGCTACAGTAGGAGTCGAAATTCCATTTGCAAGTTTACCGCAATTGCGAGAGATACCGAAAACGCTTTTCCTACCTTGTTGCATAGTTGAAAAGATAGCGAAAATTGAATCACAAGTTTTTCGCATTTCCTTGTGTAGGTGAAAGTCAATTTTCATCGCATTCGGTTTGAATTCTAATCGCTAGTAGGATTACGATCGAATTCCACTCTGAATCGATAAGATTGCATGCGACGCTCTTTGTACCCTCTTATATCCTCTTTCTCTTCGCGGCTATCATCTACCTTCTCTATCATTCTGTACGCTTGTTAACTCGGCTGAATTTCCTGATATGAACGTATGTATATAAACGCGACAGTTCATATATATGTTTTACTCGCTGTGTTGCGGGCAAGAGTTAAATAAAATTGCAAAGTACGAAGTGGTACATACTAAAGAAACAGCGTAACTTTTGCACTCCCTACAGCTATATACAATCTACATGGCGACACGCGTGGAGTCCTGTATTTTCTGTAAAATTATAGACGATAAAGCACCCAGCGAAAAGATTTACGAGGTACGACATCAATTAACCTCATCTATCGGACGTTAAGAGGCACGCTAAGGTGCATCAAGTTTGATGTCGGCACGTAGATTGTAGTTTCAAATATATAATGGCTCCTCACAGAGGAATCGACGTTCCAAACACGCGGCTGTTAAACTTCGAACTAACAAATTCGTTTTCTTTGTAGGACGAATATGTGACTTGCATTAAAGACATTAATCCAGCTTCGACACACCACTATTTAATATTGCCAAAGAGGCACATACGCAATGCTAAAGAGCTTAAACAAGAGGATGCTGAGATTTGTAAGTCTAACTAAATAACACTCGTGTTATTGAAACTTTGTTAGCTTAAGAACAATAATGATTTCAGACGATAAAATGACCTGTATCGTGGATAGGATAACGGAAATGCAAGGACTCGACGCTGGGTGCACGCTTACAGGATTCCATTGGCCACCATTTAATACAGTGCATCATTTGCATTTGCATGTTATTTCTCCAACGAATGAAATAAATATGTGGCAAAGATTTATGTTCAGACCTGACTCCTTTTGGTTTGTCAGTGTACGTGTGGAATATTCTTTGAAGCGCATGGATTCATTTATTAACATTTATGGCGCTGATGTCAATTATTGCCTTTTGCAGACAGAGTACGTGAGATCCTACCTCCAGTCGCGCAGTTAATGCTGCGATCCGTTACTAAGGCTAGAATCTACTTAGGGAATTCCAACTGGTTACGGTTCGTTTAAACAGCACAAGTAATTGTGACATCTACTATGCGAGAAGGTAAATGTTCATTTTGTATAAGTAACACGTAGTTGTTAATACTTTTAAAATTAATTGCCCTATGTGCTGTGGTTTCTAAATTTTTTTTATATACATTTATGTTAATATAAAAATTGTACAATTAATTATAACTGTATACATTATATATCTGTATTTACTTCAGTGAGATGGTCTTTGGAAGATTCCTTCTTTGTACATACGCTTCCATTCTTCGCCATCTGGATACGAATAGTTTTTAATGCAGTCGTCCTTAAATTTAACCGAATACCCTGGCGATGCGGGTGGCATGTAACAAGCTCTCTGAACGCGCACGGGGTGCTCGAAATGCTCGTGTTGCTGATCCACGTACTCTATCACGCGATCTTCGGTAGTTGCGCTCAAGCAGATGAAGTCCCACATCTGGAGATGTTGAACCATTTCGCATAGACCAACTCCTCCGGCGTGTGGGCATACTGGAACTAGTATAAAAGCGAATTACATCACGCTACCTGATTTCCGTAAAAGTTTCCGTTTCCTAGCTCACCTCCCATCTTCTTTGCCATGAAGTAAATTGATAATATTTCATTGATTCCCCCTATCCTGGCCGAGTCGATTTGACAATAATCAATCGCTTTTGCTTGTAGTAGTTGCTTAAACATAACGCGATTAGCGCACATTTCACCAGTAGCAACGCCAATGCCGTGTGGCCTTAATTCGTTAGCGATCTTAGCGTGGCCCAAGACGTCGTCGGGCGATGTTGGTTCCTCGATCCAAGTGGGCTTGAACTTCATTAGTTGCTTCATCCACTCTATCGACTCGTTCACATCCCAGATTTGATTCGCATCCACCATCAGTTTGTTCTCGTATCCTATCATATCGCGTATCAGTTGGCACCTCTTTATATCGTCATTTAGATCCTGACCGACCTTGGCCTTGAAAGACGTGAACCCGAGATCTAAAAACTTTTTGCAGAGATCCTTGACTTTTTGGTCGCTGTAGCCGAGCCAACCCACTTGCGTCGTGTACGCAGGGTATCCATTCTTTTCTAACATTTCTTCGCGCTCTTTCTTCCCCTTTTCGTTGCCTTTCAGCATTTGTATCGCCTCTTCTTTTGTAATAACGTCGGTACTGCATGAAAGAAGCGCGTATTCGTTGAAACGGATTATTGTAAAGCTTCACTTCGCGTGCTTCGTAACTTACATGTATCTGAAATCGATCGTGGAAACTAATTGCTCAGGAGTTAAGTCTGTCAGGAGCTTCCACACAGGTTTATTCTCTATTCGGGCCCACAAGTCCCACAGTGCATTTATTATGGCTGCTGTGGCAAGATGAGTGACACCTTTCTCTGGCCCAATCTGTTAAACAGTAGACATTTAGTGGAGACTTAGAGTTTAAGAACAGCTAATATACTATTACCCATCTCATTTGTGATTCGCTGGTCAGTTTCCTCCAGAACAAGCCAAAGTTTGCGAAAATCTCGCTGGCGTTTTGTCCTTTCACTAAGTAGGACATTGATCTACATGCTTGAACGACTAAAAAGGAGTTCAAAAATTATATTCTATACCAATGATTCTGCTTTTTCTGTACAAAAATTCGCATACCAATTTCTGTTCCTCTGCCTAGAGTGAACGTTAGTCCATATCCTTCTACCCCTTTGTTAGTCTTTATTGTCACATAAGCACAAGAGTAATCAGGGTCAGTGTGCTGTAATGAAAGTATTTCTACAATTAATTTTCAAAAGGACGGAGTACACGTGTTTAACAAATATACTAGAAAATTTACGTACCATAGCATCGCTTCCATCCGCTAAAAGAGACGTTGGGAATCTTATGTCCCTTACAACGATATCCGTAATTATAATTGCCATTATGTATACAATTCCTATGCAACGTCTTGCCTATAATTTTCGCTATCGAAACACTCGGAACGTTACGTACTAAATGGCAAATGAAATTTTCCACAAGCCTCTCAATGCTAAAATATATCAGACTACTTGAGCTTCCTTTTATCATATTACATACACATTCGAGTACATAGTCGCTATCTCTTTATATAGGGAATATTGTTGATAAGTTGGACGATTTGATATCAGGAGCTGGAGGAGAGTTATGCATAAACTGAATAAATTATATAATCTTTTGCTGAGTTCTCTATTTTTACTTCTACTCTACAGTTTGCACATTGCACAAGATATTAGTCTAATTACATTCACTAAATTATTGGCTGAACAGCTACATCGCGTATACGTACACGCTTTTCCTAGCTTGTGTGAGCGTACGCACACATTCAAGGCTCGGTGAGACATGCACAGCTTTGTAAATACATAAGGTAACATACCTTCGTAGTTACTAAAGGTAACTTTGAAAATTGAAATTCCCGCGCCATGGTTCTATAGGTACTCCACAGATGTCATCGGAGGACGATTCAGATTTCGATACCGTCTATACAGCTACTCTTTTCCGTGCCATTAATCCTCCAGTCGTAGAATGACATCTACCCCATCTACGCGTGAAGAATTCAGATATTCTAGAAGCATCGTGAACCGCGTGTGCATGCGTTTATTGCGTCTCGTTGCCGGTAACCCTAATGTTTGACCACTTGCGCGTCAAATCTGTTCTTATAATCGTGCGTTAAGAATATTCGTTCCGCGAGTGAACCAAACAATATCTGCAGAATGGTGTGCTCAGATTCAAACATGTCGGACCCGTTTGAAATAATTGTGGGAACGTACGAGCAGTACATGCTCGGTTACAAAGTAAACAATATAGTCAACGTAAGTGAGGAGTTTCCTTATTGTCATTCTGCGACTCGCATCTGTTGCGTCAGACGCAGTACTGTTTGCACGACTGATCGATGAATTTACAGGAATACAAAATGGAAAGGACCTTTGCGACACGGAGTCACATCAGCAGCGTGCGTGGCGTTGCGAGTAACAGACATTATTTAGCCTCCGGAGGAGCCGACGACTCCGTCTATCTGTACGACATGCGGTATAGGATAGAGTCTGGCAGATTAATGCACCATAACAGTAAGCGTAAATGTACCCGAGCACCTCCGCAGTGTATTGTATGAAAAGTTCTGACACGCTGGTTCTCTTATTCTTTTACATAGGTACAGTGAATTGTGTCGCGTTTACTCCAGACGCATCCCATCTCTTCACGTGCAGCGACGACGGGACTATAGCTGCCATTAGGTGCGGTAACTGGCAGGTAGAGAAACATTGGCGGACGCCGCACAAAGGCTTGGCGGTTAACACTCTGGCCATTCATCCGACTGGGAAAATAGCACTGTCTACGGGAGCGGACGGTATCCTTCGAACGTGGAATTTAGTCAAAGGCAGGCAAGCGTACGCCACGAACCTGGCGCCGAGATTGAAATTGGACGCTGCCAATGTTACCGTTCTGAAGTGGAGCCCGAACGGCGAGAAGTACCTGTTGGCCGTGAATCAGAGAATAGACGTGTACTCCGTAGAATTGGCGGGGATCGACAGTGAAATCACATTGGACTCGAAGATAATCTGCGTGGAGTTTCTCAGGGACGACTTAATCGCCGTTGGATTGGAGAACGGTCAGATCAAATTGTACGACCTGGAGAAGTCGGTGGCCACGGTGGAAGCTGTGGCGCACGACATTAGAGTGAAATGCATGGCGTTCAAGGGCGACTTATTGGTCACCGCATCCAGTTCCGGTGAAATCAAGCTCTGGAGATACGGTAAATACAAATTGGACATGTTGCAGCGTGTGAATTGCGGCGCCAGGATCACTTGCCTGTCTCTCGCAATGCCGTGTAAGAGTCTGGTTGACGATAAAGAAGTTAAGTCGGAGGAGGAAGAAGAAGTCTTGAAGAGAAAGAGATTTAGACTGCGGCAAGAAGTTATCGTCGAGAAGGAGGGCGATTGGGAGGTGACACCAGTCGAAGATTCAAGGACGGACTCGATGGGCAAGAAGTCGAAGAAGAAACGGAACATAGGGGACGCGGATCCCCCAGGTACTCCAAGGAGGAAGAAAAACAAATCGATCTCGAAGAAGAAAAGGGGAAAGGACGAGGAAATCGAGATTATTCCCAAGAAGAAGAAGAAACTGTGGAATGTAGAAGACAACAGCGACGGTTTGAATATGAAAAGGAAGGAGTTCACGTCTTCGGAAGATACCGAGAATCTTTCCTCCAAGAGGGTTAAAAAATCCAGCGATCAGTTTTCAGAAACGGACGGTGCGACGGGGAATAAAAGGAAGAAGAAATCGAGACAGCTGGACGATGGCGATGAAGTGCTCCCGAAGAAGAAGAAGAAGAAAGCGGTAGCGGATGGGACTGGTGGAATTTTAAAGAAAAAGAAGAAGAAACAGTGAGGGGGAGGCAGGTATTCGATAATTACAACACCATGTCAGTTTACAAAATTATATTCACATTCTGCATAATATTTACAGATCGTATATTCTAATTGGGAGTATGATCTACGAATATATTAAGTTACACGCTAGTTCCTACAGAATCAGTCTGTTCGCAACCTTTTTACGTTCAATGTAATTTTACCATAAACGGTGTGTCGTGTATAAGGACGACATTCGAGGACGAACAAACGTTCGTTAAGTCTTTTGTGCGTACGATACAAAAATGGGTGGCGCTGGCTCCCGCGACGTACTCCCGTGAATCTACCACAATATACACTTGTGTGGCGGGTTCATGGGACTTCCCACCGGACAAGTCCAGGTCTTCGCGAAATCGGCGTTGTTCGAGAGGGTCCCAATGACTCTGAAGTGATTCGGCGCGTGGACACCTTCTATCAGCTTAGATTTTAACGCTCCGTTCGTATAATTGCCGCACCAGACCTGTACAAGCAACACAATTGTATATTTCAGGACGTATAGCTTCTGTGAACACGCATTAGTCGCGTGTTCTATCGTTTACGCTGGTACCGAGAAAACATAGGCGTTTTGTTTTTATAATTCAGTAACGATACGAATAAACAGTGAATTGGTAATGAGATCCCGAGTACAATTCAATTGGTATTTGTTTCGTAGTGAAACCAAATGCAGTTTATGCTTACAAGTAGGGGTGTGTTTCTCGAAGCGTGGAAACCCGAGAAAATTTCGAGAATTCGAAAGTTTGCGCTTTTTCCGTGATTCGAAACTCTCGAAAGCCAGATAAGAATAGAGAATCGTTCGCAGCGTGCCTCGAGAATTTGTGTGTCGTTATATTTTTGTTCAGCTACGGTCAACAGATTTATGCAGAAATATGCATTTGCAAAACAGAATCAGCGCTTCAAGTTTCGAGAGCTTCGAAGCCTTACAAAGTATCGAGAATTCAGAAATTAAGTTCGAACCCGGCCCTACTCCCGAGTACACTTACTTGCGCGAAACCAACGAAGAACAGCTGCTCTTGCGTGTACCTAGCAAGGCCAGGTAAAGCTTGCTGGCCACCATTCCTCGACGTCAGCCTTCGATACGCCCTGTAAGCCTCCCGTATACCGCCATTATCGGCTATGTTCTCTCCCTGCGTATTAACGCCGTTTATCTAAATGGCAACGTAGAGACGATTAATTTGTCCAATTATAAGCGCCCGCCTTGGCACAATTTTTTGGCTCCTTTGTCACAAGGGCAACACCCACCGTGAAATTATTGCCCAGCTCGGGCAAGTGATAGTTGCTGTACTGTTTGATTATACACTCGACTTTCTTGTGGTAGTGCTGCAACGTCTCGTTGCTCCACCATTGTCTGAGGTTCCCGTTCTCATCGTACCTGCGACCTTAAGGGAGAATTGTATAGATTAATCATTCGATTTACCAATGCCCTGCAATTTCTGCTGTCGTTCACTAAATATCGATAAGGATACCTTGATCGTCGAAGCCGTGAGTGAGTTCGTGACCCATAATCGCGCCCATAGCACCGTAGTTGATGGACCTGTTACGAACGTTCGCGTTAAACATCTTAAAAAAATGATGTCAAGAGTAAATAACTTTATAATGGTACTTAACACGTACTCTAGGCCATTCCCATAAAACGGTGGGTGTAAAATGCCGGCTGGGAAAGCTGCAAGTCAAGCGTATAAAATAGCAATTGATACAGAGGGAATTGTGATTGAATATCAGTATTGAATACTTACTAACTGAATTTAATACTGCGCTGTAAAATGCGTTCACCGTAGTGCCCGTTGATATCCATCGATTTTTGTTAGGCTTCTCGCGCAGGCTACTCAAACTCTTCTTAATCCCCAGGTTGGTCAAGTTCACAAACGTGTCGAATAATCTTCCTGGGACGACCTCTGTCTATTGTAAATTGATCTGGCATTAATCCACATTCAATATTTGGAGATACTTCGAGGGAAAGTCGACTCAGGTAGCTCACCCCTTCGTAGAATTTATCAAGCTTCTCAGAATTCGTAATCCATTCTGGAATCCCTACGAAAGGTCTCATCGCTTGCAGCTTCTTGTGTGCTCGAGCCCTGGTGCCCATGTCCATCCAGTCTAATTCGGCGACCATCTCATCGAAGGTTGCTTTGATGTCCATCAGCATTTCTAAGGCCTGAGGATTCAGTGGCAAGTGGGAGATATGCGTTTCAATCCAATGACTTTGTGTGAAGAATCCATAGAACTACTATGGATCCTAAACTCACGGAATTACCAACCTTCTCTCGAGCTTGATCGTTGAAGTACTTCTGCGCGTAGATATAACTGAGAGCCATGCCGAAATTAGCGTTTACATTGCTAGTGCAGGCCTTCCACCTCGGTGTCTTCTCCTTCAGGCCGAAGACCTTTTGCGAGAACTGGAAGCCCAGGTCGCGGAATCGTTGCAAAGTCAGCGGGGCCACCGTCGAATAAACGCTCCACCACACGAACCGTGCTGAAATATTGTAACCATCAACGATCTCCCTTCAGTGCCATTCATTTGTGAACGCTGGAACAGAAGGTAATCCCAAGTAATACCTATTGTAGCAGGTGATGTGATCGCTAATAGTTCAGGTAGCTTCTGCAAGTAGCGCAAATCCATAACGATCACGCGATCGAGGCCTGTATTTATCGTCACGTTCGTATCCTCGAACACGGCTTCCACGTACCTCGTCCAGTTCCACTGAAACAGATTAAAAGCACGCGATTCAATTAAACATCTGGTACCAGCTAAAACTAATCTCCTCGCACTATTCCACTGTAATCACCTGTTGCACGTGCAAGTCCGTGAGCTGTTGCAGCTCATCGATAGTTACATCATGGAAGAGATGATTTACGCTGCGTCTCTCCTCCGGCGTCGCCATAATCTGCACAAACAAGTAGATTGAATAAATTTACAGTAGCCTTGCAACGTTCCAGGGTACAGACAGTTACCTACTTTGGCTATCTGCGTGCTGAAATCCAGAATTTCGTTCGCAAAACTACCGCTCTTATTCCCCGCGCCAGCCATCTCGACCATAGATTTTATGTACTTCTTGTACTCGTTCAGCTCCGATTGGAAGCGTTGAGGATCGAGCAGGTAACGCTCGCTGAATCCCGGGGACACTTGTTCCATCTGAAAGCACGCGACGATATATCACTATCCTAAAATCGAGGGAACTGTGGTGATAAATCAGCTGGGAGATTCACCATTATCCTGTTCCGCGTCGTGTCCCGAATGTCCTCGCTGATGTAAAAGTTGAGGAACAGATCCAGGCCCAGGAGCCTCTGGCCTGTGCCAGCGATTTCTGCGAGATCCAAGGGGGACGCTTTGTTCCTTAAGGGTGGATCCTTTGGCATACCGAGCCTGGCCAACGTTTCGTGGATGGGGTTCAGGCCTAGAGCTTCAACGTCCTCTGGAAGCGCGATCGATAATCAAACAGCGATATCTACAGTTCTACAGGAATAGCTCTGCTTCATAACGAAACATCTAATACAATTACAGATCCTCGTACCTGTGTCCATGCAAGTTTTGTACAAAGATCTCGCCAGCTGGACTGGCCTGAGGTCATCATCTTTGTCTGGCTCTTCCAGCAGGATCCTCAGGTTCTTCAGTAGCTGTTCTCG
The DNA here is from genome assembly GCA_910592295.1 of Andrena haemorrhoa. Taxonomy (NCBI): domain Eukaryota; kingdom Metazoa; phylum Arthropoda; class Insecta; order Hymenoptera; family Andrenidae; genus Andrena; species Andrena haemorrhoa. Next base: position 1,300,584 of record OU342946.1, on the reverse strand, counting down.
GAGCAAGCTCAGTTGGTCCCAGGAAGTTTGGCTCTGCGGTATAGGATTCTTTGAAATCCAGCCGCCGCAGGCGAAGTTGTAGAAATCTTCGCACGGATCTACGGACCTGTTCATCGCCTCGATTATCCTGGCGGCTGGCACGATAAACAAATTATTATTAGTCGCAAGTAGACGCGGAATTAATGCGTTTGTAAGTGAGAATCGTTATGATCGTTATGATCGTTATGTAAACGGATTTGAAGCCGAGGATGGACATTCCCATGGTGTGTAATTGCGCTGCAAGGCTGATGGAGAAGAAAGAAGGAAGACCTTGGGTCTACTGGTACCTGTCTTCACGCACTCCTCGCTCTGGCACATCTCTTTGTACTCCCCTTTGCGGAAAACGGCCAGCTGTATGGCCAACGTGACGGCCAGCGCAACCACCGTCACGACCAACAGACCGACGATTATCACCAGCTTCGTCTCGCTCCCATATGACCCCTTTTCGTCCCTTCGCGCGTACTGCCTGTTCGAATCAATTGAAAAGGACCGTGGAGGTTCGTCACTTGCATCGAGGAAAAATAGGACACCGAGCACTGTTCAGCAGAACATCGTCTCGCTTTTAACCCTCTGGATGCTGTGGACGTTTAGGACCAATGAACGTTTCAGGGAATAAGTTCAGGATTTCTTTCTGGGAAAAGTATAAGTGAAAATCGTACACAATGTATTTCTACTTAAAGACACACCTTTTAACTATATTATTCTAAATTTTCATGAGATATTATTATTAACTAAAGGAGATATCGGCTTGGATATGAGTTTGAATGTTTGCTATCCGATGCATCGTGTGCTCTAGATAATGTCCACCAGCTAATGCTTAAAAAACGCAACTCATATGCAAGCCGATATCTTCTTTAGTTAATAATAGTATCTCTTGACAATTTGGAAGAATATAGTTAAAAGATGTATCTTTTAGTAGGAAAAGATTGTGTATGATTTTCACTGATACTTTTCCCCCAAAAAAATCCTGAACTTGTATGCTTTTTCTGGACCTCTAGGTGGATGTAACCCCTTAATCAAAGATCTATGGATCAGCGATTTTTGTGTAATAGTGTACACTGCACTCTGAAGTCTTAGCAGCGAAAGGGTTAATAGGAAGCCTGTGCCCTTTTCGTGCATAAAAATATAAGACTTAGTTTCTAATTACCATGACAGGATCGAATCTCCTTTCGTCTCCCCTATCGTACCTCGTTCATGGTCCTCCGGGTCGTTTACCTGTTGAAAACGGAAACGAGATCTTCAATTGTGGAAGCGCTGTAGGAGCGGATAATTCAAGGATAATTGCAGCCGTGTAATTATCGCAATCAGTAGAATGTTGAAATGCACAGTTTACGGTGGCGGACGCAAAGGCTCAGCAAGCACCGCGAGGTCTTTTAGATCGCAGGCAAATGTAATCAGTTCGTCTAATTGAAGTCAGCGCAGAGCATCGCCCATTTCGGTGTGGTTACACTCGTTACACGATCGGCGGTCTCACCTTGCCCCAGAATCGACGGAATTACCGCGGTATTATTCTCTCCGTGGCCAATATCCTGTCACCGCGAAACGGCCATCCTCCTCCCATTATGGATATCGAAAGGACCGCAGCACCACTGCAAAATCCTAATCACTTGCATATGAAGCAGTGAAAAGATTTATTCTCCCAAAGGGGCAATAACCGATCCACGTGGTAGGCGATAAGATGATAGATGCCTCTGGCTCGTGATCCGAATCACAATCGAGGGAGTCAACGCCTCTGGATGGGCCCCTAGATTCGTCTGTTGCTCTACGCGATATCGACGAGGGGAATATCCTATCGAGTTCGTCGTCCGAATCGAGGAACAATGATTCGGAAGCAATTGAAATTCACTAGCGATCGAGTGGCCACGCTAACTCGCGGGACGTACGAGGAAGAGTATCGAGCAGCTCGAGACAGGAGGGGCATTCATGATGAAGAGACGAGCCAGCTGACAAGTCCAAGCTCGGTTTCATCGAAAAGGCGCCCCCGTTCGGGTCATCACCTTCTAAGTGCTTAACAGCAAGTTTCTACGCTGCGATTCTATCGCCAAGTGTCCGTGAACCGCGACCATGACCGTTGCTCTTGACTACTTCCGGGAAAGGACCCTTCCCAAGTGGTACCTACGAAGTAATCGTCAAGCACTGCTGGTCTTACCGCGAATCTCAATTCCTCGGAGCAACTCGAAGCCACGAAACAGCTCTGTTCGACTTCACCCACGCTCCACTTCCCTCTAACGAACTTCTTCGACATTGATCTTCGTCACACGCGTGCATACAGCGATTATGCAATAAAGTAGCGCGATATAGTATAGGTACTCTGCATGTATTGCGATCGATGTCATACAACAAAACTGTCGTCGAAATAATCCACCGACGATGATCGCGGTTGGGCGCGCGAGGGCACGGTCTCCTTCGAGAAAGGATATAAATACGCGCGGTGGGCCCAGCCTGGAAAGGAATGAATCGATATTGACCGTGAACGTGATCGTCGTTTCTATTCACGGTACATCGTCACGGCCAGTTTGAATCAATTAGCTTGATTATCCTTCGAGCAGCCTCTTTTTCTTGCGCGTTCTTCCTAAGCGGGAAACGTGTCTTGTTTTCCTCGTTCATTAATTAAAATTGGAGCCGAGGGAAAAGCGCATCCGCGGTATCTCGCGGCGTTCTAGCGATGGGGCCTAATGTATCGCGAGTCACATGGAGGTTCGATGGAATACGCTTGGAGCTTATCGGAGCACGCTCAGTTTTGAATATAAGGAATGCTGTGGCGCATCCAAAAGGGGGTAAGGGGCTTGGACCCCCCAAAGAAGGGGCTTTGTAAAAAGAAAGGAAAACTGGATTTTTTTCGTTAAATCAATTTTTATAATCACCTACTGAATTTTATTGAATTTGTATTGAAAATATTTGTATCCCTTCAACTTGGCTCCCCCAAGATTAAATCCTGAGTGCGCCACTGAAGGGATGCGACTCCCCTGAAAGGCTGGCAGCCGCCAATTCTACAGGCATGAAGTGAGTTATGTCTCGAAGCATTCAGATATTTAGAACTTGGACCCACCCCTGTCCCCGTCATCTGAAAATCTCGATCACGATATCGGAACGCAGGCCGCGTCTCGAGCCGCACAGAATCGGCGGAGAACAAACGAAGGCGTTGCACCGTCCACACCGACTGTGTTTTATGCAAATCGACGCTGGCGAGACAAAAGAAGAGAGGATGAAAGCTTGACGACTCGATCCAGCAAGAATATCAGGGACGCGAGACAACAGCGATCCTGATGATATTCCTGCTCCTCGAGATCCAGCAAGGCCACGACGATAATTCATAGTCGCCGATGGAGGGAATATCTAAAAGAAGCGTCACCTTTTCGTCTCACCTTGTATCTCATCTTCCTCTCCGTTTTTCTTCCCTCTGTGTATCCGTCGCCCGCTCCTCCGCCTGAAACAAAGGATCATTGGCAAGCTCGTCTCGATAAATAATCCATGCAACCGTGACGCATTGATTGCAAATTGACGAGCGACTGCTTAGCATCTTAAATCTAACCGGAGAATACTGATACCCTTTATCACTGCTTCTTTCTTCTTGGACGATCGTGAACGATTCATTGTCTCTGCGCTCAGAGACATTTGGAATCGAACTTCAGAAACGCGGACTTAAGGGAGAATTAAGGACCTTGCAGCAAGAGGGGTGCAGCTACAGCTTTACCAACTTGGAGTGAATTAGAAAAAAAACTGTTTATAAAATTATTGGTTTGACTTAACATTAGAAAGAGATCACTAATTATTGGATTGGTAAGTTTTTATTTCTATTTTTAAAATAAAGATTAAAATATTAATGTTAGAATATTAAAATTAAGTAATAGAAAATATTAAAATTAATTAATATGAAATATTAATATTTATGAAATTGATAAAATATTAATATTTATGAAATTTATAAAATATTAATATTTATGAAATTTATAAAATATTAATATTTCTACTTTTATTTATTTGCAATAAATCGCTCAGTTGTTATTAGATTTGCATCAATCGTGCACCGAACGATGTAGAATTTTTTTTAAACATATATTCGTCAACTCAAAAACTGTCAAAAATGGAGCTGCACCCCTCTTGCCTCAAGGTCCTCAATTTGATCCTTCTGTCCCATAGGCTCGGTTAATAACAAACTCAGGGGTCGATGGAACTGTTCGTTTCCATCCTCGAGGACCGATACCGATTGGTGGACGGAGGAAAGCGATTTCAGCTCGATTTGGCTGAAACGATCTAGGTTGGAGAAATCACGAATTTCACGATCCATCGGATGCGCGCCGTCGATCGTTACCTATCAACCTCGCGAATCATTACCCTTTCTTTTTTATTCTTCGCTCTGTAACGGACACTTGCTTCCCATCGAGAGCGAAATTATCCGGAGCGTCACGGATTTATCGTTCCGTTTCGTTCCTCGATTGTTTGTTCTCCGGTATTCTTGGATGCACACAGGATACCATTGTTCGCTTTCTTTTACCCGGCTGCCCTCGATAACGAACAGCAAGATCGCTGATCTTGAAATAGGGAAACGATTAAAAATAAAATTCGACTCTACGCTCTTCGCACATTCACGAGACTCTGAAGTAGATACAAAGAGGAGAAAAGAGCCGGCGAGCCATTAATTCCTCGAAGTACACATTTAAGAAACGCTTCGGCCGGTTTCGCGTGGAGTAACGCGTACCGCGGGGCGTTTGATCTTTTCGCAGTTTCGAGCGGTCTCTCGGTCAATGGCAGTCATAAATCCGCGTGAATCGCCCGTACGTCTGGTGAGATTCTTCGACGCTCCCGCTGGTAGCCTGTCGGAAGGTAAATTGGTATCGAAGGCTGCCCGAGGATACGCAAAACTACGTACACAGAATATTTCCGTCGCGCGAAAGGGGGAGAAGAGAAACGTGAATGCAAACGTGCGTACGGCGGTCACTTGTCAAAAAGTGTATCGTTCCACGCTGCCCGGAATTAGCCGCGGCTATTTTTACAGGCATCTCTCGCTTTCGGCGGGAACCGACGTTTCATCCTGCTGCATAGACGCTCTCCAACGTAAACGAGAATACGCGGCTAGCTCCCAGCATCCGCGAGAAACACGTGCCCGCGGATCTAGACGCGAGTCTATCGTCAGAGCTCCCCCGTGCTTCTTTCCCCTCCGTTTAAAAGGAATTGGATATGAGCTGGATTATCGTTGAATATAAAGTTTCCTCAACATAGCAGCGACAGCAAATCGCAGAAATTCCTTCCTTCCGTCCGTCCACCTTCCTCCTCGTTTACCTTCCTCACACTTCAACAAATCAACCTCTCCGAGCCAATAACTCAATAATAACTTCTAATACCAGCAGCAGGAGTTAGACTCACCTGTTCTTGGTACCCCGGATCTCCCCTAGAAGCTCATGTTGGTGGTGAAACTTCGGTTGCTGGACGCTCTACTCGCTTTCGGTTCGCTGGCCAAGGGTCACGGTTAGTAAAATGCACAGACGATCGAGGAAGACGCGCAAGTGCACGACAGCAGTCGAAGAGGACGTTTCCGAATTCGATCGATCGCCGTTTCCGTCGGTTCAGCGACTCGGTGCCGTGATCGCGCGGGCGTTCGCCGGTTCCTCCTCGTTTTCCCTGTGGGCCGGCTCGCGATTTTTATTTAGCATTCGCGCGTCCGTATCCCGAGGAAGGATGCGCCACGGGACCTATAGTAAACCAAACTGATCTTTCGGCTCGCGGAGCAGCGAGCGTAATCTTCAAATCCCCTACCACTTGCGCGCCACGATATCGCTGTCCAGGAACGGATCATCTTCGTCTCGCCGACGTCCGCGTGAACGCGACCCACGCGGCCACGGATGCACCGACAGCAGGAAAGGGTAAAGCTCTCCGCCGAGAATTAAGAAGAACTAACTACGAGGAGCAGCTGGAATCTCGCGCTGCTCGTTTAAAATATCTTCTTCGCGCGCGATCCGCGCGAGGGTATCCGATGACCGTGTTACATTCCTGGCCCGCCTGGCGATCGTCAGATATCGCCGACGCTCGTTCATCCTCGGTGACCAGCGATTCAAAAAGCCGGGGGATCCAGCGTGGACGGTTTACTCGCCGCTCCACTTCCGCCCGAGGAAGCTGCATCTTCGCGGCGCGGCGCGCGGCACTGATCTACCTCGAGGTGTCTATTGCGATTCGCGCGAGCTCGTTACGCGCTGCACATTTATCGGCTGGATGTAGATCGCGTCTGTTGGCACGCGGCGATCCACGATCGCGCGAGATTTATCGCTGCGACGCGCGCCTCCTAACACCCCTCGATCTTTACGGCTATAAAAAGCTTTCTTTCCAATCTCTGCTCAGTATGCGAGCGAGATAACGCGTGCTCCGGGAGAATACCAATACCGATGCGCTTTCAGGACGGAGACGTAGACGCGGCTGATGGGAAACTTGGGAACGTTGCATTCTTTGTCCCCTAAGGGGTGGTGTTTGGTTCTCGGTTTTAAGAGAGAATATGCATAATTCGTCGCGAGTGACTGAAACTGTTTTGCTGGCTCGTGATCCGACGCAATTGCATATTGATTAAGATTTTTTGCATCGTGCGCAACGATGACAACCGCAAACAGCGGTATTCCAGTTCCAGGGGTCAGATCCTCCCCTTTCCTTAGAAAAATGTAGAACTGTGTATCATCTAGTTTTAAAAGGAGCTTGATAAGGTGCGAGTCTACTCAGCTGTTTGCTATCAACGCCTTATATCTCGTGTATGACCCCGTTAACTATCTTTAAACTCTTTCGCGGTACTCCGTGTATCGCTATGAATACAAGCTTCTGTAGAAGTGTTACAGTAGCTCGTTTTATAACAAAAATGATCGGGAGATAGGAGCTCTTCTGAAAGAAGCACGCGGAAACAAGGTCGCGTATGATAAGTCCTTGGCTGACCCTTGGTCGCTTTTAGATTTAATTCTCCGCTTCCTGTAATCCTGTTTTTAGGAACGTCATTAAAACGTTGCGTAAGGAACCCTATTATTCTACCTCCGAGCGTCCAAAATTATTCCAATCACAACGGGACAGCTTCAATCGCGCCTCTTAAGCGTAACCTTCGCGATGTCTTCCTCTTCTGTTTCGTAATATCGATCATCCGCGAGTCATGTAACCACGATCTCGATACACGAGGCAATAGTCGACGGGAAATAGAAATTCTAAGAAGAAGAAAAAAAATTCCATTTCACATCGTCGACTCGCGATTCCGAACGGCAGCCTTCGATGAAGCCTCTGCGAAGGGTCCAAGGAATCCTCGAAACGCTGCGTTAATACGAACACTGACAATTGGCTCGGGTTCGCCAGCGCGGTTATAGATATGAAATGAAATAATTGACCCGACACGCATACCACGCGGGCACGACGAGCACGGCAAGGTAAATCGGCCGAGCAGGCGGGATCTATTTTGATCGCGAAAGTAATCGTGCACCTTGCCGCCGCCGCCGCCGCCGCTGACGTATGCAAATATCCCTGAGAAACTCGGGGATCGGCTTCGTTGGACCGAGGAAGCAGGGAGTGACGGCGGTACAGAGAATCCTACCTTTATTAAAAATGTAAAACCGACTAGTCCAGGTACAAAGATGAAACGGTACGATGCAACGCGGCTTGATTGTGATTGCGTGTATCAAAGCGAGTATCTTCGACGGTACGGGGCGTCGATTTTACGTGTCTTGGTATCTGCAGTAGGCCGTGTCCTCGATCAGCTCCTGAGGGATCAGCTCCTCCGACGGCGACTGATGGGACACCGCCACCGCGTGACTCTCCGCCTCTTTGAACACTCTCAGCAGATTACCGCCGACCAGTTTCTTGATGTCCGAGGCCGACCATCTTCGGTCCCTCGTCAACTCCGCCAGCAGCAGGGGATAACCGGAAACGTCCGGTAGCTCGACCGGCGGGCTGTAAAACCAGATTAGAACTAATAGACACGTTATCGTTAGCGAGGCTGATAAGAGATTGAAGCGCGAACGAACGGCGAGGTGGAATATTGAATCGCTCCGATCGATACACTTATTCATTCCTCCCGGAGGCACTAGATGCGCCGCGCTGCGACTCGCGAGCGATGTAAAATAAAAAGAGAGAGAAGATAATCGTTTCTTAATTGCGACGCGAGTGGTGTATTAATGATGGAAGCGATTGAGGATGATTCACGGGAGCGCGTAAATAGTGTCTAGCAGGAACAGGGAGATCGGTTCACTGCGTAGAGGATCGATAGGGAAGTGGGAAGGAATTATTTCAAAGGGGATGGAATAGATAAAGATGATTCCCGGTTGAGCTAATAACGATGAAAGCATCGCACCAACCTCAGTATGCCATCGTAGCCAGCCCCAAGGCCCACATAGTTCACACCAGCTACTCGTCGTATATGATTGATATGAGCTGCAAAGAGAGACAAGCATAGAGGATTATGCTCGCGGCGATCCTCGTTTCCTCTCTTTCCACCGGTTTCGAGAAGCAAAGAGATTTCATAACGCGCGCGCGCATACCTATGACGTCGTACATGGAGGCTTTATCGCCGCAGCTTAAATGCGCGCTGTCGAAGCTGACCATAACCAGACCACCGTTCACGGACTGCAAAAAGAAAAACGAAAGTCGGCTAGTTCATACTTACGTGAAAGATACACCGGGCGCGATATCAGCTATCACCCAGCGTTGCAGTGCCTCTTGGGAGGGGTAAAACGGAAGATCGGCAGAAGGAAAATATTAGCCGACGCTGGAAACTCTCTCTGGCCCGTTCTTTGCGTAATTAAATCTGCCTCGTAGTTCCCAAGAAACTTTGCTACGCAATAGCCCCTGTAGGTGGCAACCAGCATCCGCCTAAGTGCTCGGAGCGAAAGGGGGTAAAGGATCCAATACAATTTCCCGGCCAATTCAATTCAATTCATAGAATTGTCAGTTCAGTTCTAGAGCAGGGTCAATCTTAATCTAGGTCAGTTCTAAGTCGCTCGCGTTTCGCGATCTTCGCGCCACCAGAAACGAAATCGCGATCTGCCCTCCGTTGTGATCGGCAGAGCAGCGGGGAAAGCAGTAAGTCGGGGGAGAGTGAATTAGAACAGAAGCCAGCTCGGTTGGCTTTCTTCTCTCACCAGGTTACGGAGCACGTCGTCAGGAACGTTGCTGGACGAGTTGCAGAGAGCTCTCGCCGCGCTGTGGGAGAATATCACGGGAGCTTTGGTCACCGCCAGGGCATCCCTCATGGTCCTTATCGAGACGTGAGAGAGATCCACGAGCATCCCCAATCGATTCAGCTCCTTGACCACCGATTTGCCGAACGCGGACAGCCCGTCGCTGTGGAAGTCTAACGAGGCGTCCGAGTTCGGGTCCTCCACCGAGCACGAGTCCGCCCTGGCAACAATTAGGGATTGCAGTACCGGTAAATCGCGAGGAATACCTACCCTCAAATTTTTACCGGTAATTCTTATGTTTAATAATTATGTTTTTTGCGTGCTTATTTGTAAAAAAGAATTGTTTAATGAAAAATATTTAATTACGTATATCTATTTTGTGTCATATATCATTTTATATTTTATGCTCAGAACAGTTTTATTTGCATATATTTTTTATAATGCTCGATTAGAGTTAAGTCAATACCTTAAAAAAATTACCGGTAGATTACCGGCGAACCGGTTCTGACTGAAAATGTTACCGAATTACCGGTAATTGAAAAAGTCGGTAAATTTGCAATCCCTGGAAACAATGAGATCGGCTCGACTCATTGCTTCCCTATCTCCGGTCTCTTTTATGCCGAAGCATCGCCTTACCACGGGGTGTTGCACTTGTGCGTCAAAGTCATGTACCGTGCCCCCAATCGGTGAAAGCTTCTGAGCACCGCCATGGAGGTGCCGATGCTGTGGCCACCCTCGATCCCCACCAAGCTACCGATCACCCCGTCCTTGTGCGCCTTCTCCAGCTCCTTGCTGCTGGTCACCAGCCTGATCCTCTTCGGGTACCTGGACACGAGTCTGCGCACCACGTCGATCTGCTCTAGGGTGAGCTGAACCGCGTCCAGGAACTGCGCCTCGCATGGCACGTAGACCGACCAGAATTGCCCGCCCACGATACCCTCCCGCAACCTCACCAGGTCCGTCTGCCACTGCGAGCCCCAGCTGGCGTTTCGAGACAGGTTCTCGTCGAACGGGAAGTCCTGCAACTTGGTGCTTCCTCGATGCTTGCGCAGGTTCCATGCGAAATCGTTGTGCCTGCAACGGCAGTGCATTGGTCAGTGACACCGCCCCGGTAGCGCGGGATGGATAAAATCTGTCTTATGTACGGAGACGTCCGGTTACCCATCGATAAGAGGAATCTCGGAGAGCATTCGTCGCACTACCCGAAGCCTAGCTTGCAGCAGGTGCGAGCTTCGCAGCTCTAACGCTAAAGGTAATCCTACACCGGCGACCAAGGCACATCCGAGGAAAAAGAAACCTGCCATCACTATCCACCTTCTCAGCATACTTTGCCCTGCATCGCACGCAGAAGCCAAATTCAATACGCAATCCTAGACACTTTCCTGGTGTGTGTGTGTGTGTAGATCTCGAGTTACAAAGTTTTTGCACCGGAAACGGGAATTACTCTTCCGTCCGTGGATCAGTCCTCTCGACGATTCAAAAGCGATCGAGGTGATCGTCGGTCCGTGAACGAGACCGAAAACCGCGTCTAATCTCGAGTTGATTCATTCTCAAGGAAGTTACAGTGGCGTGTACGTTTTCGGATAGATTGTTAATTCTTTGGGGACCTACCGCTTTCCCTCGGCGGATCTTTGTCCTTGTCCAAGGAAGTGGAGACACCCATGTCCTTCGTGTGGTGTATCGCATCGCCATTAGGCAATTTTCTCATTAGCTCCGGCGATGAAAGTTGCAAGCAAGTCTGCGAACATGTTGTTAAGTACAGTCTCGAGCAGATTACTTTTAACCCGTTGCGCTCTTGCTCCCCGTGAAAAACGAGAAGAGGACTGAAGAAAGTTGCCGTCTCTGTCACCGTGTAGTTTGAACGAAATTATAGTTGGAATTATTAAAATTGCATTCTCTCGGTGACCAAATACTTTCCTACTCCTTTTTCTTTCTCTTCCGTTCGATACAGTAGAATTCGCTCGGCAGGTTGTTATCATAGGCGTAGCGATAATGGACGGAAGCAGAAGTGGCAAGAAAAATTGGAGCAGTAGTTACTGTAAATCGAATGAATTAGCGAAGCTGGGTGGATTACCTCCAATATGTCGACTTCTTTTCTCCTCGGTGGCGGCGACCGATAAACCATGCCATCCTTATTCATCCCGTAAAGCTCAAACATTATTTCCTCCCTTGAGCGGCCGCTCTGTTGCTTCTGCGAGCAGTTTCTCAGCACGGTAAATACTGAAGGGAGCGCCTGGATTTACGGAATACTAACGCATGCGCCAACTCGCGTATCGACCCGGCATCGCGAAAACGTTTTAAAACTAAAAAATTTGGCATAATCGACAACAATCGGAGGAAAAATTGATCGACGAGCCCCGCGTTTCCGTCGACGGATACTAAGGTCCTCGTTTTCGCAAACCTGCCCACCTACAAATTACAATACAATTCATTTGTAATACGTAGTTGCGAGGCGTCGAACGTTTGAGGCGTAGCAGAATAGAAATCTTCTCTAATCATTTTTTTAATCGCCTCCAAACGTAATATCTTCCGCATTTGATATTCTCAATGAGATTCAAAATACACGCGAGTGAAAGAACTCGATTCTATCCATAATAATACATTACACGGTAACTTAATGCTTAACAGCCTTAATAGAATAAATTCTCTAGGAAGTAATTTAAATACCTCTAAAAACGCGCGTATATATCTAGGTAAAACAAAGATATATTTTGTGTCGTGTTCCGCTCTCGTATTTTATGATATTATTTCATTATCATAGCGATCTGACAAGAATCTACTCGTAACCTTGAAGGTAATTGAGTAAACAATCACTAGTTTTCCATAGTTTGATTTGTTACATCGTTCTAAGGGATTAGTCGACGATACAACGATGATCTCGAGCAGTTTCGTTTGAATACCCGTGCGTCCCGCGGTTGCGAGGGCATGCAGGAAGTCGCGAGGCACGCGTCGCTTCCAGGCTGCGCAGAAACGTATGCGCGTAGCTCGATTCCAACCGCCATATACCGCCATATTGTTTGCGGTAGTCGCGCACATAGTCGGTCAGTTCGTGCCGCGGTCCCGTGAGTTTTTTTCTGTCCGTCTGTGAGCCCCTCTGGGAAAGTTTGCAAACATTTCGCGTAAAAGCAATATGAAGAAGACCAAGGACGTGTCAGACGAAGACGAATATTCCGCAGACGATCCAGAAGAAATGGAAGGAGCATCCGAAGAAGAGTGGACTCCCGAGGCCGGAGCCGAAGTAAGCCCACGCTACCAATGCTTTCCACTTTCCTCTTATCTCGGAAATATGCCCTCGCGTTTCCGGACTAACCGTAATCTCCCACCTTCTTCTTACGCTACTCGACGCGACTCGCTCGCCTACGGAAACGTTTACGCTCCATTATTCGTGGCGAAAGATCTGTCAATCGGAATCGTTCTTATCAGGATTCCCTACATTTTTCCCCGAGCGCAGGCTAAGAAATCCCAACGCTTTCCGACGAGAAATCTGCGCTGTTCGTCGAAATGTTTATGCTCTCTCGTTTATCTGCTACCCCGCGGCTATTGTCAGAAATGGATGGTGTTTAATCAATCTCGTCGAGTAGATAACGGAAAAACACGAATCGGTTGTGTAGCTGCTCGAAGCCGTGACATGCACGCTACCCGATGCACCGTGAATCTCCGAAACTGTTATCGTTGGTGGAATATTTTAAGAAAATTTTCTGCCTCGTCGTCCGGCGATTATTCGAATCGCTGGGAAATCTCATATCGAAACGTATTTTTTACGAGAAGAATGGTTATTCCGAAGGACAGCATTGGGTCCGCCACGAGTCGTCGTTGCCGGCCGGTCGATGGCGCCAGTCTATGAATTTTTCAAAACAGTATAACTGTACTCCAATCGTGCATTTCATTTTTTACTCACGTATTTCGTAGCTGGGAATTTTTCTCGCGGCGAATATCGATTTGTGAGTTATTTATTCAAATCGACATTGCGATTGGCCACGCGAGCATTACTCAAAGTATAAACGGTTTTTGCTCCTGGAAATCGTGCTCGTGATAAACACAAACACGAATTATAAATGCACATGTATGTGCATCTCATTGATATTCTCAGCAGCTTTATGTATCTTTATCAATTTCAAGTACCATAAAAACACACGCGCGAGCGTTGTATTTTGAACCTCTGGGATTAGCGAAAGTAGATTGCAAAACGAGTAATCAGCGAGTAAAGAAAACACTTTTTCATTCTCACGCTTATAATCGGTGACCCTCGATTTTGTCAAGCCGAATACATTTAATTGCACGTGAGAGAAATATCACTAAGTATTACAATGTTAATACTAACGCTACTCAGGGTGGGGTTAAGAAGAGGCCACAAAGAGAGGCAGCTAAGAAACGTCAGCATTCGGAAGAGGAAGAGGACGAAGAGGAAGAGGAGGATGAAGAGGAGGACGACGAAGAGGACGAGGAATCTGACTCCGACACAGGAAAGAAACCCAAAAGGAAAAGACGATCAAAGAAAGAGGAGGACGAAGAAGAGGAGGACTCCGATGATAACAGCTTTAATGAATCTTCCGGAGAAACGCCAAAAGATTTCACTGTGAGTTTTATCCCGAGGCACGTTACCTCTAACTGTATACAGTTCAATAATAAAAATACTGCGCTGTTCGCATTGCTTCTCGTAGTCTGGCGCATTCGTCGTTGCAAAAGCTGACATTGGAGGAAGCACGGATCCAACATTGTGGAGGATAGATGGAAAAGCATTGCTTCAAAAATTTTTACCTTTCAAAGAAGACGGAAAGACATTATACAAAAGCACATCGACGGTAAGCCTCGATACGTCTGTCTTAAAGATATTTCTTACGCTCCTGCAGCTTTTTAATAAATTCTTGTACTTTCAGTATTCTGGGTGGTCAGTAAATAACAAAGACAAGTACTTGGCTGCACAAGTCACTTTCAAAGTGCAAAGTAGAACAGAGACAATTGTTGAGCTTCGTCTGGATCAGCAACAACAAGAAGTTGTAAAGTATGTATCTTCGCCTTCCCTCAGAGTTTCTTTCACCGCAGCAGTTTCGTTGTAATCGTGACCGTTCGTCTTTTCCGTTTCAGAGACGAAAAAGAAGACTAAATATAAGGTCGCGGTTGATCTTATTGTTTATGTACATTTTAAGGTATGCTAAGAAAGAATACATTTACATTCACATGTACACAACAACACTATGCAGACATATGCAAACACAATGAATGCAGTTTACGAAATGATATTCTAGCGGGTTCGTGTTAAAAAAAAATGGGGAAAAAAATGTAAGATTCAGTGGACCATGAATCTCAGTTTGTTGCGAAGGGTAGCTTTACGTGTAATTGATTGTTCTGCCAAATGCGTACGTGTGTTTCAATTAATGATAAAGCTACCTACAAGCCTGCGTCTTTATTCGATCCTTTAAACATATAATACAATATATACTCACGTTTTGTGTTTTATAATTTTGACGGAAGTCCGGATTTTTTAATCTGTCTTGCATTTAATGTGTAAAATATCACCGTTGTCGTTTTCTGTCCTCCGAATAATAGACTCCCGGTATAAAAGCTTTGGGCGCAGTCTTGAGTTCGAAATTCACTCGGCTGTCTGTTGTACTTCGAATAATTATAACTATGGTAAAAGCAGTTTCATTAACTAGATCCTCCATTACGTTTAGTCACCAGAAGGCAAATATTAGGATATAGAAAAAGAATCGTAATGCCAGTTACCGTTTAATCTTGTGTTCCTATCGTCGTGTAAATTCCTTTGGTAAATCGTGCTGTTCCTATTCTCGGCAAAAAATTTTCGTGGCTATAAATATTATGTATCATGGGTTTATATTAATGTCAACAGTGTGAATAAGAAATTGAATTGTATTTGTCATGAATCATGTTCAGTGGTATGTCATGTTGGACCTAGTTTCATGGATGAAAAAAATTATGGTTCACATACATAAAGAAAGAAAGAAACAGTAAAAATTGTGTTAAATATTTATTCAGTATTCCTATATGCTTGTACATTTCATCGTATCATCTACAAAGCTCCTACCCTGTTTGTATAATCTATGTACATCACACTTATCGGAATGTAGGCATATAATAAGGAATATAGTTTTCACTTTAAGTTGAGGAGTTCACACGTCGAGTGCATATATTTTAAAAAAATATATGACAAAATAATTCCGTAAGTCCTCTTTGAGAAACGTCAAGTAACATTTCAGAATGTTTAGATTTGTACTCGAGATGTTTTGATTAGTACCTAAATATAACTTTCGCAGTTATACGTAGTCCAATTACAAACGGTATGTGTTGAAATATATAATTAATGTTAGCAAAACCTTCAAATAAAATTGTATTTTCAGTTCGTACTAAAAAAGAAATAACGTAGTAATTGTAATAACCCGAGTATATACATATTTGAGCATTAGAAAAACGAAGAATGAGCTTAAAAAATTAGAACTATGTATAAGCGGTAGTTAACAGTTGATATTTCTCTTTCGTTATCGATCGTGCTAACGAGTTCTAAAGACAGATACGCAACATAGTACAAACATCCAAATGGGATACATGATGGAACATTACGAATAAGAACGTTTTTCTTTCTGTTCCGCCTCTTAACAGATATAGATTTAAGGCGCAGTAGTGATCTTTGTCTTTTCCCGAAGTCTGCTTTCATTTTCGAATATATAAGTCATATATATTTCAAGAAGTAGGTTTGCTTAATGTACATGTATCGAGAGAATTTCACAGCTTTCATTATTCGCTAAAGAATTTTTTGTTCCTTTTGATATTTGATTGTCGATGGATCGAAGAGTCTTAAAATTTTGCAGTATATGAAATTAAACAAATTTTTATACATGTATAATATTAAGTAAAACAAGATACGTGACAGAAAACTGTCCCTATAATCAGTTCTATGCAGTTCGTAGGTATAGAGATACTTATGTCTTTATAGATCGATGTGAACAATTTATTACTCGCCTAACGTAATATATCATTAGAAATAGACTCGATGTTCGCACAGATCCCGCACGCGCCACATTATAGGATTGATGTTCACGCTATAAATATAATTGTTCGCTAAGTGTTTACAAATGTTCTTGACCGTAATGGGAATTATAAATGTTGGTTCAACCGTATTACCAATCACAGTTGCTATAGAAAATGTGGCCCACATTATACGCGTCCCGAACAACAGTAGTATAAAGTACGAGAAGGTAGTTTATATTGCACATAGGTACCAATGTTCAGTAATCATCACTTATTTCGGTGATTTAGAATATTTGAATTATATTCGTTGTTTTAATTAAAAACGAGACAGTGAAAATATGGGACTAGATCGTTTCGAATTCTTTTCACTGTATCTTCAATTACCGTTAACAGTATATCACGAACTATAATACATATAGGATGAAAAATAACATAACTATTCAGACGTCAACATAAAATTAAGATGAAACTTTCAACGCTAAGCAAATAAAGTAAATATCTAGTAAAATTAACAAATGTAATAACATAATAGCAATAATTTTCAAACATAACGAGAGACATTGTAATTACATGTGACAATGAAAACAATATACATCATTTGTGAATGTAACCGTATATTGAACATTGGTATTTCATCCTTAATTAATAATAAAATCTGAAATCATAACAAAATATTAGCATCTTCATTTATAACTGAAAGCATGAAAAAAAACTGTGCCGACGTTATAAATAAAGATGTGCTCTCGCGTAGAAAACATTGGCATTGATAGTTTTTATGGTACTTATCACTTGATGAGGTAATCCCGTGTACTACGTTCTTTATCGTGTACATAGTGCTTCGCAATGCATTGCAGAGCATTATAAATAAGTAAATATGAAATGAACGTTCAATCTTTCACGTAGCTAAATGGAATAAGAAGTGTTTTATAATGTAATTCGTCATGAATTGTCCTTTTAAAGCGATGTTTCTTTCTATATGTTAAAAACCAGGCTCCAATCGCACTGACAATACGCTATTCAGCATTTCTCGAATTTCTGCCATTTCCCTTCTGTTTCTTACCACCATACTTTCCAGGTTCTTATTCTTTTTAATCATTTTCTCCATTTTCTCCCAATATTTTGTAGTACCAGGGCAACAGTGACACGTTGCAGTCTCCTCTTCGCCCATGCTCACGCGTTCTAAACACTGATTCTTCTCAATAGAGCACGTACAGTCCTCCTGTTGCTTTTCATTAAGTAAAATACTATCTACAGACTGAATACAATCATCCATCTCGTTGGAAAACGTATTCGAACATCCCGCAACACAACTTTCATTTTCACTTCTGGATGGCAGATCCTCCATCGTTTGAAGCGACTTTGTTCGAATGCTTGCATTAGATTCGCAAGTACCCGCTGCCTTATACGAGCCACACGTTTTCAAGTCGTGATAACTTATCGCGTCTATATCACTTATCCTAGTTTGCCGCTTCAATGTTCTTCTCTTCTGGGATATTACAGACCCGCAGCTACCATTCTCGAAAGCGTGCACGAAGCTATCGCTGTGTCTTCGTTCGTGCAGTGTCGATAAATTCTCTCCAGGTTTTATATTGCAAGATCCATCGCTGGCTCTCCGAAAATCATATAAATTTTGCGAAGATATATTTAAAAGAATATCTTCGTTATAATGGATCTTTTCGTCTTGGCTTGTATTTCCCATGTTTGAAGGCTCTTCGCGTGTTTTCATCGATGAATTAACGTCGATGTCGGAATGTTCTATGCAATCGTCAAATAATAATTTCTTTGGTATTATTTTCTCGGTTTTCTGAATAGCTACTTCATCAGATATTTTGTGACGATCGATATCGGTGCCTCCCAAGTTTCCGAGTATCTCTGAATTTTCAGCGGCAGCAGAGTCGCTGTTAAAATTGTTTTCGGATGATCTTTTCGCATCAGAAGGGTTGATTTCGATCAGGTCGCCATCGTGCCCGAATGCAAACGACTTTTGTCCTGGAACAGTTACATTCTCAAGAGAGATCTTAACGCGTGTTTGAAAGATACTTGCCGAGACGGAGATATAATCAATTCTTACCAATAATCATTCGTTTATTGCGCATGTCGGGACTTTTTGATCGTGGCCTTTCCAAAAACTGTCTACTGTCAGGCGATAGTACAGAAAATGTGCCGTTACACTGTATCGGGCTGTACTGCTCGTAAGAATTGTACATCGAGTAAGCATCCTGGTCGTGGCTTTCATGTTCCCGTAAACGTTTCATAATTTTCTGTACAATTTCCGAGGGTGCTACGTACGGTGAGCCTTTTGAATTAAAGAAAGAGAAGAGATGTAATTTTTACGCTTTAAAATTTCATTCCGCTATGCATTACACGATATAATCACAATAACATCGAAACACGCAATAACAATTTCTAAACAGTTCCAGTTTTATTGCTCAACATAATCTCAAATATTACAAGCATTTACCACTTAATCAGAAATAATTAGAGACTCTATCTAAAGTAACTCCATGGTAATACAACAAGTGTTTCATGCACATTACAGCTTCTTGCTAGTTATCACAATACAAACTTGCAAAACAATTGAGTAGCATAAATACTGAAATATAGGAAGCAAAATAATCAACGTAAACACTGTACTTTGCGATTTAAATAACATATTACCGAAAGACCTGACTGTCATATAAGACTTACAAAATTAATTGGTCCAGAATGTCTGCGATGCGGAATAAGTCTAGACACAGATAATGTGCCATCGCTTCCTATAAAATTATCATTTGTGTAACATAAATCTGTTTCTGATTTAAAACGATTCATCTACAAACTTCCTTCCATTCGTTCACCACCGAATTTAGCAACTTTTAAACTGCAGCTCGTCGTTAAATACCCCATTATGTGTTCCTCGTTTCTAATATCGGTCAGATTCTTACCTGTTAATCCTCTATATCCCAGGGATACAGAGTCGATGGATTCGTTAGTCTCTTGTTGCTGTTTCATAAAGTCGTTAATGGCAATGCCCTTCAGTTTCGACGGTTGTAAAAATCTTTTTGGTATTCGAGAGAGAGAACCATTTTCTTGCGGGCTGCCTGGACAGCCGCCGAATCCAAGTCCCAGCAGAATTGCTTCTGGATCTGCTTTCCTTAATTCCAACAAACTCTCTACGCTGCTACAATGACTGCTGTCGGACTGCAAACTCGGATCGCGTACCAATTTATGGGGTAACGAGCTGCAAGTAAAAATATTCGTGTACTTACGCCGCAAAGCGAAGAGGAGCTATTACCTTAGACCTCACCGTGCGCATTTATCGTTTACACAGTACCTGGGTAGGCCGGGTGTGTTAATTGTTGGTACATTAGGAACTTTGATAGGCGCTGAAACAGTCATAGTTGGAAGTTTTGTTCCCATAGAATATGGAATGTCCTTAGGCTCCGTTGGTGTCACTGGAGTAACAACTATATCGGCTGACGTTCCTTGCTGCTCATTCGTTATTAATAGATTCGACTTTATGGGCGAAGGTATCGAATCGACCCATTGTTGAACCGGGCCAGTTCGGCGTCTCATCTCCCAAATCCCACGCAGCCAATCCGTTACTTTTATAATGGTTTCCTTGCCCACGTTTTCTAGCGAAGCGTACACGTAATGAATATCAAAGAATTTATAAAAATAATGCTGCTTGATAAAATAACTGCTTCTACAAATTATAGTGTCACGAATCGCGAGTTTTAAAACAATTTTCGAGCGTCCACGAACAAAGTCCAAATAATTTTATAGTGCTTAATGCTACTGTACGATGTTTACATATCTATCGTGCATATACGCGAGAATGTTAATAAAATACTGATCGATCTTGCTCTAAAAAATACCTGAATCCATATCCTTCTGGGGAGCGTGAACAAGATAACATCGTTGAAATTCAATTGCAATCGAAAGACGTCTACTTATACGCATTAATGAGTTATTGTTTTTATGCACGATTACGAAATTCTAAGTTTCGTCGATGTGTATTCAAAACGCGATCGAGTTAAACCATGGAATCCAATGGGTTTGCACCTACCTTGTGTTCAAGCAAAATAATAGAGCGAATAAAACGTTCCCATTCGAGTCAAAGCGTCTTTAAACGCATGTTTAAACAAGCATCGTTGCTTGAGCGATTTGTGTTCCGCGGAGCGATTGAGAACAGAACAGCCACTTGTTACCCACACTGTAGGAATACTTCAGGGCCGTTCGATGCAGTGCCACTATCGCAAAGTGCAAATGAACATATTTCAATTACCATCGTATCTCTACTCGTTATACATTCCGTTCAACCGAACTGATACACGAACTCAATAGATCCCGGCGTTTGCTATTTAATAATTTCGTAGAAGTTTCTCCGGACAGATGAGTTTATAAAAAATCGCACCGTCGACGAACTCGTCGATCCACGCATACGCGGATGTTTCCAATGACAGAAGCATGTAACGATAATTAAAAATTGTCGCCAGTATTTACATGAAACGCAGATATATCATACATATATATATATATACGCACGTGTATATATAATAGTTATCAGGAGAGTTTGAACTGTACTGTGCTGACAAGTGCAGCCTTCAAATTATATACGCATATAATCTTTCGCTTACTGTCGCGTGTTCTGCGTTGTTTCTCACGCGACAAAATTGCCGCGTAAGAATCGCTGGTATCTGACTGACTGATCTTTTAAATAGGTATATACCTACCTATCGCTTTTATTCTTAACTAAATACACGTATGTTTATGTAAGCATATTGTACTACGAAACATTTAGAAATTTTGTAATATATTATTACACGGAGGGAGAGGCGGAAGAATGAAGAGTCGACATCGACGTGTCAGAAAAGAAGAAAAGTATCGTCAAGACCGGGACAGGTCCGACAGTGAGGATGAGGAATCAGGTTAGGATTTACCATTTCGTCGTGGTTAGCTAAATGTAAATTATTCGTTCAACTTCCAGAGAAAGAAGAAGGTTACCATGCCCCGTTCCCAGTTGCCATGTGGGATCTCCATCAGTGCGATCCTAAAAAATGCTCGGGCAGAAAGCTCGTTAGGCACGGCTTAGTGAAAGTACTGGGGTTAGGCAATCGATTCCCTGGGTTAGTTCTTACTCCGGTTGGTAAAAAGGTACATGGAGCGCGAATAAACGATAACGTAGGTCTGCCATAGGTATCTGTAGCAAACACATTCTTCCGCAGTGCGTCAGTCCGGTGGATCGTGATATCGTACAGCAGCATGGTTGCGCCGTGGTTGACTGCAGTTGGGCACGCTTGGACGACACTCCGTTCAGTAAAATGAGGTCTCCCAATCCTCGTCTTTTACCGTTTCTAGTTGCCGCGAATCCAATAAATTATGGTAAGCCGTGTCAATTGAGCTGCGTAGAAGCTATAGCGGCCACGTTAATTATAACAGGCTTCCCCGAAGATGCAAAGTTTTACCTCGGCAAGTTCTCTTGGGGCCATTCGTTTCTGGAACTGAACGATGAGTTGCTAGAAAAGTATTCGCTTTGTACTAACGCGGAGGAAATTATAGCTACCCAGGAAAAGTTCCTTGCCGATGCTAAGCAGGAGAAATTAAACAGACAAGGTAGTTTAATATGTTACGTATTACGTCGTCTTTACGCTAGTATAGTGATGGGATTCGAAGTGCTTTGAACTGCTTTGAATCTGTCTTGAATATCAGGCGACTACTTTGCAGCACTTCGAACATGATTTGAAGCTTAAAGCTCTTGAAAGTCTTGAAACTCTTGCTTCAAAGTCTTGGTAGATTTCGGACCCGTATGCAGTCATAAACTGCGACCCTGGCGAGACCCTCTGGCCGATCAACCTGGCTAGTTTTTGACAACCAGATTTTCATTTTCAAGAGTTTTAAGCTCCGAAGTTTTCGTCATATATGTAAATTCGAAACGCTTCAGATCCCATCAGTACGCCAGTACCATTCACAACATTTCTTGTTCCTTAGCTGTATCAGATTTCCCCCCGAGTGATTCGGAAAGCGAAGATAAGGAAGAAGGGGCGGCAGCGCCAGAAGTACCAGAAGTAAAAGACTTAGAACGCGGACTTGCTTCTATGCTTAACACGTGACAAGGGATACGTTAAACGATATACCTAAATGTAACACGAACGTTATTCACGTTCAATGGTATATATCTTTTTTACATTGTACTTGCTTGAAATAAATCGAATATGGGTATACAGCTTCTATTTCTCGTAGTCAGGAAAGAAGGTAATCGACGAATTGAAATAATAGCCGTAATAAATGAAAAATGGAGTGCGCAGCTTTGCAGTACAGGTAGTATAGGTACTGCGTAGCATCGTTTGAATGTCGCGCCCAGTTGCGGACAGTCTCCGCGCACGCCCCAGCCCGAGTCTGCAAGATGGCGGTCAGTGTCTCGCAAGCTCGCTGCTCGGTCAGTCGCACAGCTGATACCACCGGTGACGTCAGTGAAACAAAGCCATGCGCGGTCGATCGCAGCCGCGAAGCAATCTGAACGAGCTGAGCCGAGCCGTCCCGCGACCAAACATTCGGCGTCCGTGAAACAGTGAGGTGCGTTGCGCGGTAATTTTTCTCGCCAGGAGGGTTTGCGATCTGTGTGCGCGAGCGCGGTGGTCTCGCGTCGTCTTCCTCGCGAACGAGATGCCGTTCATATCGAAGGACTGGCGTAGCCCCGGCGAGGAATGGGTAAAAACCGTCGAGGGCTGGGAAAAGAAGAAAATCCTCGAGTGCGCCAACAACAAAACGCTTTCCCTCCTACTACGGTGAGTACCATATACAAGCCCGTCGACATCTCGCGTTCCCCCCGAATCGCGTTTTTTGTTTTCAAATCCAGCGGACGTTGACGACCGCACAGTCGTTTCCGGGTAATCGGTTCGCCTCACAGCTGTTACATCGATCGGGCGACAGGTCCCGATTTGTTTACAATCCCAAGCCATCGCGAGTGCATTCTGACAGTCGTTCGCCTGTCATCTCGTCGAACGAACCGCGACGAAAGAGATTCGCCTTGAAGACGATTCATCGTTCAGGATAGGGCTCAGGCTTTGAATTATGAGTTCCCTCGGGAACCTCTGGATGGTGCCAATTGTTAGACTTCGCGCGTGCCTCGTAGCCACCGATGGAGTCGACTCGTTCGCTTCGTAGAAGGATATGTACTGTCAAGCGCATTTGGCGATGTCGAAGCGCAAATAAATAACGTTTTACGTTCCAGTTCCTTTTAATACGCGTCACTCTCGATTTGCGCGTTGCATACCTCGAGTGTATCGATTCAGCGTCCGTGAGTTAACGTTTATCCAGAAAATCATTTCGCCGTTGCGTAGGAGCTCGGGGAAACAATAAACTCGGAATATTTATCTAATTTCGCAGAGAGGGAAGAAGTTGTCTTTAAAGTTCTCCACTCGTTTATGGCAATGCCAACACGGTTCCAAAAATAGACCATCGGTTTTCTTCTCCGCGAGTTCTCGGGACTTTTTCAGCAAAACTTTCTCATCGCAAAAATCGTTCTCCCGTTCTACCGTATCCCTCGCATCCACATCGCGACTTCGCGAGTCAGTTCGAAGATTCATAGAGTACCAATAGGCGATTTCATTCTAACCGTTAGGTGGTTATTGCGCGTATGTGTTGTACGTTACTTCTCCCCTCCAAACCCCGCTCCTCTTTGTTTTCCGCGATGGCGAACACCGTTGTGTTTCTCAATTAATCGTTGCGTACGTACAGGGTGTGCGTGCGTGTTGACGCGAGCGCACTCGCTTTGTGCGATTCTCCCTTTTGGTTTCGCGCCTGTGTGGGGGCAGGTACAGGCACACACGCACGCCCTCGTGTGCGATTTAAGCACCGGCGTCGCGAGACCGTGAAAGCTCGCGCCAATGTATATACACCGCAGACAGATGGACGAGCCCGTCGGGGCTGCATAGTCGCCACGCTTTCGCGCGCTTCGCGAAAGAAACGCCACCCTTTCTCTCCTTTGGATACATCGCTAGAAAACGCGTTTCTCGTTGCCCGTCACACTTTTTTTATTTATAATTTATACATATCATTAATTTTCTCATTCGAAATCTTAATTACGAAGGAAAGAACGCCGTAATATAAAAGTAAAATTCTATATGAGGGTATATAACTGTATGTATTCATCTTTGATCCTTTCTTTTTAACGAAATTGAAGTGTGATCCTTAGAATACTTTTGCGTACCTGAATAGGTACATAGAATTATTTTATTTGTTACAGGATAGTTCAGTGGGCTCCGTTTTACGCGTTTTTGGGTATCTCTCGCGTTACCGAAGTTCCTCATAATGTATGGCTGCGATTCTATAACTACTGCCGCGTCGCACTTAAGCGGAGCAATTTCAAGAACGCTTTGCAGGGCGCAGCTCCGTAATTCTGACTGTTAACGATACACAATTTGTCTGGTACGGCTATTACGTGTCCGTTGGCCTTGGCTTCCGGATAGTAGCGTGCAGCTTCACTCCCAAGATCTACGTGAAACGCATTACCAGCAAGCAACTTTGAACTTCTTTGTCACGTACAGCAATAACAAGCAGCTGTAGATATAATAGACACATTTCTACGTTGTAGTATAAACATTCGAAAACTTTCATTTAACAGACCCGCCGTAATCGGAACAAGCTCGTTTAGCCATTAAAAACGGCCCCCAAAATGAAACCGCCGAATATGATTCTCTTGGTTGTATCAGTGCACGATCCATTTGCAGAACGCAATTGTTCGGCAAATTAGTGCTCGTTCTGTCGGAACAAGGACAAGTTACCTATGGTTGGAGAAGCGGAGGTCGAATTTCCGAAAGCGAGGATAGCATCGGTGTAACCCATCGCACACGCGACCCTGCGCAAAAGTGGGTCATGACCCAGCTACCGTGACCTGCACCAATTTCGCAAATCTCCTTCTGTATCTCCTAGTCCTGATAAATTCGATTCGACGATACCGCGCCGCTTGGCGAGCACCCCCTTACATCCCTCACGGTCTTAACCGACGAATTACCCTCCTTACCCTCGTCAACGAAATTCCACGCGTCCCGAGATACGGAGGTAAAAGCAGCCTTCGTTAATGCATGGGATACGCTACTCGCTCCACAACGTGCATCGCCGTTAGTTACATAATATCGCGGATTATTGGTGCGAGGTTTCTCTCCCCAAGTCTCGTAAGCGCGTTAGCGCAAGGTCTTTGTTGGGCGACCACGGCGTCGATTCGTCGACCTTAACGCTTCGTAGAGCTCGAAAATGCGAAACGACAGGGGACTAGGCAGACTGTAGAAAAAATCTCTTGAGACTGATTGTTTCTTTTTTTTTTTACAGCGGGGACAAAGATGCGGTCGACAAGAAGGAGAAAGACAAAAAGAAGGGTGAGTGCCCCCGATTTGCCCCGATTTTGATCCTCCATTTACCAAGGTACGGATGGTAGAGGTGAATTTCAAGAAGCGCGTACAGAACCGCAAATGTAACAATAATTTTTTTGGAACTTTAATACTCCGCGTCCGATAGGGCGAGATGAAGCCCTGATCGTTTGGATTTCTCCACTAATCTTGCCGTGTAATTTTAGAGAACGTCGTCCAGCCGCATTGCCACATCACGCTCAAGTGCACGCGCGAGGTGAGTGACTCCTTCCACCCCTGCTTATATTTAAACCAGCCTCGCGTAAGGGGAGGGACGCGGGATTTGTTCGCTAAGAAGCTCTCGTGGGTTTGTCGCGTATGGATTAAGAGAAACGAACAGAAGAAAGGTATATGCGGAGGGGGAAAGGAAATAAAAAGGGAACGTAACGGCCGGCAAACGCCACGACTCCTCTCCGACCACTATTCTTAGGTTCGGAAACTGAACGATTAAATAGAAAGGGCGATAAAGAAGTCTAGCGACGCGGGCCCCTTTTTCTGTTCGCAGATCGCGGGCTTTAACGGGCTGAGCGACGCGCTCAAGAGGCTCGACTTTTTGTCTGCGGTGCACGATTGCCGTCGATTCAATTACATCGTGCGGCTGCTGGATCTTCTGGTCAGCCACAGAATGGGAGGGCTCAGCGGGTGTGCCCAGCGCGTGCTCTTCAATATGCTGGAGGAGGTCGCGTTGGAAGGTAAATTGCAGCCGAATCTCTCTGTGTTTACGAGCTTTTATTTAGCTGCACTTGTTTACGATACAATGGCAATGCTCCACAGTGTCGTTATCCCAGCAACAAACTGGAAGGCTCCGGCGTCTGATCGAGAGAGTGCGAGCCTTCAGCGCGGGCTGCTGTTGGGGTGGCAGACCATTGGGCTCCGTAATCCTATGGGAAAAGCACAAAGCGGCTTTGGAGAGAATCCTACAAATCGCCTCGTCCATTACTATAACTCAGGTGTGAACCGCGAATACCTTTGGAGAATGTTTGTGCAGCTAGTTAACCAGTAATAATGGGAATGACGGTTTTGTAGCGGGCCGTTGTTAACAAAATGAATTGTGATCTGTCTAGCCTGACGAGGAGCAGCAGCCACAGTGGTCAGATCTGCCTCCCGAGTGTCGCCGGGAGGTGCTCCTGCGGCTGAGCGACCCGCGAGATATCGAGGCTTCCTCGGAAGCTTGCGAGCACCTCGCTGTTCTCGCTCAGGAACAGAGAATCTGGCGCGAGCTTGCCCAGTACCATTTCACGCCCCAGCAAATCACCACTACCAGGCAAAATAATCCCGGGAAAGACTGGAAGTCTATATTCACCATTGCTCGAAGGTATCGACTCCGCGCTGTTGCGTGCTCGCGAAAAACCACGCGAATTTGATTCGATGGAAACATGTTTAGGTCGTTCGGATTGCGGGAAGAGTACGCGGAGATGATCCAGTTGTGCCGCAGCTGCCGTTGCCTGTTCTGGCGGTCGCTTGGACATCCCTGCATCGCGGATCAGGATCCAGCGTTCCAAGAGAAACTGGCGGACGTTGACCAAGCCTCCCTTCACGTCCCGATCCCTCCGCAGACCTTCCTTAAATTTTTCTCGCTGTGAAAGCCTCGCGCCACCGACTCTTTACGAACCGAAGGAACAGACGTAGGCGCGAGAAGCTGTAGCGAGAATCGCGACAGCGGAGGGATTGCCACGATCCACGGTGCACCGAGCAGCAGCGGGAAACGTTCGAGAAGTTGTTACTCGCTCGTGGGATTCCAGTGTTGTCTTCGAACGGATATCTGTAAATGTTGTGTGATTGCTAGTATGCGAGCGTGTGTACACGTATGCATTGACCGAGGCAGATCCGATATATTTTTCTGGTTGATCGAGTTCCAGAAATCACGAGAGACTTTCTCGTCCGCTTCCTTCTCTTTGAGATCCCTAACCGAAGATACATTCTACGAATGGTAAGCCAGATATATACATATACTCCCCATGTTGTTCGAGAATTACGACGCTAAGAGATAGACGCTTAAACGTGTAACGATGTTTAGGATCGAACTTACGGGGTGCCGATATATTATCCTCCGAAAGTTTCGCCAAACGGACGGAGTACGATCACGAGAATTCCAAATTTTCGATCATCATGCGAAAGTTCCCGGGTCGTTGCAGCCTCGTATTTTGTTTTCAGGTTCGTGCGTAAGAGAACCTGTACGATTCGTACTTGAATACTTAAATTATTTCTCGCCGAACACTATTATACTGAGCGTGCAACGACCGTGGACGAATTTCTGTTTTTAAGAGCCAACGACTCGATTCGACCCGTATTGAGTAACGGACTTTGATTTCGTAATCAGAGGAATCCCAGTAGATCTGTAGTTTAATCGATAAGTATGTGCAACGTGCGATTGATGCTGGTCGGAAAATGTTTATCGAAGAGTTTTCACGGTGCACACGAGGACCGTTTTCCTTCTTTTTGAAAACGGGGTGGCTCGTAACCGACGACGGCCTCTCGTCCCTGCTCCCGGCAGCTTTAACGACATTTCACTTCGATTCATTTCCATTTAGGTGAATTTAGTTTATGATACATTGCATTTATTTCACGCGAAGCCTCCCTCCATGCGTTTCACACGATCGTCCGTGTCAGTTTTTATACGTATTATATTCTATCCGTACACGTTTCGCGTGGATTTTTTGCATTCTAAGGTCGTGACCTACTCGAGCCTTAAAACGGGGCATGCAAGGAGTCGCGAAACAATCATGCCACTGTCGCGAAAGGCGTTTATTACGCTGCCATGCTCTCTGTGCTCGTTTTAAGGAACGGGGAAACTCCTATTTACACCGCTTGGTATACAATTATCGCACGTGTTCGTTTAGCTGTAACGTTGTTGGACTTTCAAAAGGATTTCCCGAGAATACACAGGGCTAATGATGCATTATTAATTTGGTGCGCGGAAAATTATACTGCCAAAAGAACAAGGTGGATGCTATTGCATTAACACGAGTCGACGCGTGTCTTTCTGTTTTTTATATACACGAATGTGGATTTCGTTTCAAACGATACGAGTATGTGGTTCTTTTTGATATTTCCTTTTTCTTAAATGACGACTATCGCAATGGTTCTGTATGCGCGTAACACCTTACCAATCTAACCGTTACCGATCATGTAAAGGTAGACCAAACGGCATTGCGTGTTACGTTCCTCGATGCAAGGCGAGAATTGCAGTACGAGTGAATTATTGTTGTAAAAATTCTAGGGCAGCTCGTACATCTCACGATTTAATGCAACAACCTGGACAACTGTAGAGCAGCGTTGTGTAAAATGCTTTGAAATAAAAGATTTATTTGTGTATACGCATATTAAATCTTTTAATATATATATTAAAACTTGCAGTACAGTATTCGCCACTCCTAATATATATATATATTAAAGTTTCTTTAATATGTGTATGCACATTTACGTGTACATATTTATGTACATACTGAAAACTTGGGTCTTGTAACTTTCCCATTAATCTTGCCTATATAATCTAATCGTTGAACGAGTAACAATTTAGAGGGAAATTCAAAAGGAGGAGGTTACTCAATTCATTACGTATATTTCATTACGTTTGTATGTGCACGCATTACTTCCGCATAGGTGAACCGATTTCGATGATTTTTTTGTTTTATTTGAAAGAGTGTGAAGAGCCGGTGGTACCATGTTAAATTTTTTATTATTATTTAGATACTCTAGAATTCTAGTTTTAATGTATCTTCGCGTCTAACTTCGTCACGCGTGGACCGATTTGGATGATTCTTTCGTTGTTAAACTTTAAAAAATAATGTAAAAAAACGACTTCAAAGGTGCGTTAAAAAAGAATAAAATAATTTTTTTTAAGTCTGTGTCAAATGAGAAACAAAATTAGATCGGCTGGACGCGTGACGTCCCACTAAATTTTTGGGTGCTCTAATTCTCGGGCGTTAGTGTGCTAATGGACTATAATTGTGAAAGGTTTAGGAATTGATTTAATTTTGTTTCTATTTTGGCACCGACTTAAGAAAAATTATTTTATTCTTTTTAGCGTACCTTTGAAGTCGGTTTTTTACTCTTTTTAAGTTTATTATTGAGTATTTTATGATCATTAATCTCAATGTCGTTACATTTTTCGCGATATGTTCAGCAGCCTCGTTTACTTGTAGTTGCTTGTAGTTCTTTACATGTGTGCATGCCCAAGTTTGCTCGGCGCGTGGCATGCATACATATTTATGCATAAATACACGGACTTGACACCTGCACCTCGCAATGAAAAATTCTGAACATTCGCGAAGCATTGCCCCGTGCAAGAAGTAAAAAATATTAACGTTTAATACATCCTCGTCGTTTCTCGTGATCAATTTACTGGTTTTATTGGGTTTTCTATATGTGATCGCATTACCCCGGGCTAAGTAGATTCGAGTAGATTTCAATATTTCTGGTTTAATTTTAGCAGCGCCATGCGTATTCTCAACATTATTCATTTTATGGTTAAGGTCGCGTTTCAAGCGTAGCGGCATCTGTCCGATAAATTTGAAAGCTTGGCTGCGGAACAGTGCGCACGCGTAAAGAAGAGATCTAGTGACGCTGTGTCCTGTCGGTGGGTGCCGCGACACTCCGCGGTCCGCGTTTGATTCATATCAGTTATTTTACAATTTAGCAGAAAGTAATCGGTGCAAAATGTCGACGATACCTCACAGCAAGAAGCGTGTCTGCTACTACTATGACAGTGAGTGAGAAAATTCGAAAAATTCCTAGAGACTCGCGATCCCGCGAAAACATCATACACGCACGGGGGGGATTGTCAAACTGTATTTGTGCCGTCCGCGCTTGTACCCCGTACAACACATTTATTTCGCCCCCGGCTTCGAATTTCGATACGTTTCCGCGCTACTAAGCTTCGTCCATTCCAAACCTACGCAAAATACCCGCGTTTCGTTCACAATGCTGCAATTTTGTCGCGTTGCTTCGAGCTTCTTGTACGGTTTTTGCCGCGTTAAGGCGAGAGACTCGCAAGTGTAGCTCCATGCTACCGTACTCGAACGAAGAAAGAGCGTCGGCTTTATCTCCCTATTTACTCGGGCAATTGCCATTCATCCAATGCTCTTCAACATTTCTCTATTATTTTACAATACATATGTTTTTAGTTGCATTATTCCCGCGCTTATGAAACTACGATGCGCACCGTTATACGAATTCCTAATAAATCCACGAAATCTAATGAGTCGTCTTTGTAACAGCGCAACATGAATTATAAATATTATTTCTCCTTCGATTGTATATTACGCGTGTTGCCTGTATCGTCAAGATATATGTCTGAATTAGTAGCACTGCAATTTTTACTTCGGAATGTCAATTTTCCGGGGGAAACTAATTGATTGTAGGTTATGACGAAATACCAAGCAATCATAGATTTTTTGATTAATACAAGCACAGACGCACAGATTTACCGGTTTTCTTTCAGCCCTTCGCGAGTCCCTTAGAAACAATGGGCTCCCAATCGGTTACACGGTAGAAAACACTGTTTTTTCATCGTTTACGCGAGAGACTCTCAAGTACACTTCGGTTGACCGTACCGGTAGCAAGCATTGGAGACATAGGTTTTAAGTTTTTTAAAATTCCTGGGGACTCACAGTACAGATTTTTATTTCCTTGTACACTTTCGTAGCATCATAAAGCATTTGAAAAAAATATTCTGGTTTAGGTGATATTGGAAATTATTACTATGGACAAGGGCATCCCATGAAACCACATCGTATAAGGATGACACATAATTTACTTCTCAATTATGGTCTTTATAGAAAAATGGAGATATATGTAAGAATTGTTAATCCTGTGATATCCTTCCCCCTTTGTAATCCATTAATACGTATAAATGATTTCGTGTTCCTCTTGTTTAGCGACCTCATAAAGCTACTGCAGATGAAATGACAAAATTCCATAGCGACGAATATATTAGGTTTTTAAGGTCTATCAGGCCTGATAATATGTCAGAGTATAACAAACAAATGCAACGATGTAAGCTCTTTAGATTGACGTAGTAGAAGTATAATTAGCGTCGCATTCAAAAAGCGTAATAACATCCTCTTCTTCTTTTGTAGTTAATGTAGGAGAAGATTGCCCTGTTTTTGATGGTTTATATGAATTTTGTCAATTATCGGCTGGTGGCTCTGTAGCAGCCGCCGTGAAACTTAACAAGCAAGCCTCAGAAATTTGTATAAATTGGGGTGGCGGTTTACATCACGCCAAGAAGAGCGAAGCATCTGGTTTCTGTTACGTAAATGACATTGTACTGGGGATATTAGAGCTACTCAAGTATCATCAGAGAGTTTTATATATTGACATTGACGTCCATCACGGCGACGGTGTCGAAGAAGCTTTTTATACCACCGATAGAGTAATGACAGTGTCTTTCCACAAGTATGGCGAATACTTTCCTGGTACCGGTGATCTTCGTGATATTGGGGCAGGGAAGGTAAAAGATTTTCTGCCAGCATAGGAGCAATTCTGTGCTCGTGTAGAATGAAAAACTAACTTGACTCTTTTGTACAGGGAAAGTATTACGCGGTCAACATACCGCTAAGGGATGGTATGGATGATGAAAGTTACGAGTCAATATTTGTACCTATTATTTCGAAAGTGATGGAAACCTTCCAGCCCTCTGCGGTGGTTTTACAATGTGGTGCTGATTCCTTAACAGGTACAGCTTTATACGTACCCGTGTACAATTTTAAAGGACGAAAGATTGATTCTAACTTGGCACATACTGTTCACAGGAGATCGATTAGGTTGCTTCAACTTAACAGTAAGAGGCCACGGTAAATGCGTCGAATTTGTAAAGAAATATAATCTTCCCTTCTTAATGGTTGGTGGTGGTGGATATACAATCAGAAATGTATCCAGATGCTGGACATACGAGACATCGGTAGCTCTCGGCTCGGAAATTGCGAACGAGTTACCTTATAATGATTACTTTGAATACTTTGGACCCGATTTCAAGTTGCACATCAGCCCTTCAAACATGGCCAATCAAAATACTCCTGAATATCTTGAGAAGATTAAGTACGTATTTCCGTGTTCCAGAGAAGTAAATTTATCCTGTACGGAATATACTTCATGTCTTCGCTTAATCCTCCATAGAACCAGATTATTCGAGAACCTGCGAATGTTACCCCACGCGCCGGGCGTACAAGTTCAACCGATTCCCGAAGACGGTGCAGTTATCGAAGATTCGGAGGCTGAAGAGAAAGTGAATCCGGATGAAAGATTACCACAACGAGATTTGGACAAAAGGATACAGCATGAAAATGAGTATAGCGACAGCGAGGATGAGGGAGAAGGAGGGCGAAGAGACAACAGGTCGTATAAGGTAACGCTCGTTACTTTAGCAAACATAAACGACTTATCAGTCAGTTAGTCCGCGCTCTCTCATTTCACCAGACAGCTGTATTTAATTACGTGTGCGTTGAATATGTTTGTAGTTAAATAGCAATTCTCTTTTCTTCTGAAAGGGTTCTAGAAAACGACCTCGTATAGAGAA
Organism: Andrena haemorrhoa; assembly: GCA_910592295.1. Classification (NCBI taxonomy): domain Eukaryota; kingdom Metazoa; phylum Arthropoda; class Insecta; order Hymenoptera; family Andrenidae; genus Andrena; species Andrena haemorrhoa. The sequence goes on along the minus strand of OU342946.1, from coordinate 1,267,525 downwards.
GGGACAAGAGGGAATAGAAAGTGATCTCAAAAAGGAGGAGGACATAAAATCAGAACCAAAAGGTGTGTATATTAAATCTCCCTGTACACGAGCACAGTTTTATCTCTCCATAGCCTTTTGTGTAACACGCAGTAATGCTCCGCAGAGAATGAAAAGGACGAGAAAGCAAATGTCACAAATGAGGAGTCGAAGAAGGATGGCGGGGCGAATCCCTGATAAACGGTTGTCATTGATCGTTTAAAAAAATTGGTGAAAAGTCCTTATTTAAATCAAGTATAGATAAGTGTAGGTAACATAAGTCAAGGAACACGCGATGTCCGCTGCCTCGAACTCGGTATACGATTCTAAAATCATCATTATGCTTTGTTTTTTTTTTACTCTTCTATTCGGAAGCCGTGTACTTCTTTGATAGAAATGTTTGATATATATACACATATATCGATTGAATTCGTGGCAAGCGACATTGTTATCATGTACACGTATGAGCGTGTAATTGACTTCAGCGCTCTACAATTTTAATTCTTGTCCCATTGAATTTACAGACGTTTTCCAATGTTCTTAAAAATTGATAATTCACCGAGTGGCCGGTTCTTGGTATAGTTTTGGAACCACGTTATGAGCAAATGGTATCTTGATCGCCCAGTAGAATTTTATGATCCGCCCGAAATCCTTGTATCCGTTTATATCAAGCAAACCTAGTTAGGTTTAGTCCCTTAATTAGTTAATCAGACAATTCAGGCTCCTTAGAACATTCGCAGAGATTGAGAACGTTCAAATTTTATAACTCCCGTTCGATGCTCCCGTCGAGATCATAATATACTGACAACTTTTCGAGATACCCAGCTTTTCCAGTTACCACGTTCCGACAAATCATGCAGAAATATAACGACAGTAACGTTTTGGACACTCGAAGCCCTTTTTCTGTTCGTATCCGTTTACTCGTAGCGTGATCTTGATTCAGCCGTTCAATAAGCATGATTTATATTCGAATGAGAACGCGATTGTACAACGGGCAAGTATTTATGGGTTGACAAATTTTTTCGTTGCTTCCTATTCTTGTACATAACATGGAAATCAGATTTAAACGAAGTCCTATATATGCAATAATACTGTATGATAACAATACCGATATTCTTTTTGATATGTAAAGTATTTTATTTTATATGGAAGAAATTTAATGATCAGCGATGGAAGAGAGTGTGGGGAAATTAGGACGGTCAATGAACATATTGAATTTCAAGCATAGGTGTAGAATCTTAATCGTAAATTAAGTAACGGCAAATTTAAGAGTTCAAAATTATATGTATGTGACTTGGTCGATTATGTATGTGCTCTCGTTCGGTTAAAAACAAAAAAGCGACAAAAAAAATATAAGAGAACGAATCGAGAAGGAAGGAGGAAGAAGCGTCTCGCCGATGCATCCGTAAAATGTTACCCTCCGACCGTAATTACTTTAGGCACTCGTACGAGAGTAAGAATAAATTAACGATTTTTGTGTACATAAAATTACAATCTTTGCGCCTCAAGAATAATTCAGAAGCAGATGTTACATTCGACTAGCTACATGACGGCAGATAATCGATTGAAAGAGAAACGATTTCGGTTTATCTAGTTGTAATTAAGTACCACTACTTGTAATTAATCATCCACCACACGACACAAAGACAAATTCGATATAACTATTGCGTATATCTAAGTCGGTTTCGAGATAGATCAAGTACGATATACATTTAAATATATATATATATATACATACATATATATATATATATATATATATTTATGTCCAGACATAAATAACACGAATGTTTTTAAATATTTATAATAAAAAATAAAGAAAGCTACCGCGTGGATTGTCGAATTTACTTAATCGGTGCGCGGGCTTAACGGAGCGTGTCTTTTGTCAGAGTCAAAATGGTGGCAGGCTTAAAAGGCCGACAGAGCGCTCGCTGGTTTCCAGGTTTCTCTCGGCTTCTGTTACACGCGGTGCGTCCCATCAAAACCGTGACGCCCAAATCACGACTTTGATACATCCAATATGATAACGACGTGCCACACTCGTTTCACACGTAATACCGCTGGGCGTATGATAGTGGTTGATAGGATAACGATTCTAACCTCGCAGTCAAGAGAGTTTATATTCTAGGACATGGAAACAATGCGTGAATGATTATTACATTATGTATGTTACAAAGTTTTAAGGTTTCCATTAAATAGCATAATATTGCTATCTGTTTTGTTGAGGAGATTTATTCAGGAAAGGGAAAAGCTCGACCATCGACAGGCGCAGAAGGTGCTGAATATTCCAGAAATAAGATTAATCGGGCTCGCGCAAATTATTAACATGATCTCTCAATTATCGCACGTCATGACTCTGGCGAACAGCATTATCGGAGTAAGCGTGCTCGCGATGCCGTTCTGCTTCAAGCAATGCGGCGTTGTGCTAGCTACTTTAGTTCTACTAGTGAGTTGTATCCTGTCCCGACTCGCTTGTCACTTTCTGGTCAAGTCGGCTGTAATGTCGAGGAGGCGAAACTTCGAGCTCCTGGCTTTCCACGTGTTCGGTCATATGGGGAAATTCTTGGTAGAACTGTTCATTATTGGTTTCCTCGTGGGCACTTGCATCGCCTTCTTCGTCGTCATGGGTGACTTAGGACCGCAGATCGTAGGGAAAGTGATAAATAAGAACCCGGAAGATATCAGGACTAGTTTGCTCGTAACGACCAGTGTCTTCATAGTTCTACCGTTAGGATTACTTCGAAATATCGACAGCTTGTCCAGTCTTTGCACCGCGACGATTATCTTTTACCTCTGTCTTGTGTTGAAGGTAAACGACTCATTTTCATAGTTGCGAATCGTCGAAATATAATTTACCTTACTTACGTCTGTTTCTTTGTTGGTAGATAGTGACGGAGTCTGTGCAACACATCTTTGCCGGAGATTGGTACGAGCATGTTTATTACTGGAGGCCATCCGGTATACTTCAATGTATACCCATCTTCTCTATGGCTTTATTTTGCCAAACTCAGTTGTTCGAAATATATGAAACCATTCCGAACGTGTCGTTGGAAAAGATGAACCAAGTTGTACGGGGTGCTTTAAATATATGCACCATGGTGTATCTGTGCGTTGGATTCTTCGGTTACGTTGCATTTTGCACGCAGCCTTTCACAGGTATGTATAGAATTTTTCAAGCGAATATTCTTTTTCGGAGTGTTACTAATTTATTTGTTAAATTTTGTAGGCAACATACTAATGAGCTTTGAACCCAGCTTGTCATCCGAAATGATAAAAATGGGATTTGTGTTTTCCATTGCATTTAGTTTCCCTCTAGTCATTTTTCCTTGTCGTGCAAGTTTAAACTCCCTTTTATTTCGCAGGGTTTGTATCGAAGCAGTGATATACATTAACAGTAGAATAATTTCATTCCCTGGTACTTATGCATACATATATAGACGTGTATAATTTCTTGCAGATATACACTCACGAGCCGTCCATGAATTATTTGCCAGAAGCAAGATTTAGGTGTCTCACCTTCGCAATCGTCACTGTCTCATTAATTTCTGGTATTCTAATACCGAATATAGAATTTGTCCTCGGTTTAGTGGGATCCACAATCGGTGTAATGATATGCTTAATATTCCCGGCAATATTTTTCATATCTATCAGCAGCAAACATACCAACGAGAGATTACTGGCACAAGTAAGAATAATAAGGAAATCCACGAACTGTATTATCCCTTATTTGTTCGCAGCTAACGTGTTCTTATCGACGTGTATTTAGGTAATTTTATTTACTGGCATATGCATCATGATTCTGAGTACGTACGCGAATCTGTACGCCCTGGAAGAATCTACTACTTCGAAAGCATTAGCGATAACAAACAAACCTGTTAATCAGATTAATAATTTACCGATAAATTTGAACAAGGCTGACATTGGCGCGATAGTAAATATTCCTAACAACCCCGAAATTCTTCCTGATATTAAAGGTATTGAATATTTCTATGTACGATAATAATTCTGTGTGATAGTAACGAGAAGAATAATTTTGAAAAAAAAAATAGATCATCTGCCAGAGTTGAATATTCCTGAGAGATCGTTAAACCTAAAGGAGAACGATGTACGGCAGGAGCCTCCAATTCCAGTGGAACGCATAGTTGTCACGAAGAAGCCAGCAGTGGAAACGCAAAAGCCTGTTGAAAGTGCAGCGATCACGTTTGCTCCAATAATGAGAAATGCGGTGGAGAAGAAGACGATGGACGAAGACTTTCATAAACAATCAAAGACTACGATGAAGAGTGATATCGCAAAGGCGGTGGAATCTGCCACCACGAAAGTAGAGGGCAAGATCAATGCTGTAGATTTGAAGGAAAATTTTGTAGACATGCAGAAAATTGATAATATAAATTCTGACGCGATTAAGAAAGAGGAAATAGAGTTAGCTGCCGATGCAGAGGTTGCCAACATGGTGGCCGCGGAAAGGCACGAGAAACTTAGAAAGACTTTGGAGAAGCATAAACAGGAGCAATTAAGAATGATGCAGGAGCAAAAGGAGATATTGAAAGATATCAAAGAACAGAAGCAAGAAATCGCGAGGGAGAAGCAGAGAATAATAGAAGATACGCAAAAGCTTAAGGAAACTGAAAAGAAATTGAAAACTTTCAATGAAGTGTTGGTCCTGGAAGCAAAGAATAATCTCACAGACGTAAATAGTAACGATAAAAAGGAATCTTCAAATAAATTACAAGAAAACGATAAGACAGATTCTGATAAAAAATCTGACGGGGCAAGATCGAATACTCAGTTTAATGAGGAAAGCAAGGTCGATAATTTAACAGCGAAGCTTCCAGACTCCAAAAATGAAAATGACAAAGAGGTTCAAACGGACACTCGAAATGAAAACGCTCTTCCTGCCAAGGATGCAGATAATGAAGCCTTGAGTAATAAAGAGATTAACGAGGAAAGAATCAAAGAAACAAAGGTAGGACTGAGCAATTCGAACGAATTGCCGAAAGGTCCTATTTTAAATGCTTTGACGAAACGTGTGCAGCGGGAGTCTGTTAATGAATTAGAAGATAATATAAAAAATAGCGAAATCACAATTAAACAGAATAACAGTTCAAACGATACCAATTCTAATTTACAGGAAAAGACAAGCTTGAAGTCTGAAGATCAAAAGGTACAGTACGAATATTCTTTGCCCATCGCGTTGAAAATGCGAAATCAGACAAAAATAGAAAACGCATCTGTTTTATCTGAGGCTAAAGCCGAGAAAAATATTCAAGTAATACGTAGGGACATTTTGGAGGACCACGAACGCGAGAAACGAGAAATTGCAAATGAGAATGACACCGATAAGAAAGTTACGAGTAATATTTCTGACAAGGATACAGACTATCTGGTTAACACTGCTTTGGTGAAGGATGAAGGCGAGAAATGTTCCAAGCTGGACGGAAATCTGAACGAGAACTTAGAGGGGAAATCGAACGGGAGGTTTAGCAAAATGCCGCATAAAAATGATTTTGTCGAAGCGCCGTTGATTGAAAGCAATGTATACTTATCGGGGCAAGAATTCGCGAACGCGATTTCACTGGATTCGAATATCGCTATAGGAGGGGAGTACGTTAAGTTGAAACAAAGGGATCTAAAGTCTGTGGATGTAAATATTGTAGATGAAGAATGTAATATTTAAATGTCCTAGAGACCTGATTAGGAATAATAACATTGCGACATAATATACTTGTAAGGACTTAATGCTGTGGATAGGAGTTACTAATTAATGCTGCAACATTTTCTGTCGTTCCTTTCGACTGTATTATAGTGATGCATAAATATGTACAGTGAAAGAACTATTGTAATACTGAAAAATATTATTTATGTTACGAGGTTGCGCTGTATGTCGCCGTACATATCATTATTCTTTTACCCGTTGCCCGCGAATAATCGTAATCAATTAGAAATATATTTTTACACTAAACGAAATGTGTGTTTTCTCCCTTCCGCCCTTTGTAAAAGTTAGTTTTTTCCAATGGACTGTCAAATTTGTTATCTTTTTAGTGCATTTTCATTTTTTTGAAGTTGGTTTTAATTTTTTGTCTTTTTAGTTTTATATATACCGACACACATGCTTAGGAGACATGCGCGTACGTACATACATAATAATAATAATTAGGTGATAATAGTCTTTATCTTTCGAATAAAAAAAAAGATCAAAATCGGTTCATATGCTGTGGAGTTATGCGGGGAAAGTTATACATTGAATTACGAGGCGACGAGGGTATGTTTTGTAATAACGTGCAGGAATGCTTATGTTTAGCGAATTTCTTTATTGGGACCATTTTAAATCGGCACAGAGAGAAATATGATCGCTCGGGAACACCACGGAAGGAAGACCTTTGTATAAACTAAGCTCCTCTTCGCTGGGCATTGGTACGACCTGTTCAATTTCCAAATAGTCTTTCTCATAAAATATGTAATCCAAACATCCAGAAAAGTTAGCTGTGTAATTCGTGTATTCTGGAGTACCGCAAGCGCTGGATAAATTAAGATCGTGCTTGAGGGATATATTTTCCACGTGTTGATTGGGACCTGTAAAAAAAGTCCAATTCAGTTGCCAGGAATGTATTCGAGATAAATTAGAAATTTTAATCAAAGTAACTTACAGGACTTCCAATCGGCATAGTCTTCTGGTATGTAGTTTTGAGTCATTAATTGATAAACTCCGTTCTCTGGAACACTGTTAAAATCTCCACAATACAAGATACTAACATTACACTCTGGATTCTGAAAATTTATAGCGTGTTACCATCGCGAAGTAAATTCAATTCAATTTATTACATCTTCCATGATTCGTATAATACCTTTTCCTTAATTTCTTTGGCACATTTCTGTAAATATACCAGGCCATAGTACGCTTGCAACAAACGTATGTGGTCGGCCTCTGGTCGAAAATATAGGTGCGTGTTGCCGACAATTAAGACTTCGGAGTTCTCTTTAGATCGTAGTGCTACCATCTGCAACACGATTTATAGCTGTGTGTAATTGATTCACAATGAATTCTGTTTTAGAGTATAACGGAGATTTCTGGCTTTAATACCTGAACAATTGTACTTCTATTCAAGAATGCCTGTGTCACATTCGTGTTTTCGATTCGTGACCAAACAGAATTGAATTCCTCTAGATCTGTACCTTGAGCCAGTACACAGTAATCGTAACTTAACTTATCGAATCTCTCTGCATTATAAAATATTGCGAGTCCTTCTCGTAAATCATTTTTGGCGTTATACACTCCGTCATAGTTCAACGCACGCAGGGACGGTATCAAATCTTGTACGTAAACCGATTTATCCACTTCTTGAAGACATATTACATCAGCATGGTATCCTGGAGAAACATTACCGTCATTTGAATTTGCCTATCGATTTGAATAAAAAGAAGAGATAGATAGGTACCCATTAATTCTTTTAGAATCAGTGATTTTCGGTAATCCATGGATAAGGCATACTGCGGACAATATGGGTATAAAACCTCTTTGGATAAGTCGGTTTCCGAATATATGTTTGCCAATATGTTATACGATGTTACTCTGAAACTACAATTCCACCTTTAAAGTTAGATTTAATAACAGAACTATATCGAACGGGAAGAAACCCGAAACGCTAGATTTCAAAGTTAATCGTTTCAATGAAAATATTTACCTTTTACCTGACAATTTAGAGTTTGTGAAATTGTGTCTGATTTCAAAGGGGCAAGGACCCGGACCAGCTTCTACTACATTATTAGATTCAGCTTCTATCGACGGTCCGACCTGCTCGTCATTCTTCGGTGTACATTTTACTTTCAATTTACATCCCAAGTCGGATATACTGGGTATATATAAATAATCTTCGCCAACAGGGATCCACTCCTGCTTCTCTTGTTTGTACCAAACGAAAGCTGACTTCGCTATATCCATGTGCACCGATTCGATCTTTGAGGGATAAGTGGGGAAAGCGACTAAAATGCTCGACGAGAGTTCTATCTTGGTGACGCAAGGTACGTTACATTTCAATATGTACTCGGTGTCGAAAATGACCAACTTTACGTTCGACGGATCTTCCAAAATTGATCTGCAAATAATATCACCGTCAAGGGCAGAGTTGTCTCTTACGAGTTTAATAGTTTTGTTCTTAAAACTATCCATCATATCATTTAACAACTCCAATTCGTGGGGCCGTTTCTTCTTCTTCTTGTTTAGCCGTTTCATCGTGTAGCTGTTGATGTTCGCGTCCACTCTGCGAAGAAAGTTACTTATGGGCTCGTTCACGTTCCTGTTGAAATTGAATTGCCGGTCCAGATTTAAGTCAGGATTAACGTAGCGAAGTGACACCTCGAAGTTGTCGCTGCCTTCTTCGTATCTCAGAAGGGCCTCGTTCATGTTTAACTGCAACTTCGGCCGTGAGTAATTTTTACAGAAATGTTGATCAAGTTTCGAGGCCGACGGGAAGGAGGTTAAACACCTTGAGTAGAAAGTACGCGTTAATATTGACATTCTATACTATCATGTTGTATATTTCTGATAGCTTATAAACTATCCGATCTTAATATAAAGAGATTTCGGTAGGGGCACAATAAACAGTAAATTACTGTGCCTTTACACGCTGCACGCAGCACCTTCAACACTGTTTTTGACTGTTCAGTCTGAAGGTGTTAGAATAATCGCCTGGTTCAAGGTTGCCAAGTGTTGCCACCGCACGTGGCAAACACAAGTGTAGCGGATCTCTGGGGAATTTTACGACAGAAAAACTCGCAGGAGTTATTAATTCCACACACCTTTCATCAAGAATAATAACAATTTATTTTTCAATAACACTGCGTTAGGAATTCAATGCTGAAGTAACGATATAACTCGTACCTAGCTTGTTTGCACGTTATTGCGACTCTCTTGTTCCCCATTTTCTACTCCTCGTCGCTCGACTCAACTTCAGCACCCACTCGCATCGAGGCGCTATCGCTACTCGTTGAAGTTGCCTCTCTTGTCCGGTCGCTACACAGGTTCGTGCAAGTTCAACACGATTCAATCGATGCTTCGGTGATTGTGTTGTATTAGTTCCCAGTCTTACCGTTCCTAAATGTGGAGGGCGCGTCAAAACCTGCGATTTTTCACGAAGTCGGTATTTCAGTTCGTGTGGCACGAACTCCTCAGATATAAGACGGAATATCTATCCTATACTTTGTCGACGGTGACACTAACTGCATTGGTCTAACGATTTTGAACTTCGTTTAGGCTATTTCAATGCATTGTTAAAGCTACTATAAAAACACATAAATGACGAAAAACTGAACCTTCTTTTCCTCTAATAACATTTTCCCCTGCGACATCGTATAACGGAGATATAAGCGTTAGAAAATTATTAGCGATTAGCGCCTGTGACTAGGCAACCTTCTATCACCAGTAGTCACTTCGAAAATTTCAAGAAGCTGTAACTTTGTTATAAGACGTCCCACGGGAAAATTTCAATAAGAAGACTTATTCAGAATCTCGTCCTCTACAACCTTGCAGAGTTTGCACGCGCTAGCTCGACTTACGGGAACGAATCCCGTAGAATCCCATAAGTAGTCGGAGCGCGTCCAAACTTATTATCGAGGATAGAAAGCATCCTTTACTACACAAATTTCCCTTACCACTTTTCCCCATGGAACGTCGTGTAACGAAGCGTTTGAAAGCTATTAGCGATTTGTCCCTGCACGAAATTAATATTTACTAACGCCACTGGTAATACCCGAAAATTTCAAATGCCTGCAACATTGTTACAAGTTAAACGAATGGGGAAATGGGGGATTTCTTTAGTAACAACGTATCCCGATGATTGATTGCAAAGCGACGTTTTACATGTTATTTTACAAATTGCTCAACACACTGGCCAGGCTCGGCACACCTGCTCCCAAGCAGATGTGGCGCCGCACTGATTTTTTATTTATTTCCGCTGCCTTTAGTGCTGAGATTGCTGAAATGAGAATGTAGGGCGGAGAAATTTTGCTCTGATTTTTTTAACTCTTTGATTATAACACACCCGGCACGTCCAATCTGCCAAGAGTCCATTTATCTGGGAAGAACCTCGTGGTCTTTGGGACGAGCTCGAGGCACAGTGGATCGGACGCTGCTTATTCGAATGAAAAAAATTTAGTATCAATCAATGCCTGTCGACGGTCAAATTAATTATATAATCGAAACGACGGTTATAGTATAATAGCTACGTGTATACTTTATTTAGTATTTATTGCAATGCGATGGAAGAGGGCGAAGCGTCATGGCAGTAGAAAGTAGTGTGAGTAGTATGAATAGTGTAAAAGCGATGTGAGAGTTTATATGGGAAGATTGGGCGCCTTTATCGACCAAATACTATGAGAGTAGCGGTATGGCATTATAGGAAGAACGGCGTCTGTGTGCAATTTGAGTTGTGCAGGAATGGCGTGGGAGTGATGTGAAAGTAGAGCAAAAGCGATGTGAGAGTACTAACGAAATGACGTGAGCCTAGTGTTGGAATAGTGTGGGAGTAGTGTGAAAGTACTACCGATGTGGGGACGGCAGGGTGTGAGAGTAGTGCCGAAACGGTGTAGCAGTGATGCACTAGCAATGCGCGTACTTATGATGCGAGAGGAATGAAGTTTTGCCCTCGACTCGCTGCAGTGTTGCGAATTCAGAATGGCAAGAACGAGATCTGAGATCTCAGTGCTATGTTGCCGAGGGCGTATTACGAATTAGCAACTCTGTTGAAAGAGGTGTCGTGTCATAAATCGCTGTACAGTGTACGATGTACAGTGCACCATGGATTTGTAACGTATATGATTCTCGATCGATTATCATAGAAGGCTCAATAATTATTTACAACCGTAGATCGTAGCATGGAACCGTCGCGTCAAGATCACATTATTACCATTCGAAAGTGTCACATTGTAACACATTATGTCGACACTGACTTGCTTTTTTTCTCCTCCCATCTAGCAGGGGAATAGATTATGCAAAATACTGGATTGCGCAACAGATCGCCGGGAGTCGGAACAAATGGAAATGCAGTTTGTATTATAACTGGACCACTCCCTAAATTTAGTTAACGATTTCAGTTTAATCTTATACAACAGTTAGTCTTGGTAGAAAAATCACGGAGCAGCCTACCAACGCCTTCTAATAGTACAAGCCAACACTTTCCTCCTTTCCGCGGAGTTTAATGACACCTGAGTGCATACACACATCGATGATGCTCGCGACTGCTCTCTCACTTCGTTGCAACTATGTGGCAAAGGATAGTTTAGCAGTGGGTCAACTCTTCTTATGGTCAGCCAGCATAGGCAGGTTGGCCGAGTCTGGCTTCAGAAACGAAGTTGTACTCGTTAGAATGTCTTCTTTCACCTATGCTGCCGGTGAACCCCTCTGCAGTGGCGCAGGTGATAATCAGCCTTCGGATGATACGCGGAACCGCCTCTGGTAGATAGCAGAGATCCACGGAACGGCCGTTCAGCCATCCACGCGATGACCACCATTACCGGTGGCCACTCCGATTGCAGACTTTCATAATTAATTCGAGCAAATTGCGACCAATTGATCGGGCTCTCCTGGCCGAGCGTTTTTCACCGCGCCTTTTCCGCGCGCCGTCCAACTGAAATTGGAAAGTAAAACTAATAGCAGAAATTACTCTAATGGCACATACTCGAGTGCCGCAGAAAGAGCACTTTGTCGCGGTATCAGTGCCGCCCCGGAACACTTTTTCCACGCGTGGTTCCACGTCCATGGTTTCTATTGATTTTCAGAGAAGTCCCGGGGCTCGCGTGCGAATAAGTAGCCGGACCTCTGGAAAGGAGAAACCGGAGGAGCGTAAATTACGGGCAGAGCAGATCGACTAGGCAAAATCTCCACTTTGTAACTCTAGGAGTCAGTGGCGCACCCGGAGGGGTGGGCAAGGGGTTCTGACACCCTCAAAGAAGAGGCGTTGTAAAAAGACAAGAAAATTGAGTTTTATTCTTTAAAGAAACTCTTCTAATCGCCTAATGAATTTTATCGAATTTGCACTAAAAATATGTTTATCCCTTCAACTGGCTCCCCCCAAGATTAAATCCTGAGTGCGCCACTGCTAGCAGTTATGCATCGGCGTGGTTCGATAGCTGCCCTTTTATTAAAGCGGTATTCAGCGGCACCGGTAATCTCCTAACTTCCTCTCTGTTCCTCATTTCCCCCGACCGAACGCGATCCGCGGGAATCGCAGAAAATTGGCCTAGCAGAGCGTATCATCTGAAACGTGGGTCTGCTCTTCGGAGCGTCTTTCGTTTTACCGTTGAAAAGGTATGTAGATTATTGTAGATTAGCTAGCCGCGTCGTTAGCCACGTTTCTGATTCGTTTTTAATCAATCTACATTTTTGCCCGCGACTGCGGTGGACATAATGATACAGCGAGATGGAAGCTAGGCCTGATGATACCTCTGGGTTCCTTGGGATCTCGTGTAATTGAAAAATCTCATGTAGATTCAGATAATTCTAATAATTAGGGAATCGTCCAGTCAAATGGGAAAACGTTTCATGTACCACGCGAGCTCAACGTGTAGCAATAACTCTAAGCTATTTGATACACCGTGATTACGACGAGCGGTGGATTGTCTGTTTCCCTCTGCACTATCGCCAAGTCCCGCTGATAATAAATTTAATAAACGGTCGACGCGTTGGCCAGTGGGAGGTTGCGGACGCTAAATCAAAGATTAACGATCCGCTCGAGGGCGAACCTGTCGTGGAATATCGGTCGAACGTAGGACTGCCAATTGTTTTTCGGGAAAATATAGTAGGTGCATTAGATTAGTACTTAAATGTAATACATTGTGAAAAAATGATTTTCAGAGAAAAGTGGTAAGCAATAAATCTGCATTAAAACAATTACATCTTATTTTTTAAATGTATATTTTTCTGTGCATTTTGCATTATTAATTATTTATTATCATATATGAGGAGCTCATTTTTTATGAGAGATAGACTCTGTCTCTCTCTCTTCCACCCACGCCTTTAAATAAATAAAGTTTAAATTCGCAAATTCAAATTGAGGTGATAGAATAAAGAAATAAGTAAGTATTGTAGAATTTACTATATTTAGTATATAGTACACTAGACAAAAATATATTATAGTAGGCTTGGCAATCCTAGGCGAAGGCGCTGCTAAATGAATCACTGCGCATGCACGCGTCCCATTAATCCGTTGTCATACGAGAGGCAGGGCGATTTGAAACTTTCCTTCAACAATGTTAAAGCGCCGAGGCTATCGGACGCCTCGAGGCTCCAAACACCAGCACGAGATATCAATCGCGTGATATATCCAATGATTTTTAACGCCGGGAACTAGCGCCCCGAGGTTTCCAGCACGGAGCCTTGGTCTCGCTTGTGGGAAACGTTACTCTACCTCGACGTAATTCGACTCTGCGCGTTTTGTTTAGGAGCTATGCTACTTAATCTAATTGCTGCGAGTCTCAGTGCTCAGAACGCACCCCTAGTAATAATTAGCAATTAACATCACGCGACACTGTTCACGGCCAGCTTAAATAATCTGTAAATGTCTAATTAGTTGTTCTTATTTGAATATTAAATGGCGAGAAGAAGGAAATAAAGCTACAAGTAAATTAATAAACAACGAGCTATTAATTTATATTAATATGAATATAGAATACCGGGACTCTCATAGTTATCTTGTAAAAAATAATTCCTTGATACTAAAAGCACGAACTAATAACAAATATATTTGGAAGAGTAAGTGAAATGAAAAAATAAATCTGTCACTTTCATTTTCCTAAATTTCTCTGAAAATACTATATTTTTTTCAAAACTCCACAAAAACTATTACGCACGCAGGGTTGAGATGAAACAACTTTCCATGCAGTTCGAAGTAAAATTCGAAACTTCGGAAACGAAGGACAATCGCCCGTAATATCTATACTATAAGGAGAAAGATGGAGCACGGCGATGAAAGTTTCTTACGGGTGGAAAGAAATTGATCGTTTCCGTTCATTAGGGAATAGATAAATATATCGCCCGATCTATATTTCAGGAAATAAGATGTTACATGGGCGGTAGAAAGGAAGCCGGCCCGTGTCGTGCAGGAATTCCTTTCCGATGTAATTTCTTCCCGCGAAACGTCAGTCCTGAGCGCTGTGTATGTAGCATACGTACATTTGTCATTTTCTATGCGTCTTACTGACTTTCTTTACCTCCGGTCACTTTTTATCCGGCGCGAAAATCTAATAAGATTCACTCGCGATCGTTAATCCTTCGTTGACACACCTCTTTTTTCGATCAACCTTGCCATTCTCATCTAAAGAATCCAATCGTTATGAAAAAAATAATGGGTCATTTTCAAAGTCTCTAGAATGTAATCCCATAGTTTTTTTATTGAAATTTTATCACAGTTTTCGTGGAAAAATTCTAGATTACCACATGTCGAGAAAAAACGAAGAAAATCTTCAAAAAATTGTAACTTTTACAAATTTCAATATTAGAAGCTACAAATTTACAGAGTTCTTCTTCAGATATAATATTTTGAGAAAAAAATAGTTTGTAAGTCGGCTTTGGAAAAAAGGTATTTATTTGGCATATAGAATGTACAGAGCGTCAAAATCAGCTTATGGGTGGCTCCCACCCAGAGTGTCAACGAAGGATTAATGGAAACATTAGAAACCGCGACGCGTGATCTTCTAAAAAATAAACACGACGAGGAGTCTCTTTACTTTTTCCTATAACACATTGTAGGTAAGTGTGGAGTTGAAATGGTAAACGACGCAGGTGTCAAAGAAATGGAAAATTATTTTTCTAGCGGAGAAGGATGTAAATTCCATGCTGAATACGGTGGCGAACGCTGTAAGAGCTGGAATAATTGATTTCAGTTTCTAGGACGCTGTGAGGTAGAGCTAAGATCATAAATACCAACATCCAGTGACGGACTGGTACGTAAAATATTGGTTGGGAGGAGATAAACGAGGCCCACCCATAGATACGATTGCCTTATAAGGCTGTCATTTCATTTTTATAAGAAATAACGTATGCGTCTGTCTTACATAACCCGAATCAGAATTATTTCTTCAGTATCCTCGAAAAATGATTTTATTAAGTCGCATACAGAAATAATATTGGAGCTTCTATTATAGTTTCAAGCTACTAGAAGGTCATTAACATCTTGCCATCGGACAAGCTGAGACCCTGGCAATTCCGCCACTGCCGACATCGCTAATAATTATGGTCGAAAAGGAAATACTGAAAATTTTCACTTCTGCCACTTACATCGTTCACCATTTCAGCGCCTCAATTTTATTATTAAGCGTCATTATTAAAGGTATCAGCGTCAGCGAGAATTATTCGCGAGACGCGAGATCGTTTATCGCTAATGTGCTACAGTCATCTGCGTTGACTGCAAGGAAATCCATCGCACGTTTACGTTACTTTCTAACGATCGTTCTCGGTCGAATCTTACTTTCCTGATCAGAAATAAAAATCCGTCACGGAAACATCCGAGTGTCCTCGCTACGGTAATTCTAGAACCCTTCCGCGAGGCAATTGATTCGACGGGCAATCGGAGTGAGTAATTAAACGGTCCCCATCGAGTGGCAATAGTAGCTGGGTACAGAAAAACGGCTGATTAGCCACGGAGAGAACGAAAAAAGAGAGACCGGGAAGCGGAGGAAGCGGGAGAGGATTTGAAAGGTAGATTTTAAGAGAAATGGAAGAAAAGAGCGAAGCCATAGACGTCGAAGCTAGCGGTGCTTAATCTCGTGGTAATCTTATCGAAAACGCTGGCAACAAATTTGCGAAGATGGCAGGGTGGAAGCAGTTGGCGCGGACGCAATTTTCCATCGCGATACCGTAACCGCATCCCATCGCCGGATGGAAAAACGGAGCAGACAGTTCTTTTCAGCGGGCGCAGCCCGTTCGTGACACTTTTCGCCACTCGATAGCCTAGATTTGCAGCTACGTGGTAAGCACATGTAGGCGAGTCGCGTCTCAGAAATCACGCGGTTTACTGCCCCGCGAGAAATCCGTATCCCATAAACGGAGCAACATTGTACATCCACGTATACGTTGCAACGTTAATATGTAGGTACATACGTTCTCTCTACTCTACATGTCCCTTCCGGCGAGTTTCCTCCTTTCTAAGAATCCAGCAATCCTGGTCTCTTTCCTCCTTATCCAGGGAAATTACTTTTTCCATGTAAATAGCTCCTGGCTTTTCGTCGAGTCTCGCTATCGATGAATTCTAATTACAAGAATCCCTGCGACTGCACGACGAGCCCCAAGTTCTCTGTTCCGTGATACAGCGATCTCTGCCGGGCATTCGAATGGATCCCACCCCGTTTCCGAGTTTCCGTTATCAAGGCACGAGCGTATAGGTGGGTAGGTACTGCATGCGTGTATCGGCAAAACGGGTATTTGTTAGATCCGTCAAAATCCTTGCTCCAATTCGCGGCACGGCGTGCTAGGATATGATCGAGGCGCGCAACCGGTTTCAATTAATATCAAACGTGTTACGATGCTGTTAGTATCGGTAATAGGTGGTGGACTGTGTACAACCGCATGTACGAGCGTGACGCTGAGTTCAGCGGGTCGACTGCGGCTTGCAAGGTATCATCAGGGGCGCCCCGGGGTGGCACGGTGGACCGGTGAGCGTGGAGGGTTGCAGGGACGCCAGGGGCACGGGGCACCGTCGAGCTCTCGTGTTACGTAATAAGTAAAGGTCTACGGACACGTGTCAGCACTATCAGCTACGTGATGGTTCAGTGGCGGGAAAAGTATCGTTTCCCTGTTTTCGAATGGAGCAGGTAGCGGTTGTCCGTGTCGGGTAATAATGGCACAAAGAAATTATTCACACTGGCGGCGCGGAACCGATATGTGTGCGCAGGTCTTAAAACGCCAGAAGCATTTCGAATCTAATTTGACGGTTGTCGGTTTCTTTGTTGTCTAAGCGCGACAGGCACGTGTTTCGCTTTTCACGATGAGAATCTCGTAACATTTGCTGGAGCCTGAGATCGCGAGCGCCTCGGCAGCTTATGAAATTCGTTTATGGTTAAATGGTATCATAAAAGAGGATTCCGTTGGAGGCATAAGGTCGAGGGATCGTTAATTTCCTAATGGATAATCGGGCTTCGTAGCGGAATCTGCGTTTAAGAAGTACTAATGGCAGCGAACCGCGTGCTTCTACGCTACGGTATTATCCAATTAGCTTGTTGGATATATTAGGGCGGGTAAATTTGTAGGAAGGACCGAGAAGCATTCGTCAGTGATCGTTTGATCCAGATACATCGATCAAAGCTGATGAAAGAAACGCGAGTCCAGTGTTGCACTCCGCAAACGAGACGCCATTAGGGCTGAATAAGAAATCGTTATGTCCATTAGGATTTAATGGTCCCCCTGGCGATTGATCTATCGCTGCTTCTTACCTCGTCTATTTTGCGTATTTACGCCCGTTACTGTCTTACGATCGCTTTCTTCCACGGCAATCACGTCGATGGCGAGGAAACGCGCCGCTTGACAACCTTCCCGTGACACTTATCCCGCCCCGACTGATTATGTCGTGGCAGTGCAAACAGCTTATCATTAGCATCTATTACATCCCGTTAATTGAATGCGAGATCTGTCAGCCAGCAAATAGGCAACTCGACATTGTCCCGGCTTGCGAACAGATTTAAGGAATTCCGATGGGGTTGGATTCTATTCCTGCTAATGTACGTTGCCTGCCTATGTTTAATTTCTTAAAGGGTTACGTACCCTCGGTAGGTCGAAAATAGAGTCATTTTTATGATTCTTTTTCATACAAAGAATCGCACATATTTAAAAATGAAGATATACACCTTGTTATGTATAAATTAAGCTGTACTCTCTTGAAGAAGAAATTTGATATGTTAAGAAATGGTGCCATAGAAGTACCTTCTCCCAAGGCCTCTTCGTAGTTACAGCATTTGTGTTATTGAAAGTATCTCAAAGTTTAGTGGACCAATTTGAATAAAATTTTGCACGAATATTCTTAAGACTATGAGTCTAGTACCTGTCGAGGCGATTTTTCGATTAGTATCTTGTTTTTTATTAACAAAAGACGATGACAACTTAGGTAAAAAAATCACATGTTTGACTTTGAGTAGCTGTCATTTTTCCAAAAAGATTTTTTTTTATTAGATTATAGTCTTAAGAATATTCGTGCAAAATTCTATTCAAATCGGTCCACTAATCTCTGAGATATTTTCGATACCACAAATGCTGTAGCTATGAGCAGGCCTTGGGAGAATACTTTTTGAAGAGAATACAGCTTAATTAATACACAACGAAGCGTATACCTTGATTCGCCATTGTAATTGTAATTTGCAATTGAAATGGCGCAATATCGGCACAATAATAATAATGATTAAATGGGTCGCCGAGCCACGGTCCTTCGACGATATTTTTAGCCGAGATGCTGACTTCACAACGGGCCCCTTTTTTGGCAGCCGAAATTCTCGTTCGACAATAGAGCCCACGGAATCGATTACAATGGTTAATCGGCAGACTGATGTATGAATTAGCGAGGCGAGCGAGGGGCAGTTGGAGCGATAATATAATAGGTGTACACGTATTTAGATATGCATCTTGCATGCACGCGTGGGTACGCCTTTAACACGTATTCATTAGACTGACGGGAGCGAGCTGCCATTGAGAGTCTATATTCATTCATGAGGCAACGGTTCGCTGGCAGATACCGCCTCGAATAATTGGACGAAACGAAGGACGGAAGTTACACCGACCCGAGAATGGCCATTATATTCGCCAGGGGTTGGTAGAGAGCCGGAGACCGAGAGAAGGGAGGAAATGCATGGAAGTTGCATGGATGAAGATAGCGAACGGAGGAGACGAAGGTAACAGCGACAGAAGTGGAGTGCTCGAGAAGAATGAGGATCATGAGAAGCCAGAGGCGAGAAGTGAGAAAAGAAGGCAGAGTTCCCAGAACTTCTGTAACACCTCTATCGTACGATCCACCTGATCCATTTATCTGAGCATCTTTATCCTCGAACTGCTGTCACCCGAGAATATACGCTCGCGCTCGGTGGAATGCCCGCTCCGAACGCGGAGATTACTCTAAGACAGCGAGCACCGTAATCCACATTTAGGAGAGGTTAATTAACAGAGCAATTCACGGGGTGTTACGTTTGTCAGCTCCCCCCTTTCGGTACCCTTTCCCATGATCTCTCTCTCGAGACGGCTAGCCAGGGCGCTCAATAAACCACGGATCTTAATAGCACGGAACAATTAACTCGGATGAGTGTGCTCTAGGAAGCTGGACGACCGGGGCCGTTACGGCCACCTAGGACCGTCCCGTTTGTCAAGCTGCCTGGACTACGCCTCGAATCCGCGCGTTAAAGTGGCCGCGAGCTGGCGAGCGCACGTTTAATTAGCCCGTGGCGCGTGAAGCGCTGCGTTACCTCGGTATCCTTATCGCAACCGGCAAAAGGTGAAACGAAATCGCCATTGTTCTATGCCCTGGCCAGGCGGGCTGTGAGAACGCGAGAGGATCCCGAGGCAGCTCGTGTTCTAGTACAATCGAACGTTATCTCACAGTTGGAGGTCAAGTTAGAGGAACTTCTCGCCTGACAATCGATATTAATTTGAATCAGACACAATGTAGCGGCTAGGCAAATCGTGGAGTCGGAGAGAAAGGAAGCTGTTTCGAAGGGGCTCGAATTCTGCTGAGATAACGCTCTGCCGTTTATCTGTACTGGGGTCATTCTACTACGCAGTGAAAGCTAAAATACTATCCAACGATTTTTCACACTTTTTATGCAACGTGTTCTTTAATCACTTCGTGTATTTATTGGTAGGCTTATGCTCGTTCCCAACGAGCTGTCATCGACGAGTATTTGAATATTCGAATACCAGAGAATTCGAATAGTCGAATTAATCAAAGAAACTATTCGTATTCGAAATTATTTAAATTCCGGCTCGACATACTATAACTACAACTTTATTTTACAAGAATTTTTGTAAATTTTGCAGATCGATCAACATTTACTGGAGATATGATGCCAACCGTCGAGCAACTCTTTTTTCTTAGTGTTGTGAATCGCGTGATTTTTTATATAGTAATTTTTGTAAAAATAAAGTGAAATAAATTTTTTTTTATAAAGTTTAAATACCAATAAACAATGTGTACTATTTATTTCTATTAATTTCTATTGTTATCTCTACTAAAAAAAATTTCTTTTAGCGCATGTTTGGCGCTGCTAGACTATGTAAGGCCTTAAACCAGTGTTTTCAACTGACCCCTCTTCCGTTTGTTAAGAGAAGACAATTAACATACACTGCCTGATAGCGATAGAATCTAAAAACTTGATGATCGAGTGGTATGGAAACCACTCAGAATCAGAAACGTAGGGTTCTATCACTTTCAACGAATGCAAGAGCAAGCTAAAACTTTCCAGCACCACACCCAGTGGATCATTCAGTCGCCGACGGTCGCGTTAATTGAACAATACCGCGGAGCATCGGATCCGAACAAATCGATTCGCCTCGACCGTATCCCTGGCAGCCGGCGAAAATAATTTATTAATTATTCCGCGTGCAAATAGCGATCGGCGAAAAAAGGGCAGAAATACGGGTGTCCTTTCACTCCAGCGAGAACACCTTGACATTTCGAGCACCGGGGCCCCCGATGATGGTTTCTCGGGCTCGCGAAGACGGCATGGAAAGTCCGTCGACTCTGCTCCTCTCGCGCGCACCCTCCTCGCGGATTCCCGGCCGATCCACGCGCGTGCATTCTGCATAAAATTCAGGATTTACGCGCGCGTTTCCGATCGGCCCCTCGTTCCACGCTGAATTGCAACGCGGTTTATAAGATTCTCGGCAATTCTGCGCTCCTCAATTCTCGATTCGACAAAACTCGAGACCGACGCAACCAACGGGGTTTACGAGCAGCTTCCTCGTCGTTCGTGGAGTTATTCCATCGGCACATTCGCAACCCGCGTGGAGAATTGCAAATGTGATTAGAACTGGGTTGCGGTAAGTATTCTGCAGGCTTCTGCAGAGAAATTCTCAGCTCGAACGATTTTGGGCAGTTCGCGGTGGAACTGGGATTGGGCAGATTTCAATGGGAAATGCTGCATCATTAGATTAGATGATCCTCCAGTTCTAATGCTCGAAGCACTTTTTCGACTATTATCCATTTACCTCATTAGGAGGTATTCCAGGGCCGTAACGTCGGCAAATATTTTCGGCACACGAATAGTTGATTTTATGATCCTTTTAAGAGCTCAGGCATCTGCCGCGGTCACCTAGAGTCCATGCTAAAGGGTCAACGAACCTCGATGAAATCAAAGGAGCCAGCTTTTTCGGGTGAAGTCGCCAGTTTATAGTATATTGTCCGACAGAGAGGGGCTCATTTTGGGACGAGCCAGTGCGTAAATTAACAGGAATTTACGAGCTATTACTGAAGCATTACCGGGAGCGACGAAGGAAACCGGCTTCGCGAGGAAGCTCGCTTGTAAAGCGTTTAGCATGTGTTAATCGTTGTTAGATGTTTATCGGCCTATCAATCTTCCATGTTCGCGGGAAACCATTCCCCCGCCCGGCTGTTTATCATCAATTATGCATACACTTTGGTTAATCGTTCGATCTCCTGTACCAAATCACCGGCCCGATCGGATTCTCGACATTGGTCACTTATTTCACACTTTTCACACTCAACAAGCATCCAACCGTAAATCTTATCGACTTTCATTGCCCTTGCGAGGTTCACAAAAAAATTGGTAATCTGTAAACATCTCAGTAGCAATTAATAAATGGGCGACTGTGACGACTTCATCCAGCCTTGAAGAGTGTCTTTTCAGGAGTACCTAATCTAATCGTTTCGGCGTTGGAAACTCGCTTCCAAAGCGAGCTCAGCAACTGGACCGCAGCGCTGATTTACGACGCTCCCTTTCCCCGGTCCTCGCGGAGTAACGCGTCCCGCTGTAATCAGCGCGGCCGAGTCACCCAGAGAACGGGATTTGGTAATAAAGCTCGTTGAAAGGTCCTCGTTTCTATGGTGCCCACTGGTCCCAGGCTCTTCTCCGTCTGTGAACTGGGTGTCGCCTCGTACGCACGCCCGTGGGCCCCTTTCGGGGGACAGATAGCTATCCGAGGTTAAAATACCTGCACGCTTCTCCCGCGAGAAGATCCCGTGGACCTGTTCCCCCGGGGAGAGGCTGCACATATTTCAGGAATGCAATGTGTGACTTAATCAGCTCGGGCCAGGGAATCATGGGGCGATACTGGAAGCGCCGTGGATAAGCCAACCAGGGGGGAGATGTTTCTTTCCAGCGCGGTCAGGATTTCGACGGCGTGCCTCTGGACGGTGAAAGTGTCCCGTCGTAAAATGCTCGCAGGTCCGAGCGTCTCGGTCGCGTCAGCGTGGCAAAAAGGGGACATTTAATTCGCGAGAGGAGCGTGCAGCCGGTGGATCGAAGACGTAACAGATGATTTCAGCGGAGAGATCTCGAGCAAGGTATCGTCCGATAAATCTCGGCCGTTTCGTCAGCCGCTGGATTACGAGCGTCTGGTTTTTACGGCGCCCGCTGTGAAATGGGACACCTTCTACCCAAAGGACACGCCTTAACAGCGGGGTTATCCAAATTTATCTTCGGCGGAGAGGATGAAGAATTCCGTGGCTCTTCTGTATAATTGACCGCCCTTGAATTCGACGTAAGCGTGGAACGCGATAAGAGATCCGAACGAGATCAGCTGGACGGGTGAAGGGTTCCTCGTGTTCATCGCGATTAACATCAATTAACACGGGGCAGCCTTGGCCGCCCCCGATGGAAACGCCTTGGTCCGTTTGTCCGCGATCATTTTATCGCGCTCGCGTAATAAATATCTCTAGACGAAGGCAGACCAAATATTATGTTAAAACCAGTTCGCCGTGGTTGCTCAAGGGAACCTGCTCGCTCCGTAGCCGCGCAGAGCCGCGTGTCTCTTGCTCCGGCGAGGGAGAAGGAGGAGGCAGGGAGAAAAAAAGAGGAAGAAATCGAACCGATTTGCGTGTCGAGCGCGAAGTAGCATGTACCGATTTCTGGCCCCGTGGTTACGTGATTTTTTAGCGGCGGACCGCTATTTGTCTCTATCGATACTATTTGTCGATCGGGTAGGTGTTACGCTGCCAAGGCACAGGAAAAGTACCTCAGAAATCTGTTCCACGGTACTGATAGCGAGATAAGGAAACTCGTCGATCCACTGCCTCCGCGACCGCCAATTACAGCCGCGTATCTCCCCAATTAGTTAAAACGGGATGATCAAGGAATTATGCTTCCATCGAATCGCCGCGGTATCGCTAACTGTCAAATAAAAGATTAAATATTTGCGAGAGGGAAGTAAAGGCAGGAGAATAAATCGGAGTGAAGAAAAGTCTGGTGCACCGGACAAACGATTTCGCTTGCAAAGGCGCGTTCACTTTCCCCTGGCTAGCTGCAAAACCATTCAGGTTAAACAAAACCGCGGGTTTGACGGTCGATACGTCAAACGTGTATATAGGTATTAATATGTCGATCCGCGGCTATGATAGCGTTACTTTGTACGATAATTTCTAACGAGGCGAGATCTAATCGATACCCGCAACAAACGATGCTTTCCACGGCCGACAGTTTGCGCTTTTAAACGGCTGACATTGACTGTATGCATTCCGGCTCGTTTCTTGTCTCATTCCCCGCTAAACGCCCGTTCAGTTTCCCCGCGAGCCCAGCAACCGGGCGGTGCGCCTACTGCGACGTGTCAGAAACATAATGTCAGAGCCTGTTAAGCACAACTTTCTTGCATAACCCAGGTTCGGTTCGCCGCTTCCATGCCCTTTTTACCCCTTCGTCAAATGTCAGAAAGACGCTGAACGACGTCGGACCACGTCTAACGCTTCACCGCGAAATGTTTCCAAGGCTTCTGAAGCTTCCGGTTTCTTATGGGATATCGTAGGAATCGGTTCTGTAATTCTTATGCGTTCGGCAGCCACGGAAAAGAGGACCTCGAGGCGATGGGACGCGAACCCACGGTCTTGCGGGTATTGAGCAGCCGCCAAACCAATTCCACCAAAGCCGACCCCGGGATCTCTTCTTCCGGGCTTCCTTTTGTATGGGTTCCCGATCCCACACCATCGATCTTTGAACAGGGAAACTGCCTAAGAGTCCAGTCCTCCATGGTCATATGAAAGGCTGTTCACTTCTGATTATTTATGCGCATCGATTTAAACGGAGCACCGTGTACATGTACCTCGGGAGTAACTCAATTATCGACAGCGAGTCTCTGCATCGGGGGGGACCCGTTACCTTCGAGCAGAACATCGCTTAATTAATCGCGAGTACGTCACCGCTGGTGGAGACATCATGTACCTTTCAAGCACTGGTGACACGTTGATCGAGGGTCGCCCAATTAATATCGCTCGCTTAATATTCCGTGAGATTGTTAATCGCGCTGTCCTATCGATCCGTGACTCTAATTAGTCACGAACCCTCGTAGGCGGGGAGAACTATTCCGCCGAGGATCGAACGGGGCACGGTGCCGTCTCGGAAGAACTGGGCTTTCAAAGGATGGCGGACGTCATAGGTGCAAAAATGGCACGGAAGGAAGGGGGCCGGGGAGAACGTGACTCGCGGTTTCTCAACACGAAATCTGCGTACCCGATGCCGAAGCCGTTGGCACGACGAGTAGCTGGGCACGCGAGAAACCGGGCCCGGTCGATTTTGCTCGACGGTCTGCGTGAACTTGATCCATTAGCATTGTGCAACCGCGCAGTGGGTGCGTAGGCTACTCGTTTTACCGCTTCTCGATTGTAGAACACCAACGATGCAAATGGACCGCTCTCGCGAGGCGAACTTTCACGCTGCATTGTCATTTCTTTCCTACGCTTCCATTTACTTTTCTCTGGCAGAGCGGCGTTGGCCAATTAAAATCCCAGGGGAAGCTCCGGAGCTATCGAGGAGAATTTGGTGATTCTGACGCTTCGTCCAAGACAGATCTTTATCCGAGCAAGCGAGTTGATAACGAATGCAGCGTGCATTGTCCCGAGCCGACGGTCGTGGAAAATAACTTCGCTCCTCTCGGTGGATCGAACCGTCAAGCTTGACAGCCAATCTCTGTCTCGTGCTCCTTTCGTCGTCATCGCGACGTTGTGAAACCGAACAGTGTTCCAGCGATATTCGATCGCGACGTGGCCAAAGGATTCAAATGCGAATGTAAATGTATCGTGGAAGCATTCTCGTTTCTATCGGATCCGGTGGGAAGGAAGCTGATCGATCGTCGAGATCTTCGCAAGTCGAACTACCACGAGGATTCAAACGTGAATACAAATGCCGAAGCGTCCTCGTTTCCATCGAATTGGGAGAAAAGAAGCTGATTGATCGTTAACAGGATAGGCATGCCGGAGGTATCCTCTTCGCGAGTTGGGCTTCCACGAAGCAACGCAACGTTCGGTACCTCTCCATGCGCAAGAAAAACGCGGTTTGCATTTTTCACTCTGAAAACTGGTCGGTCAGGTTCCATCGGCGGATTTTCTCCTCGATCATCGAGTTCAGGAGGTCAGTGCGCGATTCCGAAAGGTGAAACGAATCTCTAACACCCGACCGCTGCTGGAATGGTGCAACCAGATCGCGATTCACCGTTTAACGCTGGAATAGATCCACTCGCGCGGCACTGTGCGCCATTTAACTCGCTCAAAGTAGCGAACGCGCAAGAAACGCGACCTTAAAACTGGAGGAGCAGACTGGCGACCCGCGGCTCGTGCACGCGCCATGGAGATAATAAACTACTCAGCCTACCAAGGACTCTGGCGTTGCACGATCACTGTATCCAAACTCAGTGGGACACTTTTCAGCGACGTTTAAATAGTAGGGGAGGAGACCGGGGCTGGTAGGCCAGTTTGTCAGTTGTTGATTTTTAATAAATTATGTGGACGAAATATAATTAAACCGGTTAGTATATTTGATAGGGCATACATTTGGATGCGTCGTGATAGGGTCCTCAGAAGCCATATTGCATCGCGGTGCAAGGTAGGTATTCTTTAAAGTGCAAGGGTGTGACGGTAATTCGTGCGATTCGAGCAGCTACGATATCTTTCAACGTAATGCCGAGGCGGGTCTGATTGAGGCATTAAGAGCAGAACAGACTAACCCACGTTGAAAAAAAATCAATTTTTCCTATACTACATGGTTAGTAGATAGTTGATTAACTCGTCCGACTCGAAAGACCAAAGTCGTCGAGTAATCTAATTCACTGGGGATTAGAAAAAATGGGAAAAAGCGAGTGCTGTAGACGGCGAAGAAACAACTTTCGTCGATGAAAGTGGCCATAACCAGAAGAGGAAATCGCGAAACAATTGTTAAGTAATTCCCCTATTCCTTACATTTTATGTAAGTACCTGAAACTCTATCGCGAGAAGCCGTCGTCCAGCATCCCGCTCTTGTTCCGAGCTAATCGCATAATTGCTTCATTCTCGACCGACAGTTTTTAAGCTGCCCGCCAATGACGAGGACTATCATTACCGCGTTGCGAAACGTGATTCAATGGGCCGCGAGTGACGCGCCCGCGCGACGGTACCTGCCCCGAACAATGCCGATTTATCGGCGACTAATCACGGCGCTGTCAAGCCATCAGTCCCCAATGAAATCGAACGACAAAGCGTTTTTGGCGAGGTGACAAATGAAATTGTGCCTGCATCACGATGGCCAATCGGCTTTTACGTGCTTTCTAATACGGCGGATGACTTAGCCCTCTTTGCGATCGATCACGGCGGAGTCTTCCGCGTGTATCATCGATACGAATAGGAGTCCCTCGAGCGGCGGACTTGCGGTCGCTGTTGTGTGCCGAACAAATGTTGGCTCGCCTATCGCGGGGACGTTTATCAAACATTTACATTCAAGTTCGGGTGTGGAGTATTACATTTGGAGGTATAGACCTGGCTCGGAACCGCCGATGTTGACTTAACACGAGAGCGCCACTTCAGGGACCAGGACGAGGGAATTTGGAAAGGCTGCCTAGATTCCAAAGTGGCAGGAGTTAGAATAGAAGTAGTACATTGGTCACTAACCCGTAACTGTTGTTGGAAATGTCCACGAACGGAGCCCTTTCGTGGCGGAGAGGATCCTGCCGCTGGATCCGAGATCTCGTCCTTCTTATTAAACCCGTGTCCGCGAGGGACTTCCACGAATGACAGCCTCTAGCAGCCTCCGAGTAGTCTACAAATCACAAATAAACAGCCGCACGCAGGCACTCTAACGTTTAACGGAGCTTTCGACAAACATGGGAGCGCACCGTTCCCTTCTCTATTAACGCGCTGATTCCTCCAGTGTACATACACTTGCGTGCCATTATTCGCGGCTCCTGGCTGCGGGGAGGAGGGATGGCTAAGGAACGGAGGCGATACGATCTCTCGATGGCACAGATGAGGGTCCTTCAGAGTTCGCTCGCGCGAGGAGGAAGCGGGACACGTGGGCCGCCACTTGGTACACGGTTTCGATGAACACGAGAAAGTCCGAGGGTGTCAGACGGGCATCGCGTGGACCCCTGGTGCAATCAAGCTAGTCATTCTGGGTAGAGCCGTGATTAGATGGTAGATTCATTAGGCGTCTTTTTTTCAGTTACCTCGGCGACCGTGATTTATCGACCCCGGGGCCCAAACATTTGTCTAACGGTGCACAGTTGCTGAGGAAGCCTGCTTCAAGGCCAGAGGCATGTGCGCGCGTACTCTGGGTCCTGGTCCCTTTGTGCCCTACTCAAAAATCGGTTGGATTAATTTCAGGCGAAGTCGCTGAAAGGGATTGCGTATAAGTGAAACGAGAAAGTAGTCTTTTCTTTCATTTTATTATGTTGAAAGTTTCTTTTTTTTTACATAAATATCGTTGTGGTAAAAAGGCGAGCAAGGTGTGCTCGAAAGGTATATTACAAGTGGAAGAGGAGCTGAACGAGGAGTGTTTTATTACAAGTAAAATACAAGATTCCTGCCGAACGATTCCCTTTAAGACACTAGATTACGAGCTACGTTTAAGTACGTGTTGTATGTACATTGCATTGAAATTCAGCTCTCTCGAATCGTCGTCGAATCACTCATCGTTCGCGCGAGAATTATCGCGTTTACCGCCGTTTCGGAACACTTGATATTTCCTGTGACAGCGATTAAGCGCCTTTCAAATCAGAATTAATGCCACGGATCGATCCCAGGGGAAAGATCTGCCGCGGCTCCGACAAAAACTGATCCGTGACGCAAGAATTTGCGGATTGAATCGATACGTATTACTGTGTTAAACAACAATTTCCAGGAAAAGGCAGCCGGCGCACGCTCTTACGGTGTCTCGGATTACCAGCTGGCACAGCTACTTTCAAACGAATCTAACACTTTCTACCGTTTGATTGCACACAGAGAGACAGTGATTCGTCGACCCGCGGCCGGCAATTTCCACGCGTCGTTCCTCAAAAGCCACCAATTCCCGGCATCATAAACAGCACGACCGAGCGAATATCACGTCTCATCGCTCTGTACAAACGCCTGCCTTCTCCTCTGATCGTTACGTGGCTCGTTACATCACAGGTGTCGTGTCTTCGATTTGTCGCGAGTATCGATTCCCTCGAAACGGGAGAGTATTATGTTATCTGCCCAGCAGAACGGAAGAAGAGGCACGCGTGGAACCCGCCGTTACCCAAAACCGGCGCGACTGTCCTGACAAAGAAGCGTGGCGGTAATACCGCGCACGCAAGCGACTCGTGCAGCACGCCACTCTCAAGCTCGCTGCTCATTACATAACTAAGTTCCCAGCGACGAACCTTCCACCGATAATCTCAAGGAGAAGGGCTACGTACACTTGAACGGTCCTTCGATTACTAAACGCCACCCTCTACGTTCCACCAGCCTCCGCCCCAAGCGCCTTCGAGATCGGCGTGAGAATGGTCAACTCCTGGTCGGAGTTAGGCGGCGTGAGCGCGTCCGTGGGGGGTCTGGAGATGATCCTCGGCTGTCCAGCCTTGGAGGGCTCCGTGGCGGCACTCTGGACGCCCTTCTCTTCGCCGGGGTTGCTGACGGTGCACTTCTTGTAGTGGGTCCTCATGTTGCTGCTCTGGGAGAAGCGCAAGCCGCAGTTAGGGCAGGAGTAGGGCTTGGTCCCGGTGTGGTAGTTGAGGTGCGTCTTGAGGTGGTGCTTCTTGGTGAACGCCTTGGAGCACAGGGTGCACTGGTACGGCTTCAAGCCGGAGTGCAGCCTGGTGTGGAGGGTCATGTTGGACCTGTCGGCGAACGCCTTCTGGCAGACCTGGCACTGGTAGGGCCGCTCTCCGGAGTGGGTCCTCAGGTGTTGCTTGAGCAGCATCTTCCTTGAGAAGGCCTTGCCGCACTGCTCGCACTGGTGAGGCTTCACGCCCGTGTGTATCCGCACGTGCATGTTGTAGGCCACCCGCTGGTTGAAGCTCTTCCCGCATTCCGCGCACCCGTACTCCTTCCGGTTGCGGTGGATCTTCATGTGGGAGCTGAGGTAGCCGCGGTCGTTGAAGTACTTGCCGCATTCCGGGCACGTGGCCGCGAACTCCCTGGTACCCTCGTGCACGCTACGGTGGTACTTGTAATTGCGCAGCTGCGAGAACTGCTTGCCGCAGTCGGCGCACCGGAAAGGCTTCTCCCCCGAGTGGGTTCTGATGTGTACCTGGACATCGTATCGGGACGGGGTTGATCAGAGCTCTGGGCCTCGTTCGCGAGCGCCGTTTCGTCCGCCCTTTGCCGGGGGTTGATCGATCCGATCGTACGCAGAAGACCCATTAGCAAAAGTGCCACCAAATTAGCGAATGCGGGGTTAAGAG
Source organism: Andrena haemorrhoa (assembly GCA_910592295.1). Classification (NCBI taxonomy): domain Eukaryota; kingdom Metazoa; phylum Arthropoda; class Insecta; order Hymenoptera; family Andrenidae; genus Andrena; species Andrena haemorrhoa. The sequence goes on along the minus strand of OU342946.1, from coordinate 1,237,710 downwards.
AATGCTTATGTATTGTTTTATTTATTGGGGATGGAGGACGAAGCAGAGGATGCCCCGATTCTTATTTTTCAACTGGGGGATTGTAGTAGTTAGTAAAAGAGGTCCGACAACTCCGTTCCCACAATTAGAAGTCCATTGTTAGCCAGCGCACGCCCCCAGCGCAAGATTGTTAGATGGAATCGTGGTGATCGCTACGCTGCCACCAAGCTGAAAGCTAGAAGATATTCGAATGGGGTATCGAAGAATCGAGATCTATACCTTGAGGGATGCTTTGGTAACGAAAGTCTTGCCGCACTGATCGCACCTATGATCCTCCTGCGCTCCGCTGGGCCCCCCGCGTTGAGGAACATCGTGGCCGACGATCGCGTCGTTATTATTATTATCGCTGTTTATAATAACCCTCTCGGCGAGCTTCTCTTCCTTCCGCGGCTCTTTCTCCGCCCTCTCCGCGTCCAGGCACGCGAAGCGATCGCTCTTATCGCTCGACTCGATCGTGTCGCACAGCCTACTGACGGGGTGGGAGATCTCCGACCTCTGCGGCGGGTGGGCAAGCACCTGTCCCAAATAGCTGGCCTTCCCATTGGCGTTCGACGGAACGGCATCGCAGCTCGGTAACCTCGTCGTCGTGGAGATCACGTTGTTCTGCGGCTGTAAATTCACCTCGATGCTTCTCACTTCGCTGCTCATCGACGAGATCGCCTGCGCGGTCGTCGCGAACGAGACCTGCGGCGAATAGTAGTCGTGGTGTCGCGCTACTGGCACAGAGCCGGGCTCCAGCGACCTGGGGCCATTGCCGTACGTCATCTCGGGACTGATAGGAACTTCGACACCGTAATAATGATCAATGGCCGCGATGTTCTTGGAGGATCGCCGATCAGGACTGGCGAGGATCGCTGGAGGCCGCGCGACTTCCGGTGGGCGCAGATTCTCCCCGATTTCCTGCAACAGTGCAATCGAAAGTTCCAGTCCGCTCTCATGCGCTCGTAATCACCGTTATTGCAACCGTCGCCGGACCAGCTTTATTCCTCCCCCCTCGCAAGCGGTCCCTTTAATTGCCACATCTAATCATCCTCGAGTGGTTTACTCGGCCGTAGAAACGGACAAACTTCCTCCTACATCGGTTCCCCCTAACCCTTGATTATTACCATTATTAAAAAAAAACAGGAGCATTGGAACGGGGCAATTAAAGCGGCGATCGAAGTCGAATTGGTCTCCGGACGTTAATTACCGATCGGGCGATTTTTCGTCGGACTGAAATTACAGGGAAAGAAGCGATACCTGGGTACAACTGCTAGGGAATGCGATCTAATCGGTGATCGCCGGTCGCCGTGTGTTTAACATTAACAGTTTGTAATTAAAGATGTATATATAAACGCGCGTCTAGTGGCTGGGATTTTATAGATAGCCTCGTTAATGATCGCGATCGCGCAGCAACCCGAAACGCCGATTAGCGAAATGTCTGTGGCAATAAAGCCAGATAAAGCGGCTCGATAATGCGTCGATCGGACCGGTATAATATCCTCCACAGCCACGGATGCACGGCAAGAAGCGTTTTCCAGCCACTTGCAACGTTGCTGAGCATCGGGAACCCGCTTATCTGGAATATTAATGTTAACAACTTCTACGCTTATCGGATTGTAACGCATTAACCAGCCGCCCGCAGATATGTACACTTTCTTGAGCAACGCTCTGCATCCACTCGCCTGCAACGTTCCTCTTTGCAGCCAGCTAAAGATCGACTAGCGGTTGGATCACCTTAGGAAACTTCCTTCGCAATCGCGTTGCCTGTTAACTTGCTGCCCAGCCAGAAACGCCCCCCAAAGATACTTAAAAGCGAATAAAGTCGGATTAGATTGTCCCGTCCCGGTTAACGGGTTAAAAGTCGTAAGACTCTAGAACTCTCCTAACACTATGCAAGACATATCCGCGGATCGGTGGGCTCCGGATGAGTAAAAAGTCTGCTTAATTGCGATCGCCGCGGAGTGTTTTAATAGCAGGGAAAAGGTGCACCCTGCAGCGAGTAATAATCGACGGCCGCAGAAAGGGAGAAAAAACAAGAGTCCTCCGCGACGCAGGGTCCGCGTTTAAAGCATATGGGGCCAGGTTGCGCAAGGTCGTAAAGTAATGCGAAAAAATCTGGAGCATATCAGTGCACGTGTCGAAAGAGAAAACGACTCCTCCCCGGATTGCGTGTAATAACGTGTAAAACAGATACTCGCAGCTGGCCGACACCAGCTGGGATGGCACCTTGGGCTCCGATTCAAGCGGCATGGAAGAGAAAAAGCAGTGGAGAGGGCAGAGGAGGGAGTGGAAAAACAAGACGCGACCGCCGTGTAACTGATAGTTTCATTAATCAGAATGACATTGGCTAACCCCAACGAAGCCGGGCAGCTGGTAGCGGAGGTTTTATCACCTGGCACCATCGAATTACAGGCAGGCGGCCAAATGAGCCAGCAGAAAAAGTGCACGGGCACTGATTCCTCCGCGTGTCTCGCGGAAGAAAGCAAAATGCAAGGCTCGCCGGCGATCCGGCCGCGGCGTGCTTTCATTCGTGGTGAAAGGTCGATGAAGAATAAGTGGGTCCTGTTCTCCTGCTCCTCCGACGGCCGTGCCTCTTTCAGGAGGAACAAGAGATCGCCTACATTTTATAGATAAGTGAGCCGCTCGCTGCCCGATACCGATCTACATTCGAAAATCGAAGGATGCCGTCGGTGTCTTCATCGAGACACTTTGCAAATTTTAATCACGCGCGGCGAATTGAATTTATTTGAACGCGCCGTGATAATTATCTGTTAACGGAGGTCGCATTTCGTTTTGTTTCGTTCGTCCGGGTGATAATGGCATCTACATATGTTACTTAGCCGCGCTATTCCAAGCAACATTTTCGTATCAGAAGAAGGTTAATCAGAAGCGATCCCGATCTTTCCGGTTAATCGAATTACGGACTGACGATATCGGGACAGATTATCCAGATTCCTTGAAAAATCCCACATCGACCCACTATCCGTTTTTGCTCGTTGTGATGTCGCTGACAACTACGCGATTGGTTCGGCGATGGGAGACACTCTAAACTGCGGCTCCACGTGACCGAGGAGCTGGAGAGTTTTAAGCCGGACCCATCGAATCGGCGTGACGGGTAATCAGATTCAACAGCTATCTCTCTAAATGGCCGTGACACCTCGCCAATTAAATATCCACGGGACGACGGAAAAACATTTGTTTGCATATGAAATCAGGAGGGAATTAAATTGACAGTGATTCCGGACAGCCGGATAGTAATTTCCAACTGTCTTGTTCAATTAAGAATTCGAAATTTTAATGTCCCCGCGATTGAGAAGGAGCCGAAGTATGCGCGCCGCTCGTCATACGTAGATTCCCCTTATGGAGAATTATAGTATATGAAAGGAGGACGATTCCAAACGCTAGGAGACGGGTGAACGTTATGCAACGACCCGTGTGCTTCTCCGAGGAGATCATCGAACGTGTGAGAAGGAGACGGACGGAAAGTGGAATGCTCCGTGTACTTTCGATGTGTAGCAAGATTTTTCACGGAAAAATAGGCCGAATGGTTCGTTAGCTCCTCATCGGCGACCCGGGCCCTGAACGCGAAACATTTAAATCGCAGGAAAGAAGCATCTTTGGGCCGTCCGGGCTGTTGCGTGGTAATTACACGAAACAGGGTAGACGTACGTGCCTCATTTTCTAAATATACGAGTGGTCCGCTAAGCGACACGAATCCTCCACGGAGGAAGAACGCGAAATAGTTGCTTTCGTTAATCCTGAGTTGCGCAGACATGATCCGCGAGAGGCTGACATTTCCAAGCTCGTAAACGGAGGACCCTGTATCGTGGCTCGTCAAGATTACAGGTCTGCCCGATTATTGGATCGACCCGTTCCCTCCGAGTCCAATTCAACTTGTCATACAATTTATCTTTAGCTTTATTTATGTCCGGATTTAACACGTTTCAAGCGCGTGATTCCTCTTGGAACATTTACAGTTGGGAACCAACGCAGGTTCCATTTTATATGGAAGATTGAAAGTGGATGCGTGTAGTATACTCTTGAATGCCGGCACTGGTACCTATGCCTTCCATATTAAGGCTGGGACTATTTGTCGAATTTTTCGGTATTCGAATGCTTCAGTTGCTCAATTATTTGGCGAATATAATTCGAATATCCAAGTATACGAATGATCGGAACTACCTACGTATGCGTGCAAAGTTTCAAGCTGATCGGATATGTTGAAGTGGGTCAAAATTAGCTTACAAGATTTCACCCTGACAAACCAACGAATTCACAACTGAAACTAAATAAAAGCTTGTAAAAAAATGAACCTAAAGAACTTGATTTATAATTCACACCATACTATATTCGAATACTGAAATATTCGAAGTTTATTCGTAGCAATTCGAATACTTGTAAAATATTCGAATAGTCTCAGCCCTATTCCATATGGCGCGGAATCTCGTAGGATGAGTCCGCGCGCTCGTCTCCGCGACCAGCAGCCGCGGTAAACAAGTCACTTTCTGTACGAACGGATTGCTATTGGCGAGATTAGTAACGCGAGCCGACGGGATCCACGTACGCCGCGTGACGTAACGATATGAAGGGGGGTACAGTAGAGCGGGGATCGGTAATCGTATCTGGCCGATAATCGGCTGAACAAGTTCACCCCGAGCCTTGTGCAACGAAAGATCCGCTCGATTACGAAAAGTCCGGTACGAAGGAGTCGCGTTATTACGGATCGATCGCTGTAAAAACGATTTCCCCGATGTTTCCACTGTATCTCTTTCATCCGAGCAATTTCTTCGATCCCCATTAAAGCGGTGAAAGGAAATAGCTCGGCAACTCGTCTTCAGCCTCCTAACTCGCGACAAACTATGAGCAAATGGAAACTCTTAATCCCCGCCTCGCGCGGACTGTAATTTAGAAAAGGAGCAGAGGAAGGCCTGCATTCACTGATCACGAGAGGAGGTGTCGAAGAAGTCGATCTTCATAACTGCTCCAGCTAGAGATGGCCATTATCCGAATAACAAATTATTCATTATTCTCGAATAGCTTCGTTTTATTCGCAATTCCCATAAATTTTTATTCGAACAATGCCCTACTCTGCCTCGAGCATCCAATTCCAAATTCCTCCACACAAAAGTTGCCTCCATAGTAACTTAGAATTAGCATGGAGGCTGCGCGCTCGGAATTTCCTCCGTCATGCTTTGGTTCGTCGTGAAAATGTGACATTAGTGAGCAACCACGCTGAAAAATGTTCAGAGGACAGGTAGGATGAGTGAGAATGCAATTAGAGACTGAGAATCTACAGCATAATGGAGAGTTACAGGGTGCTTAAGCTCGAGCGTTACTTTTACCTTGTCAAAGTTGCGAGCGAAGTGAAGTGATGGCACGATCGGCCATCTCGCGACCCAGATGTATTTCACAGATATGCAGATAAGCGCGCTGCTCGCGGCACGGTATTATGAGTGGAGCCTTATTTTTCCTGGATGCGTCTGAGTCGTGCAATCGGATATTCAGGAGCGATTAGTTTACATACGAATAATATTTCGAATGCTATACGACGATAGAATATAATGAGCGGCTTGAAACAGGAACCCGTCTCCGTGTCTACGCGATACGCGATACGCGATATTTCGAGGAGACCTATCCAATTTGCACCGGCTAATTGAAAGCCGCGTGACCTCTCCGTTTGCAGAAAAGATTTGTAAATTGCACTTTATAAGTCTCTCCGCTATCCGAGGCGGGCACAGTGGAGGCTCTATAGTCACCGGATTCCTAACGCGACTCGCGCGTACCTGGTAATTCGTACGATTGTCGGATCATTGGCGCGTCTAAGTACACATTAGTTACCGTGCGATTAAATTTCCATGCATCTAGGGTCTGAAAGAATCTTTTGCACTTAGGTACGCGTCTCCTATGTTAAAGGGAGAAAAGAAAAAAATTCCAGCACTCATGATATTTCCCCTCTGAGTTTATAATAATGAGGATGTACGATCTAATAATCGATGCTAATGAATCGACGAAGAGTTCAGAAGCTAATCAGTGTGAGTCCATTAGCATTAACCCCTCGTGGTCACATGGAGTGTATCGTACCTCAGACAATTTTCGCGTTCAAATGTCACGCCTTTACGAACTCAAAATGAATTTAAAGCTTAATAGTAAAATTTAAGAATTTGATGAATTTTAACAAAAGTAATTGCATTTTTCCACAACTATTTTTAAAATTTACATTTCTAGAAAAAGACTGTTAGAACATTAGGAGTGTATAATTATCAGTGAAGAGTTTAAGGATTCAAGAATACGAAAATGGTAACTGAGAAATGACGCTGGGGTGCAGTGAACCCCATGTGATCAATTTGTGATTAGGGTAATTGTGGGGGAGGTGTCTAAATTTTGTGATATCATTTTAACATTAAAAACATGATTTAGTTGACGTAGGTACCTTCCGATACAGTGCGCATAAAAGTGCTATGTCTATAAGAAAGAGATTTACACCGTTTGTCCTTTAAATAATTTTGCCAAGTAATCCCGTCGTCAATATACCTAAGTAAATACCGTCATCTATTGCGACATGATTAATTCATCGCCTGGAAGTTTTAACAATAAAGAGGTTCTCGAAATACGTAACTGATTTTTAGGGAAAGTTGGGCTTACACCGATTGCCTGTCGGACCCTCCGTATGAGGTTCCCTACTAATTAGCTTTACGTACTGAAAATTCTGCTGACTTACGATATCGTCGGAGTGGGGTTGGAGAACGATCGGCTGCAGCTTGGGCAGATGATACGGCCTGATGGTCTGCCTCCATGGCGAGGCTATCACGCGGTTGGCCACGTGCCTTTTCGGTGTTTTCCAGCTGAAGCAAGCCTCCCCGCACGACAGATCCCAGCCGTGATCTGATTTCTCGTACGGCCTCCGGTCGGGCAACTGCGGGGATATAGCTCTGCTCTGGCAGGTGTCGATCCACGAGGCTCTGTCTTCCTCGAAGGAGTTTTCTGTTATCACTAGGTCCTTCCTTACACTATGCTCCTCGTTCACCCCTAAACGTCTCTCCCCAGCCCTCATCCTGGACTCAAGAGGATCCAGTTGCCCATGCAGGTCGTAGGCGCTCCTCCTCGACTCACAGAACTCCTGCTGACCGCCGTTGATCGATGAATCACAACCAGCGACAACGCTTTCCGCGTAGCCACCGACCCTGTCGCAAATCCTATCGATCCTCGAGTGCACAGCGCGATATCGGCCGACGTCCATCTGATCCGTCCCGGCCTTATCCAATAATCGATCTACGCCGTGGACAGCCTTCTCGAGACCGGCGCTCGCGAAAGGAGGAGCCGGCCAGGTCGCGGAGCGATATCTGCTGGCGGCGTATCTCGAGCCAGCAAAGTTCATCGATTCAGGAAGCGGTCCGATTTCTCTCGCGGCTTCCAAGGACTCGGCCGACGGATAAGGCTCCTCCTTGCCCGCGGAATCGGCATCTAGATTCCGCCGCGGACGGCGGCACCGATCGCATTCCAGGCACCCGGGGCTGATCTTCACGTCCTTCGTATCTTCCTGCTTGCAGTCGGCCGGCGAGCAAGTCATCACCAGCGGGACAGGGGGCAGCCTGATGTGGAGCGCCTCCGCCGCGTGCAGGAAGGCGTTCAGCCGCGGCCTGGGCACCGTCGCGCTTCCTGTGTAGACGAAGCCGAGGAGCGCGGCGAGTTCCGGCGCCTCGACCTCCGCCAGGATCACTGTGATCGGCTCGCAGTGGCTGGACGTTCTGCTGTGCGCCAGCAGCACTTCCTGAAAGCAGTCAAGCCGGGGCAGGATTATTCACGGATGCCTCGGAAGATGTATTTATGGCATGGCACGCGAATGCATAATCCTAGCGGCCAACTTTTTACAGTCCTCTCGAGCTGGCTCGGTCGCGGACCATTGGAATTCCGCGCGGACGCGGGCCGTTTTCGTTGCACGGCAAAGGTCAAGGCACACCGAGCCCGCCATGTTAAATCTTTTCTTGTGCAACGGCTAAGTTGCCGTCGAATTCGATACGTTTGTTCGCTGCGGCTCCGCAGCGATTCCCGGCCGTGGCAAAAAGTATCTACGTATCGGTACCAGGTCAGGAATGGTTCAGCGGGATCGCGGGCCCGTCGACATCTGCATGCAGCGTATACAGGCGAAACGCTCGGAAACGTGGACAGTATCTGCGTCCATAAATCTCGCGGATAGAGGAAGGCAGGAATGATCCTGCATTCCAAATTGGTAGAGGGTTATTGAGATCGTGGCCAGAGGAGCAGCACGAATCCGTGCACGTTTACGCGACCAGTGTTCCGTTGCCGTGGGACTCTTGGATTAATTTATTAATTAATTTAGGCACGGGAACTCGTAAACATTGAAATGAGTTAGCAGCTCGCGATGATGGAGTGCGAACGGTCGAAGGAGCGCTCAAGGCAGTCGAGGCTAACGGTTCACCTCGAGCAGTACGAATTTAAAATACACTCCTCGATGAAAATCTAACGCAATTTGCATTATTGTTGCGTCTACCGCGATGAAAGGGTGATTCATTGCTTCGGGTATTCGGTATTTCTCGCGAATTCCCTGAAACTTCCTTTCCGCTCTCAAGTAAACAGAACTCCCGAGATCGCTATCTAAAATTGCCTATCTAACGTGAATCGAGCACAGCAGAGGAAGCCTGAGTTTTTTCAAACGTCCACCGCTTGTTCCCGACGCCGATAGAAATGCCCAAGACAAATTGCCGCGTATCAACGACGGTTTTTACGCGTCCCAGCAGGAAGCGCGCAATTATTATATTAATTTTCCGTCAAGATGCCAACGGAGGATGGCCTGCCAGGTAAGTAATGACGCTCGCTGCAGGTACGACTCTCGTCAGACTTTTTTCCCCTAGCGATCGCTGGCGTGCAGAAATGGTGCAGCGCGCGATGAGGTGACGATCTCGCAGGGAGAACGGTTGGAAGTTATAACTCAATTTCGAGGTGAAAGCGTCTCGTCACGTGTCAAGCAACTCTAATGCGTCTTAATTTCTGCGCGGTTCTCGGGTTCAAGCCCAGGTCGAGCCTTTCTTTGCATCCTACGCTACACGAATCTTTATTCGTAGCTTGAAACAATCAAAGTAAAACTTAATGTAATATTTCATTTAAATCTATATTTAAAAAAAAATAGCAAAAATGAAAAGGCCATTTTGCGCACCTTGTCAAATTTACGCCGTAGATAGCCGACTAATTTCGCTTAGCTGTCCCACTAGTTGATACAGACGAATTATCTGGACACTGTATATATGTAGCTCCATTTGAGCAAGATATGTGAAGATTGTTGTTCAATTCTTTACTACGATCCAGCGTACGCCTGTGTACCTTGACGTCAACAATCGTTTTTTAACTATTTTCGTTTATATAGAGAAAAAGTAAATAATTTTGATACATCCAAACTGATCGTCCAAATAACATTTTTCCATTCACTTTGTACGTATTTTCTCAAGTGTTCGTTTACTACATATTAAAGAGGAAGGACCAAAGTATATTTTGGCATATTTGTTATTAAGTAATTAATGCAAACAAAAATGGAAATAATTGAAAACTGAATAATGTATCAACTAGGCCCGGTCTCCCCTACGCTGTTCGTTCACCGGACCATCATCGACTATCAATTTCGAGCAGCCAGGAATGTGGCCACGGACGCGTCTATGTAAATACGGCCGATTGAAGTGTTGTTTGGACCAACGGGACGCCTGGCCGCGACCCCGCGGACCATAATTTCATCCGTATTCTATGATTAATGTCACGGATGGAGCGTGGATTTATTTTACCCAGCTAATAAGTTACCGCGCACGGGCCCGGCCTCCTCTCTACTCCTTTCTCCACTTTTCCTCGGACCGCTTCCACTTGCTTACACGCGACCCTGTCGGATCGCGAGTCGCCTAACACCGTCCGGGACCGTAATTAATCATTCAAAACACCGATCGATGACCCAGGCCGCGCGTTTTACGCGTGACACTGCTCCACTTAGATACCGTGCCGTTCGCGGCACCGACACGCCGCTCCCTGCACGGGTGCATGCATATGCAGCGCGCAAACTCGTTTCGTTTCTCATTAAACGTTAAATTACTTCCTTTGCGCGATACCACGCGCCGCGACGCGGCGGGAAATGCGGTTTAATTACACACAGAGATCGTGGTCGTTATAGATAATTTATCTCGGTACAATGTATTCGCGGCAATGTACCGGGTGATTCTCGCGGGGGCGAGAGATGAGATTTGTTTTGAGATTAGAAACTATACGGAGACGATGCTGACGAGAAGAATAGAGCTGGCGTGATCTTTTACGGGATCGGGTTCCAGAATTGTCAGGCGCCAAAACAACGCATTTAGGTATATGTACTTCGAAATTTTATAGATATAATAATACATTTTGCGGGTCCTATGCACAGCTTCTCGTGGACCGCAGGGTCTTTTAAAGAAATTTTATAATAAATCTCTATGCATAGGGTCCCGCGAAATTTACAATTTGCTTCAGGTGGACCAAGGGGCCTTTTAACAAGTTGGTCGCCATGTCACCCATACCTGGGTGACGGCTATGTTCCCGCGGGGGTCCTCGTCACCCGTTTACGGGTGACACTTTTCTTCGTCCAATTACGTGGCTCTGGCTACATTTAAATTGCATCGTATCGCTCTTCTAGCTTATCGCGCTGTTTACACTCCGAGTTCAAATTTGGGCCCCGGGAGAAACTCCACCGACTCACGCTGGGCGATCAACGTGTTAAAGCCCGGGGCCGGGGAACGCGCTGAACCTGCCTCGCACGGGCCCTGGAAAAGAATTGCTATTTACTGTTTTTAAGCGATTCTTTTGTACACCCTCGAACATTACAATGATTAATCCAGTCGAGAGGTTTATAAGAGTCACGCTGTAGACACATTGATCTATTTAGGAACAAGCTATCGACAAGTCAGGCGCAAGATTTTGCCGATTGACTTTCTTTAGAAAGGCCCACCGTTTATCAATGGCCTGCAGGCAATGTGCGGACAATCTTGCTTCGTGTGCAGCTATGATAGGGAAATGAGCGAGGTTCAAGAGAAATTTCTCACCGCTTTGTAGCGGGGATTGTGATTGTGGGGCTCTTTAAGAAGTCCGCGTAAAATAGCGCCACGACTAAAACGCTGAAAACCACGTGGAAGCCTTTGCAGGGCTGGGAATGTGGAAACGTGAAAGGATGCGTTATACATACGTTATTCTTGTTAGCAGTAATTTAGATATCATGAATATCGAAACGAGCCGAACCGATGCATATAATACGGAGCTCCACGTGTAAATTATAACCGACTGCCGCCACTTTATTGAATGGTAACCCATCATTAGCATAATATTGAACGTACACGCGATACACGAACAGAAAAATTGGAATGAACTCACGGGGCGTTTTATAATTCATACCGTTACGCGCGAAACTAAATAGTACAAGAACCTCTACGCACGAAGCCCGATAATTATGAGGAACGTTAACGTCCAGTGGATGTCGTCCACCTGACCCAGTCCGCGGCTCAATTTTAATTTCTAATTCGAAGCAAACGACGGTGCCTAAACCATGCATCATACCCAGTCATCCTTCCGATACCTTCGCCTCTATTGGTACAACGTGATCGTCGAGAAATTCGTGACTAATTACCATCCCGGGAGCGTCTAACCTGCCGAGTCACTGGATCCGAAACATACGCTGCTAACACGATTAATATTCCCTGTTTGACTAACTAATATCGCCTTCGAACGATCGTCCACCGAAAAAGGCTTGAGAAACCTTCGGTCGGGACTTGCTCCTCTCGGCTGCAGCGTTCTTAAAACGCTCGATTACTTTCGTGGCCGCGGCTCGATTTAATTTAGAAATACCTCCGCGATTCAACACGGACCCGTGACGCCCCGTCGTTCTGACCCGACAAAAACGCGGAAATCGACTGGAGCGCGCAAGAAGCATTCGTACGATTTTCATTGGAGGATAAAAGAGTCCCCTTCGCGCGGATCGGTCACGAGTCCCGTGGAATCGGAAGTATTCTCCGCAAAAACCGGCGGATATATCGCGAATAATGAATAACCTGGGAAAGAAAAGTGAACGGCGCAAGGCATCGTGCCGCGGCGAACACTGTTTCGATTTTTAACACGAGAATTCCCAGTTCGAATCTGCTGCTTTTTTTTCCCCCCTCGCGAAACTTGTGTTTTAATGGTTTAATAGATTCAGCAAATCTACAGTGGTTTTTGCGATCCGGCTTCCAGCATTCGGCAACGAAATGCCTGCGATTAAAGATCGAAGCTGGGGGGATAGAAATCGATATGGAATCGGGAATTACACGGCGATTTCAGCGACAGTTTAATAAATTCTAGAAACAATCACGGTTTAACCAGATTGCAAAAACCTCGTGACCTTATCGTCGCCACTCGACGATCGAATATCATCGGCAAAAAAAAATCTGCTCGATGTCATCGCTGTCCTCGATGAGGAGGCGCAGCGGTGACTTCGATGCGCGAAACGATTGAGAGACTCGTACGCGCGCGCACGAAGCTAATCGGTGACTCGAGCGCGTGGACAAGAAACGACGCGCAGTTACCTATCCAGTTATGGGGCTGTTGCGCGCGACTTTTGTCATCGCACAGCGCTCTAACTCATAGAGTATAGAGGCTCGTTTCATACATTTTACGGCGTGGCGAAAGAAAGGAATACCGCGCGCACGGCAGCCGCGAGTGCTTCGCAGCAGCGAAAGCGCACGTGTCCGCGTGGAAGTTAGCGACAATGCGCCGGAGGAAGGTTCGCAGGAGGCGACCCACTATCTTTGGAGTATAGTGAATCAGCCGCCATAAAATAGCCGCGTGCAAGCATTTTAATGGCCCGTAAGCCGCTATCCGAGGGGATCAACCGCGGCGTTTAGCATGCATCAACTAGCGTAAAGCGTGCAGCGCATCCTACGTGCCAGTAGCTCTTGCTTTTTACGAGAGAGCGAAACGGTAAATGAAATCATTAAGGTGCGCTGACCCGTGTATCGTGTCGCATTATCAGAGAGACCGACGCGGGCCTCGTTATCGTGCCGCGTCTAAACAATTCGCGCTGCAAAAGTTCCGATGAGCTACCATTTCCAGAAGCAGATTCGAAGTAGCTAAGAGACTCGGCCAGGAGCTTGGAATACTTTCTGAGACGAACCTGGGCCGGCCTCTTGAGTTCCCGAAGCAACGTTAAGATAACGCCGCGTTTCCTCAGATCCTGGAGATTCTGGCTAACAAAGCGGGGAACACGTAACCCGAGTGCCTCTTAGATACCAAATTACACGGTTCTCCGCATCGCTCATTGCGAAACGGCTCGTTGTGCAAGCAGGTGCACTTCGATCCACCTATTTAGCGATCCCTTCCAACGAGAAACACGTACCTTCGCCTATCCACTCTGTCTGCTCTCCCGCGGTTCAGAGAAACACTGGAATCAGGAAGCTGCGATATCGAGCGAGCGTACAGGCAACTCGAGCAGGCGGCGCAACGAAATGCTCAATTATCTAAGGTCCGATGTAACGCAGGAGCGTAACAGGGCAGGCAACGCGGGCCTCGGGTCGGCGACAAAGATGGTAATGGGGAAAACAGCCCGTAAATAGTACTCATTATCAACTGGTTAAACGTGAATTCCGAATTCAGGATACCAGCGGCGATATTCGTTTCGGAATTCCCGCTCGGATCAAGGAGAGGGAACCTTTCACAGACGATTCGGATTTGCAAGCTGGTAATCTTTAAGGCGCGCTCCCCGCGTTTACTATACACCGGAGCTGACTGGAAACGATTACCAGAAAATTGTACCCATCGGGTGGAAAACAGTGCGGAGATGTGGAACGGAGAAGGTGGATTGCGCAAAGAGCTTTGGAGCAGCGGCGGATTTGGAGATTTGACGCTCCTAATATTTTTATTCAAAAGAGTCGAGACAATTTGTGCTAACCCATCTTTGAAGGTGAATTCAATATTGCAACTCACATATGAGTTATTGCTAATTCGCTATATGAAAAGGAAGTGAATTGTTTTTAAAGTTCCCAATTTCTTTCGCTCACAAATCCGCCCCTGCATGGAGGAGATCATATGTCGATCTAAATCAAGCGAGAAGAGTAGAAGGAAACGTCACCGAGATCTCCAAATATCAGGTAGAAAATTTAGTAACACGTACACCTTTACCCTGTCCGTTACATTATAGGTGAAATCACTTTTTTGCTCGTATCTAAGATCGCCGATAAGTGAATGCGCCCGCAGCAAGCGCTGCTCGCTGTTTAATTGAATTACTTTGATACCAACTACTCAGAAATCTGTCACAGTCATTGGTCAACGATACCGCGTAAATTATAATTCACGCTCAAGGCTGGGTCGTCTATTATCGCTTCACAGCTGTTCGAACGGTTCCTACACGGACTTCGTAATACAGTATATCGGCATCAGCTGAGCATGTGATTAATCAGTGATACGATTCGATGGGGTCTGTAATTGGTATTAATAGAAGACACCGGTGTTTATTTTATACATTAGTTTCCGTGCCTGGCGAATGTACAGGAGCGCGATGCATTCGAACGAGCCGCTGCTTTTAATTAACGCTCGTGATAAGACGCTCTCGGCTTTCTGGTATCGCGGCAGCTCAATCGGTTACAACTTCGAACCATCGAGTGGATCCTTTTGCCGTGCCAGGTGACGTCTGATATCGTTTCCTACGCGTCTTGTTGCGCCGATCGATCGAGCTGCGTAGACAGCGCAACGAGAAGAACGCTGCTTTATAAAATAACATTTAGCGACTCTAGATCGTGGATGATCTTAAGAGAGAAAGGGTGGTGCCGCGACACCAGCCAGAATCGTTTTACGCGCCGAGCATTTTACCAAAAGGAGCCCGTAAGGTAGATAAAGGAAACTTTCTAAAAAAGATTCACCGGTACAGTTCGCTTTCGCTAATTAGACCCACTTCCGTCGTCATTTGTTGCTACGGGATTAATAAGCCAGATGATTAACGACTGACACCGAACGCTTGTATCTCTAAACAGATGTTAACTCGTTTTATGGTCGACTAATTCCGCTAATTGTAAGTAAATCGTAGATGCTGGGCTGAGTTGGTGAACTTGTGTCCATTTGCAGCGAGTTCTGTTTCTCCACCGCGTATTAATATCGAAATTAAGTGTCGGCTTCTTTTCCCTCCATTCAAGATGAGTTACAAATGCATGCATGCGATTTATGATCCGCGATGCGAGCGAGATCATTCATCGCCTTAATGCTGACTCGCGTAGCTCGGTAGTAAGCGTCAACACTCGTTAGTACAGACACCATAATTAGAAAACGAGTGCTAATTATCAGTAAACCCCAGCCCGACACACTAAACTCGTATGTTATTATTGAGACAATTAGGTATGGTACCTTAAGAGGTTCTCCTAGTTTGACCCTGTGAAAATAAGGCAAATTTGGGGGAATTTTTTAAAAGAAAAGTATCGAGTATTATAATTCCACACTTTGTACGTTTATTAATTCACATTCCAAGAGTGTGCTCGATTTTTTTTACGCAATGATAGTAGTTTTCTTCAAAGTTACGGTGGTATTAGTAAGAGAGGGCACGACAGGGGCTTACTTCCACCAATGTGACTTTGACTGTGAATAATATTATTATTATTGCATGAAAAAAATTAAGCACATTCTTCGAACGTTAATTAATCAACGTACAAAGTTTGGAATTATAATATCCAATATTGTTCTTTTAAAAAATTCCTCTATATTTTCCTCATTTTCACAGCGTCGAACTAGGAAGAGCCTTAAACTCATTTACGAGCTACAGCCATGGCAAAGCTCTTTGAATTGCGAGGCTGATCTGCGGGTAAGGTATGTTAGGGGTTACTGTAAATGATAAATCAGACGTAAGAAGTTGTGTACCACCGACCTGTAAATAAGGGCTAGCAGCCGAGAGGACCAAACGATGGGCCAGGAACCT
Organism: Andrena haemorrhoa; assembly: GCA_910592295.1. NCBI lineage: Eukaryota > Metazoa > Arthropoda > Insecta > Hymenoptera > Andrenidae > Andrena > Andrena haemorrhoa. The sequence continues at coordinate 1,221,746 of OU342946.1, read as the reverse complement.
TTGACCACCAGGACAGCAGAGAGCGACGTCGGCGAACTTTTGGGACAGCATAGCCTCCTTGAAGAACTCCCCGACATCCGGTGCCCTCCCAGAGACGCGAATCACTTCTCCCATCATGCTCCAATTCGTGTAAAATAAACTGCGCACTATTCACAATGCTCCTCGGTGATTGACAAATATATATCCCGAAGTATGGCCACTGGTGTCTATCTTCCCTCCATGGTGCTTCGTTACAGGAACAAGGCGTTGTCTTCCGCGAGATAGGTCCCTAGGTCAGGCCTCTCTAGTCTCATTTCGTTCGTTCCCGTTGCACTTTAAGCACACCAATCTCCATTACGCGGCCAGCGTGGTGGAAATGATCCGTGTCGGTTTATCGAAGCCACTCCGCGTGCGTCGTTACAAATAGAAATTAATTATCCGAGAAACAATCCCAGCCTCAGCGCCCGACATAGCCAGACCGCTACAAGAGAGAAAGAAACGGTCAAAGCAGAATTCCAACGGCGGTCCCAAGAGCTTCTAAAAGGAGAGCCCAAAGTGACCTCGATACCCAGCAGCTTTTTAGAAATTTCCTACATTGTTGGTATTTTAACCGATTAATCTCCCGTGTAATTCCACTTTTCTCGAGCACATGAAAAAATCCCTCTTTCTTACGAAGCAGACTTTCTAGCCGGCCAGCTAAAGTTTCTCCTTCTTTTTTTTCCTCCACCGAGAATTTCAACTTCGAGTTGAAATTCACCGGCGAATTCGATGCTTTGGTAATTACCGCGGCGAATTTCCAGATTCGCGCCCCTAGGCTAACAAGCGTCCGCCGCCCTTCCCGCGAAATATCAACTATTTCAGTTCAAAAGAATTGAAACAATTTTAAAATTAATTAAGGGAATTCCTCGAGTGCCAGAGGCTTAAAGTTTCTCTGGAGTAAGAAGAAAGAAGTAATATTAAATCAATTCCCTTAGCTGTGCACACGCGGCTGAAACGTGTCGAAATCTAATTGTTGTTTTTTTTTATCGTCTGTACGGTTCACGCGGAATAACGGCCAGGTAGCGTTTCAAATTTCTCAGATATTATAGCTAATGTCCGGTATTAGGTGCCACCCGCCGTTAAGGGAACTGCCCCTCTGAATTATAGCTAATTTGCTACATAAAAAAGAAGTGTTTAAACCTTTTCCAATTTTTTTCCGCCTGTAGTAATTACAATAGAATTTGTGTAGATACTCTTTTCGACCCTACCAATTCGCGAGGAAGCAGATTGGCCTTTCGTCTCTTCGAGGCTAGACGGAACGTAAGATTGAGAAAACCGCGGTTATCACGGTTTACCGGGACAGTTTGCTTGAATCGAGCACAGGTCGCGGCTGATGGCATTGTACTGTGAAATTGCTTCGTGGCCGAGGAATTGATACCCTGTGAGATAACACCCCTGACCGAATCGAGCGGCGCGCACTAACGATCTGTCATACGCGTGGTTGACCAAAGTTATTCGCTTGCGATTTTAATAGTCGCGGCGCTACCTCGATATACAATTCGGCCCGATTAAAAATGGGTGCTTGTTGTGACCACGCGGAACGGGGCATTGGAACGAGCGGCGAAGCTGTGCCAGTTGTTCAGTTGTTGTTTTTTCTTTTCAAATAAACTTGCCGCGATGTAGATAAGAGCGAGGTACTGAATTACATCGGGCAAGATTTCTTGCGGCTTTGATGTAAGAACGTTTCATTATCATAATGGAGAAACTTTGCGCCAGTGAATCACGGGGCCACAAGCACCGAGCAGGAAGAGGAACTCCGCTCGTGTTAAATCGTTAGTAGGACATGAAAAGATATTAACGAGCTTTCCTCGATTTTTTGAGATGTTTATATTCCCCGATCTTGTCTCGTTAACCTTGCGAATGCCTGCCCGGTCAATTCTTTCCTAACGCCTCGAAGATATACGCGCTGGTAGCATAAAAACGATTTATTGTTCGCGAAATGGGTCGTTAATCCTGCTGTCGCCCGTGGCTTTCGAGGAATCGCTGCGAGATCGCGGCGCGGCGGTTTTCGACAAGATTTACCAAGCATCCGAACAGCTGCTGAGGTTGTCCGCTCGCGCCTCTGTGTTTCAGAAGAACGCTCCATTAGCCTTGATAGCCCGGTTAATTATTATCAGGATAAGAGCGCGCTGGCCTTCGCCGGTGCCAGTGGAAAGCGGAACTAATGCATTTACATTTGTTTAATCTCTGGAATTGAAACAATGCCCCGCCGCGCGGCCCGCAACAACGCTTCATTCCGCGAGCTTTTATCTGCACGGTGCCGGCCCGGAAGAATGCTATCCAGTCGCGGGAAGATAATGCGATGACTCGAAAGATACTGCGGTCGATTAAAAGAGAATTCGAACGATTTTAATTAGCAATCGACCCTAACAGTTACCCATCTTTTATTCATCGAGCTCTATACGCGCGTCCCAGCCACTCGGCTCGACGTGCGCCGTCCTAAATACGCTTAAAAATCACAGCTGCCGATGACGAATGAGGCATAATGATGTTAACAGCCTCCCGTAATATAATTCAACAACAGTGAAACGTAATCGGTAGTTCCTCTGTCAAAGTAACGGCCCGCGCTTTGCCCGTTAGACACGGCGCGGTGCTTTTGCGAGCCACAATGCCCAATAAACACACCGACGAACCTTTAAAACCTTCTTCGATCCTAAGATAACACAAAAGGAACTTCTACTCGTGCGGTGCACGTACATGGCTAGCGAGGCGATTCTATAAAACGCGAATCCGCGTCGCGTGTACACCTGTCGTTCGCTGATAAATTGCCCATTATGCTCGGTTCCCACGCGAAACAATCTTAATTATTGCTGAGCCCTGAGCAATAATAACATTGAAAGACAAGGGCTAAGCTAGGATACTGATATTAATTAAAATTGGATATGATAGTAGACCTGGGAGCCGAGTTCACTCGACTCCCACTTAATTAGATCCAATCTAAAGCAAATAAGATTAAGCTCAAGTTTGGTAACGTCCCGTTAGATCTGGGTATCGTGTGTTATAATAAAATACTGAAACACGATTTCAACTAGAGACAGGCTAGGTCTACCAGGTAGCAGTGTGCACCCGTGATCGCACTGTTTAAGGTAGATACTCGCGAACTGCATTCACTCACTTTTTATCGCTGGCACAAATGGCGCGGTGGGATCTTATCGACGTTAAAAAATCCGTTGCCAGATCGCTCTCACCTATCGACACGATTTCCACACCATCCGAATCGCTCTGCGGTCTTCGCTAAACTGATCGTGACCCGCCGCGCACGCCTCATTCCCGTAAATTACCGCCTCGATTACGTCGATGCATGAATGATTTATCGCCGTCAGCGTTGAAATCGCCAACAGTGCCCGAAGTCTGTGCATTATTACCCGAACGCCGCAATGTTTACAATAGAAGTGTCTCCAAGCTTAAGAAGGAAAGTCAAGTCCGTGTTTACGTTGTAAATGCCCGGGCAATGCCTCGCGTATATCGGAACAGTCTTTCCTCTACTCTACTGTTTGCGCCGCGTTCTTTCCCTCGCCATGCTTCCCGACGCAACCGCTCGCCGTTGCTCAAAATCCATCGGAGTTGCACAACTTTCGGAAACTCGCGGAGCGTTTCGCTGCGCGCCGCAATCATCGATACGTTTACCGGTTTTATCCACTCCGCCGTTCTCGTTTGCAGGATATTTATCGCGACGCATCACTCCTCCTCGGAACGTTCACTTTCCTCCGTGCCAGCTCGCCCCATCCTCTTTACGCGCGATTGGTCCGACCAGTCGCGAGTATCCGGATCCCGACCGAGGGAGATTTCATCCCCATCGTCTATTAAAACGAATCCTTTGACGATTTCTCTGCTGGGTAAAGGGTCTACTTCGGAGGCTCTGACAGTAGCGATGTAAACAATGCTCGGGGAATGGGGAAGAAGAAGAAGGAAGATAACGGGCCGGACGGGTGAACTAACCGTGAAATGCGCGTGTACCAAGGTCGACTGAGTACTGTCCCGCGTTAAGAGAACCGTGAAAATCCGGCATCGTAAGCTAAGGTTGCGTGCAGTGGAACGAGAGCTCGGCTGGGGAGAACTCGCGGGATTGTCTGTGGATGAGAAGTGGTTACGGGAAGCCCGTCGCTGGACAACTCAGCAGGGCGACTGCCACCTGAAATCCTCAGCTGAGCAGAGACCACCTCTGCTCCTTGCAGTCTCTCAACGGAGAGAGAACTCGAACGAACTCCTCCCATATCGGTGCTCTACTCCCCCCACGAGCCGCGCGCTTACCATCGTGGGCACACGATTCACCAGCTACCGCACGCGGACGCTCCAAGCCGGTCGTTAGAAGAAACCGCGCGGCTGCTATTGTTAATCGGACGTATCCGCTGAAAAACGCTGAAACGTTCGTGCGATTGTAGCGAGCGTCTATTAAAACGGGAGAGAAGAGGATGTAGGTGCTAGTATTAATAAATAAATGAGTTTTTAAAGTACCTTTCGCGCCGCTTTGCGGGAGAGATGAAACGGGAAAGCTCGTGGACGTCGGAGGAGTTAATTAACGTTTAACTGCTGAAGCGTCCTAGGTCCCGGGGAAACACTGAGGGCAGAATATGTTGATTGGAACATTAGGGGCAAAGGACGGTCCACTTTGTAAGAGTTGATAATTCCGACGTAAACTGCGTAAAAGGTTTGTGGGCCACGTTTGCCTGATCCAGGCACGTGGTCGACGCTAAACCCATTAGCATGGAGGGAGATCGTTTTCCAGACTGTTTAGCGAGTAAATACGAGTTCGTGCCGGTTCCCGTTTTACCCACATATCAACCCTTCGCGTTAATCTGTTCACGTCAAATTATCCGCTCTCTGAATTATCGACATTTCTTTGTACTGACATCCCGATCGAAGAGCGTGACTTTCTAATTGGCGTGTCGCGCGACACGGCGTGCAAAAAGCAGCGATACAATTTGCTGGTAGCGCCCCCTTTTTCACGATAGACTTCCACTAGATCGCGTTGCAATTTACTCTCTAATTATAGACACAAGAAAGGTCGCGAAAAAATCGGTCACCATTAGAATATAAAAAATAGAATCGCTTCGATGTACGGATGTACCTGTCCTCTCCCTTGCTGCAACTTCGGACATCGAGCTTTCACTCGTTCGCCGCAGTCGTTTGTCTGACTCGGCTCCCTTTTCTTCCTCGGCGGTTCATTGTTTCGACGCGGCCGATTTTCGTAGGAAAGGCATTTATAAAAACGCGCGATAGGGGGAAAGTCTGTATCGCGAAGCGAAGGAAATTCTGTGATCGGTAAATATGAATCACGCTGGGTCTGATGCAAAGGTGAAGGCGTGGGCACCCTCGGTTCCTTGCAAGATACCCGATAATATCGTCTCCTCGGAGTTCGCCTCGCTGAAAGTGTTCGTGCCGTCTTACGAGAGGTATGCTATCTTTCGCGTTATCTCGATCCAATCGGTTTTATGTGTGATTAATGAGCCGTGGTGAAAAATTGCGACTAGAGAGAGGCGCCCGTGCATAGAGCAATTGCTAACGAACGAGTACCAACGCATCTGGTGGCAGGAGAAGGAAGTATGGGACAAAAGGAACAGCACCAAGATTCCTACTAAAAAATTATTACAACGTATGGTAAGAAAGAGCCGTAGAGGGTAATTGAACTTTCCTGCCATAATCACAATGAATTCTGCTTTCCGTTTCTTCTGCCTTTCTCCAGTGGCGAATGATTATATCTTATTTCTACACTCATTGAATATCGCTGGAACTCGTAAACGATAAGGAACGAGCATCGTAAACGTTTAGCAGGATACGTTACAATTAATGTTGCTTAAAGAAAGTGACCATCACTTCTCGTGATCGCTCGTCGAGCAAAAACGAACGGACATTTCCTCTGAACATCCATTCACCACTCGATGCTTCTTAGTTCGTTTAAAGTTTCAGTTTCAACGATTACACATCATTGTTGACTCTCGAAAAGTTATTTCTTTATGAACGATAAGAGCGACGTCTACGTGGCGAAGTAGAAAAATCTCGCAGCACTCCCTATTATTAAACGATCGCGTTATCCAAACGTGAATCAGGATAATTCCTATTTACCGTATGAACAGGAATATTGTTCGCTACAGATGATTCGAAGGAAGCCACCAACGGGACCTGTTACGGATATGACAAAGAAGATTAAAAAACTAAGGAAAAAGAAAGTCCCGAAATCGGGGGACACGGCAGAAAAACAAATAGGGGAACCGATCGAAGGAGAAACTACGGAAGAGAAGGAGGACGACAAAGATAAAGAAACAGCGTGACTCGTAAAAAAGATTATAGAATTTTCAGGCTCGTAATTCTAGATTAACGTCTACCAATTTCAATACCTCTCTCGAAACACAATGTTTCGAAACCCGGCAGAATGCACACCTGACTAAGCGTTCGAGCTTACGTTCTACAAGTTCCTCCGTCCCGGCCTCGAAATTTTCAGTTCGATAATTACATGTCAGTTTTTGTAGACGCGTTGCATGCACCGGACTTTGAGAAAGTGAAATAAAAGGCTGCTACATTATCTCGATTGGATCGTAACGAACTGGGCGAGACCAAAATTTAGATACTGGCAATTAGTGGTGGCAATTGGATGCAAGAAATAAACGTCCTTTTTTGTCTTTAAGTCGCTGCCTATATGGGAGCAGAATTTCGCCTTTCTATCTCCCCGCTCGCGTCGCGGGAACTGGACGGGATGCTTTATCAAATAATCGATGCCCGGCGATCATTTGTACACGCGAGAATGATCCGAAGGCGTAACTGCGTCTAAGGTGGACATTAAGAATAATGTGCGTGTTTACAGTGGCAATGTGTGACGGGCGTGTGCCACTGGATATCCCCGCGAGATGTTTATGTAATTTTGAGTGATTTTTTTTGTCAATTATGCGGACTTTCTAATACTGTTACTCACCAGCCCCGTTATATTATGGCCAGATTACGCGAGGTGGACACCACACACAGTTGCACTTTGTGGAAAGACGAAAGTGGAAAATGCTGATGCAACGTGCAACGATAGTTGAGTTTGATTTCCACAGCATGTGGTATGAATTTTTCAAGAGGGATGGAGAATGCTGTCGCGCGTTCTGCTCCTTCATCTATTTATTCTCGCAACGATTCGTCAATTTGTTGCCGGTGTTCCTTCTTTTTTTTTGTTAGCCAACGATCCGACAGGGCCTATTAACTTGAATTATCCTTCCGAATGCACATTTCCCAATCGATGTGTTTTTAGTCTGTCCGTCTATTTTAGGCTGCTTAACCGTTGTTTACATAACGAAAATCCATGCTATCGTTTTTGCAAGAGCGTTAACTCCAGACATCGACTAAGTAATTGAACTTCTTTTTTTTTTTACTTTAGAGCAGTAAAAGTAACGTGTACGATCGTTTATGGTGCAAGCAATCATTTTAACGTCAACAGATGGATTGTAAACAGTTAGGCACTTTTACATCTTGTTTAGATTTTTTTTTAACTTATATCGTTCTACTGATTTTCTATTGGTATATGATGTTATATAAAACCTTTGAATTATTGTATATTTCATATATTGTCGATCGTTTACTTTTGCACAATTTTTCTGTGGTATTCGTGTATCAATATTTTTGAAGGAAAAGCCCAGAACGCGTCCAAGGCGAACTGCATGCCTCTATATCTATCAATTAACTACCCGATATTTCAACTATAAAACGAAATGAAACAATCAACGTGATTGCATCATAACCTATTCTGCCGCGAAATCGATTGATAATAACAGAAAAAACACCGACAAATGTTCCTCGTAAAATACGAATCCATCATCGACCGTTAACACCGAACATTTCGTATATAATATTAATCGCAAAAACAATATGAGATTTCCTACGAAGACACTTTTTGTATTTGTCTCGTATCGCGACCGTGCAATTTCTAGGCGCAACTGCGTTGACCATCGAAACGATCGATTACGATAACCTAAACGGAGAACTTAACATTTTTACGAGCCCCTTAAAACACGAAACCCATTAGCGTATCGAGGGCAGGAGTTTTTGCAAATGTAAAAATCTTTTTCGCAACGATTTTACTGTTGCGAGGATCGCCTGCTCCACGGCGTGCAAATGCTCTCCGACGGGAGAACCATTAATTGTGCTGGATTAAGAGATAACAGATTGCAGTTTACAACTCTACTCGAATGTTACAAATCTATCTTTAGTCGAATCGAGTTCCGGTATTGGAAAAAGCAGCACAAGTACGTACAACTTCATTCGATATCCTTCGGATATAGTGTTACATTCGCACTAGGCCATATTCCGTTTCTACCATTTCGTTGCAAAACTGTCTGGGTGTTTTATTACGGTTACCCTGTCGCGTTAAGTAACACCTATCGTCAATTATTTCCTATAGATCCTTCGACCCACTACACTGCACGAGAGACTAACCAAATGCCACCCCCGTCGCTTGCCCGATCGTGAACGCACGGAATTTATATCGATACCATAAAAACGACAGAGTCAAGTAGAATTATCTTGAATGGAGGAATAAACTTGTAATAAAATTTACGGACCTTTACACTGCAGTTACTGCACATCAAAACGATACTTGAAGGAACGAGCGCGATACGAAATCTCGTGGCATAGTGGCGGTATTACGTGAACTCACCGATAGGTGGCTTTGACCAACAGCCGGTTCTTGCAAGTCCTGTAACGTTGGCCAAATTCCGTTAAGCCCGTAAACGTTAATTCTTCATCCGAGAAATGGATAAATTGCATTTGTAATTAAAATATGAAATAGAGATTTAAGCTAAGATTCCAGTCCTCCGTCTTCGATAACGTTATCTATATAATTAAACGATCGACTCGCTTAAAATGGTATCGAGTCGAAAGAGCGAAAACATTGCATTCCTTTGCCAGCTGAAATATTTGGAACGCGTAGATATTATTTAACAAAACGACTCGTTGGAATTGAATAACACGAGTGTATTTTAAACACCAAGTAACCGTGAAATATTATAGCTTCCGCAGCAGTGCTGCCGCCTAACACCGCAGTGCCGCGTAAGTTGTCGTCGCCTCCATTTTAGCTTGTCGAAGCTGGTTTTAGTCGTTACGTTACGTGTGATCGGTTACGGGTTCGATAACGTATAATTTCGCTCGTGACTATGTTTTAAAACGCTTCCGCTTGGACTAATCCGTGGTAATGCAAAACGCGTTATACGGCGGTGAAACGTTAAGTGTAAAATTGTTTAAGCAATTCTAATTTTTTCCTCGGCATGTCAGAAGGCGAGGCTACGGCGTCGCAGAAGAAACAGCAGCCATTTCAGCAACAGCCTCAGCTTGGAGTAGGCTCAATGGCGAATATGGCATGGCAATATCCTTCGCCAAACAATATGCACAATATGTTTCCTCCATATCCGGGGTAAAGTTCTCCCATTCATTCCGACTTACTCGTGTAAGCCAGATCTTGTCGTGCAACAAAATCGAATGACTCATGCGGCGCGTTCCGATCGAAAGGACGATGTGGGTGTACCACGGGCGACGCAAATAGACGTAACGTTCTGCGATTTCGTTCGGATACCCATGTTTCGGTTCAATTTCAATCGACGCGAACGTATACCACGTTCCGTTCGATCGATGGTTGGATGAAATAAAGACCGAAGCGCAAAAAAAAAGAATGGTCTAAGGTAAATGGCCCAGTGGTGGAACAGTTAAGGAAGCAGTTGGGATAATTGAAATTTCTTTTATATTTAAACTGTATAATAATTAAAAGCAAAAGTTAATAAAAGATCCAATTAATTATCAATTCTTCGATATTTAATTAATCCAAAACAACTGTACTATTTCAAAAATTATAAAATAAGTCTGGGCCATTTACCTTATGTAGCGAAATATATGGATATATCTAACTAATGTTGACCTAATTTTAGATTAACGCGCGTAGTACAAGTGCGTTTGGAACATTATAAACACGCATCTTAACAGAATCGAATGTAGTTGTATTTGAAATGTGTCCGCAGATCCTATGACCCATATATGGCTAGGAGCAACGAGTTTAATTGTCTGTATGATTTTGTTTGCAGACAGTTGTATGGACCTGGATATCAAGGTGTACCTCATCAAGGGCAAATATTTAATTATTATCATGCAATGATGCCTGGATATGGACAACCTTTTAATCCACAGCAGATACCACCACAGCAGCAGCAGCAGCAACAACACCAGCAGCAGCAGCAGCAACAACAACAACAACAGCAGCAGCAGCAGGGCAACAATCAAGGAAAACAGCTGCACCAACAACCACCTGTACCTGGGACACCAATGTCCTTGGACGACGATTCCGATCTTCCTCCGTTGCCACCCGGACCGCCACCGTCCGTGCAGACGTCTCAGCAGCACACCAATCAAGTGCAGCCGTTGATGCAACTCCATTCAGGATACATGTACAATTCGTTCCCGTATAACACCTGGAATGGAATGCACGGCGATATGTCCCGTAAGCGTCCAGCTGTGCGAATATTCGTTCAATACCCGGACGCGACGAAGCTAGTCCCCCTAACGAACCTCTGTTCTTCTTCTCTTCTTTCAGAGTACAGCAACCAAGTACGCTTTAACGTACAAAATAAGAAAAATGGCTTAGCGTTCACTCCATCTGGCAATAGTGGAGCCGCGAAGAAAAAACGTAAGCGGAACAAAAACTTAGCAGCTCAATTCAACAATAGCTTTCAGGCGAATAGTCCAACCACCAATTTCGTACCGGGTCCAAATCTCAAGACTGAACTACCACCCTTACCTCCTGCGCAGCGTGAAGTAGCAGCTCCTCCTCCGCCAAACGAAGAATCCCCCGCTCCTACTACACCTGCCACTACCACCATTAATACGACTAGTGCTGGTACCCCAGCGGTAGGTACTCCCTCTATCGTGACAACCCCCAGTCCGGTGATAGATTGGCCTGATAGCTTGAAGAACTACGTGAACAGATGCTACGAAAAGTGCAAAACGGCAGTGGACAAGGATCAAGTTGAGATTATATTGAAAGGGAAGATCACGCGCGCTGCGAACGATGGCTCGCTATGGGTGAAGGACTGGGACCAAGAGCCTTTGCCCAGCATTCACAGCGAACGTATGACCATAACGATAAAGCCTAAAAAGCCAGCGTTAAAGTTGAATAATCTGGCGAACCCGCTGATGAATGCACAGGGAGGCTTGCGCAAGCCAGGTCTCTCCACTTCTCTCGGGGCTAGGCTTGGCGTGCGTCTCTCTGTGAATCATAAACGGTCGAGGTCGAGGACTAGGTCAAGATCAAGATCCAAGTCGAGATCTAGATCGAGGTCGAGGTCGAGGTCGAGATCCAAGTCGAGGTCGAGGTCGAGGTCGCGTTCGAACACACGTAGCCCGCCGTCATCCCGAAAGTACAGGCGTAGCACGTCCTCCTCGTCGAACGTTAGCGATCGGGAGCACGATTATAAGTTGTTAAAGCCGAAAAAGTCCGCTAAAAGCAAACAGAATCACGGCAGCAAGAAGGCAAAGAAGACTAAACAGATGAAATCACATTTCTATTCAGAATTTGGTTTAGCTACAGGCAACACTGAGGAGCTAGGGTCCAAGGAGAAATTGCAACAACGCGCCGCAAGATTCCACGATACTATTTCTAGGACAGTCAGCAATGATAAAGACGACTCGTCTGCAGATTTTGATTTTACTGGACTCCACATTGTCGGAATATGCAAGGATATAGAGAAGCCCTACTTGCGTTTGACAACTGTAAGACTCCCTTCCATCGATCATTCGCGAAATCATTGGAACGAGTGGTTTAACATAATTCTCTACGCTTGCGTGTTACAGGCTCCAGCTCCCTCCGCTGTACGACCGGTAAGTGTTCTCCAAAATTCTTTGGCACATGTCAAGAAGCGCTGGGTGGCTGATCAAGACTATAGATATGCTTGCGATCAACTTAAATCCATTCGTCAAGATCTTACCGTCCAAGGTGTAAGAGATGCATTTACAGTCCACGTGTATGAAACGCACGCCCGTGTAGCTCTAGAAAAAGGCGATCACGAGGAGTTCAATCAGTGTCAGACACAGTTAAGGATGCTGTATCAAGATGTCGGCGGAGACAATCGGTGTGAATTTATCGCGTACCGGATATTGTATTATATTTTCACAAAGAATACTCAAGGTAAGGAGTGGAATTTATCATCGGGACAAATCTACGGATGCCCAAACCCGATGAATGGTAAAGGAGCGTTAATGTTCGTGTTGCAGATTTATCAACAATTTTAGCAGCATTGTCGAGCGAAGACAAAAACGATGAGTGCATAAAACACGCATTGAAAGTACGCTCGGCTTGGTGGCTGCGTAATTTCCATGCCTTTTTCAAACTATACACGTCTGCCCCGAGGATGGCGGCCTTCCTGATGGACTGGTTTGTCGCAAGAGAACGCAAGAATGCACTCAAGTGCATGATAAAGTCGTACGTACTAGATCCTTTAATGGTCATTTATTTACATTTCCTAGAATACTACCGACGTATCATAAACTTCCGTTTAATACTTTGCATCCTACTTTTAGCAAACTTTCAAAGCTTCGACTGAATATCGAGCTAAAGTAGTTTAAATATACATTAGGAACACTAATTCAATTTAACATTACCAGGTGCATTTAATTGACGACTCTTTTTTTTTTAATTAATTTTCATTAGCAAAATAACCGGAATTTGTACAGTAGACTCCATCTATTGCCTCTTTATATAAACATTATAGCGACGAATAAGTTAGCGATAGTATTGAATAGAATCTCAGTATTTCCAAATCCGTTCAATGTCGAGAATCCTTCGATTTTATTGGAATATTATCATACAGGTTCGCGTCGTTGTGTGGAGGGAGTGGAAGATTGTAAATAATTTCTTTAACACTGATAATCATATATAGATTTCTGTTACAGGACATCGTAGCCGAAAAAAATGACTAGTTTTATATTTAGCATATTATTTACCATTGTTATATGTCACTTTCTTTTTTTATTTTCCATGTATTTGTCGTATAATTGTCTAACGATACATTTCTTCTGCTGTTTAGCTACCGGCAAAATTTGGCGGTTGATTTCGTCGTAGCAGAATTGGCCTTTGAATCGTTGGACAAGTTTTATGAATTTGTCAATGAATTCGGGTTGGTTTATGCTGATCCTGAACAACATCTAATCGATTGCAAGACAAGCAGTGCTTCTGTAGGTGCTTGGTAAAGCAACATCGCTCTAGTTTCTCGTGGAAGATGCATAACAAAGCCATTGTTCGTGCACACTCTTAAGCACAAGTCCCCTTGTGCGCGCGTGTGTCCATGCATACGTTCTCGGTATATGCGTATGTGATTGTACATACACATGCATGTGCATATATCGCGATACACGTTGCCCTGTTACCGATGATTCTTCTTGCTATCCTCTCAATAATTGTTCTTCGTTGGTCGACGTCGATGGGGTCGAGCAACACTTCGTGAACGAAAGTCTCCTTTACGATAACTTGTACATAACGTTCCAATCTCAGCCCACGCACAGTTTATATATATACACACACATATATATATATATCCATATATATATATATATATATATATATCGCAAACGAAGAATCTTTTATGGGCTAACAGAAATTGTACAAAAGAGTAGGATGATCTAGTTCTGGGTCGTCCGTAACTACCTCAATGAAAGTCGGTATGAAACCGAACATCGTAGTGAATTATAAAAAGAAACAAAAGGAAAGGAAACGGATCATCTTTCGGAAAAGTCTCGCTTGGTCGAACTTCGAATTCTTCGATAACAGCCAGCCCTCCTTTCGTTAACGTATCGTTACGTGTTTTTTAATGTCGTGTCTGGTGGTCCTTTTTAAATATCGTCCACGATGGAAGCGAAATTTTTTAACCATTTGCCAGCCCTTTCGCCGGACAAGGATACCTGCGCCGTTACTTCAGGGTGGAGTTTGAAGATTCTATGCCCACGGATCTACGAAGACGTCGCGTGTAAATGAAAGCGCAGTGATATCTCCTGTTCGAGCGCGAAGATTATTTGGAATTGATCCAGTATACACATACGGAAGAAGATAACGCTACGCTGGATGCGAGCCCTCCCATCCGATTATTCGACGGCTTCGCGGTGGAGAAATGGCTGACTTGAAAGGGGAACTGGCATCACTCGGTAACCGCGTCCGTAAGGAAGAGAAAGAAGAGATACTCAAAGAGATCAGCGAGTTGTGCCTTTATTTGTGTATAAACGACGAAAGGCTTGGACTCTGAGGATGCATTCGACGTGACACGTGCTCAAGAATGCAACAGCTAGGAACTTTTCAACGGGACAATTCTCTATTGGCGCCCAAATGCCATTCGCGTGTGATGAGTGATTATTTTTTATCTTTTTAAGTGTTCACCGCAGGACAAATATTCTTTCTCCCTCGATGGTTTATTATCGATTCTCGGTCACCGAGGATAATGTCTACGCATGAAGCACACAGGGGTACAAAGTCATAATCGAGAGAAGAATAGACACTTCATTGTACGATCATATTTGAATATGGGTGTTGTGCATAATAAATTATTTAATTTTCGGATACTAGGTTGCCTTTTTAATCCGCCGTACCCGGATTCCCAGATTAAAGTAAAAAAGCTTCGCGGCATCCTCCACTTCCGAAATATATAGGATTAATGATTTTAGACATAGCGCCGGGCTGACCGCCCGTTTAATCGAAACCTCGATAATTATTCCTATGTTCGTTAGAAATGACTCTTTGCTTAATTTAATAATTTATTAGAAATACCTTGTGAAAGTCGTCGTTTATTTAGTATCGTTACTCGTCGGAAATTTGTAAACTGTATGTACCTCCATTGTGATTGGATACTATTGCTGACTGAACGTACACATACAAATTCACTCCTCTTAACTGACACAAGTTTTATGCTGAAAACCGCCGACGGGCATGGCTTTGCACGTAACTAGTGAATAATAGATGTTCTGTCAACAGTGTTCAACGGATTTAGCACCAACAAGAATTTCCGGTTCTTGTCTGCGTGATTGGAACTAGCAGATATTAAATAACGACCGGACAGATGTGAATGCGTGTCAAGATGTTAAATACTACCGAACGATACGTACCTACTAAAGCCTAGAATACATAGCTATTCCACTGCCATTAACTTAAATAGTTAGAAACTCTCTTTCTAAAATTATCACGTTAGAAATAATGCTGCAACAAAATTATAACCATTAAAATATTGTGGCGGCAGTTAATACGTAAATCCACTTCCCGCCATTGTTGCACGCGGTGCACCAATGACTAAAAATGACTTCGACTGGTAACTGAAAATCAAAATCTTTGGTTAAACTCTCTACCACATAACTAAATTTCAAGAAATATAATTCCGCTTCACGTAACGCGTTATAAAAATTTCATTCAAAAACTACGAGAGATATATATATATATATATATATATTCGATAGAACGAAAATTTGATTATGCAGTAGAGGATGAAAAAATACAACTGCCCAGAGAAAATTATATAAATGCCAAAAACGATCGTTTCATTGAAGAGAAGAAGGAAGGTATTTTTTTCACATTAACTAAAAAATATACTGACGATATACATACAATTTTCCTTGGGATGTGTTCGTGGTTCACAATATACAGCTGTTTGTTATATTGCAAATATGATGATCACGGAATTGTATCAAGCAACACAATGCTATTTCTATCGACGAACTTTATGTAAATCGCTTTCAATGAGGTTTGTACTTAGGTCGAGGGGAGTTTATACATACGACCGCTTGATACAAGCTTTACGAGGGACTTTTTTTCCACTTGGTGCATTCTTTGTGCACGGATTCCTGGTAAAATTGTGCGAACTTGCATATCGGAGCTTCTACCCTACAGAGGTTCGACGTTATACAATAAAATCTGCTATTTACCTTTCTCCACCGTTTTCGGGGCATGTTTGTGTAGAATGGATTAAAATCGATTCGCATAGCGTCGTGTTGCGAGTTACAAAGCGTGTAATAGCCTTGCGAATCGAGGCATTTCTAATTACTCGATCCGCGGTGCGCAGAATTCTGGATGCCTATGCTGCCTTTCGAAAGACAGTGGCGCATGCAGAATTTTTAGCGCGCGCATTATTGGTTGACGTAATACAGTTATTACTTACATGTTACTCAAATGAAAAGAATGTTAACCGTATAGTGAAACGCAGTTCCATGAAAAGAAACGGGGGGAGATGACTAATGACGTCGCACGACCAGCAATTTATACGGAGAGAGACACGAAACTGTTATACTGGGTAATGTTGCGTTTCAGAATATCCGCGCAAGGGCCTAAGACTCTCTCGAACCTTGCCCTATCGAGCTTTACACATTTCAAGGGACCCCGCGCCATGACAGTCGCCGCTCTTGGCCTATCTAATAGCAACGCTATTTCACCTGCAATCAAGTAACAATTTTATTGCTCTGAACGGAGATGTATGTACAAAGAACGCTGGCTGGCTCTTTCCCCCCTGTGCCATCGATAGTATGCGAGTACACCGCTAACGGCTTCAGTCGCAAAAGTATCAGAAACCTACCAAAGTAGTCGGATGGCCCCAAGCGGCCGACTTCCGCCGGTTCGTCGCCCTCCGAGCGCTGCTGAAGAACCACGGCGGTGCCCTCGACGATTATATAAAAGTCTTCGCCCGGCTCGCCCTGTCGAACTATCGTCTCAGCGTCATCGAATGCCACCGGCTCCAAGGCATCGGCCACCGTCAGTCGTTCCCACTTATCCAAAGATTCTAATCATAGAACGAGCCTCGGATATATCAACAGCTTCCGTCGCTACCCGCCTCCGCCGAGTACAAAGTCCAGCTCACCTAAGATCGATACTCTGGACAGAAACTCCTCGTACATCTTTCGTTTCCTTATAGTGGAACCCATGAGGATCCTACGGTAGGAATCTCTATCGATGCCCCACAATTTCACGTCGGTCTTCGCCCGAACGGTAGCTGCCCGCGGCGTCCCGTAGATCAACGCCAGTTCACCGAAACTTCCGCCCTCCCCGATCGTCGTGGCTAATTCGCCGCTCACGAATATTTCCACCTCTCCCTGATCGATCACGTAAAAGTTGTCGCCCTCGTCACCTGTCGAAACGCCACGAAACTTCAGCTGAATTGAACGTTTCCTGGGTGAACTCTACCAAACAGCTATCAACAGAGCGTCGCGCGTGGCACGCATCGAGGTATAAGTACCTTGGCGGATGATGGTTTCCCCGGGTAGAAACGTAACGGGGAACATCGCGTCGAATATGTCGGAGCGTTCGTTCTCGTCTAGGTGAGCGAAAAGGACGTTCTTCGCGATGGCCTTGCTCAGAGCGGCCATCGTCTTGTAGTCCTTAGGCACGACTTTCTTCACGTAACTGGTCGCGTCCTCCTCGGAGACCGGCTCCGCGGAGATGCCACCCCTGCGCCTTGGGACCTGAGGGCCTTGTTGGCCAGCAGGTATGTCCTCCGTGTCCTCTGGACTGGTCGCGATTTGCTGTTTCGCATCGTGAGCCTGCTCCTGGAATCATGGGTGAGCGAATTAGTACAGAGGTAAATTTGTTGTGATCGAACGCTTTAAGCAACGTAACTTGGAAAGAGTGGATTAATGGAGGAATTATCTCGGATATTGGATCTAATGTACACTAGTCGACAAATAAGTTACCACGTTTACTAACTCTTTAGGTTGTCCCAAAAGCAAAAGATGCCCCCGCAAAATATTAGATTTTTTTTATTAATCTTCAGAAGTGGTAACTTGTTGGGTTTAAAAGTGTGTTGTCTTGTTTAATGTTATGTAGGGTTTTTGTTTGTTAGTTAAATAAATTCAACTTTAACCGGGTTTTATACAGCTTTTAATTCTCTTCCAGAATATGTATATTAGACATATACTGCAGTTTTGAGTTGATATTGAAAAGTAATAGAAGTAGGGTGGTTTGAAAAAGTGGTAACTTCTTTGTCCGCTACTGTATATTCAATTTAACACCACCCACGTATTTCGCTCTACTTGCCTGCTGCACCATGTTGGACACTATTGTTTTCCTAATCGTTTTGTAATACTAATTGTCGAGATCGATACACACAGCGCGAATTCAATTCTTGGTTTTATTTAGGTAACGACGAACGACGCAGCTTCAAGGGCCGCGCGAGACCAACAAGCCGCTTTTATGAGTTAATTGTGCTTAGGCATGCGCGGGACACTGCTGCGCGCCCTTCCTTTAATGAAATCATGTGCTTCTGTAAACCTTCTGTACGTGCGAACGATAAGGTCACACGGACAGGGAGTGTATGTAGAAAACTGATATGAAATACTACGAAATTGAATCAACCTTTGTCAGGCTACAGTATTGATAATTTTAGAGTGTATTTCGGAAGGGCAAGAAGAATCTGCATGATTAGACGCGCGTGTAAACACGCCATCGCCCCAGCTCGTCCTTCGAGCGTGCTTCTTGTAAAATTATATAAGCCCTCGGATAAATTATTACACGGAGCTTATAAGCGCCGAGCACGGGATGGGTGGGTAAGCAAATAATGGCATAGGTCACTTGGCGTTTTCACGGTTGAGTGCCGCATCGTAAATGTGTAGCAAACTGTATAAAAACATCGAACAGATTTGCCATTATAACGCGACAACATACTTCCGTTTCTGCTCTCAATTAATATTACACTCGGAAAGGTTGGTGGAAATCGAATGTCCACGGAAAGTGTTCCCTTTTTAGCTTGAAGGGTTTCGTGAAATTTGATGAAAATACAGTCGCAAGATAAACCACGTTTGGCTGCTTTAGACTCTTTTGTATATCGATCCCTAATACCATACAGTACACAACAAAACAAAACGAAAGCACAAAATCCCTTTCCCAAAATCAGAATGTTGAATTAAAGACGATGCCCTTATCAACATACTACCGTATAAATATTTAAGTCTTATGCACACGCAAGGCGCGATAAGGAAATGTTAAAATAACACTATCTCGCGTGGAACGTTCGAACTACGCTAACAATAGTACATAATTAAAAGAAGACACAGTGTCAAGATTAGTCGGTCAATGATCTTAGCGCATGGTAAAGCAGATTCGTTTAAATTAGGTCAGTGAAGGAAAGGAATGCTTCGATTTCAAAAATAGCGCCAAAGTTACGTTGCGTAACTGCGCGACAAAACGTCATAAGACTACGATAATTGTATAAAAATAGCGATATGTATAGAATATTAAACATTTCCTTCGCGCATGCTATCGTTCCTTCCTCGCCAAAACAAAGACCACGGTGATTGCAATAATCGTACGATAATATCTAGAACATCGCGACCATACCTCGTTCATTATTCCTCGAGATGTTGCTGAATGATCGTGCAGGAGACTCGTACAAGCGCGTGCTCTCGATTTTACGCAAATATATCCTCCCGTTGACACTTGTCGCTCGCACACATGCACTTACACATATCATACGCGCGGAACGAAGGAAACGGGACTGGATGTTTCTTACGCGATAGGAGGCAGCGAGCGAAAGTAACACGTACGAGACGCGAGAGCACGAACGTTGCCGCGATCACAACACGTCTGACCCGACGAGTGCCTCGGAATTTTCTAAGGCCTCACCAAATTCGATTAATGTGCGACACGTGCCGTCGCTGCCGAGATCGCCGCTGCGTGCCAGATTCTATATGAACTGTAAACAGAACGCCGCGGCTGTGCCGCGAAAATCTTCGCCAATGCGGTCGGACCAATGAAGGCCAGGTTCGACAAAAAGAAAACAAACGAGTGGCCACGACAACAGCACTCTCCACCTTGTCTCCGTTGAAAATGTCGAGGCGCGGATTTTTCGAGGACAACGCGTTACACGGGGGTTTTCGTTGGCCGTTGGCTAAGGTTGCACCTCGTTATATTTCGAGCATATTCTATATTTAGAGCAGTTCCTATACATCGCGCATACCAACTCACTCTCCGGTTCGTGCATACAGGGCGTAAAAAAAGTAATAGCTGTTACTTTCACGGATCAATATTCATCTCGACTTGCGAGAGTCTTCGCCTGTTCCATCTTGTTACGATACTTGCCTTGACGCTACTCATGGCTAGAGGTCCTCGCGCGACTTTGTCCTGCGCCATGTATTAAAGACTTTAGCAATTCTTTTTATTAGGAAATTCAGCATTATCTTTCTTTCCACCCTGTACAGCGGCGGGACTCTGATCGTGCATCTGATTCCGCGGGATTTAACGCTTGTGTTTGTCGCTCGCACGCTAACACTAAGAAATGGAGAAAATAGTATCGATCATTCGCACGATATATGTGTAGCTGTACACGATACGGCAAGTGGGAAAGGGGGGCACCTAAATGTCGCCGTTGTTTTCAAAGATGCGAAAATCTTGTCAAGGACAATGCTGCATTACGCGAGGAATAATAAATCGCTCGGTACTTGCGTACCGGGGATGCAGAAAGTTTTTAATAGTCGGGGATACTTTCCATCCCATTTCCGTCACAATGCAGCACGGTAAAAACAGCTTTCGAATAAACTTTAAACGGCTCCGTTGAACCTTAAAATACGACAAAGACTACCGCTGTTGTTAATAATTAATAAATGTGGAAAATTAATACCGTGGGTGTCATCTCCCCACTTCAACCGCCGTCCCCACTCTGTGGCTCCCACGTCAGTTGCGTCAAACCAGCGTATTTGGCGCCAAACACAACACGTTAAACAGGCGATATTCGAGCATGTTTCCGCGTAAAGTACAAGCTTCGATAAAACAACACGCGTGGCTGCAGAATAATTAATCGATTAACGTTAAATTAAAGCAACGCGCTCGATGCGTAGTCGCGTATATTTCACATCGAACACGACGCGCAACTTTCGTGGAGTCATTAATTTGAGGTAAAAATACTTCGCGGTGCCAGATATTTGCTACGATGTTAAATTTACGAGCGTGTTCAACGTGAAACATTTAGCTCCGACTGAGCGTTAAAAAAACATTGATCTACATGTTGGACACATGTGAGAAAATTTGTTTCTTAATATTTCTTGGTTCCATATTAGATGCAACTAACAGTAAACAATATGATAACACAAGAAGCTAAATTATTAGGTCATCCTTTGAGTAATAAGGCTCGCACGAAAACTCTACGGCCACTGTATACGTGCAAGAGAATATTTACAAAGTTCTCTGTCCTTAACGATACTGTACAATATCCACGGTTCGTTCTGTACAATTGTTTAACCTGATAAGAAAAGCGGATATACCTGTTTCCCATTGTTTACGGTACTTTAATTAGCACCAGCTTCGAAATCAGTTTCCCAACAGTTACAATTTGGTCTTGGTTGACAGTAATTTGTCAACGATTCTCTGACATTGGGATCATCGAGTCCATAATTTCCTAACCAAAAGACTCTGTACTATCTGTTAAATCGATTTATACTAATGGCACTCTTCCAATGCACCTGCGTTTTGGAAGTCACAACCGTGTTACCTTCCTTTGGTTGTGGACACTATCAAAGTAGGTTATTGGCAGTGGTATGACAACCAACAAGAATCTCTGTACAACGATACGTAATAAAACAATAAACGAATAAATATACATAGCGTCAAGCTCGCCTTATTCTATTACGCAGTGCCTGAGAAAGCCGCATTGCTGGCGAAACGACTTAATGTTCGCGTGGCTCGCGACCAGGGATGACACGGGTAAAGAAAAGGAATTCTGAGGTTATTCACACGGGATACGATTTGATACATACCCGTTCCAGCTTCT